>CM072513.1:81972819-82572819 GCA_036898135.1 Oncomelania hupensis
ACAACAAGACTTCCTTCATGTATACAGTAACTACAAGACAGCCCAATATGGAAATGTCAACAACAAGACTTCCATCAGGTATACAGTAACTACAGGACAGCCCACTATGGAAATGTCAACAAGACTTCCATCATGTATACAGTAACTACAGGACAGCCCACTATGGAAATGTCAACAACAAGATTTCCATCATGTATACAGTAACCACTGAGCTACAGGTCAGCACACTATAGAAATGTCAACAACAAGACGTCCATCTTGTATACAGTAACCACTGAGCTACAGGACAGCCCACTATGGACACGTCAACAACAAGACTTCCATCATGTATACAGTAAACACTGAGCTACAGGACAGCCCACTATGGAAATGTCAACAACAAGACTTCCATCATGTATACAGTAACTACAGGACAGCCCAATATGGAAATGTCAACAACAAGACTTCCATTATGTATACAGTAACCACTGAGCTACAGGACAGCCCACAATGGAAATGTCAACACCAAGACTTCCATCATGTATACAGTAACCACTGAGCTACAGGACAGCCCAATAGGGAAATGTCAACAACAAGACTTCCATCATGTATACAGTAACCACTGAGCTACAGTAGAGCCCTATGGAAATGTCAACAACAAGACGTCCATCATGTATACAGTAACCACTGAGCTACAGGACAGCACACTATGGAAATGTCAACAACAAGACTTCCATCATGTATACAGTAACCATTGAGCTACAGGACAGCACACTATGGAAATGTCAACAACAAGACGTCCATCATGTATACAGTAACCACTGGACAATGCTAACTGTACACAATATGGAAATGTCAACAAGACTTCCATGATGTATACAGTAACCACTGGACAATGCTAACTGTACAGGTCCGACAAAGTGAAGTAGCAATTTCCCTCTGTCCTCCTGACAACGAACACCGCCTACTGCCAATGACAGCGCTTTTCCTCTCACCACACAGTCATGTTCAATCTCAATGTGCATCCACAAATCAACATGCTTCCTGCTAACAATCCTCACAAGGCATAGGTGTGAACCATTCAATACAATACAATACAACACAACACACTACGATACAACACAATACAATACAACACAACACAATACAACCCAATACAATATAATACAACACAATACAACACAACACAATACAATACAATACAACTTTATTGTCCGATTAAAAATATAAAAACACGACCTATTGGCCTAGGCACATATAATCTACATGGAATGCCTGCGTGCACAGACCAGACTTTTAATTTATAATAATAATAACGGATGCTATATACGCGCTTTTCCCCAAATCACTAATTAGGCTCAAAGCACGGCGATCTGTACCAACATACACGGTCACATGTTTCATCCACTCTCACACACACACAACAAACATGCATCTATCACTCAAACATGTGGTGTAAAGGCAGGGAGATCGATGTTAGAAGACGGAAGAGGACTCGAATTTTTATTTTTGAAATTGTTATACTGACTGCAACAAATACCATTATTGAATGGAATAAAGGAAACCGGAGTCCTATCCTATCCTATCCTATCCTGTCCCGTAACCCGGAGGTCGTAGGGGCACCACAGATGATCGTTTAACCAGCATACTCCATCTTTCTCTGTCCTCAGCAGCCATGATGGCCTCGCTCAGTGTCAAACCAGTCCATTCTCGAATGTTGTCCTCCCACCTCTTTTTCGGTCTCCCTCTTCTTATACCTCCTTGCAATGTGCCTTGCAGAATGGTCTTTGCAAGGCCTGATGATCTGGTGACGTGGCCATACCATCGAAGTTTCCGTTTCTTCACCACTGTGAGCAGGTCATCGTGTTGTCCAATGGCTTGTGTGATGGTCTGTCGGACTTCGTCGTTGGTGATGTGTTGGGTATAGGAAATGCCCAGAAATCTTCTGTAGCACCTCATCTCCATGCTTTGTATTCTTCGTTGGCGATCTGCTGTGAGGGTCCATGCTTCGCAAGCATATAGGAAGATGGAAATGACAAGGGAGCGCAGCAGTCTTACTTTGGAATGTAGACTGATAGTCCCGTCTTTCCAAATGGGCTTCAACCTTGTTAGGGCAGCAGTTGTTTGTGCGATCCTGGAGAGGAACTCCTGTCGGGACCCATTGTCTGATACAATGGCTCCTAAATATTTGAAGCTATGCACTGTGTTGAGGGATTGGCCTTGGACTTTGATGTCCGTGTTGATGCCATTGGTGTTGTTGGTCATCATTTTGGTCTTCTCTGCACTTATTTCCATTTTATAAGCTCTGGAGGTGGTGTCAAGCCTCTGTACCAGCTGTTCAAGTTCTTGTTCCTCTCCAGCCAATCCATCAATGTCATCCGCAAAACGAAGATTGGAGATTGCTCTACCCCCTATTCTGACTGTGCCTTCATGATCTGCAAGAGCATCTGACATGATGCGCTCTAGGAAGATGTTGAAGAGTGTTGGAGAGAGTAGGCATCCTTGACCCACACCGATTGTTGTTCTGAACCAGTTCCCGATGGCGCTGTTGTGGAGGACTGCACTGGTATCCTTGTCATACAGGCTATTGATGACTTCAGTAATTTTAGGGCTGATGTTGTACACTTTCATTGTTGCCCATAGAGCTGCATGCCAGACTCTGTCAAACGCCTTCTTGAAGTCTATGAACACATGATATAGATGTTGTTGGTGCTGTAGTACCCGGAGAAAACCCTCGGTGATCTCAACAGTCTCGTATAGGGAAGGCTTATATAAGCTCGCTTGTTGCCTATCCTGTAAATCATTGTTTGTTTGTAATTATGTGTTTTCTTGAATAAAACATTCGTTTCAAAAGAAAATAGTCTCGTACCTAAGTCATATACATTTGGCCCAACCGCGCCCCTATGCATAGAAAACCCACGACTAACCCACTGCACTGCGCCACCAGGCCACCGAAGGAGTAGGTTTTACCTAGGCATATTACAGCTAAAGTTTCCAACTGTACATCATCACACGACATTTCTGACATCTATAGTACGGGCGCTGCCACAGTCAGCACTGCTATGATGATAAAGCTAAGCAAGTTGACAGCTATCTATAATGTGCCTCAGCTTCTTTGAAGTAAAAGGTTGCTTGCTTCGTTTTTGGCTTCGATATGCTATTTTGCTCTCGTGTGGCCTGAGTGCTATTGCTCGTGCTTATCGTCTTTATATTATGCATGGCTTGTGTGCTGTGTGTGTCCACGAGGGGGGGGGGGGGAGGGGAGGAGGTGTGAGGGGTAGAGGGTAGGGGGACATTTTTCCTGCATGGTGTTACTTGCTGTGGGATGGTCCTCCTCGGTGGTTGCTCTCCTGCTCATATAATGGCGTTACTGCCGTGAGCAAAGTACTTAAATGATAAAATTTATTATCTATACAAATTAAAAAATCATTTAATACCTTTTTTTTCAATTGCATACATTGGGCTGAATATTGTATGTCCTGTGATCTGCATTGCAGAGTCAATCAAGCAAGGGGGAATTCTGTATGATCAATTCGGAATTACTTGAATTGTTTTGCTACTTGGCACCATTTTAAGATAGTGTGTGTGGGTGTGTGTGGGTGTGTGTGTGTGTGCGTGTGTGTGTGTGTGTGTGTGTGTGCGTGTGTGTGTGTGTGCACTTGCATAAACGTACACATGGGAACCAGACCTTGACTTTTGTTAGTTACAAATGGCTTCATTTGCAAGGAACCCACTTTTTTTTTTTCCAGGACCCCACTTTTTTCTAAGTACGCGGGAGTACTATTTTAGTGCATGGAAGTCCAGTTGTAGTGCATGAGAGTGTTTTAAGTGCAAGGGACGGAGAAAATCCAACCACTTTTCGAAAAAAATTTGAAAAGTCGACCTATAGGTAAACTTTTTAGACGGAAAGGGCCAATTTTGCATCAGATTCTTACATTTTTAGATGAATTTTGCGCTCTTTCCGTTAAAAAAACCCCACTGTGTGTGTGTGTGTGTGTGTGTGGGTGTGTGTGTGTGTGTGTGTAGTTGCGTGTGTGTGTTGTGGGAGTGTTCGCACAATGGTATTTAATTAAAATCAAAATAATATCTTTCCATTTGTATTTATATATTCCGGTTATAATGTTACTTGTGCCAACATATTTGTCCAGTTGGTTAGTGCAGGACATGTTTATACTACACATATGTGTCATGCGGAATGGTTAGTGCAGGACATGTTTATACTACACATATGTCTCATGCGGAGTGGGAACTGTAAGGAGTGAGGAACTGTTGCCTCGATGTAATGATTAGCATTTACAATAATTACTTCCCTTGTTGGAGCAGAATGCCTTGATTGTGGTTATTATCATTACTTTCTCTAGCTTGGGTGATGTTTCTTTGTATTTATAATGTGCATCACACAACATCAATCATTTGCAAAATGTGTGTGTGTGAGAGAGAGAGAGAGAGAGGTGGATGGGTGGGGGTTGGAGGGAGGGTGGGTGGGAGGTACGTTAAGAAAGATTAATCGCAAGTGGCAGACAAAGCGTCGTAATTAACAGACACAGCAGGACTAAAACAGTACATAAGTCTTTCAAACAGTACTCTAGACCAAGTAACTCCATTTAATGGACAGACCCATCCAAGCAGAACATAGGCTTCAAGAAAGGGTACCTTGAAAAATGTTGTCACTCCCAGCTTAAAAACTATATCACAAGACTAATTAGACCAATACAGAGGTCTTTGACGCAATGCACTGACGAGTATCAGAGGTTCCAGAGCGGACAGAGACCGACCACTGAAATAGAATAAAGCAGTCTTGCAACAGTACAGAAATCTTTGAAACAGTACACTGAAGATGAGTGCAGTCTCAAGTGTCAGTAAACAATTATTAGACATGAGTATGAATCCAGGTTCCAGTCGCTGTCATTCCTGTCTAGTAAGCTTATTTGTCTCTTGTCTACTTGACAAATGTAGTCAGGTTCCAGCCACGGTCATTCGTGTCTAGTAAGCTTATTTGTCTCTTGTCTACTTGACTAATGTAGTCAGGTTCCAGCCACGGTCATTCGTGTCTAGTAAGCTTGTCACGCTACGCAGTTTGCAGTCGCGCGCCTATGTATATAGTTTAATCATCAGCCTGTACATAGAGGTTAAAAGTTACGGTAGTCAAGGGGAGAGAATCAGAATAAATTAATTAAGTTTATAATTAATAAAAGTAGCGAATGATTTGCGCCCGTGCGGAACGCACTATGTTAGAAAACAGCATAGTTGGCTATTTTGTTATTGAGAAGATTAATTGCTGCCATGCGATATTCTATGTGTGAAATGCGTGCTCTAATCGCGAACGGTGTAGGGAATGAATTATAATTAAAACGAGTATATTCTAGAAGATTCTTAGCTAATCGTATAAAACCCCATGCACTGTATATTTTGAGGGGCAGTAACATTTTCATATCGCTTTTGTAGCCAGAATCAACAGATCCGAGTTGGGTCAAGGTGCCAGTTAGTGACTTTGTCTGTGGGTCGTACTGATCAGACTGTCAACGAAAAAGAGCCTAATTATCGGAAGAGGAGGACTGTTTTGGGAACACTTTGGAAGTGTTTGTTTAACTGGAACTGTTCTAAGCTGTTTAGAATACCTATTGTGTATTCTCGGTGAAATCTGAGTTATCTACGTATAACGTCGGGTGACCTGTGACTCCGTCTAGGACTTCTTTTGCCTGTTATCACCTTGCCTAACCATCTGTGCCTGTGTGTTTGTCCAGTCATTGTGTGTCTTTGTCAACAGGCCGGAGGATCCACTGGTAGCCGTAAGTTGTTTACCTCAATTTCTCAGTTGGCCATAGCGTTCGGGGGTTTGGGTTATGCATGCAGTGTGAATGGATAGTTAATTATGTTTTCTTAATTCTATTTTATGTTTCATATTGTTTGCTGCATAAATACCTAGCAATAGAGAGAGAGAGAGGATTTTCTAAAATGTATTATAAATTAAATAATTATAAATTGATATAAAAGAATTCGCTGTTATGTAGCGAAGAGATGACAGAAAGGAGGTGATTGTGAATGTATATGCGCGAGTGACAGGGAGGATGAGTAAGGATGTTGAAAGGGAGACAACCATTCCGATAGCGGGATGCTTGTGCAGTATATTGTAATATAATTATTAATGGTTGCGTATTTTTGTATGTATTGTTGTAGATGTACCAAAACCAAAACATTAGAGCAGATCATTGATGGTGTGCTGAAACCTTGCTGGTGTGAAGCTGGTGTGCCTCGGCCTATTACGCCGGTGTTTCCGTGGGTCAACCTCAGTTGCGAAGGTTGTGGTATTCGACCAGGGAACCCTATTTCGTTTATAAAGCACACACACGCACTTTCCACCATACACAACAAATAACTATAACCAGTGATAAACAGTTGTGAGGAACAATAATTGTTTTACATGTGATAAATTATAAATTACAGCACGCTGAAATATATTTAATCTGAATTGATTGATAAACATTGTTGAGTAATATTACCTACTAGATTAAGTAGCCCTGTGATTGTATAGTTTTGTCTGGGGGAATTATTTCGCCAGATATTAATTAATTAATAATTTAGATTAATTTCTTACAAATTCTATTTTGCATAAAGGATAAATTTTCTTATTCATTTTATATAATATAAAAGACTTGTTGCAGCTATTTGAAGTTTAAGTGGAACAAAGTTTGAATATTTATAAAGATTTAAAGCAGTTGCTTACTGTATATTTACCTTGTTGTCAGTAAGCTGTTCCATACATCATTATTATAAATCTGTTGTACATTTTGTGGTTAGTCATTTTCCATTTTGATTTAATTATCATTATTATTTTGAGCGAATTGTTTATGTATTAGTTTGGGGTTATATTAGTGGGATTGGGGGTTGGTAGGTTGGGAAGTGGGATAAAGGGAGTTAATTTTGAGTATGAATGTGTGAGTGAAATAAAGAAATTGTCTTGTTACTTCTGGTTTTGTCTTTTAGAGTTTATTTAGGTGTTGGGTTATTTTCTCGTGTGGAAGTTGCACATGTCGAACCTCTGTTGAGGCAGTTGGGACCTGACAAAGCTTATTTGTCCCTTGTCTACTTGACAACTGTAGTCAGGTTCCAATCGCTGCCATTCCTGTCTAGTACAGGTAAGCTTATTTGTCCCTTGTCTACTTGACAACTGTAGTAAGGTTTTAAGAGACAAGAAAACAAGCATGGTCACAGATCCCTTCAGTCAACTATCGACATCTACCGCTAGAAAGAAAAACTACACGGCCTTACATCAGTGAGTAGAGCGTCTCAATCGTGACGTATTTCACCGGTCGCAGGTTTGCCCCCTACTTGTTCTGGAACTCAGCACTGTTGTCTGCCTCTTTCAATCATTCAGTCACTGATTATTCTTCAATAATTGAGTCAATGGCTAGGTTCCAATCATTCAGTCACTGATTATTCTACAATAATTGAGTCACTAACTAGGCTCCAATCATTCAGTCACTGATTATGGTTAATCACTGCTTATGGTTTAATCATTCAGTCACTGTTTAAACAATTATTCAATCATAGGTTATGTTCCTGGAACTACATTTCTAACAAGGAAGAAGATGTTCCAAGTTTAATGGTTGAACTACATTTCTAACAAGGAAGAAGATGTTCCAAGTTTAATGGTTGAACTACATTTCTAACAAGGGTGAAGATGTTCCAAGTTTAATGGATGAACTACATTTCTAACAAGGGTGAAGATGTTCCAAGTTTAATGGTTGAACTACATTTCTAACAAGGGTGAAGATGTTCCAAGTTTAATGGTTGAACTACATTTCTAACAAGGGTGAAGATGTTCCAAGTTTAATGGTTGAACTACATGCATTTCTAACAAGGGTGAAGATATTTAATGGTGGCACACACTGTGGTTCATACTAAAAATAATAAATAAATACAGTAACCAAAAATAACAAAATCCTTGGTTTCCCACATAATGTTTTGTACTTCGCTAGCTCACTACATGAATCAGTAGCAGCTTTTAATCCCCCCCCCTCCCTCTTCTCTCTCATTCTCTCTTTCTTTCTACATGTACATCATGTATCGCATGTACAATTGTTCTCTCTTTCTTTCTACATGTACATCATGTATCGCATGTACAATTGTTCTCTCTTTCTTTCTACATGTACATCATGTATCGCATGTACAATTGTTCTCTTTCTTTCTACATGTACATCATGTATCGCATGTACAATTGTTCTCTCTTTCTTTCTACATGTACATCATGTATCGCATGTACAATTGTTCTCTCTTTCTTTCTACATGTACATCAAGTATCGCATGTACAATTGTTCTCTTTCTTTCTACATGTACATCATGTATCGCATGTACAATTGTTCTCTCTTTCTTTCTACATGTACATCATGTATCGCATGTACAATTGTTCTCTTTCTTTCTACATGTACATCATGTATCGCATGTACAATTGTTCTCTCTTTCTTTCTACATGTACATCATGTATCGCATGTACAATTGTTCTCTTTCTTTCTACATGTACATCATGTATCGCATGTACAATTGTTCTCTCTTTCTTTCTACAAGTACATCATATATCGCATGTACAATTGTTCTCTCTTTCTTTCTACATATACATCATGTATGGCATGTACAACTGCTCTCTTTATCTTGTCTAACACAGTCAACACTATGGTAATGATATTCAGGTCACGTTTGAACTTTTTCCCGTGGAACACTCAGTAACAAGGGACTTCACAGGAGCATGACTCGCTCATTCCAATCAATTCCGACACCACCAAACATCTCTAAAACAAATGCTGAAGAAATAAACGAACACAGGAAGACCTTAAGGAATCATTTATAAGCATTCGGAAAAGAAAATCAATCGTCATTTTCGCGTGTCCTTGTCCGGAACTGAAGAAGGGGGTAACATCTCCCAAATATTTTGTAATCATTTGGTGTCGTGGGTTACGTTTATTAAGAAAAGCCCAATACGTGAGAGTGCTTTGAAAGAAGAAAGTGCGCTACATTGCAGATGAAGCCTAAACAAGAGATTTCCTCTTGCAAGCCACAATCATGTTTCGTTCACTTCAGAAGTTGAACACATTGAAGGCTAACGAGGCTTAGCTTCCTACTGTTAGCCCATTGAAATCCTGCTTTACAACGTATATGACAGTATAAGCCGAGGTCTAGTCTGTGCACGCACGCATTCCATCGCATGGACTTTAAAGATCCTGACCCTCATGTCCTAGATGGATGAGTGACGGTTACACAAATACACCCAGCATGCACTAGGTCCCGTCTCCCCATCCCCCGTCGCTTACGTTTATGCTCAGTCTTCTGGGCGTCAGATTATGTGCCAAAAAGCTGCAAGTTGGTGCCTCGAGCTACGAGAGAAATGCTGTATCGGTTAGCTCCTTGAGCAGCTGTTGAGTTTGAAAAGCGCGCTATATAGGTCATCTACAACTCTGTAGGCCTAGATCTTCACTACTGCTTTATGTACTATCTTTTCCAGTGTTTTCATCGCTACGCTAAGTTTTGACAGCTACGCTAAGTTTTGACAGCTACGCTAAGTTTTCATCACTGTCAATGAAAACTTTTGGTGCCACTATCTGTACACTTGAGGCGGTTCTCGTCTTTTTTTTAAAAATCTGATAACTGTATTAATTAATTATTGTTAGATGTAAAAAAAAAATTTTAGTTACATTTTTACATTTGTAATTGTATGGTGATTTCTCAGATTTTATTATCTATTATGCCATTTGTAAAATTAATACATTTTATTATGCATGTGAAGTGTATTGTATATGATGTTGTTCCCTTGTATGCTTTTGCGAGTACTGTTGGTGTAAAAGCTTGCATACTTTGTTTTTATTGTTCATATGTCTGTTCTGATCGGTGCACTATCTTATCTAATATATATCCTATGTTAAGAGCGGGGAGCCCAGCCCTGAGCGGGGGTACCGCGCTATACAAGCCTACTTTACTATTACTATTATTATTATTATTATTATTATTATTATTATTATTATTATTATTATTATTATTGATGTTCTATTGGACACAAAGTAAAGACAGAATAGTAAATCTAAATTATTATGTAAGCGTTGGAGGCAGGGGAGGGCGTGGGTGGTGAGGGTTACAATGTAAATTATTTGTCAATTCATATTAAATTATTTTGGTACATAGAACGTATTTCCGGATATTTCCCATTCCTAGATTTAATGTGACTCGTAAGTAAATGCGCGTGTAACTGCGTGCGCAACTGCGCGTGCATTTGCGATTGCGGAGTTTGGCGGGCAAGTTTTCTTTCCTTCAATCACCTACTAGATGAGTGTGCAACTGCGTGTTCATTTTCGCGTGTAATTGCACGCGCATTTGACGCTTTCTGCGTTCCATACATCATAGGCACGCGCATTTGACGCTTTCCGCGTTCCATACATCACAGGCACGCGCATTTGACGCTTTCCGCGTTCCATACATCACAGGCACGCGCACACAAGTGGGCTGAGGCAGGCAGAAAGGATTGATCCGCGGTGTAATGCGACCCTGGCCTCCATGCACTGTCACAGTCTTCTGCGTCTTCCAGCTTCTCTAATCGCTCCATCGCACGGGCACATCGGAGATATGTTGTTGTTGTTGTTGTTGTTGTTGTTGTTGTTGTTGTTGTTGTTGTTGCTGCTGCTGCTGCTGTTGTTGTTGTTGTTGTTGTTGTTGTTGTTCTTCTTCTTCTTCTTCTTCTTCTTCTTCTTCATCATCATCATCATCATCATCATCATCATCATCATCATCATCATCATCATCATCATCATCATCATCATCATCATCATCATCACTGAATCCTTTGGCGTGTTATTAGCGAGAAGAAGGTGTGGTGAAGGTAAGATAGGAACTGATAGTTACAGTTGGGAATCGAGAGTTATTCACCCTTTTCTTAAGGTAGTGCAACAATACTGGACAACAACAACAACAAAAACTACTACTACTACTACTACTACTACTACTACTACTACTACTACTACTACTACTACTACTACTACTACTACTACAATTACTAGTACTACTACTGCTACAACTACTATTACTAATGGCAGAGCGCTAATGATTTTTAAACGGGGGAGGTTAGCCGGGGAGTGTAGGGATGGAGAGAGAGAGAGAGAGATAGAGACAGACAGACAGAGACAGACAGACAGACAGACAGACAGAGAGAGACAGATAGACAGAGAGAGAGGCAGCCCACAGACACTCTGCCAACATCATCCAATACAGCCCACAGACACTTGCTCTGCCAACATCATCCAATACAGCCCACAGACACTTGCACTGCCAACATCATCCAATACAGCCCACAGACACTTGCTCTGCCAACATCATCCAATACAGCCCACAGACACTTGCACTGCCAACATCATCCAGTACAGCCCACAGACACTTGCTCTGCCAACATCATCCAATACAGCCGCGCCCACAGACACTTACTCTGCCAACATCATACAATACAGCCCACAGACACTTGCTCTGCCAACATCATCCAATACAGCCCACAGACACTTGACCCTGCCAACATCATCCAATACAGCCCACAGACACTTGACCCTGCCAACATCATCCAGTACAGCCCACAGACACTTGCACTGCCAACATCATCCAATACAGCCCACAGACACTTGACCCTGCCAACATCATCCAATACAGCCCACAGACACTTGACCCTGCCAACATCATCCAGTACAGCCCACAGACACTTGCACTGCCAACATCATCCAATACAGCCCACAGACACTTACTCTGCCAACATCATACAATACAGCCCACAGACACTTGCTCTGCCAACATCATCCAATACAGCCCACAGACACTTGACCCTGCCAACATCATCCAGTACAGCCCACAGACACTTGACCCTACCAACATCATCCAATACAGTTCACGGACACTTACTCTGCCAACATCATCCAATACAGTTCACGGACACTTACTCTGTCAACATCATCCAATACAGCCCACAGACACTTACTCTGCCAACATCATCCAATACAGCCCACAGACACTTGCACTGCCAACATCATCCAATACAGCCCACAGACACTTATAACACAGATAACAACACTGTAACCAGTAAAGCACTGATCCTCATCGCTGTACAATATAAAGAGGGGGGGGAGGGCAGAGATTAACAAGAGAGAGAGAGAGAGAGGAAGAGGGGGGGGTGGAGAGAAAAAGAGAGAGACAGACAGACGTGGGTGTGTGTGACAAGATGGAGAGACAGAGAGAAAAACTTGAAACTTGTGCGTTAGTGTGAGACAAAGACGTGACAGGCAGACTGAGATCGAGAGACTGAGAGACAAAGAGCAACAAAACAGGGTTTGGATGGGGGTAGCGACGTCGGGGCCCAGATGACCGTTTCCTAACATGACGTGGCTAATGTCTGTTTAGCACGCCACACCCATACAGAGCGACAGAGGCAGAGTAAGATGAGATAGTTATCGTCAGTGTGGAACCAGCAGGGTAGGATGCGGGTAGTTATCATCAGTGTGGAACCAGCAGGGTAGGATGCGGGTAGTTATCATCAGTGTGGAACCAGCAGGGTAGGATGCGGGTAGTTATCATCAGTTTGGAACCAGCAGGGTAGGAGGCGGGTAGTTATCATCAGTGTGGAACCAGCAGGGTAGGATGCGGGTAGTTATCATCAGTGTGGAACCAGCAGGGTAGGAGGCGGGTAGTTATCATCAGTGTGGAACCAGCAGGGTAGGAGGCGGGTAGTTATCATCAGTGTGGAACCAGCAGGGTAGGAGGCGGGTAGTTATCATCAGTGTGGAACCAACAGGGTAAGATGTGGGTAGTTATCACCAGTGTGGAACCAGCAGGGTAAGATGTGGGTAGTTATCACCAGTGTGGAACCAGCAGGGTGAGATGCGGGTAGTTATCATCAGTGTGGAACCAGCAGGGTAAGATGCAATAGTTATCATCAGTGTGGAACCAGCAGGGTAAGATGCTGGTAGTTATCACCAGTGTGGAACCAGCAGGGTAAGATGCGGGTAGTTATCACCAGTGTGGAACCAACACAGTGGGTGGGCGGATGACAAGGAGAACTGAGCAAGCCAAAGGCCGAGTATGGATGGAAACGGAACAATAAACAACAACAACAATAACAACGGCAGACGATGCCACCAAACAGGAACAACAGCGCACGGAAGGAAGGATGTAAAAAGCATCACAAGAAGTTGTTTCCTGGACCACTTAGACAGCGCTTCCGCCAGCTGCCGCCTCACAGACATAACCTTACGCCAGGCCCATTATTTCCAACGTAAAAAAAATAAAAGGGCAAAATTGTAGTTCAGCGAAACAGAAGGCAGCTAGCAATGGGTGAAACCCTTGTCAAGTATCCAAAGTGCAATCATACTCCTTAAGAGCTGCTCAAGGCGCTGGTCGAAATCAGGATCTCACTCAAGCCTCACAAGACGCGAACTTGCAGCATCAGCGGGCTGTAACACTCCACGGACAATTGAGCACCATAATGCACGTCGTGTATGCCTGTTACCTACCATTTTGACGGAATGACAGATGATATTTGTAACGTTACCATAGATATGCAAACCTAGGTGTCCCATTGCCATGGAGATGGCAACCAAATCTGCCGTTACCATGATAGTGCCAACCAACTGTGCCGTTACCACAAGGCGCCAAACAACTGTGCCGTTACCATAGAGATGTCAACCAAAATATTCCCGTTACCATAGTGATGGCAACCATGGTCTTCCCGTTACCATGTGCCTGCAAGCAAATATTACAGGTGACAACGGACCTGCCGGCGCAAAATAACAACAGCTATCAAAGAAAACTAATCAACACAATATGGTAGGAAGAAAACAATCACAGGAAATAAGAACCTCAATCTAACACACCATGCCGATGTATTTAACCCATGACATGGCAGGATTACAAACTTTGTTGTTGACTACCATCGATTGTCCGCTGACAGGCAGATGGATCGCCAAGGAAAGGCTTACTGTTGTGTTTGCCTTACAAAATAACGGTAGATAAAGGTCTAACGAAACCACACGCTGTCTGAAAGTTTACAACACATAATACTATTGATTTCCCTGAAAAGCAGATTATAAATGCAATCCCAACTCCATTGTGTTCAAAAAAATAATAACGTTCAAAACTACGCCAGTGGTCTGTGTAATTTGCTGGAAGAGAGAGCAGGGAGGGAGGTCGATGCCAGGAGCACACAGTGAAGAAGAAGAAGAAGAAGAAGAAGAAGAAGAAGAAGAAGAAGAAGAAGAAGAAGAAGAAGAAGAAGAAGAAGAAGAAGAAGAAGAAGAAGAAGAAGAAGAAAGGCATTCAAATGTATTTCCAGAGGCAAGCCAGGACAGGCACAACAACAAGAAGACGTGTAATGTAAACAAGAGGTATGTGTTACCATTAATTATTGACGTCCGACCCAGAAACAACGTTTAGGGCAAACTGTTGACAAATATCGATTTTCAAACAAAGACACAGTTTTTGTATTTCCAGACATACTCTGAAATAGTGGGTGGAAATCAGAAGGAGCTAAAAATGCCTGTCTGTGTCCATCGATCCGTTGAACGCCATATCTGTAGAACCACTAAACTGCTAGTGACCACACTTCATAGGAACATGACCTAGGTTAGTGACCACACTTCATAGGAACATGACCTAGGTTAGTGACCACACTTCATAGGAACATGACCTAGGTTAGTGACCACACTTCATAGGAACATGACCTAGGTTAGTGACCAAACTTCATAGGAACATGACCTAGGTTAGTGACCACACTTCATAGGAACATGACCTAGGTTAGTGACCACACTTCATAGGAACATGACCTAGGTTAGTGACCACACTTCATAGGAACATGACCTAGGTTAGTGACCACACTTCATAGGAACATGACCTAGGTTAGTGACCACACTTCATAGGAACATGACCTAGGTTAGTGACCACACTTCATAGGAACATGACCTAGGTTAGTGACCACACTTCATAGGAACATGACCTAGGTTAGTGACCACACTTCATAGGAACATGACCTAGGTTAGTGACCACACTTCATAGGAACATGACCTAGGTTAGTGACCACACTTCATAGGAACATGACCTAGGTTAGTGACCACACTTCATAGGAACATGACCTAGGTTAGTGACCACACTTCATAGGAACATGACCTAGGTTAGTGACCACACTTCACAGGAACATGACCTAGGTTAGTGACCACACTTCACAGGAACATGACCTAGGTTAGTGACCACACTTCATAGGAACATGACTTAGGTTAGTGACCACACTTCATAGGAACATGACCTAGGTTAGTGACCACACTTCATAGGAACATGACCTAGGTTAGTGACCACACTTCATAGGAACATGACCTAGGTTAGTGACCACACTTCATAGGAACATGACCTAGGTTAGTGACCACACTTCATAGGAACATGACCTAGGTTAGTGACCACACTTCATAGGAACATGACCTAGGTTAGTGACCACACTTCATAGGAACATGACCTAGATTAGTGACCACACTTCACAGGAACATGACCTAGGTTAGTGACCACACTTCACAGGAACATGACCTAGGTTAGTGACCACACTTCATAGGAACATGACCTAGGTTAGTGACCACACTTCATAGGAACATGACCTAGGTTAGTGACCACACTTCATAGGAACATGACCTATGTTAGTGACCACACTTCATAGGAACATGACCTAGGTTAGTGACCACACTTCATAGGAGCATTACCTAGGTTAGTGACCACACTTCAAAGGAACATGACCTAGGTTAGTGACCACACTTCATAGGAACATGACCTAGGTTAGTGACCACACTTCATAGGAACATGACCTAGGTTAGTGACCACACTTCATAGGAACATGACCTAGGTTAGTGACCACACTTGATAGGAACATGACCTAGGTTAGTGACCAAACGACCAAACGTCATACGAACATGACCTAGGTTAGTGACCGAACTTCATAGGAACATGATCTAGGTTAGTGACCATACTTCTTAGGAACATTACCTAGGTTAGTGACCAACCTTCATAGGAACATGACCTTGGTTAGTGACCACACTTCTTAGGAACATTACCTAGGTTAGTGACCACACTTCATAGGAACATGACCTGGGTTAGTGACCAAAGTTCATAGGAACATGACCTAGGTTAGTGACCAAAGTTCATAGGAACATTACCTAGGTTAGTGACCAAAGTTCATAGGAACATGACCTAGGTTAGTGACCAAAGTTCATAGGAACATGACCTAGGTTAGTGACCTGCCTCCAGTGCCATCATATTTGCTCTACCACGAAGGACAAGGTCACTGGAGTCATTTTGAAGCTTAACACGTTTTGTTCAAAATCTTGGTGTGAGGTGAACAAAACAAACAGCAACACCCAAGTTGAGGTCCGAGGCAATAGTTCGAATTTTATTCAAATCTTTATCAAGCCATGTATTAAAAACGACTGATACTATTGAGTTTTGGTACCCCGGCTGTCATTAAGTTGGGTCGGTAAGTCGCTTTGAATTTCAATTTTTTTGTTTAAAAACACACGTTTTGTCTTACATGAAAGAATAACTGAACCAACATTCATCAGTTAATTGCGGATACTGTAACTTCTGTTAAGCATGTTAGATCATTTGTATTTTTACATTCTCAAAGATCAAGTTCTTCACCAATCTATAAACACGTTTCACGCAATATCTAAAATCAGGCTTAGCCGATTTTGATAATGTGTTGCTTGCACATAGTTAAGATAGTGGTCTATCATTCCACGTGCACATAGTTAAGACAGTGGTCTATCATTCCACGTCCACATAGTTAAGACAGTGGTCTATCATTCCACGTGCACATAGTTAAGATAGTAATCTATCATTCCACGTGCACATAGTTAAGATAGTGGTCTATCATTCCACGTGCACATAGTTAAGATAGTGGTCTATCATTCCACGTGCACATAGTTAAGACAGTGGTCTATCATTCCACGTCCACATAGTTAAGACAGTGGTCTATCATTCCACGTGCACATAGTTAAGATAGTGGTCTATCATTCCACGTGCACATAGTTAAGATAGTGGTCTATCATTCCACGTGCACATAGTTAAGATAGTGATCTATCATTCCAAGGTTTTCTTTTGCTCGCACATAGTTAAGATAGTGGCCTCACACACCACTCATACTTACATTAACTTCACATCATACCACACACCACTCATACTCACATTAACTTCGCATTACACCACACACACCACTCATACTCACATTAACTTCACATCATACCACACACACTACTCATACTCACATTAACTTCACATCACACCACACACACCACTCATACTCACATTAACTTCACATCATACCACACACACCACTCATACTCACATTAACTTCACATTACCACCACACACACCACTCATACTCACATTAAGTTCACATTACACCACACACACCACTCATACTCACATTAACTTCACATCATACCACACACACCACTCATACTCACATTAACTTCACATCATACCACACACACAACTCATACTCACATTAACTTCGCATCATACCACACACACAACTCATACTCACATTAACTTCACATCACACTACACACACCACTCATACTCACATTAACTTCACATCATGCCTCACACAGCTTCGCCCACACACCCATAAGAATTTTGGAGAGATAAAAATGAAATACAAGAACAAAAGACTAATTTTAATTTATGCAAATTAATTAATCACTCTTCCATATAAATACCATTCACAAATATTACACTTATTCTACTCTACAACCATTCAATATTCACCATAATTATACTCAAAAATGTCAACTTCAACCTATACTCTATATTCCTACTTGTAATGCCCTCTAACCAAAATATAAGACTAATAACTCGCACAATAACCCTAATGCTAGCCACAAATCCACTAGTAAAAATTAAAAACCCTCTAAACTTTCTAAGAACCTTTAAAATTTTTTCTTAAACTGATTCTCTCTCTCCCTGCCTTACAAACCACACACTCATAACACAACACACACAAACACCGAGAGAGAGAGAGAGAGAGAGAGAGAGAGAGAGAGAGAGAGAGAGAGAGAGAGAGAGAGCGATAACACAAACAAACAACACTCAGAGAGAAAGATAACACACACAGAGACAACACTCAGAGAGAGAGATAACACACACAGACAACACTCAGAGAGAGAGAGAGAGAGAGATAAACACACACAGACAACACTCAGAGAGAGAGATAACACACACAGACAACACTAAGACAGAGAGGGATAACACACACAGGCAACACTCAGACAGAGAGAGAGAGATAACACACACAGACAACACTCAGGGAGAGAGATATAACACACACAGATAACACTCAGAGATAACACACACAGACAACACTTAGAGAGATAACACACACAGACAACACTCATAGAGGGATAACACACACAGACAACATTCAGAGAGAGAGATAACACACACAGACAACACTCAGAGAGAGATATATATAACACACACAGACAACACTCAGAGAGAGATAACACACACAAACAACACTCAGAGAGAGATAACACACACAAAACATTCAGAGAGAGAGAGAGATAACACACACAAAACATTCAGAGAGAGAGAGAGAGAGAGATAACACACACAAAACATTCAGAGAGAGATAACACACACAGACAACACTCCGAGAGAGAGACAGAGAGAGGGAGAAACACACACACACACCACTCGGAGAGAAAAAGAAAGAGCGACATTAAAAAAATGCTTTGAACACCCACCCACCTACCCACACACATACACACTCCACTCAGAGAGAGAGAGAGACAGAGAGAGAGAGGCAGAGACAGAGAGACAGAGACAGAGAGAGAAAAAAGATTTGAACACACACACACGCACACGATCAATAACGGACACAGCCGCAATCAGCGTATCAACAATGATTGATGATGATTGTAGAATAGACAAGAAAATTCCAGAATCACTTGAATCAGAAAGAATAGTTCAATACATAGAAATAGTTGTGTGTGTGGTGAAATCAGACTGCCGTAGTGTGTAGATAACAATCACTGTCATTTCACCTTGTCACGGCGTTGTGAGTTCTAAGCAATGAAAATGATGGTAAATCAAACAACCAACAAAGGCTTCAGAGATGTCACTGAGTGTGAGTCGTTAGGCTTTTATAAACAGTCAGTTATCTACTGTGGACATGATGACTGAATATGAGTCGTTATGCTTTTATAAACAGTCAGTTATCTACTGTGGGTGTCGGATAGTGCAGTGGTTGGAGCACTCGCTACTGTGTCGAAAGTGAAGCACCGTCCGGTGCGGTTAGCACTTGGATGGGTGACCGCTAAGGTGTGAAGCGACAAACAACAACGCCCCCAGTTGACTCAACTGTGATTGAGTACCTACTCTCTTGAGGGTGGGGAAGGTAAAGCAGCGAGGGAGAGAGTTGGGCATCACCCTCATTACGCTGGCCCAAGATAAGTGTGATCTCCAACATCACGCTCCCCTACGGCCACAAGGCTATGGGACTACCTTTACCTTTTTACCTTTTTATCTACTGTGGAAATGATGACTGAATATGAGTCGTTATGCACTTATAAAAAGTCAGTTATCTACTGTGAAAATGATGGCTAAATATGAATCGTTATGCTTTTTTAAAAGTCAGCTATCAACTGTGGAAATGATGACCGAGTATGAGTCGTTATGATTCCATATAACGTCACAGTTATCTACTGTGAAAATGATTACTGAATATGAGTCGTTAAGCTTCCATATAACGTCACAGTTATCTACTGTGAAAATGATTACTGAATATGAGTCGTTAAGCTTTCATATACCGTCACAGTTATCTTCTGTGGAAATGATGACTGAGTATGAGTCGTTATGCTTCCATAATAACGTCACAGTTATCTTCTGTGGAAATGATGACTGAATATGAGTCGTTAAGCTTCCATAAAACGTCACAGTTATCTACTATGGAAATCATCTTGATTATAATTTGTGAAAGACAAAACCATTGTACAATTTTATTTATTTATTTTTTAAATCAAAGGAAGAAGGAACAAAATTACTCTGAAAAGAACAGACACAAATTCCAAACAGAAACAAATTCCAAACTTTCCTTTCCGTCTCATTCTAGCGACCTCCCTGCCTTTACACCACATGTGTGAGTGATGAACGCATATTTGAATACAGAATACATAATCTTTTATTGGCCTCATAAAAATTTACCAGCAAAATTTTTCATGCTGTGTCCATCGGTATATACAAATTCAAAACAACGACAATAAATTGTCATAGCAAAATAACATTGAAATTAGATAATGGTGACGATATTTACAGTGATTAAAACTTGTCGACAATGACGCTATCACAAACAAACACACACGCACCCACACACACACACACACACACCCATATATATATGGGTGTGTGTGTGGGTGTGTGTGTGGGTGTGCAAGAGGGATAATATTATCGAAATATAATGTGTGTGTGCGCGTGTGTTTGTTTCTATTTGGATAATTTTATCCCTCTCTTGCACACACTTTTTATTTTTTTTTAATTTTTTTATTGTTGCTTTAGGTCCAGCGGACTCTTCCGAGCCAAATCAGGACCGGACAACCCCCGATCCGCATAAAAGATCTGCCGAAACAACCCTAGTGGGAAAATTGAATGCCCTCCACCGGCCAGTCACTTTACAATAAAGACATCCCACGCGGGGGACGGCTGAGGGTTGACCTCAACTACGCGAACACCCCGGTTACAAAAACAAAATAGAATACAACCATCATTATAAATCATCAACAAAACACATACATATAAAATGCCTATAGTGCGAAATAATACAATCATAGGAAGCCCTAGTGACCACCCGGCAGAAAGCGTCCAACACTCCCAAGCTGATCCAACAGACCTCATACACAAACAAGGAGTCTTGTCCAGGAAGAGTTTTCAAGAAAAAAGGTAGGTCATTGATCTAGCGAAGAAGAAGAAAGTATAGCAGAGTGATAGGACAGATCAGGAATGGGAAAGAGCAAATGATGAAGACAGCGACAGTGGGAATTTAAAGCACTAAATTTCCAGAAAGTGGGGATACTATTTATACTGAAACCCCCGGCACTCCAACGGGGGGAACTGTTGCCGCAGTGAATTAGTCATGCCTACAAAGGCAAGACAGGTTTTCAACTGGGGCTTTCACTGTTCCCTTTATAGGTTAGAACAATCTACAGTGACAAGATTGCTCATGACCCCAAGGGGTTGCACACACATTCACACTCAGAGACAATTGAGACACAAACGAGCCTCCAAATATGTTTTTTTTTTAATGTGTTAACTTGTGAACGTGTATGTTGGTTACAGATCGCCGCGCTTTTAATCTGATTAAGGTAAAAGACGCATATAACATCCATAGCTATTATTATTATTATATATTTTAAACAGAAGAAAGAAAGAAATTGGAAGCGAAAGGCCAGCGACAGGAGTGTAGCAACATTCCAGGCCCTAAGCGTGATCAAGGGGAGACAACAGCAGACAGACACGCCAGCCCACCAAGCCACTCGTCAAGAGCAGTCGTAGCCAAACCCGCTCTTGACACACTTCTTTCTTCCCTTCATGTATGTTATTGTAACGTTCTTATGTAGCGCTTATCCAGATCAACAGCTGCTCAAGGCGCTGGTCAAAACACAGGCTCCAACTCAAACCTCCCGAGGTGCTTTTAGGCATATTTCACTGACAGACAGGGAGATGACGAGGAAGACGAAGATGATGATGAAGAAAAGCAGCAAAGTCAACACCATCGGAAGACAACACATCTTGTCACTTTTAACTGAACATTTCGCTGATGCGCTGAATAATTTATTTCTCCCATTTCATCTGAAAGCCTCTTGAGGTTAGGGGAGAGAGAGAGAGAGAGAGAGAGAGAGAGAGAGAGAGAGAGAGAGAGAGAGAGAGAGAGAGAGAGAGAGAGAGAGAGAGAGAGAGAGAGAGAGAGAGAGAGAGAGACAGAGAGAGAGAGAGAGAGACAGAGAGAGACAGAGAGAGACAGAGACAGAGACAGAGACACAGAGACACAGAGAGAGACAGAGACAAAAAACAGAGAGAGACCGAGACAGAAAAAAGACAGAGATACAGACAAACAAAGACAGACAGGGAGAGACATATACAGAGAGAGAGAGAGAGAGAGAGAGAGAGACAGACAGGCAGACAGACAGACAGGCAGACAGAGACCAGAGAGCGAGAGAGAGAGAGAGAGAGAGAGAGAGAGAGAGAGAGAGAGAGAGAGAGAGAGAGAGAGAGAGAGGAGGCAGAAAGACATAGATGAAAGAGATGCTACAAAGGGACAGTCATAGTAAAAAATCAACAAACCAACAAATAAAAGTCAACTCACATCATTGGCCGAGAGTAGATCAGCCTGCAGTCCGTGTTCACTGCCTGACAGAGAGCCACTGATGACTGCCAACTCTGGATTAAAGGCGCGGTTCTCGTACGTCTGCTGATCACCTGAATAACACGGCAATAACCCACATACAATAATCACAACGTACAATAATTACGTAGGACGATCTTCTGAAAAATCAGAAGTAGCTTGCAGTGATGAAGTCAGAATGATGGTGATTACTACAACGACGACGGCTATGATGTGTGTCGAAGTTTGGCGTATACGTTTTGACCAATCAGCTACTAGATGAGTGTTCAATAGCATGTGCATGCTCGCGTGCAATTGCACGCGCATTTGACGCTTTCCGCAGTTTATAGATATCGAATGGTGATTGACCAATCACAAATGGCAATGTTTCTAGCAAAGCGTGGAAGGTCGTAAGAATATTTACGCGGACTACTTACCACTGTTGTCCATGAATAAGAGAAAACGTTCTGTCGATCTTTTATACTGAAGACAAAATTATAGGTCTAGACTGTCAGCCCGTTCAAACCATTGATGAGGGCGCATTTTTAATGCCCGACAAGGCTTACTATCCTATCCTATCCTGTCCCGTAACCCGGAGGTCGTAGGGGCACCACCGATGATCGTTTAACCAGTTTATTCCATATTTCCCTGTCCTCAGCAACCCTGAGTGTCAAACCAGTCCATTCTCGAATGTTGTCCTCCCACCTCTTTTTCGGTCTCCCTCTTCTTCTACCTCCTTGCACTGTGCCTTGCATCTGGTGACGTGGCCATACCATCCGAGTTTACGTTTTTTCACCACTGTGAGCAAGTCATCGTGTTGTCCAATGGCTTGTCTGTCGGACTTCGTCGTTGGTGATGTGCTGGGTATAGGAAATGCCCAGAAGTCTTCTGTAGCACCTCATCTCCATGCTTTGTATTCTTCGTTGGAGATCTGCTGTGAGGGTCCATGTTTCGCAAGCGTATAGGAAGATGGAGATGAAAAGAGAGCGCAGCAGTCTTACCTTGGAATGTAGACTGATGGTCCTGTCTTTCCAAATTGGCTTCAACCTTGCCAGGGCAGCAATTGCTTGTGCGATCCTGGAGAGGACTTCCTGTCGGGACCCATTGTCTGCTACAATGGCTCCTAAATATTTGAAGCTATGCACTGTGTTGAGGGATTGGCCTTGGACTTTGATGTCAGCGTTGATGCCATTGGTGTTGTTGGTCATCATTTTGGTCTTCTCTGCACTTATTTCCATTCCATAGGCTCTGGAGGTGGTGTAAAGCCTCTGTACCAGCTGTTCAAGTTCTTGTTCCTCCCCAGCCAATCCATCAGTTTCCAATGGCGCTGTTGTGGAGGACTGCACTGGTAGCCTTGTCATACAGGCTTTTGATGACTATAATTTTTTGTTAACATTTTTTTTAGACATACATAAATAAATAGAAATTGAAGGGTTATTATAGTTTATGGTATATATAATAAGAAAACACTGTATTTTAGTCAGTCACAAATTATTTTAATAGCAAATGCAGAACAAAGGGGAAGGTTCCCGAGGGGGTTACTTTATAAAATAAGTCAGATTCAGTTGGACTGGCATACAGATGGCGTAGAGTTACGGAATAGAATAGAATAGAATATATATATATATTACTATTCTGGTGTTTTCTTTATTTCCCAATAGTATTACTTGAATAATTAAACTGCTCCTGAATCATTAAATGTTGTGAGTTTCAAATGTTTTTTGTTGTGATTATATGTCGCGTGTTTAAAATTTTTGTGTTAATCTATCGCTGTGTTTATCTGTCCATATGTTTATCTTATGCATGATTAAGTGTCTGTGTTTAAGGATCGCGTGATTATCTGTCATGTGTTTAAAATGTCATGTAACTGTTAACATGAGCCTGCCTTTTATTAATAATAATAATAAAATTTGTATAGCGCAAAACCAAACTTAAAGCTTGCTCTAAGCGCTCTTAAGCATACACACACTCATACGCTCGCAAGCAAAAATATTTAAACAATGCGGCAAAACATTTTGAGATAAAATAATTAAACATGGTAATAAATAATACAAAGTTAAACCTGGTAATAAATAATACAAAGTTAAACATGGTAATAAATAATACAAAGTTAAACATGGTATTAAATACTACAAAGGCTACAGCTAACAAGGATACATATTGGAACAATACGGTACAACATTATGAGATAAAATGCGTTAAACATTATTATTTATCAAACATTATTTAGTTCACAAGTCTATGGTTAGTGAACAGGACGGAGCTGTCTTCTTGCTGGTTTTTACTTTAGATACCGCGACCCTAACAATTAGCCCGACGAAATGTAATTCTGTGTGGGATGCTAACAAAAACATTCTCCATAAGTGCCGCCATTCTTATTTTGAATAACGATGTAGAAAAGTGGACAATTTCCAATCAGTATGACACGATAGACCTACTGTCAACGTAACGTTTAATACTGCTTTGTGTCAAATTGATTGCAACTGTCAATAATATTTAAATGTTTATAAAGTGACAAGGGCGAAGGCGTGAAACTTGAGAATTAAAATGCGCTGCAAACTTGTCCAATGGGTGAACTACTTTGTTATGATGCATTCTTTGGAATGTGTTGTGTGAAGTTGCCTTTGACATAGGCCTATGAACAGTTTTGATGTATTTATTGTTTTGGCAAATTTCCCGTTTTATATTTTGATTTGATTAAATCGATACATAAATGTTATTGGCATATGAGATATGTCCAACTTGATAGATATCGTTGGACATATTTCATATTCCACGCCAAGATGCCGATAACTTATATTATTCAGTGATAATAATGATGACGATGACAACAACTATGTCCATCAAATAAAACGGTTGATGCCAAATAAATTAATCAATTAATAAAAATTATTATAAATAAAGTAAGATGAACTAAACTAAAAGAGATTGACCATACGTACCGCTGGCACTAGCACCTCCACAACCCCCCACATCTGACCCACTGACCTCTGACCCTGCAAAAGAGCGGGGAACGAGAGGAGAATCGGGTGCGTGTGTGGGGGTGTCGTGGTCCAGTGGGTTGACCGCGGCGTGCGGGGCGTGATCGAGTTCGGATCCATGGACGTCAGAGGGTGGGGACTGTACCAAGCCTTCTTCTACCAGTAACACTGCGTCCTGTCGTTTGCCATCTGTGACCAACACAGACATCACCAGCATTACCATAAAGTAGTCACAACATAACTTCATCTAAAAGCATTGCAAAGATCATATCCCACAATAATACGATCACACCACTATAATATATAAGGAATACCATAGTTTATGGCAATACTCCATTGTGTGTGCCGCCTGTGCAGTCCAGGGGAAGTAAGCAGTAGTCAGCGATGACACAAACCACAACAACCCAAATGCATTATTCTCCCCTTCCTACGCGTGCGCGCGTGCACACACACACACATACACACACACCCACCCACACACCCACCCACACACACACCATCAACACCACTACCTCCACCCAGCATTTGGTCTTTTTATTTTACGAAACTATTTTCCGAAAGAGTAAAGGTGAAAGCTTGGACTACCATTGTTTCTTTCTTTGTACTTTGTTTTATTTCTCCCTTTCTTTATTTCCATCCTTTCTGTCCTTTCCCCTTTGTTCGCCTCATTGCTTGGTCTTCTACTTCTGTCCGTTGTTCTTCTGCCTTCTCCTGCTCTTATTCAGTTTTGTTTCCATCACCATCATCATCCTCATTATCATCCTCATCATCCTCATCATCCTCATCACCATTGTCATCCTCTTGCCCTTCCTACATTTACTATTTCCATCTCTCATTTTGAATCTCCCCCTCTTCTTCAATCCCTCTCATCTTGTACCAAACAGACACCACATCAAGTGCTTCAGCCCTCTCATCTTGTACCAAACAGACCCCACATCAACTGCTTCAGCTCTCTTATCTTGTACCAAACAGACCCCACATCAACTGCTTCAGCCCTCTCATCTTGTACCAAACAGACCCCACATCAACTGCTTCAGCCCTCTCATCTTGTACCAAACAGACCCCACATCAAGTGCTTCAGCTCTCTCATCTTGTACCAAACAGACCCCACATCAACTGCTTCAGCCCTCTCATCTTGTACCAAACAGACCCCTTATCAAGTGCTTCAGCCCTCTCATCTTGTACCAAACAGACCCCTTATCAAGTGCTTCTGCCCTCTCATCTTGTACCAAACAGACCCCACATCAACTGCTTCAGCTCTCTCATCTGGTACCAAACAGACCCCACATCAACTGCTTCAGCCCTCATCTTGTACCAAACAGACCCCACATCAAGTGCTTCAGCTCTCTCATCTTGTACCAAACAGACTCCACATCAAGTGCTTCAGCCCTCTCATCTTGTACCAAACAGACCCCACATCAAGTGCTTCAGCCCTCTCATCTTGTACCAAACAGACCACACATCAAGTGCTTCAGCGGAGTTTGGAAGCACTGCACGTGAGATAAAGATCATTATTTACTTTGAGAACTACCCTTGAGAAACTGCTGATCCTTCATCTCAACTTCATCGACCTGTTTGCTACTACTCATATAAGTACTACTGCTATTGATTCTCCTGAACACGTTTTGTTCTATATCTCAAAAACGTCTCAACCGATTTATTATGAATTTTAGAATACAAGTGCCGCAAATCATGGCCAGTCACTCAGTGGCAGTCCGGTTGTCGGTCGGTCAAAAGCACGGTGGGACAAATGTTGAATTTTGTGTACAAAACAGGTGTTTTGCCTGATGGATATTTTAAAAATGACAATTCACATACTTTAACCCCTTCTGGGACTTTTATGCAAATCCTGTTTGCAATTCTTCAAAGGTCAAGATCGCTGAAGTTTATCATTTTCTAAACACCTTTTGTGATGTGTCTCAAAATCGACTAAACAGACTGTGTTTACATTTCAGCCTGCAGATAGTTTACATAATAGCCAATCACTGTAGATAGTTTACATAGTAGCCAATCACTGTAGATAGTTTACATAGAAGCCAATCACTGTAGATAGTTTACATAATAGCCAATCACTGTAGATAGTTTACATAGTAGCCAATCACTGTAGATAGTTTACATAGAAGCCAATCACTGTAGATAGTTTACATAATAGCCAATCACTGTAGATAGTTTACATAGTAGCCAATCACTGTAGATAGTTTACATAGTAGCCAATCACTGTAGATAGTTTATTAGTTTACATAATAGCCAATCACTGTAGATAGTTTACATAGTAGCCAATCACTGTAGATAGTTTACATAATAGCCAATCACTGCAGATAGTTTACATAATAGCCAATCACTGTAGATAGTTTACATAATAGCCAATCACTGTAGATAGTTTACATAGTAGCCAATCACTGTATATAGTTTACATAATAGCCAATCACTGTAGATAGTTTACATAATAGCCAATCACTGCAGATAGTTTACATAGTAGCCAATCACTGTAGATAGTTTACATAATAGCCAATCACTGCAGATAGTTTACATAATAGCCAATCACTGTAGATAGTTTACATAGTAGCCAATCACTGTAGATAGTTTACATAGTAGCCAATCACTGTAGATAGTTTACATAGTAGCCAATCACTGTAGATAGTTTACATAGTAGCCAATCACTGAATGGTGTTATTTTGTTTCTGCAGGGTAAAACGAGATAGAACAGCTCCATGAAAATTAAGACTTGTGAAAATGTGTTAAGTGTCTGGAAATACATTTGAATGGCTTAACTACTTGTTTGTATTACCAACAGTCAATATTGGTGCATTATTATTATTACCTGTTTTACTGATTATTACCTGTTTTACTGATTATTACCTGTTTTACTGATTATTACCTGTTTTACTGATTATTACCCGTTTTACTGATTATTACCCGTTTTACTGATGATTACCGATTTTACTATTACCTGTTTTACCGATTAATACCCGTTTTACTGATTATTACCGGTTTTACTGATTATTACCTGCTTTACTAATTATTACCTGTTTTATTGAGTATTACCCGTTTTACCGATTATTTACCGGTTTTATTACCCGTTTTACTGATTATTACCCGTTTTACTGATTGTTACCTGTTTTATTGATTATTACCTGTTTTACCGATTATTTACCGGTTTTATTACCCGTTTTACTGATTATTACCCGTTTTGCTGATTATTACCTGTTTTACTGATTATTACCTGTTTTACTGATTATTACCTGTTTAACTGATTATTACCTGTTTTGCTGATGTCGGTCCTGGCACTGCGGTCGCTCTTCTTGCTGCGGGCAGACCGGGCAGACTTGGCGCTGCGTACACTGCCCCTGACACTGCCCGACCGTCGTACCTCGTTGAACTGTTTGAGCACTTCGTCATCACTGTCGCTTGACGTGTCCTCATCGTACTGAAACGCCGCGCCTGAAAACAGACAACAGCCATCGGTCAATAACTAAACAATTAATTAACCACGGACCCAATCAATCTGTCACTCCTCGAATTCTTTTAGCGTTGCCCTTGTGGAAGTGCTGCAATGGTGAAACCACCAACCTAAACATGGTAGTGTTTGCTGGCAAAAGATGAAGGAAAGGGAAAGGAAGAAAGACGACGACGAATGCTGCTGATGTTGAAAAGAAGAAGAAGAAGAAGAAGAAGAAGAAGAAGAAGAAGAAGAAGAAGAAGAAGAAGAAGAAGAAGAAGAAGAAGAAGAAGAAGAAGAAGAAGAAGAAGAAGAAGAAGAAGAAGAAGAAATAAAACATGAACAACGCCAACACCAACAACAAGAACACAAGGTAAGAAATCCGCTCAAACTCCGGACGCTAAATCTCTGTCCTCCCCATCTGCTCTCCAGCCCACATATAAAAAAACACATAGATGCACACACATACGTATGTACTCACACATACATAAACAAACACACACACACACACACACACACACACACACACCAGGGCCGGATCCAGGGGGGGGGGGGGGGTTACCTGGGTTCCGGAACCTCCCCCTCCAAACTAAAAAAAAAAAAAATTAATGTGTTTTATGCAAAGAGGTTTAATTTTTTAAAAATTGTTTTTAAAACATTGCAGTTTTTATTCACTTTTGGTCCAAGGTACAAATAGTTATTTATAGACAATTCAACGGAAATCCATTTCAAGGGATCCGTTGAAACGTCCATAGCGTTTTCCCGTTGAAACGACCAAGTAACCCAACCCCTAAGCCTAAATTAGTAAATGCAGCCATATTTTCCTGTTCTGTCCGCAAGCCTCTTCCAGCACCTTCACCTTGATACTGCCCTAATCCCCCAAAAACGACTTTTTAGAAATATTAATTAAGATGCTAAGTTGATAATTATGAACTATAATTCGTTGCCTGGTTTGGTGAAGTCAGCAAAATGGCAAATGCTTTGACAACTGAT
This sequence comes from Oncomelania hupensis, assembly GCA_036898135.1. Taxonomy (NCBI): domain Eukaryota; kingdom Metazoa; phylum Mollusca; class Gastropoda; order Littorinimorpha; family Pomatiopsidae; genus Oncomelania; species Oncomelania hupensis. The sequence goes on from CM072513.1 coordinate 82,002,635, forward strand.
GTTATTGTTCCTCGTCAAGCATCCCGACAGACTCTCCGTGACAACCAACATGCGGCCACTCCAGAAGAATATTTCAAGATTAGCATTGCCATTCCTTTCTTGGAACACCTGTCAACCGAATTGGACTCGAGGTTCAAAAATGCTGACCTAGCAAGTTGATGGTCTCTGTCTGGTGCCAAGCACTTTAATAGACAACCAGGATGGTTTCATGCAGGTTACAGAAGGGGTGAAGACACTGGCAATGTTTTGGGAGTCTGACCTACCAGACAACGCTACCCTTGATGCAGAATACCAACGGTGGGTTTGCAAATGGCGAAGTGCTGCTGAGAATGCGACAGCTATCATCCCATCCACGGCATCAGAAGCACTGAAACATTGTGACGGGGATTTTTATCCCAACCTGTTCATCATGCTAAAGAACCTTTGCACCCTGCCTGTCACTACTGCCGAGTGTGAGCGTTCAAACAGTCAGTTGCGCAACCTGAAAAACTACCTGCGCTCTACAATGGGGCAACAGAGACTCAATGGACTTGCTTTACTGAAAGTGCACAGGGATGTTGATATTGACTTCAAAGAGACAGTGAACTGTTTTGCCAGAAGATACAATTCACAAATGGTACTAATGCCGGAGAACCTAGTGAAGCAAGACTGAAAGTGAAAGCAGGGCGGTGATGTTCATAAACTACAAGGTAAAGCTTTATACCGTTAGCGATCGACAAAAAGTAGTGAATAATAATAGTATACAAAACATCTCTGCTGATAAATAAATGTTTGTGTGTGTGTTGTCGTTGTTTTTTTTTTTTTTAAGGGAGGTGCAGAGGATAATTTTTGTACCTCAGAGTTTGTCAGTTCAACTGTTAAAAAAGCTCAAAGTCCCAGACCATCACAAATGGCTTTTTAAAGGTTCAGATAGCACCAGATTGCACCATTTTGCATCCTTGAAAAAAAAAATTCCGGGGGGGCATGCCCCCGGACCCCCCTAGAAGGCTCGGCGCTTCGCGCCTTCGCTGAACCTGTAACCCCCCCTTCGACTTTCCCCAGGTCCGGCCCTGCACACACACATTCCGAGAAGTGTAGGACAAAGCTTATGTCAGTGGTGGTGGCCAGGCAGACGGAGGAAGGCCACAAATACAGAGATTACTACAGCCCCTGGCTCCTGTAGGGCTTTGTCATCAGTCTGTACGTCACAACATTCCCCCCCTCCCCTCTCTCCTCCCCCTAGTAAGGTGACAGTGAATGGAGCGAGAACACTGGAACACTAGGTTTATATAGCCTGTAACCTCCATCCTTCTTGTATATGTCTCAATTTTAACCTCAATCTCTCTGTATCTCTTTGTCTGTCTGTCCGTCTCTCTCTAACAGCAATGCAACTATGACAATGTCGGTGACCGCAGCGATAATGATGGCAACGATGACGGTGCTATTGCTGCTGCTGCTAATGTAGATAAAGGAGACGGCGACTATCTGAGAAGGAAAAAAGCGCAACCCACTACACTTTGTACACTGTAATCTATTCCACATCCTCCGGACGATAGTGCTTAAAATGGTCTAGTCTGTGAACGCAAGCATTGTATAGCACGGACATTAAAGATCCTGACTCTCATGTCATAGACCGAGAGGTGCCAACAACATAAATACAGTCAGCAAGCACTAGGTCCCGATGCCCCCATCTGCAGTCGCCCATGATTGTGATCAGTTCACTTGGGTTTCAGACTAAGGCAGCAAGAGGGCGGTTTGAGTTAGATCCTGTGTGGGGCCAGCGCCTTCAGCTGCTCTTGAGTTAGATCCTGTATGGGCCAGCGCCTTTAGCTGCTCTTGAGTTAGATCCTGTATGGGCCAGCGCCTTTAGCTGCTCTTGAGTTAGATCCTGTATAGGCCAGCGCCTTTAGCTGCTCTTGAGTTAGGGTACGTTCATGCTAAATCCGGCAATTTGACGTCGGCTGCCGCCGGCCACTGGTTGGAATCTGTGGTTATGCCCTTTTCTTCTTTCCCACCATGAAAACCGGCGATGCACGTTCATGCTGCAGCCAGTTGCCGTCAGCCAGCAAAATGCTTTGTCGCATGTCACAAAAAAAAACGGCTGGCTGGTCAAAGCGCCATCTTTGTACACAAAGTAAAGTGTGGCAGCAATTCGCCGGACAGCAACTTCGGACTCTACCGTGAACACTGGTGACGGCAACTGGCTGACGGCAACTTGCCGGGCTTAGCATGAACGTAGCCTTAGATCCTGTATGGGCCAGCGCCTTTAGCTGCTCTTGAGTTAGATCCTGTATGGACCAGCGCCTTTAGCTGCTCTTGAGGTAGATCTTGTGTGGGCCAGCGCCTTCAGCTGCTCTTGAGGTAGATCCTGTGTGGGCCAGCGCCTTCAGCTGCTCTTGAGGTAGATCCTGTGTGGGCCAGCGCCTTTAGCTGCTCTTGAGGTAGATCCTGTATGGGCCAGCGCCTTTAGCTGCTCTTGAGCTAGAAATGCGCTACATGAGAACTTTAAACATAAATAAAAAATAACGCAAAGACTATATTTGTAACTCCAGACACGTCTGGCATCAGCAGTAAACTTCATCTCTAAGGCCCGCAACTCCTTAAGTGCGACAAAGACAACACAATCAATCTGGCCTAACAAGACATTTGCAAGCCTCATGAGAGCCAAGCATAATAGCAAACAGTCCTTGTAGGGAAGGACGAAGGTCATTCAAGAAATTATGGAAGACTCGCCCCTGCATGCCAAATTCCCTGCAAAGCCCCCATTTTTCTTCGCTGTTTTGTTGGCATTTTAAACGCCTTTAATTTTTTTTTAGTTGGAGGAGGGATAGTATTGACTGTAATAGGAGGGCATCATCATCATCATCATCATCATCATCATCATCATCATCATCATCATCATCATCATCATCATCAATCATCAATCATCATCATCATCATCATCATCACCATCATCATCGTCGTCGTCGTCATCATCTTTATTTTCTGGTTCTCAAAGTCTTTATTTTATTTTTTCTGAATTCCTACAAAAATTGAAGAGTTCACTGTTTGAAGTTATGGTATGTTGTCACGAGCTAAATTCTGATTGGTTGAGCTGGTTACATGACAGTTCACTAATGTACAATCAAAAATCTTGTCATTCTTTTCTTGACTATACTTGGTCTATAGTTGGTCAGGACTTCTCGCAGAGGTGTCTGCAGGTATATATTGTGTATTATTTGAAATGTTGTATTATAAATGTATTACTAAATAATATTGTATTGTTATGTAATAAAATGAATAATACATAATTTTTGATAGTAATGTGAAGGATGTAGTGGGGAGGAGACAAACATGGTGGTTCACTGTAATATTAGAATAACGAATTGAACTGGGATAATTAATGGATTTGAAGTTGAAACTACAACTGCAGTGTAGAGTATTACGTTTATGTGTATGAATGAGATTAATTGCTGTCACTGGCGAAATAATCAGTTGTTATAATTAGTTGCAGAATTTGTGTTTATGTTGTGAATTGTATTCGATATGGATGAAATTTGAATTGTATTGCTGCACTTACCCCGTCACAGAGGAGAGAGAGGTATAGGTAATGGTCCAAAGAAAGTTTATGTAGCCTTTCTAAATACTTAGTTGTTAACTCCTTTGTCAGGAGAAGTCACTTGCTGCGGGGGCCTCGAGAATAGGCGCAGAGAAGGTAGAAGAAGAAGAAGAAGAAGAAGAAGAAGAAGAAGAAGAAGAAGAAGAAGAAGAAGAAGAAGAAGAAGAAGAAGAAGAAGAAGAAGAAGACGGAGAACCAGACGAAGAAGAATAAATAAGAAGAAGAATAGAGAAGAAGAAGAAGAATAGAGAGGAAGGAGAAGAAGAAGAGAGAAAAGGAAGAAACGAGGAAGACGAGGAAGCAGCAGCAGCAGCTGAAGAAGAAGAAGAAGACGGAGGAAAGGAGAACAAGGAGGAGAGGAGGAGAGGCGGACGAGGAGGAGAAAGACGAGAAGGACGAGAAGGAGAGAAGGGAGACTGAGAAGGAGAGTGAGACTGAGGAACAGAGAAAGAATATGGCGTAGGCAGAGAAGAGACTAGAAACTGAACATAACTACAGTGTGACTATATATAACGACATGACGTGAGTAAGAACAATTGTATTTATTCCATTTAATTCTCGTTGATTCTGTACTTATGCTATTTTGTTGACCTATGTTTATGGTTTAATAGAGGGTGTGACAACGTAGTTTTTTGTTACGAGTTAGAGAAGTTGTGAAACGGGAGAACACGCAGAATCACGCATACATGCACGCCAGTTCTGAAATATCCCTATTCGTTACAGTGGTGACCCTAAGACCTTTAGTCAGTTATAGTGTGAGTTTAGTTTATTCATTTGTCTGTTAGCTTATTTGGGGTTTATATTGTTAGGATTTGATTGAATAGGTTAAAGAGTATAAGTGGGTTTTTTTTAAATAGTGGCCGACAGTAGTGAGGTGTACAATGGGACATGGGACTATTGATACAGCATTGTTTGTAAGGCTGGAGGATGTCCTGATGGCCAACAGCAGTGAGGTGTACAACTGGACTATTTATTCAGATTCAGATTCAGATTCAGAAAACTTTATTATCTCCAAGGAGAAATTCTAACATGGATTTGCTGTCAGCAAAAGGTAATAAAATGTAACAATACTATAAACATGTAAACATGTACGTGTAATCACGCTTATGTACATATTAACAAGAACATTTCCGACACATTGTAAAACTTAAAATACATATCACACTACATGTCCTTATTGCACTTCAACATAAATAAATAAAACACCTACCCACAAACACACACACCCACACACACACATCCACACACACATGGGTTAGACATGAGATTATAAAATTATAAACGTTATAAAGCATCTTAAAAAAATATACAATTTTATACAGCCTTGTTTGTTAGGCTGGGGGGTGTCCTGATGGCAGACAGTAGTGAGGTGTACAACTGGACATGAAACTATTGATACAGCCTGGTTTGTAAGGCTGGGGATGTCCTGATGGCAGACAGTAGTGAGGTGTACAACTGGACATGAAACTATTGATACAGCCTGGTTTGTAAGGCTGGGGATGTCCTGATGGCAGACAGTAGTGAGGTGTACAACTGGACATGGGACTATTGATACAGCCTGGTTTGTAAGGTTGGGGGACTAACTTTGAGGTTTATGTCTAACGTACCGTTGGCGATATGGCAGAAGGGGATAACCATCCCAAGGGAACAAGGGGTAGGGACCTACATTTACACTGAACCACCAAAGCAATCATAATGCTGAAATGGACAGTGAAAAATGGCCACTCTTTATTTCGCCCACCACGGGATTCGAATGTGTGTCATCGGTGCGAGCGCTCTACCACTTGAGCTACAACGGTGGGAAAGGCTGGGGATTGAGAGTCGAAAGCGGGTGGTGTTAGCGAACGTCACCAACCTATAACAAATATTAGTCTCAGGTTAATAAATAAATAAAAGACGAGATCATCTTAAAAAGTAAACAATATAAATAAGATAAAATAACATTTACACAAAATTATTTTCACTTATTTGTGTAGAATGCAGGATCTCCAGGCGAAGCGAGAAGGACAAGCCAGGGACAATCAGACTGGATGATCAGCGCCCACTGTCTCTTAAAATCTTCCCAACACGCCTCAGGGACTCAAGCGACCTTTTACCTGCTTCCCTCAAAACATGGCCGCTGAATCTATGCAGTCTACAACCACAGATATGACGCGTGCGCTCACCTATATACACACAGGCACACACACACAGTGAATGACACAAAGGAGGTGTTGATGCAGGAAGTGAATACCCGATGGGAAAAGAGAGTGTGAGGCAACATGTGATTGCTAACAAATCCTTAATCTTGGCGAAGATGATGGAACAAAGTCAAGGAGTGGTGTTTATTGGAAGCACGCCAACGGTAGGTGACGTACCCAGAACAAAGGACAATAGGACCCAAAAGTAGCGACTTCTGCAAGACCAGCTCGACGCCCTACCGACTGAACTGTCACCCAAAAAAATGTGGAGTGCAGAAAACAGTATGTTATGCATACAGTTCTCGTTTTCCTTTTCCCTAGAGGTATTTTTTTTCTTCTTCTTCCTCTTTTTCCTCCTCCTCCTCTTCTTCTTTGATCTACATATAGAGTGGATTAGTTATGCAAGAATACAAGATGTGATGAGAGTGTGTGGGACATAAGGATTACATGTATTACATCCTCCTCCTTCTTTCTTCTTCTTATCTGTCGTTGTCTGTTCTTGTTGTTGTTCTTATTCACCTCCTCTTCCTCCTTCTCCGTCTTCTACTTCTTGTCTTGCCTTTGTAGGCATGACTGATTCACTGCGGCAACAAAGTACCCCCGTTGGAGTGCCGGGGGTTTCAGTATAAATAGTATCCCCACTTTCTGGAAATTTAGTGCTTTAAATTCCCACTGTCGTGGACAAGACTCCTTGTTTGTGTATGAGGTCTGTTGGATCAGCTCGGGAGTGTTGGACGCTTTCTGCCGGGTGGTCACTAGGGCTTCCTATGATGTTATTATTTAGCACTATAGGCATTTTATATGTATGTGTTTTGTTGATAATTTATAATGATGTTTGTATTCTATTTTGTTTTTGTAACCGGGGGTTCGAGTAGTTGGGGTAAAGCCTCAGCCGTCCCCTGCGTGGGATGTCTTTATTGTAAAGTGACTGGCCGGTGGAGGGCATTCAATTTTTCCACTAGGGTTGTTTCGGCAGATCTTTTATGCGGATTGGGGCTGTCCGGCCTGATTTGGCTCGGAAGAGTCCGCTGGACCTAAAGCAACAATCAATCAATCAATCAATCAATTCTACTTCTTCGTGACAATGCATTGTTTTGATACAGAACCCAGCACTGTACTTAGCTTAGCAGAAGATGTGATTACTGTTTGTGGGTGAGAAGATGAAAGGTTTCTGCCTTGTCCAGCAACACGCATCAACAGATAACACTAAGACACCAGAGGACTGGTGGCCACACTCCTAATTCAATAAGCCAGGTCCATACAATACAATACTGAACAGCGAAATATAAATTCTACGTCGGCCTAATAAATAAGACAAATATGCTTGGCAGAACAGATAAGGGTGATTTGTATCAATTACGTCAGTATTACTGCTAACACAAAATCAATACTTAGCACAACATAAACGTTAAGTGGCAACACAACCCAAAACAGAAAGCTTACTAATACTTCACAGGACAAATGGGAGTCGTCTCCATTCAATAAACCAGTATTGGGCTTGTACACAAACTATGGAATTAGTACAACATGATGATGAAGCCACAATACGCTGGCCTAAACACACACACAAATATAAAAACAAAAAAATAAATATAATAATAATAATAATAATAATAATAATAATAATAATAATAATAATAATAATAATAATAATAATAAATAATAATAATAATAATGATAATACTGATAATAATAAATAATAAATAATAATAATAATAATAATAATAATAATATTAATAATAATAATAATAAATAATAATAATAATAATAATAATAATAATAGTAATAATAATAATAATAATAATAATCATAATAATCATAATAATCATAATAATCATAATAATAATAAATAATAATAATAATAATAATAATAATAATAATAATAATTATAATAATAATAATAATAATAATATTAATAATAGTAATAATATTAATAATAATAATAATAATAATAATAATAATAATAATAATAAAAATAATAATAATAATAATAATAATAACAAGCACACATTCATCACTCAAACATGTGGTGTAAAGGAAGGTCGCTATTAGAAGACGCAAGGAAATGGAATATTTTTATTTGTGAACTTGTATATTGATTGCATCCAATACCATTATTGAAGAGAGGGATGAAACTGGAGTACCCGGAGAAACCCCTCTGTGACCTCAATAATCTCGTACCTAAATCACAAAAGCTCGCCCCTTGCGGGAATTGAATCCGCGACCTTCGGCATAGGAAACCGGCGACTAATCCACTGCGCCACCAAGTCACCCCTAAACACAATACGTCTTGGACAGATGAAGGACATCGAAACGAGTCCCCTATATGCCATTGTGTCTGGAGACTTTTTTAATCTACCAAATGAAGGACATCTTTATTTAAATTTTGGGGTGGCCTCGTGGCGCAGTGGATAAGTCGCCGGTTTCCTATGCCGAAGGTCGCGGGTTCGATTCCCGCAAGGGGCGAATGTATGTGACTTAGGTACGAGACTATTGAGGTCACCGAGGGTTTTCTCCGGGCACTCCGGTTTCCTCCCTCCCTTCAATAATGGTACAGGACGCAGTCAATATAAAAATTTCAAAAATAAAAATTCGATTTTCTTTCCGTCTTCTAATAGCGATCTCCCTGCCTTTACACCACCTGTTTGAGTGATGGATGTGTATTTGGTGTGTGTGTGTGTGAGGGTGGATGAGACAGGTGAGCGTGTATGTTGGTATAGATCGCCGCGCTTTGAGCCTGATTGATTTGGGGAAAGGCGCGTATATAGCATCCTGTATTATTATTATTATTATTAAATCGACCCACGTTGCCCATGCACCCCTACACATATCCTTTTAACATTGACCACGCCCCCCCCTACACATATCCTTTTAACATTGACCACGCCACCCTACAAATATCCTTTTAACATTGACCACGCCCCCCCTACACATATCCTTTTAACATTGACAACGCCCCCCTCCTACACATATCCTTTAAACGTTGACCACGCCCCCTACACATATCCTTTAAACGTTGACCACGCCCCCCACACATATCCTTTAAAAGTTGACCACGCCCCCTACACGTATCCTTTTTAACGTTGACCACGCCCCCTACACATATCCTTTTAACACATATCCTTTTAACGTTGACCACGCCCCCTACACATATCCTTTTAACATTGACCACGCCCCCTACACATATCCTTTTAACATAGACCACGCCCCCATACACATATCCTTTTAACATTGGCCACGCCACCTACACATATCCTTTAACCTTGACCACGCCCCCTACCGGACCCACAACCCCACATTTACTGAACAATTACCTCCCTTGTCTACTCTAAAAAAACCAGAAACTGTACACAAACATGCCCACAACAATAAGTAACAAATGTAATATATAACAACAGTAAACAATTGGCAACAGTGAACAAATCAGGCAAGAAGTAAATTCGATTTCAAGTTAAGACCCTAGCCAGCAAGACTTGGAGAGTAAAGTAGATTAAATTGGCTGGCTTAATAAATCACTGTTCACTGTTTGTAGCGCTCTTGTCTTTAGCTAATCTCAAATGAAGATGAAGACGACTACGCACAGAAAATAAAGTATACTGCACAGATTTCAGGCGACGTAAGTGTGTTTATGTGAGTGAATGCAAGTATGACTGAGAAGAATAGGATGTGGTATGCAGGCGGTTGTCTCCCTGTCGCCCAAGGCACGCGAGGTGTACAGGCGGCGATAAGCATGCAGTCCCTCAAACAGTACTCTCAACCAGAATGGCGGAGAAGTAGCGGTGACACATACCCCTCAGACAGTATCCTCACACCAGCATGGAGGAGAAAGTAGCGGTGAAAGTAGAACTTGAAGGAATAGGCACAGTAATAGTGTAGGAGGTAGAAGTAACCACGATAGAAGTATGCAGTAGTAAGTAGGCCCAATCTTGTCAACAAATAAATTGTCTTACTAATCTATCTTCATACAAAATGTAAAGACTACATAAACAAATACTCCTTCCGCCGTCCGCCATCTTGACCTGTTTATATATGCATTTCAACAATTCAATTCAATCCTCAGTTCTAATAATTTATATTTTTCTCCATAAACATGATTGTTTACACAAATATACAGTACAATTATAATTACACTTCCAGTCAAACAATCCTTCATTCTCGCGCTCGTCACCCCTTTCCATGTTATAGCACATTATCTCCCCTCATTCACAATTATCCCTCTCTAGCATACTATAATACAACTTCACCCTTCCCTCATATTCATCACCCCTCTCTCTCTCATTTCATTTATACTTCATCATCACCCCTTGACCCCATTTTGGCAACAACATCAACAACATTATTCATTTACATCTTTAAACAAGAAAATCATATAGAATCATATAAAAAGTACTATTTAGTAAAATATATCCCTTTCCCCCCATTCAACATCATTTATTCACGTACGCAAGCTCGGAGTGTACAGCCACTAAGAAATTGAATTACTGGGTTCATACTCACCTTTAAGTTCTCAGCCTGTGAATAGGGATACACAAACACTACCCCACAACACAATACAATACACCATAAAAGGTTATCTGTTGAGAGTAGAAAGTTCGTTACTGCGCTAATGCTTTGCTATGCAACTGGAACATCTCAGTACCGGCGAGGTCACTGAGCCTTGGGAGGTCCCTAAACGAAGGGCACACACCCTTAAGAAGAGACCCTACACTTATTACTTCCTGAATAAATGGCAGTCATAATCTTTCCACTACAGTCTTTTGGTCATTCTTGTCCTGACGAGGGCACAAGACCTTGGGTGGTTCGAATCGTCCGACACGCTACCTTTACAGAAGCAGACTTTACTTTATCCTGAGATAACACTGTCCAATAGTCACTTTCCGTCCAAAAACTGTCTGCATGCAATAGCTCCCAACTCGACTCTGCTAGGCTAAATCTTATCCAGTTCACATTACAAGGCTTGAGTTTCGTTCAGTCCCCAATTCCCCGAGCTATGCATTATCCGCTATGCGTTAACCACGTGAAACCCGTACATACTTAGCTTACATACGCAATAAAGAATACTGATACAAATTTTATACACTGCAGCGCTAGAGATGTGCAACTCTGCTCTATATACAACTCCGGCACTACTAATAGCGTGCGTTGAAAACTCGTGGCGTCACAGTGTATTTCCATACGACCATGACAGAAGACTTCTGGGCATTTTCTATACCCAGCACATCACCAACGACGAAGTCCGACAGACCATCACAAAAGCCATTGGACAACACAATGACCTGCTCACAGTGGTGAAGAAACGGAAACCCTGATGGTATGGCCACGTCACCAGATCATCAGGCCTTGCAAAGACCATCCTGCAAGGCACAGTGCAAGGAGGTAGAAGAAGAGGGAGTCAAAAAAAGAGGAGGGAGGACAACATTTGAGAATGGACAGGCTTGACACTGAGCGAAGCCATCACATCAAGGTTGCAGAGGACAGAGAAAGATGGAGTACGCTGGTTAAACGATCATCTGTGGTGCCCCAACGACCTCCGAGTTACGGGATAGGATAGGATAGGATAGAAAGATGTCGTGCCAAACATTTTCTCCTTTTCCCTATAAAGTTTAGGATATGGGGACATTTCAGGGAATCTCAATGTGTTAAAAACTCTATAGAAAATATTAAGCCAACAAGTACTCCACAGTTCCCCTCTTGTTTGTTCTTGTTATCCGTCAACAGTGAGAAAAGAAAAGCACGGCAACGCTGTGTGACATTGTGACAGGCATTCATTTTCTTTGGGAAACATTTTATGACGTATTCTATACCCCCACAATCACCACCCATCCCCTTGATCACTGAGTTAACGTAAAGAAGCTGTCCTATTTACAAGGAAAATATAATACATTTTAATAATACACATTGTCTGCTGACGTCAGCGTCCCGTGACCCGCAATAGGTTGTAGGACTACTTGCAGACTGATAACTGTACCCTGCGATGTTGTATTTCCGGCATACAAGGTGGTGGCACTTAGCTAATTGCTTTGTATGGCCTAGGTCGCGGTAGGCAATCAATAAAGACGCCCTGCTCTTGTTCATGCATGGCCAGTTCCTGAGTCCCTGAACACTGTCAAGTGTATCACTGCACGCTACGCCTTCTTCTTTTGCTACACTCGTTATTGACAAGGCTTATTTATTTATTTATTTATGTATTTATTTGGGGTGCCGGGGGTTTCAGTATAAATAGTATCCCCACTTTCTGGAAATTTAGTGCTTTAAATTCCCACTGTCGCTGTCTTCCTCATTTGCTCTTTCCCATTCCTGCTCTGTCCTATCACTCCTGTCTTCCTCATTTGCTCTTTCCCATTCCTGCTCTGTCCTATCACTCTGCTATACTATCTTCTTCTTCGCTAGATCAATGACCTACCTTTTTTCTTGAAAACTCTTCCTGGACAAGACTCCTTGTTTGTGTATGGGGTCTGTTGGATCAGCTTGGGAGTATTGGACGCTTTCTGCCGGGTGGTCACTAGGGCTTCCTATGATGTTATTATTTAGCAATATAGGCATTTTATATGTATGTGTTTTGTTGATAATTTATAATGATGTTTGTATTCTATTTTGTTTTTGTAACCGGGGGTTCGATTAGTTGGGGTAAAGCCTCAGCCGTCCCCTGCGTGGGATGTCTTTATTGTAAAGTGACTGGCCGGTGGAGGGCATTCAGTTTTCCTACTAGGGTTGTTTCAGCAGATCTTTTATGCGGATCGGGGGTTGTCCGGTCCTGATTTGGCTCGGAAGAGTCCGCTGGACCTAAAGCAACAATCAATCAATCAATCAATCATGTATTTATTGTTTATAGGTCCTATCAACAGCTTAGGTAGGTTATATCAGGACCACTACAACGTTAATTATCGAAGTAAACGAAGTTTCAATTTTTTAAAACAAGGTATAAAATACATGTACAATCTAAAATCAACAATATAGGTGAATAATACAGATTTAAAAAATATATATATATTCAAATAGCACGGTCAATTTTTTTTACATAAAACCAACAATCTTTAAGAATTCCAAAATATTGACAAGGCTTTGTTGTCTTTCATTTAGCTTATCGTTGTTACACTCGTTATTGTCTTTCATTTAGCTTATCGTTGTTAAGTAGCGTTTGGCCACATCAACAGCTCCCTTGCTGACGACACACACAACTGAGAGCAATCCTGGGCGACCAGAGATGGGGGAGACGGGACCTAGTGCCTGCTGGCCGTATGTATTTTTGTAGCTGGTGCTCACCCGTCTAGGACGTGTATCAGCGTCAGTCCCTGCATTAGAATGCGTGCGTGCTGTTGTTTGTAGATTATAGTCACACGACACTTTCGCATATAGGTGACTACTGGACCGACTTATACTGACACCAGCGGGCCAGTTGTTGGTAAAGGGGAAAATAATATGATCACACGTTGACCAATCCGGGATTCGAACCAGCGACCTTTCGGTTACTAGCAAGACGCTCTTACCAACTGAGCTACCCGGCCCCTCGCGTGCGTGCTTTGCTTTGTTAAATTAACGTCCCCGGACACAAAAGCGTATAAGGGACAAGGAGAGGTCAAATTTAGATGTTATGGGGCGCCATGTGTCCATTTATTCTATGTGACCATTCTATAAATAGAATAAATTCTATGCACATAGAAAGCATTCTATACACACAAAAAGCATTCATTAGTTGAAATTCCATTTATAAAAAAGAAACCAATATTGTAAGTCATAGAATAAAATTCTTTGTATAGAATAACATTCTATAATATAGTGTAAAATTCTATGTCCATAATACAATTCTATGTATAGAATAACATTTTATAATAGAGAATAATATTCTATGTATGTAATACAATTCTATATTATAGAATGCACTTGTATGCATAGAATTATATTCTATAACATAGAATGAATTCTATTACAAAGAATGAATTCTATAACATAGAATGAATTCTTTAAAATAAAATAAATTGCATGACATAGAATTATTTCTATACGCATAGAATTCATTCTATAACATAGAATGAATTCTTTAACATAAAATAAATTATTTGACATAAAATGAATTCTATGTGCATAGAATAAATTGTATAACATATAATGAATTCTATAATAAAGAATGAATTATATATGCATAGAATGAATTTTATAGCATAGAATGAATTCTATGACATAGAATTCATTCTATGACATAGAATTCATTCTATAGGCATAGAATGAATAGTATAACATAGAATGAATAAGATGACATAGAATGAATTCTATGACATAGAATGAATTCTATGACATAGAATGAATTCTATAACATAGAATGAATTCTATGACATAGAATTTATTCTATAGCATAGAATGAATTCTATGTTACAGAATGAATTCTATGTCATAGAATTCATTCTATGCTATATAATTCATTCTATGTTATAGAATTCATTCTATGCTATAGAATAAATTCTATCTCATATTATTCATTCTATGTCATAGAATTCATTCTATATTATAGAATTCATTCTATGTCATAGAAATCATTCTATGTCATCTTATTCATTCTATGTTATACTATTCATTCTATGCTATAGAATTCATTCTATGTCATAGAATTCATTCTATGTCATAGAATTCATTCTATGTTATAGAATGAAATCAATATAAAAACTTTTTTTTAAATAGTAAAAACTGGGGCACTGTCAAGGTATAGAGAACATTTTGGGATATTGTGATGTTTTGAACATAGCACACTCGTGCAATAATGATTACAGAGCGATTTGTCACTGACATTCAGTTTAGAGTTGACGACATGCAGTGCTTCATCATTTGCGCTCGAAGTGGAAATCGATGAAAGGAAATGTTCTTTTCTTTGCAGAAAGGTTTTACGTCGGAGTTAGAGCATCCAAACGCAGCTGTGTACTTCACCATTTTCAAACTCGATCACGCTGTGTTATTCCCGCAGCACGTGGCCGCCACGTCTTTGTGCATAGCGCCCTGGGGGCCGCTTGGGGTGAAATAGATTTTTTGCAATATTCAGCTTCATGAACCTTTCATTTATTATGTCTCAGAGTTGTATAGCAATATTCGACCTTTAAATATATTAATTATTGCTTTTTATGAGTGTACAGTACGGTTATTTCTTCGGTATTGAGCGAAAAGAACTGATTATTTAATTAGATTTTGTCACTATAAACCCTTACAGAACCTCAGCACATTGTAATGAAAAAAGCAAGCACGCAGGGGCGGAGGGGGGGGGGAGGGTGTGACGTCAATTATTTTTATTGCTAAGGGATCTATTCACACTAATTATACCGTCGAAGTCGTCCGCATCAAGAAACCTAAATGCTTGTTCACGAAATTATGATGTCTGATAAAGCCGCAGAGCGCTTGGTACGTCAGCCATTTCTTCAGTTCTCGCGCGCGTGCAAGTTGTTGTTGTTTGTAGATTATAGTCACACGACACTTTCGCATATAGGTGACTACTGGACCGATTTATACTGACACCAGCGGGCCAGTTGTTGGTAAAGGGGAAAATAATATGATCACACGTTGACCAATCCGGGATTCGAACCAGCGACCTTTCGGTTACTAGCAAGACGCTCTTACCAACTGAGCTACCCGGCCCCACGCGCGTGCAAGGCTCCACGTGTCCCTTTATACGTCACAGCCTCGCTTCACATAGAATGACCTAGTTGCGCATAGAATGAGCATTCTATGTTATAGAATGAACATTCTATGTTATAGAAATGATTCTATGTTATAGAATGAACATTCTAAGTTATACAATGGATTCTATGTTATACAATGGATTCTATGTTATAGAATGAACATTCTATGTTATAGAATGACCATTCTATGTTATAGAATGACCATTCTATGTTATAGAATGAACATTCTATGTTATAGAATGGATCCTATGTTATAGAATGAACATTCTATGTTATAGAATGAACATTCTATAACATAGAATGCATTCTATGTGCACCAAATGTTAAAAAACAATTCTATGAAAATAGAATGTATTCAGTGTTGCGAATAAAATCCATTTTATGTTAAAAAAATGAATTTTATGTCATACAATTCTTGCTGTGTTATACAATTAATTCTATATACATATAATTCATTTCATTCACATAAAATTAAAAAACACAACTAATAAATTGTAACAAAATTTAGAATTTAAAAAAAGATATTGTATGACACATCACCACATCGCAACATCACCACATCGATCACATCATCACATCACATCACTGCATCACATTGCTTCATCACCATCATCGTGAAAACGCACCACCACATAAAATCACATCATATCAACAAATCATCCCATCACATCAGCCGACATCACAGCAGCAGCACATCTTCACATTGCAGCAGACAGCACATATCATGGCATCAGTTAATCACATCACATAATCTAATCACCCCACCCCTCCCACCCATCACATTTGTGGTGCAGTGTGGTGTGATTTAGAGTGATGTAGTGTGGTGATGTGATGTGGTAATGTGTATGTATGTATCTGCAATACAGTACGTTCTATTATGCCTTAAAAGCAGTGAATCAGACCACATCATCACATAACCTAATCACTCCACCACACCTACCCATCACATTTGTGGTGCAGTGTGATGTAGAGTGATGTGGTGTGGTGATGGGATGTGGCAATGTGTATATCTCTCTGCAATACAGTCCCATGCAATAAAAAATGTTCTCTATACCTTGACAGTGCCCCAGTTTTTACTATTTTAAAAAAAAAGTGTATATATTGATTTCATTCTATAACATAGAATGAAGTCTATGACATAGAATGAATTCTATGACATAGAATGAATTCTATGACATAGAATGCATTCTATGACATAGAATGAATTCTATAGCATAGAATGAATAGTATAACATAGAATGAATAAGATGACATAGAATGAATTCTATGACATAGAATGAATTCTATAACATAGAATGAATTCTATAGCAAAGAATGAATTCTATGACATAGAATTTATTCTATAGCATAGAATGAATTCTATAGCATAGAATGAATTCTATGACATAGGATTCATTCTGTAACATAGAATTCATTCTATGCTATAGAATAAATTCTATGTCATAGAATTCATTCTATGCTATAGAATTCATTCTATGTTATAGAATTCATTCTATGCTATAGAATAAATTCTATGTCATAGAATTCATTCTATGCTATAGAATTCATTCTATGTTATAGAATTCATTCTATGTCATAGAATTCATTCTATGTCATCTTATTCATTCTATGTTATACTATTCATTTTATGCCTATAGAATTCATTCTATGTCATAGAATGAATTCTATGTCATAGAATTCATTCTATGCTATAAAATTCATTCTATGCATATAGAATTCATTCTTTATTATAGAATTCATTCTCTGTTATACAATTTATTCTATGCACATAGAATTCATTTTATGTCATATAATTTTTTTTTTAGGTTAAAGAATTCATTCTATGTTATAGAATGAATTGTATGCACATAGAATAAATTCTATGTTATAGAATTCATTCTTTGTAATAGAATTCATTCTATGTTATAGAATACAATTCTATGCATACAAGTGCATTCTATAATATAGAATTGTATTACATACATAGAATCTTATTCTCTATTATAAAATGTTATTCTATACATAGAATTGTATTATGGACATAGAATTTTACACTATATTATAGAATGTTATTCTATACAAAGAATTTTATTCTATGACTTACAATATTGGTTTCTTTTTTATAAATGGAATTTCAACTAATGAATGCTTTTTGTGTGCATAGAATGCTTTCTATGTGCATAGAATTTATTCTATGTATAGAATAGTCACATAGAATAAATGGACACATGGCGCCCCATAGATGTAATAAAAATTCACTTTAGGAATATCAATATTGCTAAGGAGCGCGCAGCGCAGCTGCGACTTTCAGAGGGAATAAGAAAATGTGGTCAGAAAATAATGTATCTAACTGTCATGGCTAAACTGTGGGAGAGGCGGAAGGGGTACCATTTCTTACAGTCGGACAGTGCAATGGTCAAGCCAAGCTGTGAAAGTACAAAAAGGGCAGCGTTGTTTTGAACTAAACGGTACAATAACAAGATGTTATTGTAGAGTGTAGGTCGAAGAATTGGCTAATAGATTATACAACTTAGCACGTGCTGAGGCCGAGGGCATGTTTGTGCCGAGTCTACCAACCAATCATTGGGCTCAAATTGGTTGCACAAATGCAGTACAGTGCTAGAACTAGGCATTCGTTGTTGAACTTGGGCGGCAAGCGGATCGTTAGAGGGGAGCAAGGAACAGAAGCCAAGAGGAGACATTAGAACTGGTAACCGGATTGTGGTCAAAGTGAAGACACCCGGGAGGTTAATGAGTTATCGATAGCTAGGTAGCTGTCACTCATTTATGGAGCGTCATCGGGCGTGATCCATGTGATGTCGTCAAAGAGAAATCTCTTATCATAAGTCGGTAAGTGAGATTCGACCTCTGGAACCTTGTCTCTAGCGATCGTCAAAGAGAGAAAGGGGGAAAGAAATTATTTAGGGAGGGCTAGTAGCAAAATGTGTGAATGAGAATGTATAACGTAAAATTGTATGTCTTTAAACGTTTATAAAAATATGTAAATTGTTAGGATGTTATATTTAGAAATGTTTTCATGTTAAAACGTATATTTTGTTGTAAATAATAAAATGATGAACGGAGGCAGTCAGCCAGAGTCAACAGAGAGAGGTGAAGAGAAAATTGTATATACCTGATAAAAACGGAACGAATGTATGTTGAATATGTGGAATTTTTATAATGGTTGTATGCTGTATAAATCGTATGAATATAACGAAAATGGAAAATAAATTTGTGAATATATGTATTAGAGAAGTTATGACCATGAAATTCTTCTTCAGGAGGCGAGGCGAGCAGACCAGGGTTAATTAGAGAAATAAATAGAGAAGTAAAATTATGCCAAAATAGTAGCCTGTACCTTTATTGATTTCAGGTTGGACTTATTCTTCTTATTGTTATTATTATCATCATTGTTGGACGCGTCGTCAACGGGACGTGTTGGTGATACCCGACTAGCAGTAGTCGTCTCTACGGCGTTTGGCTGTAGTGGTCATTCCTCGGGTCATCCGTGGAAGTGGGGGTTACGAGGTGAGGGTGCAGTGCCTGCCAGAGAAGTCATCTGGGGTCGGCGGAGAGAAGCAGAGAAGGAAGAGAGGGGAGAAATCAACGGAATTGAGGGGCCGTCTGGAAAGTGGATCATCAGTATTAGAAAGAGCAGAGACGTTCATCGGTAGTTATAGAAGAAAGAATGGCACCACATTAGTTTTAGAAAGAAATTCGCAGTTTTGGACACAGGGACAAATAAAGACTTATCATCCAGTGACTTTAGTTAAGATTGTGCGATAATTCTACAGGGACAACGCCTACATCCATATTGGATTGTTGAACTGTGTGTGTGTGAACTTTGAACTGTGTGGGTGTGAACTTTAATTAGGGAAACAAAAGAGAAGTGCACAGCTGGACCTTATCATCAACGGCCGCGCACCTAGTGTGGATACGTATATATGTAACTGAACTGGGGCATCAGGGGGGATTTTGTATTGTTATTTAATTATCATGGTGTATATAATATTTTGTGTGCGTGTGTGGTTAAATTAGAAACGACCAGGTGAGAGAGTGATTTTATTTTGATTCATGATTATGCCAATGTGTTGATTGTGTATGGTTTTGAACTATTTTATGCTTTAATTTTGTTTTTTCCTTTTTTCTTTGGTTTCATTCTTTTGTTTCTTAATTGGGTTTTGATTACATGTCTTCTTAAATAAATGTTATATTGTATTTTTACAACTTATTTCACTAGTTGTGTTCTTAGTTTAGTTTAGTGGGAGAAAGGACGCTCGCACACGCATCACCCACCCCTATCTACCCTATCACTCCTTGCATGAAGGACTAGTCACCTACTTTAAACACCAGAGGGAGGAAGTAGGCCTGACACTAACCTATTGAAATATCTAATTTTATGTATAGGAAATTATGGGTCAGTAGCTGGATAAGCTCGGCGACCTAAGAGGAAGAGGGGGCGTAATTAACTGGCCATAAAGCAAACGGGGGCACCACGACGGAAAGGTGTCAACAACCAGCAGCAATCATATCATAGGCTTGTATAGAGAATAATGAGTTTAAACGTTATGTGTTAAAAAGGTAAAAATCCCCTCAGGACCAAAATAAACCTTTAAAAAAGCCTATAGATGGCTAAAATGATAAAAATATACATAAAATGGTTAAAAGAAATAAAAAAGAGACATATAGACACTCATGCTACTGGCATTATTTTAAAAGGATCGAAGATCCAGAGTAAGATAATTCATAGTGACCCTACCCAACAGGAGCAAAAGCTCAACTGGGTACATAACAAGACCCAGACATAGTAGTGTAAGTACAATTTATAACAGTCAATGGACCTGTCTCCAAACCCACCACCTCTCCTGTCTCCACACCCACCACCTCTCCTGTCTCCACACCCACCACCTCTCCTGTCTCCACACCCACCACCTCCCCTGCCTCCACCCCCACCCCCATCTCTTTCCTCTCCCCCAATTAATTTAAAATGTTATAATTTACTTTGGTTTGCCTATAAATAATTTGACAATTATCTGCCATAGCGCGCACATCGGTCTTCAATATGGGCACAGTGCAAAGTTTTCGATAGCTACACAGGTTTCTCGATGCTTTTTTAGTTCCATGTTTTGTAATTTTAACACTCGGCGTGCAGTTTGGCGTGTAAGTTTTCGACCCATCAGCTACTAAATGCGCGTGCAATTGCGTGTGCATTTGGGCGTGCAATTTCACGCGCATTTGACACATTCCGCGTTTCATATTGATAAGCACTGACCAGCGTACTGACGTAATTAATCACGCTAGATACAAGATGGGTGTGACCCGGGATTCATTAGGTGTAGGCGTAAGATGGGAGAGATTGATGGGTAGTTTGTCTCGCAAGCGTCTCTCTCTCTTTCTACCTCCTCTTCCTGCCTCTCTACCCTCCCTCCTCTTTTCATAACCCTCTCTCCCGACCCATTTCACTCTCCCTCCATCTCTCTCCTCCTTTCATTCCCTCTTTGGTTGCATTAGCATTGCTCCCACAGGTCGTTTGATGGTCATCAGTCAGCCAAAATTGATCCGCCCTGACACTGACATGCTTTTTCCCCTCTCATTCTTCTCCTCTCTCTCCCTCCCTCTCTCTCCCTCCCTCTTCCCCCCCCCTCTCTCTCTCTCTCTCTCTCTCTCTTTCTCTCTCTCTCTCTCTCTCTCTCTCTCTCTCTCTCTCTCTCTCTCTCTCTCTCTCTCTCTCGGTGTTTACACTTTGACAGCGCACAGTGTTTCCACAGGTGCATTGCTGATTATCAGCCAGTCGCTATTGTTGATTTTCTGTTTTTACATTTTCCATCATTTTTTAAATGTTACTTTTATTATATTGTCAGTCTTATTAAGCTATTAGTACATTGTTTTAATGCGACTATTGTGAGCGTGAGGTTTACTTCCAATTTTGTACTTTAAATTTTAATGAATTTTGTTTTTTATTTTATTTTTTGATTGTATTCAATCTATTGTATTGTGCGTGTGACTGTGTTTGATGCGCCTTGAGCAGACTATTGTTTGATAATGCGCTTTATAAATAAAATTATTATTAAATAAATAAATAATAATTATTTGGCCCTCTTTCGGGAAATTAGTGCTTTACATTTCCACTGTCGCTGTCTTTCTCATTTGTTCTTTCTCATTCCTACTCTGTTCTATCAATCTATTATACTATCTTCTTCTTCGTTAGACCGGTCACTTACTTTTTTAATTGAAAACTGTTCCGGGACAAAACTCCTCATTTGTGTGTGAAGTCCGTTGTATCAACTTGGAAATATTGGACGCTTTCTGCCAAATGGTCACTAGGGCTTCCTATGATATTATTATTTAGCAATGTAGTCATTTTATATGTATGTGTTTTGTTGATATTTTATAATGATGTTTGTATTATATTTTGCTTTTGTAAACGGGGGTTCGATAAATTAGAGTACAGCCTCAGCGTCGCCTGCGTGGGATGCCTTTATTGTACAGTGACCGGCTAGTGGAGTGCTTCCAGTGTTACCACAGGGGTTGTTTCCGCAGATCTTTTATGCGGATTAGGGGTGAGTCCTCTTTCAGCCAAGTTGTTGTTTTGATTTTGTGGTCCTGATTCGGCTCTTTGCAGTCCGCTGGATCCTGTAAGCAAATTATAACTAACTAACCTTATCATTCGTCTGCTGCCCCTTCAACATCAAACTCTATTAGGAAAACTTACTACGTTATTTATATCCTGCAATACACACACACACACGCACGCACACACACACACACACACACACACACACACATACCTACACTCTAACCTGACACTGCCCGGGACAAAGGTGTAGGTGGGAAATTGTATGAAACAGGAACAAAAAATATTCCAGTGTGAAATGCAATACTCGTATTCAGGTGTTGGCCTTATTTCAAACATCAATACTGTTGACTGCCGTGCACTACACACAGCTACCACACCCCTCTCCGCTACCCTTGACCCCCTTCCACCCAACAAACCCCCACCCCGTCCTACCTTACAATCCAGCCTCTCTCTCTCTCTTTACTCCCTCGCCACCCTCAAAAATGGCTCCGCTGAATGCATTCCAACTAAGGCGCAAAAGAAGAGCAAAATACGGCAGAAATGGTTTATGATGCGCTGAATAAATGATGAAGACGAAATGAGTGATAAAAGAACACAAGATGGTTGTTGAGTGCAGGCTATTGATTCATGTTCCAAGCCCTGTCCAACAAGCCCCTGTCCTTGACTGTATTTACAAAACACAACACGTGGGGGAGGGAGAGAGAGAGAGAGAGAGAGAGAGAGAGAGAGAGAGAGAGAGAGAGAGAGAGAGAGAGAGAGAGAGAGAGAGAGAATACGGAAGCAAAGGTCTACAACAGTGCATAGATCTCTGTACTAATGACGTATTAACACTAGAACAGCAAAAATACATGAAACAAAGTCACTGCTAACAGCCAACTTTACCCACCATCCGCAGAAGCTGCAGCATCATCGGTACAGTCCGTTACATCTGTAGTCCTGGCGTCATGGTTACCCTGCACCACAGAAGTGACATCCCTAACGTCCACGCCAGCACTGCCATTTTTCTTTGTCTTGTCTGTGTTCGATTTCACAGGTTTTTCTGACGTCACAGATTTGTGTGATTTCACTGACGACACAGACTTTTGTGACTCCACTGACGTCACAGATGGATGTGATTTTACAGATTTGTGTGATGTAGATGAATTTTGTGACGTCCCTGATTTTTCTGACGTTAATGACTTCACTGACGACACAGATTTTTCTGACGTCATTGAGGTAGCACCATACGTTTTTGCACCACTTTTGTTCGCTACGACCCTGTCCTCTTCCTGACCCGAGACCTCCGATTGTTTTTGCTCAAGGTCCTTTGTTTTTGCATGGACATTGGTGTTTTTGCGAGACACGTGACTAGTGTTGGAGCGCACAGTGTTCTTACTATCTGTACTCTTCTCGCCATCGCTGTCCGCCAATCCACTGTTCGTCTCTCCTCCTGCCCCATCCTCTCCTCTTTGTCCTCTTCCATTGATGATGTTGTGTTTATCGTCGGGCCCCTCATCGCTGAACCTGCCGCCGGCGTCGCCTGTCCTGGCAAAGATGCCGCAGCACATGGACAACACGTTACGTGGCGAATAGTCCAAATGCCACACCTTGCTGCCGAACATCATGCACCTGTTGATGACGTCTTAAAAGCTGATGACGTCTTGTAAGATGATGATTGTGCAACTGTAAAGTGTGTTGTCTAGGTTGATTGTGCGCAGTGCAGCTTGTTATGCAGCATGCTGCCCATGCTGAATACACCCTAGGGCTAGTAGCCTGCAGTACACTTGTTATGCAGCATGCTGCCCGTGCTGAACACACCCTAGGGATAGTAGCCTACAGTACACTTGAAGTCTGGTGGAACAGCTTGTTATGTAGCATGCTGCCCGTGCTGAATACACCCTAGGTCTAGTAGCATACAGTACACTTGTTATGCAGCATGCTGCCCGTGCTGAACACATCCTAGGGCTAGTAGCCTACATACAGTACACTTGAAGTCTGGTGGAACAGCTTGTTATGCAGCATGCTGCCCGTGCTGAACACACCCTAGGTCTAGTAGCCTACAGTACACTTGAAGTCTGGAGGAACAGCTCTTTCACTGACTTCAATCTTTTGTCTTTACCGCTCGTTGCCAAACATGCTGCACGTAATGGTATGGTCTTATAAAGTACAGCTGACTCTTTGGCTGTAAGAACTGGGGCCGGAGTTATGAAAAACGTTACCAATAGTCGGACGACGTTAATTAAGTTCGGACGCCTTAATAGCGGACAGCACTACCTTTTAATAACGTGTTAATAGCGGACAGCACTACTTTTTAATAACGTGTTAAAAGCGGATAGCACTGCGCTTTAATAACATATAAATAGCAGACAGCATTACGCTTTAAAAACGTATCAATAGTGGACAGCACTACGCTTTAATAACGTATCAATTGTGGACAACACAACGCTTTAATAACGTATGAATAGCGGACAGCACTACGTGTTAAAATAACGGAAGGACTACGCTTTAATAACGTATTAAAAGCGGATAGCGCTAGTCTTTAATAACTTATCAATAGTAGACAGCACTATGCTTGAATAACATATTAATAGCAGGCAGCACAACGCTTGAATAACGTATTATTACGGGCAGCATTAAGCTTTAATTGCCTATCAATAGCGGACAGCACTACGCTTGAATAACATATTAATAGCGGGCAGCACTACGCTGGAATAACATATCAAAAGTAACAGCACTATGCCTGAATAAAATATTAGTGAACAACACTACAAATTAATAAAATATTAACAGCGGGCAGCACTACGCTTGAACAACGTATCAATAGCGGACAGCACTACTATCCTATCCTATCCTATCCTATCCTATCCCGTAACTCGGAAGTCGTAGGGGCACCACAGATTTTTGTTTAACCAGCGTACTCAATCTTTCCCTGTCGTCAGCAACCCTGATTGTTTCGCTCAGTGTCAAACCAGTCCATTCTCGAATGTTGTCCTCCCACCTCTTTTTCGGTCTCCCTCTTCTTCTACCTCCTTGCACTATGCCTTGCACGATGGTCTTTGCAAGACCTGATGATCTGGTGACGTGGCCATACCATCGGAGTTTCCGGTTTTTCACCACTGTGAGCAGGTCATCGTGTTGTCCAATGGCTTGTGTGATGGTCTGTCGGACTTCGTCGTTGGTGATGTGCTGGGTATAGGAAATGTCCAAAAGTCTTCTGAAGCACCTCATCTCCATGCTTTGTATTCTTCATTGGAGATCTGCTGTGAGGGTCCATGTTTCGCAAGCATATAGGAAGATGGAGATGACAAGGGAGCGCAGCAGCCTTACCTTGGAATGTAGACTGATGGTCCTGTCTTTCCAAATTGGCTTCAACCTTGCCAGGGCAGCAGTTGTTTGTGCGATCCTGGAGAGAAATTCCTGTCGGGACCCATTGTCTTATACAATGGCTCCTAACTATTTGAAGCTATGCACTGTGTTGAGGGATTGGCCTTGGACTTTGATGTCCGTGTTGATGCCATTGGTGTTGTTGGTCATCATTTTGGTCTTCTCTGCACTTATTTCCACTCCATAGGCTCTGGAAGTGGTGTCAAGCCTGTATACCAGCTGTTCAAGTTCTTGTTCCTCTCCAGCCAATCCATCAATGTCATCCGCAAAACGAAGGTTGGAGATTGCTCTTCCCCTATGCTGACTGTGGCTTCGTGATATGCAAGGGCATCTGACATGATGCGCTCTAGGAAGATGTTGAAGAGTGTTGGAGAGAGTAGGCATCCCTGACGCACACCGATTGTTGTTCTGAACCAGTTTCTGATGGCGCTGTTGTGGAGGACTGCACTGGTAGCTTTGTCATACAGGCTTTTGATGACTTCAATAATTTTAGGGCTGATGTTGTACACTCTCATGGTTGCCCATAGAGCTGCATGCCACACTCGGTCAAACGCCTTTCTGAAGTCTACGAACACATGATATATATGTTGTTGGTGCTGTAGGTATTTCTCGCAGATTATTCTGAGGTTGAAAATCTGTTCTGTGGTACTTCGCCCTGCCCTGAATCCTGCTTGCTCTTCAGCTATGATTTGTTTGGCTTGGGGTTTCAACCTGTTCCGTATTTTTTTTTCAGGAGGACCTTGCTGGGATGGCTGATGAGGGTGATGGTGCGGTAATTTTCACATTCCTGAAGGTTACCTTTTTGGGAAAGAGTGATGACAAGCGACTGGGTCCAAGGTGTAGGCCACTCCCCACTCTGCCAGATCTTGTTACAAATAATGGTGAGTGCGTCAATCATCGCTTCTCCTCCTGCTTGAAGCCGTTCCGCGGGTATGTTGTCCACTCCCGCTGACTTTTCCTTCTTCAGCGATTGCACTGCTGCCTCAACTTCTTCTCGGAGAATTGGGAGGATTTATTCTTCTTCTCCGTTCTCCGGACATGCTAGAACTGATGGGTCTCCGTTTGGTGTGTGGTTGTAAAGGTCAGAGCAGTACTCTGTCCATCTGTCCAAGACTTCTTGTTCTTCTGTAAGGCATATGCCAGACTTGCTTTGGATCGTGGAGAACTTCGGCTGTTTAACACTTGTCAGCCGCTTCACAGTCTGGTAAGCCTTCTTGCTGTTGTTCTTGTTCAGACTGTTCTCTATTTCCTGGCATTGATCTTCTATCCAGTTCTCCTTTGCTGTGCGCATGCCTTTTCACTACGCTTGAAGTTGAATAACCTATTAATAGCGGACAGCACTACGCTTGAACAACATATTAATAGCGGGCCGGAGTTATGAAAAACGTTACCAATAGTCGGACGACGTTAATTAAGTTCGGACGCCTTAAAAGCGGACAGCACTACCTTTTAATAACGTGTTAATAGCGGACAACACTACGATTTAAAAACGTATCAATAGCGGACAGCACTACGCTTTAATAACGTATCAATAGCGGACAGCACTACGCTTAATAACGTATAAATAGCGGACAGCACTTGAATAACGTAGCAATAGCGGACAGCACTACGCTTGAATAACGTTTCAATAGCTAACTATGCATTGAAGCAGATCAAAACGATATCTTCAAGAACACGATGTAAACATTAGCACAAACAAGACACAACTTTGATACACTTCAATCACAATAATATCTCATGGATTTCAACTTTCTTTCAGAGCGGTTCTTCTTCTTCTTCTTCTTCTTCTTCTGACAACTAGTCGATTTCACCGGAGAATAAGACGTTATAAAAATGACAAATCAATTGCAATATTGGCTTACTTTCCAAAGCTCTCCCTACGGCCATTTCCTAACTAAACTCTAATTCATGTTTGTAATATTCCTCTGCATTCCTCCAACCATTGATTGTTGAAACTAGAGGCATTGTTTTGACACAACTCTCCTATTCCCAATCTCTTCCCCTCCCTCCACACTGACAGCAGGCTTTTTATATGTTCCCTAGTTCTGACATTACTCTTTGTGCGCTAAACCCGCACACCAAAATCCATTCGCTCACAGATGACCGCTGATGAATTGTTCAGATACCCTGAAATAAAATACCCTGTAATGCAAAAGACTTTTTATATGTTCTGTATTTCTTCATTAAAACTCTTTACTTCTGCAATTCATTATTTATAACATTCTGTACTTCTGCAATGAATCATTAAAACAATGTCGCTAATGCGCTTTCAATAATGCTGATTGAGAGATTGGTTTGGCAACGGTTGGGTGTGTGAAAAAAGATGCATGCTTGATGTACTTTTGGTTATGAAACACATTGTGTACTGTAATACATATGTTTACACGTGGTGAACTTTTATGTTCAATACTGTTAGTTTTATTATGTAAAAACTTCAGATGTGGCTGTGTACAAAATGTTAGGGTTAGGGTTATGTTCAATACTGTTAGTTTTATTATGTAAACACTCCAGATGTGGCTGTGTACAAAATGTTCAATACTGTTAGTTTTATTATGTAAACACTCCAGATGTGGCTGTGTACAAAATGTTCAATACTGTTAGTTTTATTATGTAAACACTCCAGATGTGGCTGTGTACAAAATGTTCAATACCGTTAGTTTTATTGTGTAAACACTCCAGATGTGGCTGTGTACAAAATGTTCAATACCGTTAGTTTTATTGTGTAAACACTCCAGATGTGGCTGTGTACAAAATGTTCAATACTGTTAGTTTTATTATGTCAACACTCCAGATGTGGCTGTGTACAAAATGTTCAATACTGTTTGTTTTATTATGTCAACACTCCAGATGTGGCTGTGTACAAAATGTTCAATACTGTTAGTTTTATTATGTAAACACTCCAGATGTGGCTGTGTACAAAATGTTCAATACTGTTAGTTTTATTATGTCAACACTCCAGATGTGGCTGTGTACAAAATGTTCAATACTGTTAGTTTTATTATGTCAACACTCCAGATGTGGCTGTGTACAAAATGTTCAATACTGTTAGTTTTATTATGTAAACACTCCAGATGTGGCTGTGTACAAAATGTTCAATACTGTTTGTTTTATTATGTAAACACTCCAGATGTGGCTGTGTACAAAATGTTCAATACTGTTTGTTTTATTATGTAAACACTCCAGATGTGGCTGTGTACAAAATGTTCAATACCGTTAGTTTTATTATGTAAACACTCCAGATGTGGCTGTGTACAAAATGTTCAATACTGTTAGTTTTATTATGTAAACACTCCAGATGTGGCTGTGTACAAAATGTTCCTCACACTACTTTAGTACACTTAGATTAACATTCAAAACAGAAACAACAAACAACCTATTCCTGGCCTAGTGTGTTTTGCCATTACAAAATAATATTTAATTAAAGGCAGCAAAACCTAGCTGGCGATGACTCATGTATAAAGATATCAACGCTGTTGCTATCATCCCGTGCTGTAGACTATTGAATTTGCATTTGTGCTTATACAATAATGAAAAGGCATTGAGTGAAGCAGTCAGAAAAAAACGGTTATTGAATTTGGCCACTGCAGCAATAGCAATAGCCACGACGCAGCCACGCTATTTCATCATCAACCCTGGAGACCACAACGGATATATAGCAGAACAGCCTGCCTGCCACCGTCAGTATCCACGGAGTAAGACGGGGCGACTACAGACACAGAGTCATAACTCAGGACTGACATTCACCGTACTTTTTATATGACTGTCTAATGTGAAGATTGTTGCCACAGTCTGTCTGTCTGTCTGTCTGTCTCCACTTAAATACAGTACACGTGGCAGCTCAAAGAACTGCTCAAGACGGTGGCCAAAGTGGGACCTGGACATAATTACCCCTGAAACGCACTGTCTACAAAGCTCAACTGCACCGCGTAATACCGCTGTTTTATCCAATCGGTGCTGACCTTTGGTTTTCTTTGCTGGTTTGGAGGTCTCAGTGTGAGGAGTAAGAATGTGTTGGATAGAATTGTGAAGGTGTGTGGGAAAGTGGTGGGTGAAAAGCAGGAGAGTTTGTGTGTGGTGTACGAAAGTCAAGTAAGAAAGAAAGCGAGCATGATTGTAAGAGACTCCACTCACATCCTAGCCCAGCACTACCAGCTCCTTCCTTCTGGTCGCCGTTTCAGAGTGCCAAATGTTTCTACAGTTAAAGCTAAGAACAGTTTTGTACCCAAATCAGTACAAATTCTTAATAAGCGTTGACTGAATGAGTTGGGTGCGAGTGGTTTCTGGGAGTACTAGAGATGAATTTTATAATATGCAGCAATTTTTCAACTATTCAGTATGTATTAGTTAACTAATGCATAAGTTTTAAAATCTGTGATTGTCAGTGTTAGAATGATACGCAGAGTTTGATGATTGTATATTTTTTTAAGATGCTTTATAACGTTTATAATTTTGGTGTAATATAATCTAATGTCTAACCCATGTGTGTGTGGATGTGTGTGTGTGGGTGTGTGTGTTTGTGGGCAGGTGTTTTATTTATTTATGTTGAAGTGCAATAAGGACATGTAGTGTGATATGTATTTTAAGTTTTACAATGTGTCGGAAATGTTCTTGTTAATATGTACATAAGCGCGAGTACACGTACATGTTTACATGTTAATAGTACTGTTTCATTTTATTACCTTTTGCTGACAGCAAATCCATGTTAGAATTTCTCCTTGGAGATAATAAAGTTTTCTGAATCTGAATCTAATACAACAAACCACTTAGACACATCTACCTAAAATACCCTTTGTTCATGTTTACAGCGGATTTCCGTTAAACCTATTTTATATGAATGTCCTATATTGATTCCACTAAAAGAAAAGAACATCAATGTGAGTACTGTATTTAAGAATCCATTGACACTGAATTGCATAGTCCTGCAATAGCATATATAGCACCTATACTTTACATTTACAATAACATTTTGTAATACTGTTAGTCCTTATGGTGGCAGTTCAACGTCCTATAAACTAGGTATGCTTGTTTGTCCATGCTTGAGAATGAGGGTGTCTATACGTTAACATAAAATACTGAATTACATTGAAATGACTGGAACCCCTACCAGCCAAGTACATGTTTTATTTCAGCTTAGCCACCTCTATATTCACAGACATTACTACGCTCTTTGACGTGTCCTTCACACAGCAACAGCTTTGGGGACCAAATGCGCATCGTTAGCAGATTCATTGCAGAAAGTCCACTCCTGTGGTTTATTGATTTACTCCTGTCCAAAACTATTTTCCTACAATTTTCTGCCACGGCTACCAGACTCAAGTCTTTGGACACGCGAAGTGGCTTCAGTTATCTCAGAGACAAGTTCGCAGTGTCAGAAGCAATGAGATTATTTCTACCTCCAATGTCTCATCTATCGGCCTGGCCCAACCCAGCAAGTCCTATCCATTCACTAATGCAGATTTATATACTTTGTCCTCGATAGGCCTGTGATGCAACTCACAATTTTCTATAGATTCTCATACAGCGTAACTAAGGCCTGCTGTCTCACCACAACCCACGTTGCCGATACTCAATAGGCAGCAAGTCTCTAGGTCCTTGCTACGCTGAATGATAGCGTCTCTAACATAATGTCTCATGTGACCGGTCCCATGCAAGCCATGAATTTCTTTAGCCTGCCATTGTCAATCTTGTCCATGTACTTGTAACCCACGGTGCGAGTCCTTCCTTCAGCTTCATCTTCCATGCTAGAACAGAACTAATCAAACCAACACATTTTCCTCTTCCCTCTTCCTCTTCAAACTCAACATACCGGATTGCAAATGCTGTGATGCTAATGGCATGAGTCGTACTAAATATAATTACTGAGCTTCTTGGTACTGTCCAAATCAAATAACGCAGCTTATTTCTTCACTAAAACAGCGAATATCAGGCTGTTACAAATTGCAGTAAAGTAGACTAACCTATTTCAAAACTCCTGTGTGAACTCTAAAATGATGATACACTACGTTTCTTCATTAACACTTTTCTCACGCTCGTCCCCCCCCCTCCTCCCCTTCGCGTGGGGGTGCCGGGGGGTTCAGTTTAAATAGTATCCCCACTTTCTGGAAATTTACTGCTTTAAATTCCCACTGTCGCTGGTTTTTTCCCCTTGTTCTTTCTCATTCCTACTCTGTTCTATCAATCTACTATACTATCTTCTTCTTTGCTAGATCAGTCACCTACCTTTTTTTCTTGAAAATTCTTCCGGGACAATACTCCTCGTTTGTATATGAGGTCTGTTGAATCAGCTTGGGAATATTGGATGCTTTCTGCCAAATGGTCACTGGGCTTCCTATGATGTTATTATTTGGCAATGTAGGCATTTTATATGTGTGTGTTTTGTTGATATTGTATAATGATGTTTGTATTTTATTTTCTTTTGTAAACGGGGGTTCAATAAATTAGAGTATAGCCTCAGCGTCCCCAGAGTGAAATGTCTTTATTGTAAAGTGACCGGCTGGTGGAGTGCCTTCAGTGTTACCACTATGGTTGTTTCGGCAGATCTTTTATGCGGATCAGGGGTGAGTCCTCTTTCACTTCTCTGGTCCTGATTTGGCTCGGAAGAGTCCGCTGGATCTAAAGCAATAACCATGTAATGTAATGTTCTCACTGTCGTACACATTCTAGAACTGGGGTCCTTCACCCGTTGTCTTGCCAGTGCCAAACAACAACTCTACTACTGTTACCACAAGCAGTAATGCCACAAACAACTTCATTACCAAACACGGTTTTCACACTTTTCCAAATTCTAAAGCCACCACCTCCATCGTCATTTTCCAGACACTTCACTTTCTTCTGGCACAGTGAACATGGGGTAATGCTGGGGCCTACGCCTGCTTCAATGTTAGATCTAAGCTTGCTACACTTGAGTTGAAGGCACTGATGATGGTGGTGCTGGCATTGTCTGTGTGGTAAGCGCAGAGGGGCAATTCCTAAGTCAGTGCGACACTGCTCAGTGAAGCAGAACACGGGATAAGGTCTGGTCACACTGCACATTCCGCTTACTTATCTTCTGTCACCGCCTATACATTATTACTAACAAAAAGAACATATCTTGCAACAACGAAAGAAGAAAAAAGTAGGTGACTGCAGGAATGGAACCATTGTCCCTAACGCGCATTACCGCAAGTCTGTGCGTCGTGTTACGCCACTGAATAAATTAAACCTTCCAAACCAATGCCGCTTAATTAGGTTAATAATGATGTATCGATGAAGCGATTCGCTTTTTGTGCAGATTGTTTTTCTTCTCTCGCGCGGTTTCTGGGAACATTGGCTCGCTTCATGGAAACTCACTAAGGCAAACGACACCCTACAGTAACATATCATCAAACCTCACTGAGACAAACGACATCTACAGTAACATAACAACACACCACACTGAGACAAACGACAAACATAACAACAAACCTCACTGAGACAAACGACACCCTACAGTAACCTATCATCAAACCTCACTGAGACAAACGACATCTACAGTAACATATCATCAAACCTCACTGAGACAATCGACACCCTACAGTAACATATCATCAAACCTCACTGAAGCAAACGACACCATACAATAACATATCAAACCTCACTGAGACAAACGACACCCTACAGTAACAAATCATTGAACCTCACTGAGACAACCGAAACCCTACATAACAACATATCAGCAAACCTCACCTCACTGAGACAAACGACACCCTACAGTAATATAACAATAAACCACGCTGAGACAAACGACATCCTACAGTAACAAATCATCAAACCTCACTGAGAACATATCAAACCTCACTGACATAAACGACACCATACAGTAACAAACATGTTATCAAACTACAGTGAGCCTTACTTTACTGATAAATAGATATTCTGCCTAAACTGAAGTTTTCGGGGTTTTCATTAGTTTTTATTGCAAGGCGTCATTAAACACTATATAAAGTGATCGACTGATGTCGCCGCGAGGGCCAATATACAGATCCTGTCAATGGGCTGTCGTGGAGCCTGCAAATCGTACTTTTCACCCGGTACCTATAAAGGTCGAAAAGACAACTAAAGACAACTAAAGACGGCTAAAGACAACTAAAGACGGCTAAAGACAACTAAAGACGGCTAAAGACACCTATGTATAGACAACTAAAGACAACTAAAAGTTGTCTTTAGTTGTCTTTTCGCCCTTTATACTTATAGGTACCCCTAAAGACAACTAAAGACAACTGAAGACGGCTAAAGACACCAGGGGTAGAAATTTTAGAGGGTATACAAGGCTACAAACAACTTAAAGAGCCCAAAAACACCTGCCATCTTTGAAAGACATTGGCTATGTCAGAAATTTGTTGCCGCGTAGAAAGTACAACGGATTTTAAAAAATAACAATAATATTTTTCAAGTATATTATATTGATTGATTGATTGTTGCTTTAGGTCCAGCGGACTCTTCCGAGCCAAATCAGGACCGGACAGCCCCCGATCCGCATAAAAGATCTGCTGAAACAACCCTAGTGGGAAAACTGAATGCCCTCCACCGGCCAGTCACTTTACAATAAAGACATCCCATGCAGGGGACGACTGAGGCTTTACCCCCAACTAATCGAACCCCCGGTTACAAAAACAAAATAGAATACAAACATCATTATAAATTATCAACAAAACACATACATATAAAATGCCTATATTGCTAAATAATAACATCATAGGAAGCCCTAGTGACCACCCGGCAGAAAGCGTCCAATACTCCCAAGCTGATCCAACAGACCTCATACACAAACAAGGAGTCTTGTCCAGGAAGAGTTTTCAAGAAAAAAGGTAGGTCATTGATCTAGCGAAGAAGAAGATAGTATAGCAGAGTGACAGGATAGAGCAGGAATGGGAAAGAGCAAATGAGGAAGACAGCGACAGTTGGAATTTAAAGCACTAAATTTCCAGAAAGTGGGGATACTATTTATACTGAAACCCCCGGCACTCCAACGGGGGTACTGTTGCCGCAGTGAATCGGTCATGCCTATAAAGGAAAGACAGGTTTTCAACTGGGGCTTTCACTTTTCCCTTTATAGGTTAGAACAATCTACAGTGGCAAAGTATATTATATAAGATAATTGATTTAGATACAAAGTGAAAGCTGTTCTGGGTGATTGTGTAGTCGGATTTAATGAAAATGCAATGCCCGATTCGAAACTGAGGCTATTGTTGTTTATAGGGTTAGGGTTAGGGTTAGTTGTCTTTAGTTGTCTATACATAGGTGTCTTTAGCCGTCTTTAGTTGTCTTTAGCCGTTAGCCGTCTTTAGTTGTCTTTAGCCGTCTTTAGTTGTCTTTAGTTGTCTTTAGTTGTCTTTAGTAGTCTTTAGCTGTCTTTAGTTGTCTTTAGTTGTCTTTAGTAGTCTTTAGCTGTCTTTAGCTGTCTTTAGTTGTCTTTAGTTGTCTTTAGCTGTCTTTAGTTGTCTTGTTCACTGTGTCAGCTCACGCATCCACAGTTTCATACATTTACTCTCTCGCTAGTCTATCTTCCATTTCTATCTCCAACTCACACTATCCCTACATCACAAACCATTTGACTGCTTGTAAAAAATATCAGTATTTATTTTCTCAATAGTACAAACAACTCTTCAGACTCCAAAAAGGTGTCAAAATCAGCAGCCGACAAGACTTCAACCACATACACAAGACAGATTAACAATGATCGATCGTTAATGGACAACTAAACTATACAAAGTTACAGCTACCATATTCATCACTGATCACTTTGTAACACAAACACGTTGTTCACTGACCACTTTGTAAAAACAATTAGCCGTTATTCAGTTCACGACTGGGGATGTCCATGACTGCGAGAATGTGTAACAATGGTATTGGATGCAGTCAATGTCATGTGTAATAATGGTATTTGATGCAGTCAATGTCATGTGTAATAATGGTATTGGATGCAGTCAATGTCATGTGTAATAATGGTATTTGATGCAGTCAATGTCGTGTGTAATAATGGTATTGGATGCAGTCAATGTCATGTTCAATAATAAAATTAATTTCTGTTCCGCCCCATTGTAATAGCGCCTTTTGAGTTCCATTGAAGAAAAAGCCATCTTTAATTCCATTTTGTATTTTAAAACGATAAAGCGCGATTCCAAACTAAAAAGGTTTGTTCAAAGCGTTCACACCCATACTGGCATACAAGTACTGTGGGGGAAAAACAGACTACCATACAATACTACATGCAACAATCACAATCACAAATAGAATACTACACCGCACGTGCTGCCTAAGGGCGCAGACCTCACGCATGTTAAATGTAACAGCAACAACAAGTGTTATTAACTCACTACACTGAACATTTCGTCACTTCAGAAGGGAGCACTTAAAAAACGATCGACTACTTCTTAGAAAACGGTTAGAGTTAGGAACATATTACGACAATTAAAAATTGGACGCACTGCACAAATTGGCGGCAAAAGAGATCAACAGAAACTGCACAGTATCCAGCCTACATAACTACCATCCTAAATAGAATGGAGCACAGAGCTCCAGTAAAAGTACCTTAAACATAACTCACTGTATTGATACATCAAACACAACAAGTTAGCACACACAAAACTTGCCACCACTCCACAACACAGCGTGGGTTGAGAACATCGTAGTAAGAGAAGGCAAGTGGAACTGCACAATGCCACAGTCAGCCTATACAGCCTGGAGTATGTGGAGCACACAACATCACCACTGGATCATCGATTGGAAACCTCCAACATAATACTTTCCTCTCTCTCTCTATCACACGCACCACTCTGCCAGCTTCCCCTCTTTCTCTCTCTCCCCTGTGTCCCTAACTCCACCCACCCTCTCAAACTCCCCCCTTATCTCCACCACCACCACACACACACACACTCTCTCTCTCTCTCTCTCTCTCTCTCTCTCTCTCTCTCTCTCTTATTTCTCTATCTTATAAGGAATATGTTTCAAATTATTTCACGTTAATTATTTTTTAGGTTCTGCATTGTTTATTAAGGACTAGCTGTAAGACCGGTCCAAAGAACCTAATATTCTATTAAAGGCTTCTCTCTCTCTCTCTCTCTCTCTCTCTCTCTCTCTCTCTCTCTCTCTCTCTCTCTCTCTCTTACAATTGGGTTTCTGTTATAATAATTAATGTGATTTTTGTAAAAATTTATTTGACATACTGAGCGTTCAGCACTTTGTCAGAGTAGAGCAGCTTGCATGTCATTTTGTACTACCACGAGTAATGTAAATTGTTTCCTTACTGGGGTACTTTTTGAGCTAAAGTGTGCTAGTTACTGCTAAGTCTACCTTACCTCTACGAGTCCACAAAGGATGGCCTGACGATTTACATTATTCTATCCTTCCAATTGAGGACAAACATGAATGTGTCATACTATAATTATAATTGTTTAAACAATTATAATTATAGTATGACACATTCATGTTTGTCCTCATTGGAAGGATAGAATTAAACAATTATAATTATAGTATGACACATTCATGTTTGTCCTCATTGGAAGGATAGAATAATGTAAATCGTCAGGCCATCCTTTGTGGAGTTAAGACAAGCCACTAGCAATATACAAGCCCAGCTGAGAAGTAGTGTTGCGATGCTCCAAATGTAATTGTATAGGCACTGTTAAGATAAGCCACTAGCAATATACAAGCCCAGCTGAGAAGTAGTGTTGCGATGCTCCAAATGTAATTGTATAGGCACTGTTAAGATAAGCCACTAGCAATATACAACCCCAGCTGACAAGTAGTGTTGCGATGCTCCAAATGTAATTGTATAGGCACTGTTAAGATAAGCCACTAGCAATATACAAGCCCAGCTGAGAAGTAGTGTTGCGATGCTCCAAATGTAATTGTATAGGCACTGTTAAGATAAGCCACTAGCAATATACAAGCCCAGCTGAGAAGTAGTGTTGCGATGCTCCAAATGTAATTGTATAGGCACTGTTAAGATAAGCCACTAGGAATATACAAGCCCAGCTGAGAAGTAGTGTTGCGATGCTCCAAATGTAATTGTAGGCCTACAGGCACTGTTAAGATAAGCCACTAGCAATATACAAGCCCAGCTGAGAAGTAGTGTTGCGATGCTCCAAATGTAATTGTATAGGCACTGTTAAGATAAGCCACTAGCAATATACAAGCCCAGCTGAGAAGTAGTGTTGCGATGCTCCAAATGTAATTGGGCTTGGTTGTAAATCATAGCAGTCCCATTACGTTTCAATATAAATATCACTCTCACACATTAAGGGGTTGGGGTTAGGGCTGGTAGACGGAGGGAAAATGAACGCCGTGCATGTGGGTAATGTAATGTACATTCACACTGCGTGTTAGCCTGGCAACATTTATCATATTTTGTTGTTGTTGAAGCCTGAAGGGGGTGTTAGGTGAAATACAGACGTACACAGTTCTGTGACACTGTCTCCTGCTCTGCGGGATATGTTTGACGCAATTCTACTTTCACACATTGCTGATCAGCCCACAGCGGGTATTACAATACCAAGCTTGCCTGCAGCAGACCTGTGTCTGTGGAAGTCTCCACCTCTACTTCACCTCCCTGTGTCTGTGGATGTCTCCACCTCTACTTTACCTCCCTTTCCACCCTCCCCCATACGCTCTCTCTCTCTATCTCTCTCTCTCTCTCTCTCTCTCTTGAATAATAAGTGGCTGGTACGACGGTCACAGTCACTGCTCCTGCACCAAACACACTGTCACAGTCACTGCTCCTGCACCCAACACACTGTCACAGTCACTGCTCCTGCACCCAACACACTGCCACAGTCACTGCTCCTGTACCCAACACACTGCCACAGTCACTGCTCCTGTACCCAACACACTGCCACAATCACTGCTCCTGTACCCAACACACTGCCACAGTCACTACTCCTGTACCCAACACGCTGCCACAGTCACTACTCCTGTACCCAACACACTGCCACAGTCACTACTCCTGTACCCAACACGCTGCCACAGTCACTACTCCTGTACCCAACACACTGCCACAGTCACTACTCCTGTACCAACACACTGCCACAGTCACTGCTCCTGAACCCAACACACTGCCAGTCACTTCTCCTGTACCCAACACACTGCCACAGTCACTGCTCCTGAACCCAACACACTGCCAGTCACTTCTCCTCATGCATGCACCCAACACGCTGCCACAGTCACCTCTCCTGCACCCAACACACTGCCTTATAGGTGCTCGCACACAGACAGACTGAAATACATAAATAAACACACGCACATACACACACAAAAACGCACACACACATGCATGCGCGCGCAATTACGCACGCATGCACACATACATAATCAGAGTATACTGCTGTTCATAAAAGTGAGCGACGCGAAGTCACTTGAAATATAACACTGATGACTACATAGTGCACGATCAACAGACTTGAAATATAACACTGATGACTACATAGTGCACGACCAACAGACTTGAAATATAACACTGATGACTACATAGTGCACGACCAACAGACTTGAAATATAACACTGATGACTACATAGTGCACGACCAACAGACTTGAAATATAACACTGATGACTACATAGTGCACGACCAACAGACTTGAAATATAACACTGATGACTACATTGTGCATGACCAACAGACTTGAAATATAACACTGATGACTACATTGTGCACGACCAACAGACTTGAAATATAACACTGATTACTACACAATGCACGACCAACAGACTTGAAAAATAACACTGATTACTACATTGTGCAGGACCAACAGACCTGAAATGTAATATATATGACTACATTGTTCACGACCAACACCATTAGGTTAAGCAAGCTGCGATAACACTGCCAAATACAAGAAAAGTATAACTGATCACGTGATCAGGGAATGAAGTCACGTGACCTGCGACATGTGACGCGGAAGGATGAAGAGCGCTGCTGTGCAGGAATAAGATTAGCTTTGACAAAGGACACAAAACACAGCAACAATGACCACTTATAATATGGAGCACAGTTAGAAACAGTCGTTGGAAAAAACCAGCAACACCTTCACTCTCTGTGTCATCTCCAATGGTAGGGTTGAGCTGCAGCCATAAACATTAGAAGGAGAAATCCCAGTAGAAGGAAACACGGAGTCTAAATGATAACGAAAATATATAAGCACTGCCGTGTGGGCTTGATCCCAGCTTAATCTGGCGCCAAGCACCAGCATCAACACAATGTGGGACAGTAAGACAACATGCTTGCAAGTCCATCATTCGCTTGCTCGCAGTGAGGTGTGTGTGATGATCTGATGGCAAGGGTACAGGGCCATAAAAGGGTAATCAAAACAGTTTATAAGCTCCATCCCAAGGGTAGGAGGAGACAAAGTACAACAGTTTCACTCTTTCAAACAGTCATTGTTTTCTGTCAGTCTGTTGCTCTGGATGATGCCGGATATTGAGGCATCAGGACTCACGCCCAGCTGAAGATTACATGTCAGCCAAACATGTTCTCTCTCTCTCTCTCTCTCTCTCTCTCTCTCTCTCTCTCTCTCTCTCTCTCTCTCTCTCTCTCTGTACGTTTGTGTAAGTGTGTGTGTCTTCTAAGTATCTGTGTGTCTGTCAGTCTGTATGTGTGTGTCAGTGTGTGTGTGTGCCTTCTGTTTAAGTATGTGTGTTTGTCTGTCTGTAAATGTGTGTCAGTGTTTGTGTGTCTTCTGTCTAAGTATCTGTGTGTCTGTCTTTTATTATACTCGTACAACAGCACGGCAATACAACTAAAAATTGGATGTGGATATAAAACTGCAGACAACCGCTCCACGATGAAAACCTACAATGACGTACACAGAGGATGAAAACCTACATTGACTAACAATAATATACACAGTTTTCTTGCCACAAGCAGCCTAACAACTGGTCTGGTGATACTCATGCTTGAAATTATAAGAGTATCATCACTTTGTTCAATAGGATGAAGTGTTCTGAAGCAAAGCTCACTTCTACGAGCCTCGGATTGTCTGGGGCATTTTCAAACCATTTTTCAGTACAGAGATAAAAGAGACTTCTGAAGTTTGAGGTTGTAGCCCGTCTGTAACGAGATGTTGGTCAGACAGCCTTCCGACTCCTGTCGCTACTGGAGGTCTTCACATTTCACTTTGTAAACTTTCACCCAAGTAAACACGCACATGGCTTGAAGCCTGAGAAGTAGATGGGAAGGGAGAAGAACAAGAACAAGAACACGAAAAACAAAGAACAAGAACGAGAACAACAGCGGCAGTAACAACAACAACAGCAGCAACATCAGAGACTAAACGTAATTTTAAAGTCAAGTAACCCTTATCTGTGTCTGTGCAACATGTCCATTGCTATTTCACAGTGCACATCTCCTAACGCACTTTCCCAGTTCTCCAAGGGACAGAACTCTGCACAAAGGGAGGTAACTACACCTCAAGGAAGCAGCAAGGGAGAAAATGTAGATTCTGTAGATCAAAGGGCAAGCTATGGACGTAAGTGGTTGGAGGTGCAAGGGGGAAGTAGGCCTACAGTGCTTATTTTATCACAGTGGAGGTCTGGCAATAGAAGAAGAAGAAGAAGAAGAAGAAGAAGAAGAAGAAGAAGAAGAAGAAGAAGAAGAAGAAGAAAAGTGCACCCGGTACACATCGGTACGCCCCAGCTCTATGGAACTCCCTGCCGTCCGACCTTCGTCTTGCCCAGTCCCATTCATCGTTCAAGAAATCACTGAAGACACACCTGTATTTTAAACATCTGTGAATAAATGTGTATGTACGAGTTTTGGAGTGAGGCGAGGGAGGAGGGGGGATGAGGGGAGAGAGAGAGGGAGAGACTCAGACTCAGACTCAGAACATTTTATTTACCCAAAGGATTAACATTTTAGGCCGAGGCATAGTCTTCCAACGTGTCCTTTGCATTCTTACACATCCACACGCATTCTGCAAACGACATCGATAAACAGTTAAAAATTATAGAATATATATAACAATTATGCAAAGAGAAAATAGAACAGAAGCTATAGTCATAATCAATTACACAAGCAAAGGAATATATATATATCTATAAAACACACAAGAAACATTGAACCAATACACTAGGCAACATGGTCAATACATCACATATAATTATGTACATTAGTCAGCAACTGAGGTTAGAAAATCTTATGCAGAACCATTCGATTGCGAACAGTTTAAGTGTTCCTTTACTGAGGATTTAAAAGAACTAGCAGTTTTACTGGATTTGACATTCGAG
The DNA here is from genome assembly GCA_036898135.1 of Oncomelania hupensis. Classification (NCBI taxonomy): domain Eukaryota; kingdom Metazoa; phylum Mollusca; class Gastropoda; order Littorinimorpha; family Pomatiopsidae; genus Oncomelania; species Oncomelania hupensis. The sequence goes on from CM072513.1 coordinate 82,044,204, forward strand.
GGAAGAGAGTTCCACATAGAAGGCCCTACAAAACCAAAGCTAGTTTTATACAGGTCTATGCGTGCCGTGGGCAAGAGAAATCTCTGAGAACCATATCGCTCTGGCGCTTTGCGTAATAAATCACGCAAGTAAGTTGGAGCAAGCTCGTTTAGTACCTTGAACATAAGCATTAAAATGTTGTAACCGAATTGCTGCTGAAGGGGAAGAATGCCTGCGGCTTCGAGTTTTTCCGAAGTAGTGAAGTGAGGGTTGCTGATGATTAGTTTTGCGCCCCTTCTGTGTAAGGATTGCAGCTTTCTTAGCAGATTGTCACTTGCACCACACCAAACAGTGGAAGCATAATTTATTTTTGAAAGACAGTGCGCCATAAAGAACATTTTACGCCCCTCAGTTTCCACAAATGGCTTTAATTTCGACAGAAGATGTAGATTCGTAGACAGTTTCCTACAGGTGTTAGCTATGTGACTATTCCAGCGAAGGTCCTGGTCAATTGTGACTCCTAACACTTCGTGCGATGTTACTTGTTCTATTCGGTCCGAATCTAGCTTAAGGTCGAGAAGAAGCGGGGCTCTCTGATGTTTTTGTCTGGAGGTTATTACCATGCTATTTGATTTTTGGGGATGTAGAACTAGCTTATTGCGAGCAGACCATTGAAATACGTCATTTATTCCGAGTTGGAGATCTGATTTCAACTGATCTGTTGTACGTGCAGATGTGTGCAGAGAGCTGTCATCGGCGAACAACTCACATGACACGTTTTTAGTGGTAATATGCAACGGCATATCGTTTATAAAAATACTGAAGAAAAGGGGCCCAAGGATGGAACCTTGGGGCACTCCGCAGCTTAGGTGTCCTTCGCGTGAGTGTTGACCATTGATGTAAAGTTTCTGGGTCCTGTTTTTAACAAAAGATGCTAGTAAGTTAGTGGTAGCGTCACAACGGGTGTATTGTTTTATTTTGCTGATAAGAAGATCATGATCAACCGTTTCAAATGCCTTTTTTATGTCAAGAAAAACTGCTCCAACAATCTTAAAGTCATTGATAGCGGACAACCAGGAACCACACATACGAGTAAGAGCTGTAGAACATGAATGGTGTTTCCGGAATCCAGACTGAAACTGGTAGAAAAGATTATGGTTCTCCATGTAATGTACAACATGGTTATGAATATGTTTTTCCAATGGCTTAGAAAGAACAGACAAGATAGAAATAGGGCGAAAGTTGTTTATGTCATAGGAACCTACCGTTTTAGGTATAGGGATTACTTTGGCACATTTCCAGCCGTCGGGGAAAGTACAAGTTTTAATGCATAAATTATACAAAAATGTTAGCGATTCGACAATGTAGGGAAGCGACAGTTTTAATAAAAGCGTACTAATCGTATCTATACCAACCGACTTCTTGTTTTTTAGACTAGAGATGTACTTGCCTACTTCATGAACCGCTATTTCAGGTACGATACACTCGTCCTTAGATCGTAACCGGTCATTGCAGAACGACGTCAGAAGGGGGTTAGGATACTTGGGGTCTTGCGTTGCAGAGGGATTAGATTGTTGGTGGAGGAGGGATGCAGTGGACAGAAAGTGGTCATTTAGCGTATCAGGTGAAATGTTGGTAGGGGGCACGGACTGACTACGCTTCTTATTAGTGATCTCATTCATGGCACGCCACAAGTGGGCCGTGTCGCAATTATTTTTAATCATTTGTCCAAAATACTGACGTTTTGAGTTTTTTACCATGACACTAATTTTGTTTCTTTGAATTTTATATTGATCAATTTTTTTATCCCTCTTGAGTTGGTCTCTTATCTTCATAGCCTCCATAATGTCGGCGGTCAGCCAGCTCGGTAACGTTTTATGCTTGACTCTCCTCCTTCGAATGGGGGCATGTTTATTAACAATAGGCACAAAAGTATCATACCACGAAGCTAAGGCACTGTTCGGGTCGATGCTGCTATACACATTAGCGAAGTCTACCTGATCCAAGTCAAAAAGAAACGCATTCTGATCAAAGTTTTTAAGTGATCGATACTCAATTGTAGTGTGCTCGCCTTTGACACGTTTAGGTGGTATCCATGACAATGTACAAAGAACTGGGCAATGGTCACTAATACTGACACCAGAAAGACGTACATTAGACACCTTTAACGTATTACTATTGTTTACATAGATGTGGTCTATGAGAGTAGACGACGAGGGAGTCACTCTCGTGGGCTGCTGCACAAGTTGTTGCAGTCCGAATAAGGAGTACGTGGATTCCCACGACGTATGCGCTTTAAGTAAATTAATATTGACATCACCCAAGATAATATAAGCAGCGTTTGGGTGTGCTGTTGTGACCGTATCCATCATATGAACAAAGTCATCGTACCATTCATAACAAGAAGAAGGATTCCTGTACAAGATACAGATCAGTGCTCCAGAATCCTTTGCACTACGTTTAAGCTGAACCCACAGGCTCTCTACGCCCTCAGTCTCAAGATCCGGACGTCGGGTGACGTAAGGCATCACGTCATTATGTACATAGAGGCCAAGGCCCGTATGGAGAAATTGGGTGGCATCCTTACGAAAGAAAGTATAATTAGTGATGGCTATCTCCGCATCAGATTGTAGTTGTAGGCGGGTCTCGGAAAGACCGAGGAAATGGAGACGTGGGGTTTCACTCAGAAGAGAAACAATGTCGTGCAGTTTGTTAGCTAAGTGATACACATTCGCATGCCCAATTTGCAGACCAGATGGAGACTTAAACAAATCGCTCATGTATACAACCAAAAGACAACCAAAACGAACGCACAAGAGCAAAATTAATCAAATGGGCAAGGACAAGTCAAATCAAACACAACATAAACCAAAACAAAAAAGGATTGAAAGGAAAACACAGGATTGAAAGGAAAACACAGCAGAAATCGAAAACGCAAAGCAATCAAAACACCGAAACAGGAAAACACGCAAAATTTAAAAAATGCGTGAATTAAAGGAAGGTGCAAAACAAAGTAGAAAAGCACAAGTACATGTACTTTCTTCTTTAAGGCGGCTCAAATACTCAATGCAATTAAACGAACGGGTCACCAAAGACCACACAATCGGGAAGCAGTACTAACAGTCCCCAATAAACACAAAAGTACAATGTCAATATCTGAAAGTAATTATGAAATAACACCCAGGAGGAAGACGCAGATTAAGCCACAAACACACACCCACCCATGAAAGTTGTTTTGACGTTTACGGATACACACGCACACTTTACATGACAGGCCAGAGATTGGACCTTGTAGTCTTCGAAGTCTTCGCTCAGTTTTAGCAGCTGGGCCTGCAGGGCAGTGATGAAGGCGTCAGTGGCGATGCCGTCGGTCTGAGCAGCAATGTCGACGTGAGTCTCGTCCTTCAGCTGACTGTCGGCGTCTTTAGACAATACCACGCCGCTATCAGCAACCGCCACAGCCTCCGCATCTGACACCTGCGCTGTAGTACTGTCCACCAGTCTCGGGGACTCGGGCAGTGTGGGAGCGGTCGGGGTTAGAGGAACATCGCTGGGTTCAGCGGCGGGTACAGGAAGGGGTAAGGTTGGGTCATTAGCTGTTGGGCAGGCGACCTGTGCAGGGTAATGTGCAGTATCACCATCAGTTACTGCAGTTTGCAAGGCACCGGAAAGGGAAATGGGGTCAGAGGTGTCGTGGATTACCTCAGAGATGGTGACAGTGCTTAGCGCGGTGGCACCAGACACATCGGTGTGGCGATCCGTTTCAGCGGCGTCGTACAGCTGTTCATTGCTGGCCGCCCCCTCGATTGCCGGTGGTGAAGAGGGGGACTGAAGTGTTGGCTCATTGTCTTGTGTGTTGCCATCACAACAAGGGGGGAGAGTCAGGACCTGCTGTGCGTCATGCCAGGCGGACTTAACCTCTTGTTTTGACGGACGGTGATCGGCAAGAAGGAGGACGACTGTTTGTAGTCTTTTGAAATCTAATTTTACCCAGTCACTGACCCCGCCCCCTTGTACCAGCACGTTGCAGTTGGTGTAGAACAATGTGAGAACAAGGGCTTGTTTGTTGTCCCCATTTCTCTTGCGGTGGAATAGGCGAACCGTCGTTTGCTCCACTTGGGTTGGGAGTGCACGAACGTCTATTTTGTTGTCGTTGTATTTTATAGAGTCCTCGGGGAGTGGTATGATATCCGACTTGCTGTTTTGTCGGGTCCAGTCCTGCCAGGTGCATGTGTACCCATGGTTGCCTGGTAAGTCCACCATGTAGCGGTACCGAATTACGGCCACCCACACATAGAAGATGTCGCTCTGTGCGCGAAATGTGACCTGGTTAGGGTCGTAAGTTGGGCATATTTCAGCGAGCTCGCGACCTCGCTCGCGACCTTGCTCGCGGCTCTGAAGCCTGGTACGCTTCATTGTGTCATTGTTGCATCTTCCTCCGGCTGGCACGTAAAGAGAGAGAGAGAGAGAGAGAGAGAGAGAGAGAGAGAGAGAGAGAGAGAGAGAGAGAGAGAATTTCAACAATTTTTCGGCATGGGTCGTTCTGTCGGTCGAGGTGTAGGCTATGAAAATTATTTTCTTACGCTGGAGTCTTTCATTTTAAATTTTGGCCATTTTTATTATTTTAATTTTTGTTTTTAAATGTAATACGTAATATTTTATAAGACGGTTAAATCCGTAATTTCATTCTTTGTGTGTGTATGTGTGTGTGTTTGTGCAATGCAATGTTATGTGCAATACGTTTTAGTACGATGTCATTTTGTTTTATCACATACTTTTTAAAATTCTGTTTAGGGTTTGGTTTTGTGATTCGCATGTAAAATCAATTATTTCTTAGCTTGTGCGATTTATATATTGTATTTGTAACCACTGTACCCTTTTTGCCCTAACTTTTTAAAACTTGCTGTCCTGTGTTTTACATTAGTGTTAAAGTTTAAATCTTGTACATGTACATCTTTCTTTTAGTATACATATTTTACCCTTCGTTTAAACTCGATACTTTAAGATTATAATGTTAACCTGCGAGTGTGAGAGTGTGTGCATGCGTGTGAGCGCTTTGAGCAGACAGTTGTCTGGAATCGCGCTTTATAAAATAAATAATAATAATAATAATAATAATAATAATAATAATAATAATAATAATAATAATAATAATAATAATAATAATAATAATAATAATAATTATTATTATTATTATTAATATTATTATTATTATTATTATTATTATTATTATTATTATTATTATTATTATTATTATTATTATTATTATTGGTCGAAGGCTGCCAGAAGCATGTTTTACTAGTCGCCTCAACAGGCGATAAAGCATGCTCTCATGCTTCATAGCACTGCTTCCTACACGCTTCAAGCGCTATAGTGACGGAAAAAGCGCAATTTCACTGTAAATATATACAGAATGGTGCTCTACAACATTCCGCTCTTTCCGTCTCAAAAACCCAATTGCCTTGTTGGATTCTTAAATTGCATGAAACCAAGTGAGGACACTATCCGGCGTCAACAAACGGTTCAAAAACATCGTCAAACGGTTCGTAAACGACAGTTGACCTAGAAACTAATACAGTTTGACCTAATTCGTCCCCTAGAGGAGACGAAACTTACATTTTTCTATTTTCATGAGTTCACTGCAGTGAAATTGCGCTTTTTCCGTGACTATAGAGCTTGAAGCGTATAGAAAGCAGTGCTCTGAAGCATGGGAGCATGCTTTATCGCCTGTTGAGGCGACTAATAACGCATGCTTCTGGTAGCAGAAGAAGAAGAAGAAGAAGAAGAAGAAGAAGAAGAAGAAGACTTGTATTCTGACAAATAATGAACACAAAACAGCTGTTAAAGATGACAACCAATAACAAAAATGAAAAAAGAAGTTCTGATATACCCTAACTAAAAGTTTTCAGGTCTTCAATCAACAATCATTCAAACACTTGTTCTGAAATCTCAAACAACTGCATAGGACAGTAATCTTTTGTCCAATAATAAGTGAAAACACTGCAAACGACAGCAATCCATTGCCCAATAAATAATAAGTGAAAACATTGCACAGTCCAGCAATATATTGCCCAATAAACAATAACAGAATACATTGCACAGTACAGTAATCTATTGCCCAATAATAAGTTAAAACATTGCAAACTGGATCAGTGTATATAGCCATAGCTGTAAATAGCCATAGCCAGTTGTTTCGCAGGAACCAAGAGATAACAGTTATTACAGACTTTTTTTAAATTCTTGAACGGATTGTGACCACACTTCTTAGGAACATTACCTAGGTTAGTGGCCACACTTCATAGGAACATTACCTAGGTTAGTGACCACAGTTCATAGGAAACATTACCTAGGTTAGTGACCACAGTTCATAGGAACATGACCTAGGTTAGTGACCACACTTCATAGGAACATGACCTAGGTTAGTGGCCAGACTTTATAGGAACATTACCTAGGTTAGTGGCCAGACTTTATAGGAACATGACCTAGGTTAGTGACCACACTTCATAGGAACATTACCTAGGTTAGTGACCACACTTCATAGGAACATGACCTAGGTTAGTGACCACACGTCATAGGAACATTACCTAGGTTAGTGACCACACTTCATAGGAACATTACCTAGGTTAGTGACCACACTTCATAGGAACATTACCTAGGTTAGTGACCACAGTTCATAGGAACATTACCTAGGTTAGTGACCACACTTCATAGGAACATGACCCAGGTTAGAGACCACACGTCATAGGAACATTACCTAGGTAAGTGACCAACCTTCATAGGAACATGACCTAGGTTAGTGGCCAAACTTTATATAGGAACATTACCTAGGTTAGTGACCACACTTCATAGGAGCATTACCTAGGTAAGTGACCAACCTTCATAGGAACATGACCTAGGTTAGTGACCACACTTTATAGGAACATTACCTAGGTTAGTGGCCACACTTCATAGAAACATTACCTAGGTTAGTGACCACACTTCATAGGAACATTACCTAGGTTAGTGGCCACACTTCATAGGAACATTACCTAGGTTAGTGACCACACTTCATAGGAACATTACCTAGGTAAGTGACCACACTTCATAGAAACATTACCTAGGTTAGTGACCACACTTCATAGAAACATTACCTAGGTAAGTGACCACACTTCTTAAAAACATTACCTAGGTTAGTGACCTGCATCCCGTGCCAGGTTCAAATCTTGTGGTGGGCAAGATTAATGACATATAGTGTGGCCATTTCTTGTTACTGTCCATCATAGCATATTGATTGCTCCGGTGGTTCGGGGTTGATTTAAGCCCCTATCCCTCTTTTCTGGAATGGTTTACCCCCTTCTGCTATATCACCAACAGTGGGTGTAGACGTTCAACCTAAATGTTCAGTCTGTACCTTCTGCTATATCACCAGTGGGTGTAGACGTTCAACCTCAATGTTCAGTCTGTACCTTCTGCTATATCACCAACAGTGGGTGTAGACGTTCAAACTCAATGTTCAGTCTGTACCTTCTGCTATATCACCAACTGTGGGTGTAGACGTTCAACCTCAATGTTCAGTCTGTACCTTCTGCTATATCACCAACAGTGGGTGTAGACGTTCAAACTCAATGTTCAGTCTGTACCTTCTGCTATATCACCAACTGTGGGTGTAGACGTTCAACCTCAATGTTCAGTCTGTACCTTCTGCTATATCACCAACAGTGGGTGTAGACGTTCAACCTCAATGTTCAGTCTGTACCTTCTGCTATATCACCAACTGTGGGTGTAGACGTTCAACCTCAATGTTCAGTCTGTACCTTCTGCTATATCACCAACAGTGGATGTAGACGTTCAACCTCAATGTTCAGTCTGTACCTTCTGCTATATCACCAACAGTGGGTGTAGACGTTCAACCTCAATGTTCAGTCTGTACCTTCTGCTATATCACCAACAGTGGATGTAGACGTTCAACCTCAATGTTCAGTCTGTACCTTCTGCTATATCACCAACAGTGGGTGTAGACGTTCAACCTCAATGTTCAGTCTGGACCTTTTTAATAATAATATACTGTGAAGAAAATCTTTAAAAGCCTGTGACAATCCCGAGAAGAAACTGTTATAACGTGGGCTGGCTGGTAGGTTATAATTTCCTTCTACATGTACACTATGGGGACAAAGCCTGTTTGTAAGACCAAGTCGTTGGTATCATGATGATGCTACTGTAAAATGCTTAAAAACGTTGAACAGGTAACACCAAGTCCAGCATCGTGAACAATACTGGCCCTGAGAAAAAGGAGGCGCCATAACACCTCCAGCCCTCCCCTCCCAATGACCATAGAGGAACTATTAACTTAGGCCCATGGGCGTAGCTCAAGCGGTAGAGCGTTGGCCTGACGCACCGAGGACCCAGGTTCCAATCCCGTGGTGGGCAACATAACAGTGGCCATTTTTCACTGTCCATTTTAACAAGGTGATTGCTCTGGTGGTTCAGTGTTCATTTACGTCCCTGTCCCTTGTTCCATGGGACCGTTATCCCCGTCTGCCATATCGCCAATGGTGGGTGTAGGTGTTACACTTCAAGGTTCATTCACTAACTTAGGCTTTGAGGCGTCTCGGAGTAGGATTGTCTACGCATGGAGTCGAGAACTGCCAAGTCTTTGTGTACTCCTTAATATTAAACAAAGATTGTTTTACTTAATCACTCATCCGCCTCTTCCAGCTGGCTACAGGTGCTGCCATGTTGTAATGTACAGGTATTTCAAGTGTATATCATAATACAATGAATGGCACACAGGAAATTCAGGTGTATATCATAATACAATGAATGGCACACAGGTATTTCAGGTGTATATCATAATACAATGAATAGCACACAGGTATTTCAAGTGTATATCATAATACAATGAATGGCACACAGGTATTTCAAGTGTATATCATATTGCCGTGACATACATGTATTTCAGGTGTATATCATAATGCCGTGTCATATGGATGTTTCAGATGTATATCATAATACCATGGCAATTGACATACAGATATTTCAGGTATATATCAAAATGCCGTGACAACAGGTATTTCAGGTGTATATCACAATACCGTCATATACAGGTCTTTCAGGTAGGCCTATATATTATATATATACCATGACAAAGAGCACAATAGCAATGGCTAGGAAGAACTGTGATGAATTGAATAAAGCCCCACATTGTGCTGACCTATATATCATATTATCATTATGCAGAAGTTACTGTCACAAAATGGAAGTGGGTTGAATAGGCTGAAGCGACAGATGCTCAACTAACGCAGCAATAATGTTGATGAATACCTTATCCAGTACATCATACTCTTCTTTGGGTCCTACATTGTTCTAAAACTACCACAACAGAGAGGCTCAGCTCACGCGTCTCTTCTTTTGAAGCCTGCTTAGCCCACCATTGTAACAGCAGTCAGCTCCTCTACAATCTGTCATTGGGGCCGTAGTTGGCTCAGTGGGTACGCAATCGCAAAAAGCATTGAATGGTAAGTGGTAACATTGCAGCCCGTACGACCTTCCAGCTAGGTGACGGCCTACAGTTCCCAAAACAAAAACACCACCCCGAGACACAGGCAAGCCACCCCAACTCCTCTGGATGAGAGTATAAAACGAAGCCTCGTCTGTGCCCGCACGCATTCTATCGAACGGACTATAAAGATCCTGACGCTCATGTCCAAGACAGCTAAGTGTCGGTTACACAAATACAACCAGCAAGCGTTAGGTCCCTTAAACCCGTCAGATGATGCGCCAAAGACAGTAAGTGGCCGCCTCGGGCGGCTTGAATTAGATCCTGTATCGGTCAGCGCCTTGAGCACATCTGAAAAGGCGCTATATCAGAACGATGACATAAAAATCATCATCAATATCACCATCATCATCATCATTCCGATCCTGCTGACTGAAGACGCCAGTGTATGATGAATCTCCAGCATTGTTAGATGGGCACACTGACACAGCATTGACAACGTGATCAGCTTACTCCAAAAGCTTTCCATACTGTTCACATTAATCTACTTGCTAAAAGACGTCCAATTCAATACCAACAGTACAGCGCACAGGTCAAAGACGAGAACGAGCCAGCATCTGTACATGACTTGATTTTGAACAATGGTAACAAGACAATGAAAAAAGAACTATATGTCAACAAAGTCTCCCTTGGTTTTTGGAGATGGTGAGCCCCCAAAGGCCAACATTCCACAACAACTGTTAATTATAACTTCGTAACAACTACTTCTAATATCTCAAGAATTAAAAATGGTAAAAATAATGGGTGAGATTGATAAGTCAACAGATCAACATAAAGTCAATACTTAAGGAAGGAAGGAAGGATGAAGAGGGATATCAATATGGAGAGAGAGAGAGAGAGAGAGAGAGAGAGAGAGAGAGAGAGAGAGTTTTTTTGATTGATTTATTGTTGCTTTAGGTCCAGCGGACTCTTCCGAGCCAAATCAGGACCGGACAACCCCCGATCCGCATAAAAGATCTGCTGAAACAACCCTAGTGGGAAAATTGAACGCCCTCCACCGGCCAGTCACTTTACAATAAAGACATCCCACGCGGGGGACGGCTGAGGGTTTACCTCAACTACGCGAACCCCCGGTTACAAAAACAAAATAGAATACAACCATCATTACAAATCATCAACAAAACATATACATATAAAATGCCTATATTGCTAAATACTAACATCATAGGAAGCCCTAGTGACCACCCAGCAGAAAGCGTCCAACACTCCCAAGCTGATCCAACAGACCTCATACACAAACAAGGAGTCTTGTCCAGGAAGAGTTTTCAAGAAAAAATATAGGTCATTGATCTAGCGAAGAAGAAGATAGTATAGTAGAGTGATAGGACAGAGCAGGAATGGGAAAGAGTAAATGAGAAAGATAGCAACAGTGGGAATTTAAAGCACTAAATTTCCATAAAGTGGGGATACTATTTATACCGAAACCCCCGGCACTATAAGTTCTGTTAGATTTTTTATTTATTTAACAGTAAGAGTGGGGAGAAAGTTGGAGTGGTAGGAAAAGAAGGCGTGTGGATGACAGAGAATTCAACACGTCACAATAAAATATATTAAAGGGGAAAAGTGTTGATCAGAGGTCTACATACTTACCAAAATACTGAGCCAGCAGTTGATCCCAGTGACTGGAGACTGTCTTGGTTGAGACACAGTCCATACCCACATCAGTCTTGGCACAAACACCAGTCGCCATTTCCAAGTTAACAATACATCTTATGTTACTTAGTAATTTGTACGCTACCTGGCAAACAAAGCTGAAGGTTCCCACATAGAAAATACAGGATGCAAGATAATTACTCTCCCAATCATGCGCATAATTATGTCACTATAGCAATGGTCGCAATCTACGTATCACCCGGCCATAGACCGCACTTCTCTGAAGCAGAGAAAAGAACGAAAACTATGAAGTACTTGCAGCCAATTAAAAACTATACAAAAGACCTTTTTGAAAAGTGCAACATTGATATCACATCAGTTTCAGTTCTTCCATTAACACCATTGATTCCACCATGGGAGCATACATGTGCACATATTGACATTGACTATAGCCAAACTAAAAAAGAGGATAATCCTAATATATTAGTTACTGATGTAAAAAAAGCATATTGAGAGTAATTACAAAAACCATATGCAGATTTTTACTGATGGATCAGTTTTAGATTCTTCGGATAGTGGATCAGCATATATTATTCCTGAAATAAATATCAGAAGGTCATATTTAGGAAAGGGATTTTCTATATTTACAGCCGAGCTTTATGCTATTTTAATGGCTTTAAGTTTCATCATGACGTCACCTTTAGAATTATTTGGTATATTAGTTTGAAAGCGGTTCTGTATGCATTAAAACAGTGGAACTGTAAAGATAGACGGGAGCTTATCTATGAAATTAAACATATGATACACTGTGTGATTTCTAGAGGAGTAAATATTGATTTCTGTTGGGTTCCATCACATTGCGGAATTCATTGGAATGAGGTATGTGACAGATTAGCTAAGGAGGGAGCACAAAGGTCATCAGATTCTATAACTATAACAAATTTGAATATGTGTAATCATGAAATGTTTTCTTTACTAGAAAAGGCAGTGTATCATGAAAATAATATTAAAAATATATCTATACTGAATTGTTCAAGACCACTTTCTAAATTTATATATAAATTAAGAATGAACGCATGGAGCACTAAATACTCAGTAGATGTTAAATGTATATGTAATACAAGTCTATCAGTACATCACCTTCTCTTTGAATGCTCAGTTTTAAGAGATATATTTAAAGTAAATGGACATAGCATAACTGAATATGGACATTCTGTAGACATGGTTCTATATCATCCAAATGTTACTGACATTGTGAAAATTATTGCTAAATCTCCTGTTGGTAGACTTTGAAAGATTGTTTTGAAATTATTTTTTTTAAATAGTTAAAGTGTTTTAAAAGTTACATTTTCAATGTCTAATATCACCTAAATGTGTGAACAGACATTAAATTAAAGGATTGATTGATTTCTGAAGCAGAGTCGTTCTTCAGAAAGGGGCTCGAAACACATCTCCTTTAAATGCATTCTTTTCTTTATAAACACTTTTTATGACTGGTGGCTGGTTCTCCTATTATTGTTCTTCCAGCGCATTGAGCATGACTGTCTCGTGGAGTCCTGCGTCTACCGTAGTCATCCTCAACTCGTGTCACGTCCCTAATACGTTAGCTTAATTTCCCGTTTTCAGTTTGAATCTTTTGTCTGAAATTGGATCTAATGAAAAAATTAACTTCTTTTCTTGTTTTGTATGTATGTGAAAAAATTATCTTCTTTTCTTGTTTTGTATGTTTTCTTTTTGATTAGTTGTACATTTTTGACTTTGTAAACGCCTAGGGCTTTGTTTAGATTAGGCGTCAATAGCCATAATAATAATAATAATAATAATAATAATAATAATAATAATAATAATAATAATAATAATAATAATAATAATAATAATAATATAATTATAATAATAATAATAATAATAATAATAATAATAATAATAATAATAATAATAATAATAATAATAATGCGATGAAACGAAACGTACACCACAGCTTGGAGTGCCTCTGCCACATTGCGCCTGTAAGTGATTAATAATGTATGCACTTCTTGTTAGCCATAATGAAGTTGCACTGAGCAAAACACTACCGGTCATTCACTCTACCAAGGCAATAATTTACCATTTCAGTAACAAGACCGCGTGTCCGCCTACATCACACCTTTTAACTGTAGTAACTGTAAACTCGGCCAACGAAATCTTTAGTTAGTTTCTCTGTCTGTGTCCTAAGCCTAATGTTGACCTAAGACAACATGACCGTGAAGTGGACCTTACACTGTCTGCAACAGCCTACCAACATTACGTCCCTAAGACTGCACTTCCCACCATTGTTGCCTCCTATCCTATCCTACCCTATCCTATCCCGTAACTCGAAGGTCGTTGGGGCACCACAGATGATCGTTTAACTAGCGTATTCCATCTTTTTTTGTCCTCGGCCCAAGACAATTTAGTTGTGCCTCTGTCTGTTGGACTGTGCACAGCGGTAATACCTTAACCAGAGGCTCATCAGGAAAAGGTGTTACAAACCATTGGAGGCGTTAACCACTAGATGGCCCCACACAGGCACACACGTCTGGAAAGCTGTTCAACAGTAACGGACATCCAGAAACTTCCACCGAAACAACTATCAGCCGCAAGACGGTTAGCCGTTAGGATTTGACCTCGCATTCTTTCAAACAAGCCAAGACATGTCATTGCAAACTTGCAACTTCTTAAAACTGTGCCAAACTGCTGTTTGACCTACCGGAGTGTCAGCAGTAGCTCTTTGCCTGCCAATCGACGATATATCGTCGATCTGAGCCGCCATGTTTGTGCCAATCGACGATATATCGTCGATTTCAGTATTCCGTTTCGTTCCGGTTTTTTGCGCAGTCCAATCCAAGTTTTATTTTAACCAAAGAGAGATACCTCTTTCTACTTTCGTTCTCGATCGACACGCGCGTGGTTTCTTCAAATTGATTCGTTTTTAGAGTGTTTTTTGTGCATTTTCCTAAGCATTGTGATGGGCACAATCGACAGTGTTTCAAACTCTGCTAATAATCAATATAATTTCAAACTGTAAAGTGTATTTTGATCCTAAATAAATTTTCTTTCTGGTGTGTGAAGCTGATTCAGTGATTGGAATTATTCCTCCAGATTTTTTTTTTATCACTGTGGTATGTAGAAATATTTTTATTTTATTTTATTATTTCAAAAAGATCAACATGCTTTCAAAACACATATTTCAATAACATAATCAAATTAACATTTTTGTGTTTTTTTTTTCTTATTCTTCACTCTTTTATCTTTAATTTGATATGAAATATGTCTATTTAACAACTATTATTGAAAGAACAGTAGCTTAAATGCCTAAGGTACTGAACTTTCTTTCCGGTGCCAGAGAAATGTCTGGCACAAACGTGGAAACATGCCTGGCAGGCAAAGAGTTGATGACGTTATAATTACATGGATAGTAGTGGCATATCGGCCCTATTAAGATCTCAATAAACATCATCATGGCCTGTATTTCGGGTTTGAACTAGCAGCCTTCTAAAAGCCAAAAATATGTTGCGCCACTAAATTTCTTCCTCTGCCAATAAGGCCTACGCCATCGATCGTTGCTGTGTGGGAGTGAGTTGGACTACTGAATTATGGATAACCTGGAATCAGTGAGGCAGCTTTCTCTTACGTCACTTCATGCTAATTGCTACATAATATCATTATATCAACACCTGTGTAAAAAAAACAACAATATTTTGCTTTGCATTTATAAAATTACAAATAAATAAATAAATAACATGGGACTACAACCACGAAAACATTCAACCTTAAAATATGTTAAATAACAGAGGGTGGGGGTGGGGGGAGGGGAACACAAATATGGACACGAAAAAGTCCAGACAGTTTGATGAGGAAGAGTGAGGTGTTGACAGACCAGCATAGAGGGTACAGAGATGTTCTATTGGCATCAGTAAGACCCTGCTGTTTCATATTCATTTACTGGCCCACTGCTGTGCACAGGAAGAACCAAAGATTTACACAGCCACAATGTCCATCAACGATGAGCAAAGCTCACTGAAGAAGACACCACAATGACAACATTCTCCATTCACTAAACCTATGGATTGGACAAATCGAGATTGATTGATTGATTGATTTATTATTGCTTTAGGTCCAGCGGACTCTTCCGAGCCAAATCAGGACCGGACAACCCCCGATCCGCATAAAAGATCTGTTGAAACAACCCCAGTGGGAAAATTGAATGCCCTCCACCGGCCAGTCACTTTACAATAAAGACATCCCACGCGAGGGACGGCTGAGGGTTGACCTCAACTACGCGAACTCCCCGATTACAAAAACAAAATAGAATACAAACATCATTATAAATCATCAACAAAAAAACATACATATAAAATGCCTATAGTGCGAAATAGTACATTCATAGGAAGCCCTAGTGACCACCCGGCAGAAAGCGTCCAACATTCCCAAGCTGATCCAACAAATCGAGATAACACCATCGCAACAATCGTCTCTACAATCATCATTAGTAGCATAAACATCATCATCATCTGGATGCCATCAACAGCAGCAACAAAATGCACTCAGCACTAAATCATTATCACCAACATCATCATCATCATCATCATGATTACCACCAACAACTACAATCCCATCAACAGCAGAACTAGATCAGCCAAAAAGACAATCACTGGCCTCTCTCTGTAGCACGGCAGCCCACTTGTACGACCACACAATATATACATTAAGCAACGTCAAGCCTCGTTACCATTGGGATTGGTGAGTTAGTCATTCATTGTTTATAGGGTCGAGCGGACTGCAAAGAGCCGAATCAGGACCACAAAATCAGGACCATAACTTGGTTGAAAGAGGACTCTGCTGAAACAGTACGAAGGCACTCCACCCGCCGGTCACTTTACAATAAAGGCATTCCATGCAGGGGACGCTGAGGCTCTACTCTATGTTATCGAACCCCCGTTTACAAAAACGAAAAAGAATATTAACATCCTTATAAAATATTAACGAAACACAAACATATAAAATGCTTACATTGCTTAACAACCATACCATAGAAAGACTTAGTGACCATTTGGCAGAAAACGTCCAATATAGGCTAACCAAGCTGACCTCAACAGACTCCATACAGAAATGAGGAGTTTTCAAAAGAAAAAAGGTAGGTGACTGATCTAGCGAAGAAGATACATGTAGAAGATTGATAGAATACTACATTACATGATTATTGCTTTAGGTCCAGAGGACTGTTTGATAGAACAGAGTAGAAATGAGATAGAACAAAGGAGAAAGACAACAACGGTGAGAATTTAAGCACTACATTTCCAGAAAGTGGGGGGATACTATTTATACAAAAACTCCCGGCACACCCAAGGGGGCTACTATTGGAATGGAAGAACGTCGATACATTCGATGAGTTCTTGTAGTGTTTTGTTTTCTTTTTGCAAACAATCTGGGGCTATTTTAATCAAACTGATGTAACCAATCTCCGCACACGACAATAACAAATCATCACATACACTTTGTGGAATTGGGGGCTAGTGACCGGCGAGAAACAGACTGTGAAGACGAAGAAGAAGATAAGAAAATAGAGTGTCAGACTGACAGGCTGTCGACACCTAGTCTGGGAGTACTTATCCCAGGAGACCCCACAGTAGACGCCGTGCTTTCTGACCTGTCCGTACCTCTCCATATTTAAATAAAATATAATAAAAGCTCTCTCTCACTCTTTTTTTTAAAAGAACCAAAATCTGTGTTTAAACAAACATAAATGAAAGGAATGAAGATTTTCCATCAACATTGGCAAAATTACGCTGCCTTAAACTTCCAGTGTTTAAAAACAACTCTTTGGTTTGTTTTTAACCATAATCTTTAGTTCACCGTTATATAAGTTAAAAATATTATTGACGAAAAAGAAACTAAACTAAAATTAAAATTATTAGTATGAATATTATTGTTATGATGATGATGATGATGATGATGATGATGATGATGATGATGATGATGATGATGATGATGATGATGATGACATTATTATTATTATTATTATTATTATTATTATTATTATTATTATTATTATTATTATTATTATTATTATTAACTGTTCTCATAATAGCGCCTTCAGCAGGGCCGGATCACTTACTCTTGGAGGAGGGGGGGTTCCAAAAATTTTTTAAGGGGTTAGGGGTTACAAAAACGTGTCCGCTCGAGGAACTTGAGTAGAATGAGGAACGTTTTACTTATCACCAGTGTCAACTAAATTAAGAGCTTTAAAAAAACTCCATATATATTTTTTTTTCTGACTGAGTGAGGTACATCGAATGGCCAGGGGGGGGGGGGGTGTTCCGGAACCCAGGAACCCCCCCCCCCCCAGATCCGGCCCTGTTCAGGTCTACGAGCTGCTCAAGGCAATGATCTTAATCTCACTCCAGCCGCCCGAGGTGCCAACATGGTGCACTAAATGATTGACAACGCTTCTCTAGTTTACGCCTCTCTCAACAGCTTCCCTAAAGACGATGCCTTGGCTAATTTATCCAGTTCTGTCCGCACTGGAAACACGCCCTCTGGCAACAGCTAGGAAGCAATCAAAACGTAGTAAGAGAATACAACTCGTCATCTTTTGGACGGTGGATCTGCGCGTGCCTTAATGAGGCGAGTGGGTGTGGGTGTGGGTGAGGTGAAGGGGAGAGAGGGAGTGGAGATCAGAAGGTGACCTGGTGTGAAAAAAGCTGCCAATGACCACCACATTTTTATATTCCGCCATGATTGATCATATGACAGGAAAACGTCTGGCTCTTAACTGATAGAGTGTTTACTCATTTTCTCCAGCCCTCTATTCCCGACGTACGTCCGCTCTCCGACTCCTTCCCCATCCTCCACTTTTAATCTCTCTCTCTCTCTCTCTCTCTCTCTCTCTCTCTCTCTCTGTGCATGCTGCCAGAGGTGAAAAATAGGCCTTTGAGACATGCTTGCTTTCAATGCTGTTCTTTGCCATTTTCATCCTTAAAATCGTCTTTACTGCTAGAAATGAAGGTAAAAGTGGCTCAAAGCGAAACCAGATTTTTCTCTACCTGCCCCGTTCCCCTTTCTTTCTTTCCTCTTTAGTACTATCGTCGCCAGCACCATCTCCACAATCATCCACAATCATCATCATCATCATCAACACCACCACCACCATACATAATAGGCACAGAAAACAAACTTACTGAGAGTGGCGTCTTTCTTGGCCACTTTGTCGATACATGGGAAACCTCCACAATCCGCGAAGCACAGTGACTTGCTGAGGTAGAGAGAGAAGGTGACCAACAGCAGCAAGAACGCGGACACTGCTCCAAGAAACGCCACTGCCTCCAACGGAACTGAAACACAGCAACACCAATATCATAAATTATCATAATGCCACGTTAGTCCTTGTTTGTTTCGTTATTGATGTATTTATTTGCTCATTGCTGTACAACTATTTCTGTGTCCATTCTTCTTCTCCTTGTTGTTGTTGTTGTTGTTGTTGTGGTTATTGTTGTTGTTGTGGTGGTGGTGTTGTGTGTCATTTTCTGGGCCTGAAAAAAAGTATTTGGCAGAAACATACACAGTCGGCATCTCTACCATGCAGGCTGCTGAAAAATTTTGGCTTTTCTTTTCATCAAATCATACACACACACACACACACACACACACACACACCTACACACACACACACGCGCGCGCGCACCCACACCCTCACACACACACACACACATGCACACTATGAAAAGCATAGCAGTTGCTACAATAGGTAGCGGCAGAATGTGGCTGTTGTGTTAATTGAACAGCGCCAGTGTGGTGGTAACGAGTTTGCCCTTTGTGGGCAATAGAAAGCCATTCAATGAGTGGTTGTAACAGACGGTCAAAAGTCAACAATGACTCGTTCACTACATGCAAGACACATCGCGATGTACAATTCTATATGTGCAACAATAAGCATCAAACAATGTTTGTAATCTTTACAGGTAAGGTATGTTCATACGTTACGTTAGGTAAGGTTAGGTTATATTAGGGTTCTGATTGTCATGCGTTATGAATAATTAGTGCAATGTACAAAACGTTTTGTCTTTCCAGATTCTATGTATTTATCATTATGTGCATAATGTAAATGTTTAAGTAATTGTGCGTACTATTGCAATTTCTCTGTTGAGATAATAAAGTATTCGTATTTATAAGTTAGGTTATGCTACCTGTATAACGACACTTTGCTGTACGTGTACTGACAGTTAAGATAAATAAAGATTAACGGAGAGAAAGAAAGGAAGAAAGCATGCAACGGTGAATAATAATAATAATAATAATAATAATAATAATAATAATAATAATAATAATAATAATAATAATAATAATAGACCCAGTGCTGACTGGCTGAGTGTATGGACGACGGTGTGTGGGGGAAAAGATCCAGTGCTGACTGGCTGGGTGTATGGACGACAGGGTGTGGGGGGAAAGACCCAGTGCTGGCTGGCTGGGTGTGTGGACGACAGGGTGTGGGGGGGAAAGACCCAGTGCTGGCTGGCTGGGCGTATTGACGACAGGGTGTGGGGGGAAAGACCCAGTGCTGGCTGGGTGTATTGACGACAGGGTGTGGGGGGAAAGACCCAGTGCTGGCTAGGTGTATTGACGACAGGGTGTGGGGGGAAAGACCCAGTGCTGGCTGGGTGTATTGACGACAGGGTGTGGGGGGAAAGACCCAGTGCTGGCTGGGTGTACTGAAGACAGGGTGTGGGGGGAAAGACCCAGTGCTGGCTGGGTGTACTGAAGACAGGGTGTGGGGGGAAGACCCAGTGCTGGCTGGGTGTATGGACGACGGTGTTTTGGAGAAAGACCCAGTGCTGGCTGGGTGTATGGACGACGGTGTTTTGGAGAAAGACCCAGTGCTGGCTGGGTGTATTGACGACGGTGTTTTGGAGAAAGACCCAGTGCTGGCTGGGTGTATTGACGACGGTGTTTTGGAGAAAGACCCAGTGCTGGCTGGTGTATTGACGACGGGGTTTTGGAGAAAGACCCAGTGCTGGCTGGGTGTATTGACGACGGAGTGTAGGGGGGAAGACCCAGTGCTGGCTGGGTGTATTGACGACGGTGTGTAGGGGGGAAGACCCAGTGCTGGCTGGGTGTATTGACGACGGTGTTTTGGAGAAAGACCCAGTGCTGGCTGGGTGTATTGACGACGGTGTGTAGGGGGGAAGACCCAGTGCTGGCTGGGTGTATTGACGACGGAGTGGGGGGAAAGACCCAGTGCTGGCTGGGTGTATTTATGTAGCTGACACTCACCCGTCTAGGTCATGAAGGAAGAGTCAGGATCTTTAAAGTCCGTGCTATGGAATGCGTGCGTGCACCGACTAAGCCTCGGTTTATATTCGTACTCCAAGGAATATAGTATTTAGGACTCTCAAGCTCCCAGTTTGCCACAAACTGCTCAAAACCAAACAACAACACTTACAACACGCCAAGTGACAATACATGATTCCTTATTGTCATAGATAAATGTTTCCTGGATCAACCCACTGATAATTCATAACATGTTTACTTGTATGTTTCCATTTTATTATCTTTAGTATCATTGTTCTGAAAGGGAATGTTGTTGCAAGGCAAAAGACTCACCTTCGTGGATTTCAATTGGCATAGTGATCAATCACTGACTTCAGCACAAATAAATGAACATTAAGAGTTGATCTTAACTCAATGTCATACCAGTCACTTCTCACAGAACCCAACAGTTTCATTTAAGGTTGTAGCGTCCATCTTAAGGGTGTTCAAACATGCTGTCGTAGATTGTTTAAATGAATGAACATCAGACTTTTAATACTACGTAAATAAACGTTCAACACAAACTGAGTTATACACATGTATTATGTGGGTAATTTGAAGGAGGTAGAAGCAGTGTAGGCCTACGTCTAACAAATGTTAAAAAGACCACGGTGTGTGTGACTAACACGTTACAACATTACAACCTATTGCTATTGGAATAGACTTCTATTTCACTTGCTGCTTTGTGGTATCTATTGATTGATTTCCTGGTTTTCACTGTTCATTGGTTACTGTGTGTTTTATCACTGTGGGTCTAGCCCCAAACTCTCTCTCTCTCTCTCTCTCTCTCTCTCTCTCTCTCTCTCTCTCTCTCTATTTCTCTCTCTCTCTCTCTCTCTCTCTCTCTCTCTCTCTCTCTCTCTGTGATAATAAACCATTGGCCTGTGTGTTCATTATTCATATCGCCACGCACTGTGACTTTGACCGATGTTATGTGCCTAACGTTGTATATATATGTACCTTGCAATGGGTTTGGTTCAATTCTCTCAATAAATCCTGAAGAATAATGGCCAATTATACATTCTGATTAAAAGGTGGAGTGGGCTTGCAACTGGTTTCCAATATTTGCTTATCATTACAATGGCCCGTCATATACAAAATATTACTTTTAAACTCAAATAGATGTTTAAAAGTCTCGTCAAAGAAACGCGGCTATCACAGAAATTGCCGACCACTGTAATCTTTTAATGTTAGTTCAGCAAACCTCTGTTTGTACTGAACAAGCGTAGAGCCTTCTTCTACAAACACATAACCAAATGATTAAACAGCGTTGCAGAAACAATCACCAAGATCTATCACAATCACAATGATGTCAATACTTGTCAATACCTCTCTCAAAGCTGTCTCTATGGTAAAGGTGTTCCTCTAACCTTGCGGCTACACTATGACACTGTGAGTAATAACTTTGTGCAATTAGACTCTCTTCACAATAAGCCTACCCAATTAACAGCTGTTTCGGTGTGAATCTCCAATGACTGCCAACACTTCAACATTATTTCACACTTGATGCAAACAGCAACACCTGGCAGTATCAGCAGACCTAAACCACACTACTGCTTATCATGAGTAATGACAATTACAATGGTAACCGCACTGGCCATGCTAGAATAAATACCAATCATAAATCATCACTAGTCTTGCCAGCTTAGACTACAATGACTGTAACCCTGAAGCTTTCCAAGTACTGGAATAAATAGGTACGTTGTAGGTTGTACGCAGTTCATTGGTAACCCTGCCAGCGAGCTAATGAACAATTAGCCTAAAATTAACCCTTTGCTTAGCACCGTGCGATGGCGCTCACTTATCTAAAGCATACTAATAATAATCATAAACGGTTTTCAATGTGCAAGGCCCACAAATTTTGGGCTCAAACCATCTGCTAGCCCAAAACTAACACTTTTGAAATTGAGGGTATTAAAAGACGCATGAATTGAACACAACGATAGGTGTATAACTGATACCAGAAAAGCAATAAAACTGCCAATGAACCAATACAAAAAAAAACACGATGTTGAACATCCTGAGCTTCCGAACAGTTTTTTTTTTTCTGCTATAATGGTTTGTCGACGCCAAAAGAAAGACTGATGTTGAAGTTTCGCCTTATTTACCAGACTAATACTGATTATCAAGAACAGTAGGTTGTACATCTAGAGGAAAGTTGGCCCCGCGATCACAAACGCTCTGCCTACTTGGCCAAAACAGTAATCGTGCACAATTGCCCTTCAAAGGCCTGGCTAGGTTGGGGTTTGTCCCAGCATATAACCACAGCATTGCATTTAACCGTTGACGGAACAGGAGCAGGCAAAATCTGCACTATCATAATTATTTTTTTTAACCAGAACACCCCAGTCATTGAACCAGAAGGGGAGAAAATGGTGAAGTTGGAAGTGGGAGAGGCAGTGGTGATGGTTAAATAGGATCCCAATAACAGTTTCACCAGCAATGGGCCAACGTCAGCCTCCACTAGTCTGAGCTGCCGTGAGTTGTATTAACGTCCCCCAAAACCAAGGCTTATTGGGGACAAAGAGTCTGAGCTACGCAGTGTGTACTCTTATATCAGGCACCACCGCCAAACCACGTCATCTCAAACCCCCAAAGTTGGCTCAATCCAGAGTTGATCGCAGTCCAGAAAGGCATGCATGTCTTTTGAGCCTGCCTCTGCAAAATCCCCGTAGCCTAGCATGTCTTCTGCCACCTGCCACAACAACAATCACGCGGCTACACACAAAAAAAACAACAATGTTAATTCTAACATTAACTAGTGTCCCAGTGGATGGCACACTCTCAGTAGCTGTTGACAGGAAACGAAAGTGCGGAGAGCTCGGGCAGGGCGTTGGGTATATCAATACTGTTCACTGGTACAAACTTCTCTGTAACGCTTCTGCCTTACAGCAGCTAGTCTAACTTTAACATACCACAAGAGAGAAAAGGTATCCCAAAACACAAAGTTCAATGATGAGAGTATGGTAAAATAGTGGAGTAGACAGCATAGGATCACCAATACAAGTTTTAAATGCTTAAACACTTCTGTCCAACACCATAAAGTTTCCAATACTGCTGATCAAAGCCACACAGCAATCATTTATGTAAAACTGCAGATACTGCACCACAGAGCATAAGAAGATGACAGACAACTAAACACAAACTTCCATCACCACAGTGGATTGTTGCAGTGTAGACTGTTCCATGTGTGACCAACGTAGCATGGTCCTGGCACTGTATACTTAAGTGTAACTCATGTCAACCTGCCCCTCCACTCAACTGTGACAAGTCACACAGCTAACTAGTCCCTTCTTGTTCCGCACTCCACGTCACACGTATGTGTGTGTATAAGTCTGTGAGTTTTTGTTTTCGCATGTTTGTGAGGATGATGTTTGTGTCTGCGCGCGTGTAGTTGCGCAAGAAGGAGAGAAACAGAGACTGAGGGGGCTACAGAAACGTGAGACTAAAAGGTAAAAAAAGGTAAAGGTAAAGAGGAACAAAAGAATCATTTATCATTGACGACGGCTCTAGTAGCTTACGCTTTGTCTTTATTACACTCTATAGACTAAGCCATGAGGGTTGCTGAGGACAGAGAAAGATGGAAGACGCTGGTAAAACGATCATCTTTGGTACCCCTACGATCCATGAGCTACGGGACAGAATAGGACAGGATAGGAAACACAATGACCATGCCCTTCGAGAAAGTACAAATACCAATAATGTAACATCCTTAGCAGTAGTTAAAGAAACTGCAAAGTAAAAATTATGAGCTTCGATGAACTTGAGAGAAGGCAAAAAGTTTGTTGTGAACAAAAAAAGTGAAATCCCATTCAGATTCTGAATTTATTCAGCCAAGTGACAACATACATTGCACAAGGAAATTGCTACGATGTTGGTAAAACAGTCACACACTCAAGCCTCACCCCAATGACCCCGTAAGTATTCAATTTAAGGACTTACAGACACGTTAACAAAATTAAGCACAATCACAATGGACGTAACAAATAGCAATGCTATAATTACAAAATCTAATACACACACACCACACGCACACACACACACGCGCACATATTAAAGGTAATGAGATAATAATAATAATAATAATAATAATAATAATAATAATAATAATAATAATAATAATAATAATAATAATAATATTTATATAGCGCTTTTCCCCAATGAATACTATCAGTTCAAAGCGCAGTACCAACGCATTCATTCTAAACACCCGGCTTCATACAAAATAAAATCAGACACTTGCTAACGAATAAGAGGCGAGGGAGGGAGGGAGGAGGGGAGAGCTAAGGATGCGTGATGAGGTGGGTGGTGGCGGGGGTCTGAATCAAAAACAAAAAACAAAACAAAACAAATGGAGGAATGACGACGATGATGGTGGGAGGCAAGATCAGAAACATTTAAGGAAGAGATGAGTTTTCAAGTTGGATTTGAAAGTAGCTATGTTTGGACAGCTGCGAAGAGAGAAGGGAAGAGAGCTCAAAGTTGAAAGGCCAAGCACTGAGAAAGATCGACGGCCAGCAGATGAGAGTTTGTAGCGGGGTATGTGAAGCATGAGGGTGTCAGATACATACTTACAGAACACTATTAAATTAAAATTCCTAAAAGGAAAGCTAAAAGTAAAAATCACACATTCACACATACCCATATCTGCTATCTCCATCTACATAATACGGAAATTCATATTTTTGAAAACTATCTATCTATCTATCTATCTATCTATCTATCTATCTATCTATCTATCTATCTATCTATCCATCTATCCATCCATCCATCCATCCATCCATCCATCCAAACATCCAAACATCCATCTATCTATCTATCTATCTATCTATCTATCTATCTATCTATCTATCTATCTATCTATCTATATATCTATCTATCTATCTATCTATCTATCTATCTATCTATCTATCTATCTATCTATCTATCTATCTATCTATCTATCTATCTATCTATATGCATAGAAATTAAAATTGATTGATTGATTGATTTATTGTTGCTTTAGGTCCAGCGGACTCTTCCGAGCCAAATCAGGACCGGACAACCCCCGATCCGCATAAAAGATCCGTTGAAACAACCCCAGTGGGAAAATTGAATGCCCTCCACCGGCCAGTCACTTTACAATAAAGACATCCCACGCGAGGGACGGCTGAGGGTTGACCTCAACTACGCGAACTCCCCGATTACAAAAACAAAATAGAATACAAACATCATTATAAATCATCAACAAAAAACATACATATAAAATGCCTATAGTGCTAAATAGTACATTCATAGGAAGCCCTAGTGACCACCCGGCAGAAAGCGTCCAACACTCCCAAGCTGATCCAACAGACCTCATACACAAACAAGGAGTCTTGTCCAGGAAGAGTTTTCAAGAAAAAAGGTAGGTCAATGATCTAGCGAAGAAGAAGATAGTATAGCATAGAAATTAAAACAGTATGACAGTCTGAGAATCCTATGAAGACAGACGGCTGGCATCTGCTGGGGATAGTCAAGAAGAGTAAGCGCGGTAAATTCGGAGCGAGGGATCGACAGACCGACAGAATGACCGACAACGTAATAGGCCACTGAAGGATGGTCCATGATGTGAAGTACCTGTCTACCAAAAATCTACAAATTCGCTTCAGCCGTTTTTCAGACATTAAGCAATACGTGTTTAGCTACAAAATGACTCCAGCGACCTTGACCTTTGTGGTGGTAGTAGTTAGTTATTCATTGCTTACAGGACCAGAATCAGGACCACAAAATCAAGACCACAACTTGGTGTGGAGGTAGTAGTAACAGTACTACTACTACTACTACTACTACTACTACTACTACTACTACTACTACTACTACTACTACTACTACTACTACTACTACTACTAACAACAGCAACAATAATAATAATAATAAGGATATGTATTAGCTTTCACCAGTATGGAACAGTTCAAAGCGCTCCCTCACGCATTGACACACAGATTAGGCAGGCAACTGACCTCGGTAATGTCCCTATGAAATGTTCTCGAAGTCCGTTCCGTGGTTCTTCAGATATGACGTCCGCGGACCGACAGACCGACCGACTGACAAAAAGACAGACAATGGTCTAGTTCAGATTCCCCACCCCGAATATTTTAAAGTATTTCTAGAAATACAACAATAACATGCAATAAAGATCCTGGGGAAATAGGTAGACCTGGAGAAACAAGGCCCTGGAGAAACACATAGACTTGAAAAGCCTTAGCGCAGAGACCTGGGTATAGACCTGGGGGAACAGACCTAGCTTTGGGAGAATATCGGACTGGGCTCCATCTGCCCACTCACCTCTCCTGTGTGTGAAGTCGGCGACGGAGCAGTTCTTTGGGTACTGAGAACAGTTTACGCCGAAGGCGTTGATCACTACCATCATCACCGCATAACACTCCTATAACCACCACACTATGCACTGGGCATGCTACAGTAGCATTGCTGTCAGCAGTATACAACTAGTGAAACCCTTAGCAATAATTTTTTTTTTAAAGGCTGTGATCACAATTCAAGCCAAGCCATGAAAATTAGCCAAAGCAACTGCCCTTAACCCAGCTAAAATACAATAGTTTACACCTACATTGTACAGCTTGGCAATAGTTGATGTCGTTTTCTCCTTCTCGATGCCGTGCAACTGACCTCTCGTATTTTAATTTTCACAATTTGTTTCGAGTTAAGCAATATTTTGACGTTCATGATACACAGCACAAATCATTAACTGACCAAAATCATTTCATTCAATTTTATTAATTTGCTTGTATTTAAACACACCTTTGGGGGCTAACACGCATTGTGCATATTCAAAGATAGTGGCTAAATGTCTTTCTTTTTCAAAGCCTGTTCGCCATTTCATGGACATTAAATGTTAATACGAATATAGATAGGGCACATCGAGAATCATTTTCGACTTCAACGCCTGGACACACAAACAAATAGATCTACAATGTGCACACACACTACAGTTAACTATATGAACTACTAAAACAAAACCACGAAAGTATAATCAAAGCAGAGAAGATACAGAAAAGTCTACCTACAATAGTACAAAAACAAACAACCGCAGTGCATGTTTACCGGGATAAGTTTGAACGAACGAACGAAAAACGATGCTTAACGTCCTATTGCATGAGCGTTAAGGACGATCACCACGTCGCCACCCTGACAACAATGACCATCATCATCATATCAAAAATGAGATCCAACTGATCTGTTTCAAATTGTGCCCCACCTGTCATTGCCACTTGTGTTATGAAATATGATGGTGCTAACTACACCATGCTACTGCTCTCACCATGTTAATTCTTATCTACTGGCACACACCTCGCCTACTAACTGATGTTCCTGGCAACTAATAGAAGGAATAGGCGAAGATTGTAGACCACAATCTATATTTAAAGTGAACGTAGATTCTTTTTTCACACTTGAAACTTGCTAGCATGATCATAGAGTAACGTCAAAGCTCTCAAGCGTGCACGCAGCTTAAACAAGACATTAACGTCTCCTCGCATGTCAAGCAAAGGGCTCATTACGCGTCACTCGAAACAGCTGGTCCAGAACCAGTCACAAATAACAGCCACAACAGAACCCTCCAACAGACGCCGATAGCGTTGAGGTACGACCGGTAACTTCACATTTTTCGCGCAAGTATAATAATAATAATAATAATAATAATAATAATAATAATAATAATAATAATAATAATAATAGTAATAATAATAATAATAATAATAATAATAATAATAATAATAATAATAATAATAATAATAACAATACAGGATGCTATAATGCGCTGTTTCTTCAATGGATCACAAAGCGCGGCGATCCGAAGAGATCGCTATTACAGAAGTCGGAATAGAAATAGGTTTTTATTTATGAAATTTTAGGTTACCTGCAACCAATACCATTACTGAAGGAAGGGAGGAAACCGGAGTACCCGGAGAAAACCCTCGGTGTCCTGAAAAGTCTGGTACCTAAGTCACGTAAGTTCGTCGGACGCGGGGTGGAAACCCGCTACCTTGGGCCTAGGAAACCAGCTCCCTACCCACTGAGCTGCCAGCCCACACCCTGCTTTAGACTTCAGTGTTACACTCGTTGGTTTTTATCAGTAGTTGATTCAGCCCCGATGCTTGAATTATGATATGTGTAACCCAGATTCGTTTATCCACGCAACCTATTCCTATCCTATCCTATCCTATCCTATCCCGTAACTCGGAGGTCGTAGGGGCACCACAGATGATCGTTTAACCAGCATACTCCATCTTTCTCTGTCCTCAGCAACCCTGATGGTTTCGCTCAGTGTCAAACCAATCCATTCTCGAATGTTGTCCTCCCACCTCTTTTTTGGTCTCCCTCTTCTTCTACCTCCTTGCACTGTGCCTGGAGGTAGAAGAAGAGGGAGACCAAAACATGTTCACTCAGCAACAAGGCAGGAGTCGTCGTATGAAGTTTTCCAACTTTATTCAGCATACATCAACAACTGCATACAATCGCTTTCTCCACTTTCTCTTTTTCTGCTTCCACTCTGAAACAGTGCAGCACATAAATAGTCTTTCTATACTCAAGAGAACGTTGGGATATTCTAGCGTGACGCAATTACAACCAATCAGAATAAACTTTGTCATCACTGTCTTACGTCATATAACTTACAATCATCTCGTAGCCATCACGAGATTTATCCACATGCTTCGATCGATGGTAAACAAGTAACCCTAGAAAATTCTCCAATAATATCGACCAACAA
The DNA here is from genome assembly GCA_036898135.1 of Oncomelania hupensis. Lineage (NCBI taxonomy): Eukaryota > Metazoa > Mollusca > Gastropoda > Littorinimorpha > Pomatiopsidae > Oncomelania > Oncomelania hupensis. Next base: position 82,073,381 of record CM072513.1, read on the forward strand.
AAATTATCAACATTATACCAAGCTTCTTCTAACTACAACGCAAAATAAAATCAAAGGTAAATACACTCTATTATTGCATGCTTTGCCAAAAAAAAAAACGATCGGATCTATCGTGCGCGTCGCAAACGTACCATCGTGCGCGTCGCATACGTAACATAACCAAGAATTCATTTCTTTCAACAACTTTGAGACGCAATGCACAAAGTCCAGAATTAAAACTTTTTCCAGTCTCTCTGGATACTGTCAATGTTCTCAGTTTATCCACACAGAGTCAATGTTCTTTCATCCAACAAAATAAAATCAAAGGTAAATACACTCTATTATTGCATGCTTTGCCAAAAAAAACACGATCGGATCTATCGTGCGCGTCGCAAACGTACCATCGTGCGCGTCGCATACGTAACATAACCAAGAATTCATTTCTTTCAACAACTTTGAGACGCAATGCACAAAGTCCAGAATTAAAACTTTTTCCAGTCTCTCTGGATACTGTCAATGTTCTCAGTTTATCCACACAGAGTCAATGTTCTTTCATCCGCAAGGACACGACGCCTTCGTCCGTTACGGTTGTCATTGGCCCAGGGTCAAAAACAGTGATCTCGTGGGCTTTCCTGGAGTCAGCGCATCCTCCGTTGACTCCTTCTTCCATCGAATGTCCGATGAAGTCGATGTTGTCAGTTCCCAGAATGCACTTGCTGGGTCTCACGGTCAGGTTAGCTTCTGTGAGACGGTGAAACAGCTCCCTCAAGGTCTGCAGATGTTCTTTCCAGGTCTGGGTATGGACTAACAGGTCGTCCCAGTAACACAAGACGTCGTCCATCCCTCTGAGAATCTTCCTCATTCCTCTTTTCAGGGTAGCTCCGCTGTTGATCATGCCAAAGGGCATCCTTAGGCACTCGTACGTCCCATCAGGAGTAATAAAAGCGGTCTTTGGCATGTCTTGTTGACGCACGGGAACTTGCCAATAACCCTTGCTGAGGTCAATCTTCGAGAATATTTTACTCCCCGATAATTGGCGGAAGAGGTCTACTGCAGTAGACATCGGCTCGGGTTCGAAGACGGTGATCTTGTTAACCTTCCGGTAGTCGATTCATACTCTATTGCTTCCGTCCTTCTTCTTCACGACCACGACCACGACCACCTGGGACTTATTCAGGTTTTCTCTGGCTATCTCGAGAGTCTGCTCCAGCTTCTCCCGTAGCTCAAACACGTACTGGTAGCCGTTCTTCACCTCTTGGGGGTCTACTTCCTTCGTCTACAGTTCTTTCAGGATGTGCATCGGTCCTCGGATGGTTCTTCCGTACAACAGCTCGAACGGAGAAAAGCCGGTGGACTCCTGCGGTACTTCTCTTTAGGCGAAAAGTAAGGCGTTGATATAGCGAAGCCATTGTCTGGGCTGCTCGCTGCATAGTTTCTTCAGGGTGGACTTCAGCGTAGCATTGAACTTCTCGACGAGCCCGTTGCACATTGGATGGTTGGGTGTCGTAGTCAAATGCCTGATGCTCAGCAGTCTGTTGACCTCCTTCATGCAGTCAGAGACGAACTGGTCTGTCAGGATATCTTTAGGCACTCCAAGTCTACTGAACATGTCCACCAGCGCCTCTGCAACAGTTTCAGTGTCAATCTTCTTCAGTGGCACTGCTTCTGGGTACCGAGTCGCATAGTCCAAAAAAGTCAGTACCCACCGATGACCTCCTTCACTCGGAGGTTTTATTTCGCCGATTAAGTCTAAGGCCACCCTCTTCAAAGGTCGTTCGATCAAAGGCATCCTCTGCATAGGCACTTTCGGGACGCTTCCTCGAGGTATGGTCTTCTGGCAAATGTCACATGATCGGCAGAAACGGCTGACGTCCGCATGAAGTCCTGGCCAGTAGAACACCGCCTGGATTATGTCCGACGTCTTCTTGATGCCTAGGTGACCTACCATGATGGAGTCGTGAGCTACTTCCATCACTTGGCGCCTTAGGGGTAACGGTACCAAGACTTGACGTAGTGGTTTACCGCCGTTGACCCTCGGATGCTGGAAGATTCTGTACAGAATCTTGGCCTTCACCTCGAAATAGACCGTGCCACTGCCTTTTGTCACGTGGTCCTTGCTGTTCCTGTACTTGGCTAGAGTACTATCAGCTTCCTGGAGCTGGATCAGCTTATCTCTGTCCACGATGGCGGCTTTGGAGTTGTCGGCGTTCAGTGGCGTAGACGTCTTGTCTTTCTTGGCCTAGGCCCTGGTAGCAGGCTAAAAGCACCGACGATCTCTGGTTGGCAGGGCTGAGCCGGATTAGCTCTGTAAGGTCTCCATCGGGAAACGGCAATGGATCCTCCTCCACAACTTCGACACGTTGGGTCGTAGCCATCACTAGCTTTATCCACATGCTTCGATCGATTGTAAACAAGTAATCCTAGAAAATTCTCCAATAATATCGACTAACAAATATTATTAACATTATACTAAGCTTCTTCTAACTACAACGCAAAATCAAATCAAAGGTAACTACACTCAATTATTGCATGCTTTGCAAAACAAAACGATCGGATCTATCGTGCGCGTCGCAAACGTAACAATCGGTAAGCATAGTCTTAGGGATACAGCTATTATAAAATCATAGTGTGCCAACAGCAGGCGACCCCCTGGTTTAGATATCGGTAAGCTTAGTCCTAGGGATACTGCTATTATACAATCATCATTTGCCTACAGCAGGCGACCCCCTGGAATAAGTGGGATTCGGTGGATGCAGAGAAAAGCAATGGTCTTTCCCGAAAGGCTCAAGGAAATTAGTTACTCTTTATTTATAGGGTTCAGCGGACTTCAAAGAGCGCATCAGGACCACAACTTGATTGAAAGAGGACTCATCCCCGATCCATAAAAAGGATCTGCTGAAACAGCCCTAATGGCAACACTGAAGGCACTCCACTAGCAAGCACTCTAATTTATCGAACCCCCGTTTAACAAAATAGAATATAAACATCATTATAAAATAATAACAAAACACATACATATTAAATACCTAAATTGTTAAATAGTAAAAGCCCTAGTGACCCTTTGGCAGAAAGCGTCCACTATTCCCAAGCTGACTCAACAGAACCCATGCACAGATGAGGAGTTTTGGGAGAGTTTTCAAGAAAAAAGATAGGTGACTGGTCTAGCGAAGAAGATAGTAGATTGATAGAACAGATTAGGAACAAGAAATAACAAATGAGAATGACAGAAACAATTGTAATTTAAAGCACTAAATTTCCACAAAGTGGGGATACTAATTATACAGGAAACCCGGCACTGCAACGGGGGTCTCAAGGAAGCCTCAACGAATTCAAAACACTCGTGTTCAAACGGAAGGTGATGTGAAAATGAAAGGAAGGGATGGAGAGAAATATTATAAATAGCAAAGCCGCCGTCCCTAGTGGGGCGTGAGAATGAGTTAAGCATGTAGCCAGACGGGGAGAGGTTCTTGATGGTTGGTTCAGAGCCAGTAGGTCAAGTTTGTTGTCAGAGATAAATTCGGAAATATCAATTGTTTTAAAGTCCGAGGAGGCAGATTGAGCATTGAAAGAACAAACATTGAATGAACTTGGAGACCTCAATCAAATAAAAGCAGATTTAGGCAAAGAGTCAGTTTTTCTTTGGCACAAAGGTAAACAAAACAGTTCGGCAAGGTTAAAGATGATGATGGCGTAGTTGATGCTGACGATAGTACAGGCGTGGTTGACGTTGCTGACAACGGTAGTAGAGTGGTTGATGTTGCTGCTTATGATGGTGATGTAGTTGCTGTTGCTGCCGATGATAGTAGCGTGGTTGATGTTGCTGACGATGACAGTGGCGTGGTTGGTGTTGCTTGCTGCTGATGTTGGCGTGGTTGATGTTGCGGACGAAGATGATGGCGTGGCTGATGTTGCTAACGATGATGGTGGTGTGGCTGATGTTCATAATGATGATGATGACGTGGTTGATGCGATGACGTGGTTGATGATGCCGAAGATGACGGTGGCGGGTTTGACAATGCTGACAAAGGGGACATGATAGTTGTTGATGATGGTAATGGGGTTGTTGATGTTGCCGACGATGATGGTGACGTGGTTGATGCTGACGATTGTTGTGGCGTGGCTGATGCTGACGAATGTTGTGGCGTGGTTGATACTGACTGTAAAGATGCATGTTCGACTTCTAGAACTAGTGCATGCCACGTCATAATAATTAGACGTCATAAACGACCAGCTCGGGTAACACACGGTCCTGCGATGCCGGATTCAAGATCTAATAAAACCTCCGTAATAACTCAACGTCATAGAGTCTGGGTTTTATTGCTCTAACGATTACTGTGATGTGGTTGATGCTAACGATTGTGGTGGCGTGGCTGATACTGACGATTGTTGTGGCGTGGTTGATGCTGACGATTGTTGTGGCGTGGTTGATACGGACGATTATTGTGGCGTGGTTGATACTGACGATTGTTGTGGCATGGATGATACTGACGATTGCTGTGGCGTGGTTGATACTGACGATTGTTGTGGCGTGGTTGATACTGACGATTGTTGTGGCGTGGTTGATACGGACGATTTTTGTGGCGTGGTTGATACTGACGATTGTTGTGGCATGGATGATACTGACGATTGCTGTGGCGTGGTTGATACTGACGATTGTTGTGGCGTGGTTGATACTGACGATTGTTGTGGCGTGGTTGATACGGACGATTGTTGTGGCGTGGTTGATGCTGACGATTGTTGTGGCGTAGTTGATACTGACGATTGTTGTGGCGTGGTTGATGCTGACGTTTGTTGTAAGTTGGTTAATGCTGGCGATTGTTGTGGCGTGGTTGATGCTGGCGATTGTTGTGGCGTGGTTGATGCTGACGCTAACGATTGTTGTGGCGTGGTTGATGCTGACGCTGGCGATTGTTGTGGCGTGGTTGATGCTGACGATTGATGTGGCGTGGTTGATACTGACGATTGTTGTGGAGTGGTTGATACTGACGATTGTTGTGGCGTGGTTGATACTGGCGATTGTTGTGGCGTGGTTGATACTGACGATTGTTGTGGCGTGGTTGATACTGACGATGGTTGTGGAGTGGTTGATACTGACGATTGTTGTGGCGTGGTTGATGCTGATGATTGTTGTGGCGTGGTTGATACTGGCGATTGTTGTGGCGTGGTTGATACTGGCGATTGTTGTGGCGTGGTTGATTACATTACATTACATTACATTACATGCTTATTGCTTTAGGTCCAGCGGACTCTTCCGAACCAAATCAGGACCAGTATAGCCGAATCAGGACCACAAAATCCAGACCACAAATTCGCTGAAAGAGGACTCGCCCCTGATCCGCATAAAAGATCTGCCAAAACAACCCCAGTGGCAACACTGAAGGCACTTCACCAGCCGGTTACTTTACAATAAAGACTTCCCACGCAGGGGATGCTGAGGCTATATATTTTAATTTATCGAACCCCCGTTTACAAAAACAAAATAGATTATAAACATCATTATAAAGTATCAACAAAACACATACATTTAAAATGCATATATTGCCAAATAATAACATCTTAGGAAGCCCCAGTGACCACCTGGTAGAAAGCGTCCAATATTTCCAAGATGATCCAACAGACCTCATACACAAATGAGGAGTTTTGTTCCGGAAGAGTTTTCAAGAAAAAAGGTAGGTGACTGGTCTAGCGAAGAAGAAGATAGTATAGTAAATTGATAGAACAGAGTAGGAATGAGAAAGAACAAAGGAGAAAGACAGCGACAGTGGGAATTTAAAGCACTAAATTTTCAGAAAGTGGGGATACTATTTATACTGAAACCCCCGGCACCCCAACGAGGGTGGCGTGGTTGATGCTTGTGACGATGATTACAGATACCATAGCAACATTGGACAAAATCACATATGACTTTGAACATATCTATGTGAGGTATGCCAATTATTATATGGAATGCTAAAAAAAAGGAAGCATGCATGCACGCCCATATTTAAAGAAAGGTATATCAATATAAGCATTATATAAAAAACAAAAACAAAAAAGCCTATAGCATTAAACAAATAATATTGAGTAAACGAGAAATATCTATTATATATATATATATATATATATATATATATATATATATATATATATATATATATATATATATATATATATATATATATATATATATATATATATATATATATATATATATATATATATATATATATATATATATTATGAATAAAAGTGTACGTTTACTTTTTTTTTTTAAAGCAACAAAGACAAAAATAAAAAAATAACGCTCATTATCTTTCTCTCGTTCCTTTTCCCTTCTTCTCGCTCTTCTCTCTCTCTCTCTCTCTTTCTCCCTCACACACTCTCACGCTCTCTCTCTCTTTCTCTGTCTCTCTCTCTGTCTCTCTCTCTCTCTCTCTTTCTCCCTCACACACTCTCACGCTCTCTCTCTCTGTCTCTCTCTCTCTTTCTCCCTCACACACTCTCACGCTCTCTCTCTGTCTCCCTCTCTGTCTCTGCCTCTGTCTCTCTCTCTCTCTTTCTCCCTCACACACTCTCACGCTCTCTCTCTCTCTCTCTCTCTCTCTCTCTCTCTCTCTCTCTCTCTCTCTCTCTCATGGACACTTCCACAGAAAACGATATAAACACACGTAGTTGGACGAGCACACGCAAGTAGACATACACATTTCACACTTTCGAGACCAGAAGGCTAAATCTCTCTCTCTCTCTCTCTCTCTCTCTCTCTCTCTCTCTCTCTCTCTCTCTCTCTCTCTCTCATGGACACTTCCACAGAAAACGATATAAACACACGTAGTTGGACGAGCACACGCAAGTAGACATACACATCTCCTCACACGTTCGAGACCAGAAGGCTAAATCTCTCTCTCTCTCTCTCTCTCTCTCTCTCTCTCTCTCTCTCTCTCTCTCTCTCTCTCTCTCTCGCAAGTAGACATACACATCTCCTCACACTTTTTTCGAGACCAGAAGGCTAAATCTCTCTCTCTCTCTCTCTCTCTCTCTCTCTCTCTCTGTCTCTGTCTCTCTCTCTCTCTCTCTCTCTCTCTCTCTCTCTCTCTCTCTCTCTCAACCTCAGCTTGGAGCAATCCTCTAAATTCAACCCCTTTTGCACTAACATGAAAATACAGTTTGACGCGTACTGGGCTGTAAATCTTACATCACTGATTCATTTTAGAGACACGGCGGATGATGTCGACTACGGGTACAACAAACTTCGGGTATAACAAAGGGAAAAATGTTCCTTGGAATTCGTTGAAAATAATACTCAACAGGTTGAAATCTCAAGCTGAACAAATCATAGCTGAAGAACAAGCAGGATTCAGGGCAGGGCTAAGTACCACTGAACAGATTTTCAACCTCAGAATAATCTACCAGAAATACCTACAGCACCAGCAACATCTATATCATGTGTTTGTAGACTTCAAGAAAGCCTTTGATCGAGTCTGGCCTGCAGCTCTGTGGGCAACCATGAGAGTGTACAACATCAGCTCTAAAATTATTGAAGTCATCAAAAGCCTGTAAGACAAAGCTACCAGTGCAGTCCTCCATAACAGCGCCATCGGAAACTGGTTCAGAACAACAATCCGTGTGCGTCAAGGATGCCTACTCTCTCCAACACTATTTAACATCTTCCTAGAGCGCATCATGTCAGATGCACCTTGTAGATCACGAAGGTACAGTCAGCATAGGGGGTAGAACAATCTCCAACCTCCGTTTTGCAGATGACATTGATGGATTGACTGGAGATGAACAAGAATTTGAACAGCTTGTACAGAGGCTTGACACCACATCCACAGCCTATGGAATGGAAATAGGTGCAGAGAAGACCAAAATGATGACCAACAACAACAATGGCATCTACATGGATATCAAAGCCCAAGGCCAATCCCTCAACACAGTGCATAGCTTCAAATATTTAGGAGCCATTGTATCAGACCTACAACGAAGAATACAAAGCATGGAGAAGAGGTGCTACAGAAGACTGCTGGGAATTTTCTATACCCAGCACATCACCAACAACGAAATCTGACAGGCCATCACACAAGCTATTGGACAACACGATGACATGCTCACAGTGGTGAAGAAACGGAAACTCCGATGGTATGGCCACATCAGCAGAGCATCACGCCTTGCAAAGACTATCCTGCAAGGCACGGTAAAGGGAGGCAGAAGAAGAGGGAGACAGAAAATGAGGTGGGAGGATAACATTCGAGAATGGACTGGCTTGACACTGAGCAAATCAATATTTCATTTATTGTCTATTCACACATTTAGGTGATATTAGACATTAATTAATAACAACAACAATATAAATCAAATCACAATTAAAAAACCTTTTAACAAAATTGAATGAAATGGGAAGAGGGATTTAACACCAAACTATAAAAGTCTACCAATAGGAGTCATTGCAATAATTTTCACAATTGCTGTTATCTGTGAATGATGTAATACATCATCTAAAGAATGTCCATATTCAGTCAAATGATGTCCTTGGTTTTTGACACTGAGCGAAGACATGAGGGTTGCTGAGGACAGAGAAAGATGGAGTACGCTTGTTAAACGATCATCTATGGTGCCCCTACGATCTTCGAATTACCGGATAGGATAGGATAGGATAGGATAGGATGCGAATTCGTTGTAAGCGTGTCTTGTCTTGCCGTATATGCCCACAATCAATCGTGTTGATCATTACGGCACTTTTTACCAGGTGCATGCTCGGTGTGTTCTTGTTACCGGTACTTACCCGTCTAGGACATGAGCGTCAGGATCTTTAAAGTCCGTTATGATGGAATGTATGCGACACAGACTAGACCTCGGTTTATACTCTCATCCGAACGAGTGTTCCGACTGTACTTCGTTACTATGAGTATGACAGAAGGAAGGAATTACGAAGCTTAACGTCCTATTGCGTTAGCATTAAGGATGATTCACCACGCCGCCACCTTGATAACAATGATCATCATCTTCATATCAAAAGGGCACCACCACTATAGCAGAAGAAGAAGAAGAGGTTACATAGGATAGGACGAGGAGGAAAAGAGGTAGAGAATACTGGTATAAGGGAAGTAGCTGCGTTTAGCCTAGTTAACTCAATAGCATATTATGTATTGTGACCCTTTAAAAGATGGACCCAAACGCTAACTACAATAATTAATAGCAAATTAAAATTAGACATATATGCCGTGGTAGTTTTGGCTTTGTGTGTGTATGTGTGTGTGTGGGTGTGTGTGTGTGTGTGTGTGTGTGTGTGTGTGTGTGTGTGTGTGTGTGTGGGTGTGTGTGTTTTCCCTTGGCAAGCATTGTTAGCATCGAGTGCCACATTATATATATATATATATATATATATATATATATATATATATATATATATATATATATATATATATATATATATATATATATATATATATATATATATATATATATATATATATATAAATCGCGCACGCACACACGCAAACGCACTCACACACATCAGCACACTACTTCGAGATAATGAGTCTGAGTGCACTGTAGTTGTAGATCTATCCTATCCTATCCTATCCTATCCCGTAACTCAAAGGTCGTTGGGGTACCACAGATGAACGTTTAACCAACGTACTCCATCTTTCTCTGTCCTCAGCAACCCTCATAGCCTCGCTCAGTGTCAAGCCAGTCCATTCTCGAATGTTGTCCTCCCACCTCCTTTTCGGTCTCCCTCTTCTTCTGCCTCCTTGCACCGTGCCATGCAGGATGTTCTTGTGACGTGGCCATACCATCGGAGTTTCCGTTTTTTCACCATTGCTCACCATATGTTATCCAATGGCTTGAGTGGTGGTCTGTTGGACTTCGGCATCGGTAATGTGCTGAGTATAGGAAATGCCCAGAAGTCTTCTGTTGCACTTCCCCTCCATGCTTTGTATTCTTCGTTGTAAATCTTCTGTGAGGGTCCATGTTTCCCAAGTATATAGGAAGATGGGGATGACAAAGGAGCGCAGCACCCTTACCTTCGAATGTAGCATGATGGTCCTGTCTTTCCAAATGGGCTTCAATCTTGTCAGGGCAGCAGTTGTTTGTGCGATCCTGGAGAGGACTTCCTCTCGGGACCCAAAGCCTGATACAATGGCTCCTAAATATTTAAAGCTATGCACCGCGTTAAGGAATTGTGGGCCTTCGACTTTGATATCCATGTTGATGCCATTAGTGTTGTTGGTCATCATTTTGGTCTTCTCTGCACTTATTTCCTTTCCATAGGCTCTGGAGGTGGTGTCAAGACTCTGTACAAGCTGTTCAAGTTCTTGTTCTTCTCCAGCCAATTCATCAATATCATCCGCAAAAAGGAGGTTAGATATTGCTCTACCTCCTCTGCTGACTGTGCCTTCGTAATCTGCAAGGGCATCTGACATGATGCTCTCTAGCAAAATGTTGAAGAGTGTTTGAGACAGTAGTCATCCTTGACGCACACCGATTGTTGTTCTGAACCAGCTCCCAATGGCGCTGTTGTGAAGGATTATGTTACACTCGATGTTGTTTTTTCTCTATCAGTAGTTGATTCAGCCCCGATGCTTGAAATCCTGATAGGTGTAACTCAGATTCGTTTATCCACGCAACCCGTTCAATCATCAACAAGGCAGGAGTCGTCGTTTGAAGTTTTCCACTTTTATTCAGCATACATCAACAACTGCATACAATCGTTCCATCGCTTTTCACTTTACAATTCTCAACTATCAACTTTCCACTTTTTACAACTTTCTCAACTCTAACACAACAGCTCTCTCTACTTTCAACTCTCTCTTATTTTGTTGTTTGTAGATTATAGTCACACGACACTTTCGCATATAGGTGACTACTGGACCGATTTATACTGACACCAGCGGGCCAGTTGTTGGTAAAGGGGAAAATAATATGATCACACGTTGACCAATCCGGGATTCGAACCAGCGACCTTTCGGTTACTAGCAAGACGCTCTTACCAACTGAGCTACCCGGCCCCTCTCTCTTATTTTGAAACAGTGCGGCACTTATATAGTCTCTACATACTTCAGAACAGGCGAGAATACCCCCAACGTGACACACCACAACCAATCAGAACAAGCTTTGTCATCACTGTCTCACGTCATACAACCTTATTTGGGATGGAAGCTTCTATAGTTACCACTAGAATTATCCATACGCTTCTATCGATAGTAAACAACCAACTCTAGAAAATTCTCAAATAATATCGACCAACTAAAATTACCAACGTTATACAAAGCTTCTTCTAACAACAACGCAAAATCAAATCAAAGGTAAATACACTTTATTATTGCATGCTTTGCAAAATAAAACGATCAGATCTATCGCGCGCGTACCACACACGCAAGCCTACCATCGCACGCGTTTCACACGTAAGCCTACCATCGCACGCGTCTCCAACGTAGCATAACCCCCCACTCAAGAAGAAATCTACTTAATTTCTTTCAACAACGTTGAGACGCGATGCACAAACAAAGTCCAGAATGAAAACTTATTTCAGTCTGTCTGGATATTGTCAATGTTCTCAGTTCATCCACACAGTCAATGTTCTTTCATCCGCAAGGAAACGACTCCCTCGTCCGTTATGGTTGTCATCGGCCCAGGGTCAAATACAGTGATCTCGTGGGTTTTCTTGGAGTCAGCGCATCCTCCGTTGTCTCCTTCTTCCTTCGAATGTCCGACGAAGTCGATGTTGTCGGTTCCCAGAATGCACTTGCTGGGTCTCACGGTCAAGTTGGCTTCTTGAAGACGGTGAAACAGCTTCCTCAAGGTCTGCAGATGCTCCCTCCAGGTTTGGGTGTGGACTAGCAGGTCGTCCCAGTAACATTGTCCATTCCTTTGAGCATCTTCTTCATCCCTCTCTTCAGGGTAGCTCCGCTGTTGGCCATGCCAAAGGGCATCCTTAGGCACTCGTACGTCCCATCAGGAGTTATAAAAGCAGTCTTTGGTATGTCCTGTTGACGCACGGGGACTTGCCAATAACCCTTGCTGCGGTCAATCTTTGAGAAGATTTTACTCCCCGATAATTGGCGGAAGAGGTCTAATGCAGTAGGCATCGGCTCGGGGTCGAAGACGGTGATTTTATTAACCTTCCTGTAGTCGATGCATACTCTGTTGCTCCCGTCCTTCTTTTTCACGACCACGACAGGTGATGCGTAGGGGGAACTGGACTCCCTGATGATGCCCATCTTCAGCATCTCATCGATGTCTTTCTTCAAGGATTCGCGGACCTTGAAAGGGATCGGGAAGGGTTTGGATCGAACGGGAATATTTGAAGTGAGGTGGACTTCATGTTCGACCAGAGTCGTAGAGCCTGGGACATCGCTGAAGTTACGGGGAAACTCGCCCATAAGGTCCTTGAGCTCCATCTTTTGACCTTCCGTCAAGCTTGGTCCTAGCTTAACATCATCGATGCCTTCTTTGCTATGGAAATCTCCCAGTTCCAACAGTTCCTCGCTGTCAAAACTGTCGTCGTTCTCAGCTGCTGTTGCTGCGTGTATAGTCTCTGATGGCCTTCCACGTACAGCTTAAGGAGGTTGGCGTGGTATATCTTGGAATGTTGGCCGACCTTCACCTTGTAGTCGTTGATCCCCACCACGGTCTCCACTTCGTACGGGCCTTTCCACTGCATCAGCAACTTATTGTGGTCGGTAGGTAGCAGCACCAGCACTTTGTTGCCAGGTTTGAACTTCCTGGTTACAGCCCTATGGTCGTAGTAGTGCTTTCCACAGTCCTGGGACTTCTTCAGATTTTCTCTGGCTATCACGAGAGTCTGCTCCAGCTTCTCCCGTAGCTCAAACACGTACTGGTAGCTGTTCTTTACTTCTGGGGTGTCTACTTCCTTCGTCCACAGTTCTTTCAGGATGTGAATAGGCCCTAGAATAGTTCTTCCGTACAACAGCTCGAACGGAGGAAAGCCGGTGGACTCTTGCGGTACTTCTCTGTAGGCGAAAAGTAAGGCGTTGATGTAGCGATGCCATTGTCTGGGCTGCTCGCTGCACAGTTTCTTCAGGGTGGACTTCAGTGTAGCATTAAACTTTTCGACAAGCCCGTTGCACATCGGATGGTAAGGCGTCGTAGTCAAATGCCGGATGCTCAGCAGTCTGTTGACCTCCTTCATGCAGTCAGAGACGAACTGCGTCCGATCCTCCTGAGGTCTGTCAGAATCTCTTCAGGCACTCCAAGTCTGCTGAACATGTCCACCAGCGCCTCTGCAACAGTTTCAGTGTCAATCTTCTTCAGAGGCACTGCTTCTGGGTACCGAGTCGCATAGTCCCCTAAAGTCAGTACCCACCGGTGACCTTTTTCACTCGGAGGTTTTATTTCGCCGATTAAGTCTAAGGCCACCCTCTTCAAAGGTCCGTCGATCAAAGGCATTCTCTGCATAGGCACTTTAGGGACCCTTCCTTGAGGTATGGTCTTCTGGCAAATGTCACATGATCGGCAGAAACGGAAGACGTCCGCATGAAGTCCTGGCCAGTAGAACACCGCCTGGATTCTGTCCGACGTCTTCTTGATGCCCAGGTGACCTCCCATGATTGAGTCATGTGCTACTTCCATCACTTGGCGCCTTAGGGGTAACGGTACCAAGACTTGACCTGACGTAGTGGTTTACCGCCGTTGACCCTCGGGGGCTGGAAGATTCGGTACAGGATCTTGGCCTTCACCTCAAAATAGGCCGTGCCACTGCCTTTGGTCACGTGGTCTTGGCGGTTCCTGTACTTGTTTAAGTGCTATCAGCTTCTTGGAGCTGGATCAGTTTATCTCTGTCCACGATGGCAGCTTTGGAGTTGTCGGCGACCTTCAGTGGCGTAGTCGTCTTGTCTCTGTTGGCCTGGGCCCTGGTAGTGACAGCACCGACGATCTCTGGTCGGCAGGGCTGAGCCGTAGTAACTACATTGTCCCGTAGCAGCTCTGTAAGGTCTCCATCGGGAAATGGCAATGGATCCTCCTCCACAACTTCGACGCGTTGAGTTGAGGCAGGACTCCACTCTGGATCGGGGTCGTCGGGTCGTCTCGCGCCGTCGATGTTCCCGATCATCAAATCGTATAGCGGCTTCTTCAGGCAAACCGCTTCTACTTCGCCTATGTAGAAAGGGGTGCTGACTTGAATCTTCGCAACTGGTGCTTTCACACATTTGCTGTCGGCCATGAGTGTCCATTTAGAATCGCCAGTGAACTGTTCTTTAGCGATTAGATCTTCTCTGACGATGACCCCACTGCAGCCAGAGTCTCTTAGAACAGTCACTTCATGATTTCCGACGCGTCCCTTGGAAACAGGCATGTCCTGTACGGTCACAGCTGGCCTGATGTTGGGGCATAGGCATGGATGATGGTGATATTAAAAGGGGCTGCTAATAAGACTGAATAGATGGTAATGAGTCTACTGGAGACTGGGCGGCAACCCATGACAGTGGCTAGAATGTCTATGTGGACCCCAAGAATCCAACGCCGTGTTCGAGCCTGTCATTTCTACCGCCGAAATAAGGCTTGTGGCCTTTGCTCTCTCTCTCTCTCTCTCTCTCTCTCTCTTCTCTTCTCTCTCTCTCTCTCTCTCTCTCTCTCTCTCTCTCTCTCTCTCTCTCTCTCTCTCTATCTCTCTCTCTGATAAAGACAATAATTCTCAAGTAAAATAATATATCCTCAAGGTTATCAAATTAATATAGCATGGCTTTATGTCTATGAAGTGTCCCTCTCGTCCTTCTACGTTCTGTCAACGATTACGTGTAGCTCTAGGCCTATGTCCGTTTTTGATCTCTCAGTTCGGTCTTTCCTCTCTCCTCCTACGTCTCCTCGGGCCCTCATCCCTGTTGTGCCCATGTTCTCTTCAACTTGAATCTCATTTTAGTCCAACGTGTCTCATAAATGTTAAAACTAAATAAATATAAACTAAAATAAACACGGCGACGCAGAATTACAAAAAGACAACGCATACAAATCAATAAATACACATTTAAAATAATAATTTTAAAAAATTTACGTACTGTTAATCATGTTGACTTGCTAAAATTGTTGCTTCTTGTAGAAAATTTAATTCATGAGAATTCAGTCAAATGTGTCCCTGTGTCTGGAATAATCATTATCTGACACTGAATGATAGTGAATCTGTTGATATCTTGCGATCTGCTCTCTCCATAAATTATGCACAATTATCACGGATTTTTCACAGACCCTTTTCGAGAGCTCATATGTTTTGCCCTAAAATAAAATTAGCGGATTTTTGGAGGGGCTCCAGAAACTACTGAAAAGCCACATGCGCGATCATTTACCGTTACCGAAACCAAAACTAATCACAGCCAAATTTTCACAGCAGCAGACGACTCTATCCAAGGGGAAGGCAAGGGAGATCACTCTCACACACAGGCCGGAAATGGTGGGAGCTTTTCCCTTGGTAAAACTTGGCTACTTAGCCATCAAACAAATCAGCAAACCAATCGCGAACCAGTTAAAACGAGGTGCCAAGTCAAATCCTTTCTTCAGGAGATATGTCTGTATGCCACCGGCGCAATGTGAGTATGACTTTTGTGTGTTTTTTTTCTTTCCTAAACCAACAAGGTCACCCAAACAAGTTTGTGATACTCTTTCAGGCCTATGTAATGTTACTTGTTAAGGATTTCATCATAAAATGGATTGTTGATAGTGTTGGCGTTATCGAATATTCACATGCAGATGAAAATAAATGAATAGTAATTATAATTATTATTTTGAATGTTACTATTGATAGAAAAGAATAAATACATTTTACCGCATTGTTTAAGTATTTATCCTTGCGAACGTATGTGCGTGTGTGTGTGTGTGTGTGTGTGTATGCGTGCGAGCGCTTAGAGCAAGCTTTACGTTTGGTTTTGCCCTATAAAAAATAAATTATTATTATTATTATTATTATTATTATTATTATTATTATTGTTAAACAAGTATTTATTCAAATTATACATCGTGTCAAGCTGGCTTGGTCAGTTGTATGTTCAACTGACAGTCATGTGTACCAATTACATTCTGTGCAGTTTACCACTGGTGTGAAGTCAACTTTCGACTGCGGTTGATGGGTCTGGGGAAGGCACAGCATGTAGAAAAACTGGACGACGCCGTGGCTGTTGAACTTGGGGCAGAGATGCTGGGAGAATTCATAATCTTTTCCTTGGCCTCTCTCACGCTGTTGTTGGAGTATAACCGCTCTGCCACCAAGGAGGCCATCAAGGAACAAAAGGAACTCCATCAAAAACTGACAATGAAACACAAGATTCAGGTAAATGACTGTGTGGATCACTGGATGACATCAATATTGATCATCATCATTAGTTATAGGCATGATAGTACAATAAGGTAGTGTTTAGGTGAGATAGTTCTAAATATTATTTTTTTTTATTTAATCACTTTTTAAATAGCACTTTTCCAACTCAAGAGCTTCTCAAGGCGCTGGCCAATACAGGGTCTAACTCAGGCTGACCTTTGGGAGCATAGTCTGGTGCTCAGATGACTGAGCACAACTGTGGGCGACCAGGGATGGGGAAAATGTATATAGTGCATGCTGGGTGTATTTGTGTAGTGGGCACTCACCCGTCTAGGACATGAGTGTCAGAATCTTTAAAGTCCATGTGATGGAAAGCGTGCGTGCACAGACTAGACATGGAAGGAGCAGTGTATCATATCACATGTATCCATCTTTTCCCAGCTTCAACCCATCCCTCCTCCCCGCAGTCTCCACTACAGTCACCTTCCCCTTGGCTGAAGGCAAACTTGGTGTCAGAGGTTTATCAAGCATAAGTCATGGTATGACTCAACAGTCTCTGACACCCAGACTGCCCTAACCGCCTCTGACACCCTCTGACTGCCTCTACATACACTTACCATTCCATCTGTGCCCTTGGCTGCAACAATGGGTGATATATCTTCTTCAGTGACATCCTAGCAAGGGCCACCGCAGTACAACCGCCCTCTTGGAACAATTTGAGATTATAGAGTTAGCGGTGGGCTTTGCTTTCCCTTTCACATACATTTTTAGCTCTTGAGTTCCCTTTTCCTATTTTTATTTTATATTGAAGTGGCTCACTTATGTCTCAGTTGTCTCTGCGTGTGGGTGTCACTTCACCCTAGTGGGTGCCGTGAACGTTCAGCTGAAACAGCGAGTGAGGGGAATAAAACTCAAACAAAAGAACTAACACAAATGCCAGATGAACAATCACATTCTTTTATTCAACAACAAACACACACACAGCCACAGGATACTGGGATATTTAAACCACCCTCAACCCCTATCCGGACGCACAACCCAACAGTTAGTGAACAATTACCACCCCCCCCCCTCCCTCCCTCCTTGTCTAATCTGGAACCCCTAGAAACTGTACACCAAAAATGCCCCACAACAATATGTAACAATGGTGTCAATGGTAATATATAACAGTAAACAATTTGTAACAGTAAACAAAACAAGCTGAAAGTAAATTTGATTACAAGTTAAGACACTAGCCAGCAAAACTTGAAGAATAAATTAGATTAGGTTGGCTGGCTTAAATTAATCAACTGTTCACTGTTAGTAGCATTCTTGTCTTTTAGCTAACCTCAATAAAATGAAGCAGTCTACGCACAGATAATAAAGTATACTGCACTGAATTCAGGCGATGTAAGTGTGTTTATGTGAATGAAATGTAAGTATGACTGTGAAGAAACAGTGTGGAATGCAGACGCCCAGGTCGTTGTTTCCTGTCGTCCGGAGCACACGAAGTGTCCAGGCGGTGGCGAGCACACAGTCCCTCAGACAGCACCCCACATCAGAACGGAGGATAAAGTAGCGGTGTCACACACCCCGTCAGACAGCACCCTCACACCAGCATGGAGGAGAAGGTAGCGGTAGCAACACCGGCGACTTCAAGCCAACAGTCGTAGTGGAAGTGAAAGTAGAGGTTGAAGTAATAGGAATTAGTAGTAGGTATAGTAGTAGTATAGTAGGCCCAATCTGGTCAACAAATAAATTGTCTTACTAATCTATCCTCATACAAAATGTAAACACTATATAAACAAATATTCCTTCCGCCGTCCGCCATCTTGACCTGTTTATATATACATTTCAACTATTCAACTCAATTCTAATAATTTATATTTTTCCTCATAAACATGATCGTTTATACAACTATACATTATAATTATAATTACACTTCCTGTCAAACAATCCTGATTCATCTTCATTCTGATCTCACCTTCATCACCCCTCTCCGTGTTATAGTACATTGTCTCCCCTCATTCACAAGATTCAAGATTTATTGACTTCATGTGAAGAATTTGTTTTGCGCATATGGGAAAACATCAGAATATAGGTTAAAAGTTCATACACAATACAATACATTACAGCACAGTGCAAGCAGACACATCGCTTTCTCACATTTACGCAAAATAGGCTATCAAAAGTAAACAATCAGACATCACACATCAGGCGATCAGATCACAAAATAGAACCGCGAAACACTGTCAATATATATCATGTCACCTAATCGCGTCAAGCACCCACATCACAGTCTATACGTCAATTGATTAAACCAACATACAACGCCTCACAGTTAATAGTCAATGTTCTTATACATCATGCACAAACAATCGATACATTTTCGCACACATTCATACAGCATGGTAGTAATAAAAAATACTTGATGAACAAAGATTCCTTTTAAATTATCATGACTAGTACACAGTATGACTAGTAAATACATAGGCCTAATGAGCAGTTGATATCTTCACCAATAATACGTTACATGACTAGTGAGTATACATTATACGCACACAATCGATAATTTTTGCACACATTCATACGGCATACAGTAAATAGAAGAAACTGATGAAGGTAGCTCTTATTGAGACAAGTTACAGTTTGTCTTACCCCACTCCCACCCACCCCCACCCCCTTTACCCAGCCCAAATGCTATGGAGATTTATTTTAACTGCTCGTTGAGTAGCGTAATTGCAGAGGGGAAAAACGTCTGCTGGAAACGGTTGGTCCTGCACTTGGCAACTCTGTACCTGCGGCCAGAGGGGAGCATCTGGAACTCGCCATGCAGTGGGTGCAGCTCGTCTTCCGCTATCTTGCGAGCCTTTCTAACAGTGCGGCTGCACTCCAGCTCCTCGATACTGGACAGTTGCGACCCCACCACCCTCTCCGCCTGCCTGACCACCCGTTTCAGTCTGTCTCTGCCATCCTCTTTGCATCCATGCAGCCACGTGGTCAGGTTAAAGCTCAGCACGCTCTCTATGCTGGCTCTGTAGAAGGAGGTCAGAATTTCGCTGTTGACTTTGAATTGGCGCAGTTTCCTTAGGAAGTACAGCCTGGAGTGACATTTGCTGACTACCTTGTCTACATGCTTGGTCCATGACATGTCGGAGCTGACGGTGATGCCCAGGTATTTGTACTCGTCAACCTGCTCTACGACCTGTTCACCGATTGTCAATGGCTCTGGCGCACTTCCAGATCTTCTAAAATCTGTGACCATTTCTTTCGTTTTCCCCACATTGAGGTCGAGGCTGTTTTGCTGGCACCACTCTACCAGCCTGTCCACGTCGCGTCTGTACTGCGAGTCGTCGTCGCCCGTCACTAACCCCACCAGCGCTGAGTCGTCGGCGAACTTTGCCAGCGTGTTGTCGGCCTCAGAGGCCCGGCAGTCGTTGGTGTAGAGCGTGAAGAGCGTTGGCGACAAGCAGCAACAATTATCCCTCTCTACCATGCTATAATACAACGTCACCCTTCCCTCATATTCATCACCCCTGTCTCTCTCATTTTAACATATGTTTCGTCATTACCCCTTGACCCCATTTTGGCAACAACATCAACAACATTATTCATTCTACATATTTAAACAAGAAAATCACAAGAAAATCATATCACAAATCCTAGTTAGCAAAATATATCCCCTTCCCCCTCTCATTCAACGTCATTCGTTTTTGTACTCAAGCTCGGAGCGCAAAGCCACTAAAGAATTGAATTACCGTGCACACACTCACCTTTAAGTCCTCGGCCTGTGAAGCAACAGATACACAACATGACACCACATCACATCACAACACAATACAAAACACCACAATTGTTATCCGCCGAGAATAGATAGTTCGTTACTGCGCTATGCTATGCTATGGTCCTGGAACATCTCAGTACCGACGAGGTCACTGAGCCTTGGGAGGTTCCTAAACAAAGGATACACACCCTTAAGAGAAGACTCTACACTTATTACTTCCAGAATAAATGGCAGTCATAATCTTTCCACAACAGTATTCTGGTCATTCTTGTCCCGACGAGGGCACAAGACCTTGGGTGGTTCTAAACAGAAGACACACTATCCTTATGAAACAGACTTTACTTTTTATCCTAAGATAACAAAGTCCCAAGTCACATTTCATCCAAAAACTGACTGCTCGAAAGCGCTACCAACTTGACTCTGCTAGGCCAAACCTTTCCCAGTTCACAGTACAAGGCATCGAGTTTCGTTCAGGCCCCAATTCTACAAGCTATGCGTTATGCGTTAACCACATGAAAACCATCACACCTAACATACATACGCAAAAAAGAATACTGATTCAAACTCTATACACAGCAGCGCTAAAGATGTGAAACTCTGCACTATATACAACTCCGGCACAACTACTATTAGCGTGCATAGAATACTCGTGTCGTCACAGTGGGTGTGAATGTGAGTGCATGATGGATAATATTAGCCATTAAATATATAATCTGCGAAAAATACCTACAGCACCAACAATATCTATATCATGTGTTTGTAGACTTCAAGAAAGTGTTTGACTGAATCTGGCATGCAGCTCTGTAGGCAACCATGAGAGTGTACAACATCAGCCCTAAAATTATTGAAGTCATCAAAAACCTATATGACAAGGTTACCAGAGCAGTTCTTCACAACAACGCCACCGGGAGCTGGTTCAGAACAACAATCGGTGTTCGTCAAGGATGCCTACTCTCTCCAAACACTCTTCAACATCTTCCTAGAGAGCATGTCAGATGCCCTTGCAGGTCATGAAGGTGCATTCAGCAAATGGATAGATAGATATTCAGTGTTTATAGGGTCCAGAGCCGAATCAGGACCACTTCAGCAAAAGGGGTAGAGCAATCTCCAACCTCCGTTTTGCGGATGACATTGATGGATTGGCTGGTAAACAAGAAATTGAACAGCGGGTACAGAGGCTTGACACCACCTCCAGAGCCTATGGAATGGAAATAAGTGCAGAGAAGACCAAAATGATGACCAACAACACCATTGGCATCAACATGGAAATCAAAGTCCATGACTACTCTCTCAACACAGTGCATAGCTTCAAATATTTAGGAACCATTGTATCAGAAAATGGGTCCCGACAGGAAGTCCTCTCCAGGATCGTACAAACAACTGCTGCCCTGACAATGTTGATGCCCATTTGGAAAAACAGGACCATCAGTGTACATTCCAAGGTAAGGCTGCTGTGCTCCCTTGTCATCTCTATCTTCCTATATGCTTGCAAAACATAGACACTCACAGCAGATCTACAACGAAGAACACAAAGCATGGAGATGATGTGCTACAGAAGACTTCTGGGCATTTTGTTTACCCATCACATCACCAACAATGAAGTCCAACAGGAAATCGGCAGCCCATTTCAGAGGAAAAAAAAAGAGTTCAGAGGAAAAAATTTGTCCGTTTTCCGAATCCAGTAGACCTATTATTACAAGTACATCCGTTGTCCACCTTTTACTTTCTCACCGCTAGAACTGAATGCCGTGCAACATCTCCCCGCCCGCTCTTGTTGATTCTTACGACCACATAAACTCGACTTGCTTAGAGCGGGCAAAAATGGTGTTGAACGCATTTTCGGCTGTTATCATGGCGTGTGTGTCCCAGAATAGTTCAGCGCGGGATATTTTTGAAGAGGGGACCATTGCCAATAAATGAAAGTGGGAGTGGATTAACAAAAACAACAAAAATTGAGGACGAGGACCAGCGATCGTGACTGCTTTCGGAAAATAGATAGGAGTGGCACAGCTCGATGCATTTTTTGCAACAAGGAGCTTTGCCCCCCTGGACCCCCTACAAGGGCCCTGCCCCTGGACCCCGTCGGGGCCTAGATGGCCCCTGGACCCCGGCCTTTTACAGAGTTTTTCTCAATGAGTTGTAATCCCCACCCTGTTACATACATGTTATACACATTTGTTTATGCAGATGGTAAATGTGAATAAATGTAATCACCCTTGAACATTTCAACGTTTATATAAAACGATATTTTTAAAATAGTAGGCAGTATTATGGGTATTTATAGTTTTTAGGCATATAATATTATAGGCAGGTTATAGTTTATGAGTATATATAGTATAGTATTATAGGCAGTTTATAGGCATATATGGTAATATAGTATTATAGGGCATATACAGTTTATAGGCAATTTTATAATATAGGTAGTTTATGGGTATTTATAGTATAGTATCATAGAAAATTTATAGCATAGTATTATAGTATTATACTATAGGCAGTTTATATGCGCGGACACTCAGCTAGCATTAAGGTGGCCTGTTTGGTAGACTGGCCTATTCTATTCTATCATCAACATTATGTTTGTATATATGTATATGTGTGTGTATATGTATATTTGTATATTTATTTATTGAAATATAAACTCCCGACAGACCATCACACAAGCCATTGGACAACACGATAACGATAACACGCTCACAGTGGTGAAGAAAAGGAAACTCCAATGGTATAGTATTGCCACGTCACCAGAGCATCAGGCCTTGCAAAGACCATCCTGCAAGGCACTGTACAAGGAGGCAGAAGAAGAGGGAGACAGAAAAAGAGATGGGAGAACAACATTCGAGAATGGACTAGCTTGACACTGATCGAATCCATGAGGGTTGCAGAGGACAGGGAAAGAAGGGGGTATGCAGTACTCTGGTTAAACGATTATATATATATATATATATATGTGTGTGTATTTTTTTAAATGTATTTTTTGTTTTTTGTGTGTCTTTCAGGATTTGGAGTTGATTACAGCGGTGCAAGAAGCTCAGATTCGAGAACTTCAACGTGCGGTGGATAATCTTGAAGCTCAGGACAGAAGTTTAAAAGCCAAAATCTTTGGCCCATCCAAAACAGAAACCAAACCCAAACCCAAGCACATCAATCTACCAGATCCTGTTAGGCCTACAGACCTAGACATCATTATACCAGAACAACCCAAAAAAACAAAGACAGACTGATAAGGTGTGATTCTTCTTAAGATTGTATGTTGATATTAGATGTTATCAATTATTGATTGATTTTCAAGTCCTGCAGTTTGATAATCAATGATAGTGATATTGTGATCTGAACATTAATTTTGTTCACTTGATTCCTATATGTCACATGAAGAATGGGAACCCAATGTGATTCAAAATTGTACCAGTGTTTAGTGGAATTTCTAAAAAAAAAAAAAAAAAAAAATGAAAGGTTCCAGTGTTTAGTGCCAGTGGAATTTGTATTAAAATTTTTTTTGAAGAAAGGAACTAATATTTAGTGCCAGTGGAATTTTTAAAACAAAAAGATCCAGTGTTTAATGCCAGTGGAATTTCTTTTTAAAAAAGGATCAGGTGTTTAGTGCCAGTGGTATTTCTAAAAAAAAAAAAAAAAAAAGGATCCGGTGTAGTGGAATTCAAAAATTACTCTGTGCATTAGTACAAAATGAAATCTTAAGGTAAATTATTGCCAAATTCTTGGTTAAGCAATATAGTTTTGAAATGGTGAAAATGCTGAGAATAAATATATCTTAGACACATATCTAAAATTTGTTGGTACCGAAATCTTTAGCCTGCAAAATATTGTGAAACTGTGGGTTTGGCAACATAATTGTAATTTTTCAGAAATGCCATTTTTCATTGGGGGCAGTGAAAACAATCAGACTGTAGTTAAAAGCAAAACATCTGCATGAAACACCAGATTCCTTTTTGTCCTAGGATGAATAAGAATTCCAATTTAAACTTTTCCCTAGTGTTGACTGGAATTCTGATTCATCCTAAAATGTACAGTTATCCCAATAGACATTAGTACCATTTCGAATGGTACTCGATTCCCATTGTTCCTTTGACATATACAAGTGAGTGAGTATAAGTGAATGAGTTTGTGTGTGTGGTTGGTGAGTGTGGAATGTGTGTATGTGTGTTTGACAAGGCACATGTGTTTGCATGTGATTGAGACTCATATTTTTTACACAGTAATTCTGTTGCATGCTGCTGTGCAAGAGTGGAAAGTTGAATGGAGTTTAAAGAAAATGTGTTTGCCTGTGTATGTGATTATTTGGGTTTGAATTATGACTGCATAATATTGTAAAACTGAACGCCATTAGATAGGAGAATTTATTTTGATACTAATGTTGATGTACGTAGTGATGCAAAAAGCTAGCAATATCAACATTTAATAAGGAAAAATTACTGCACTGTAACCAAAACCAGAGCTGTACAGGTCTGAAGAGCAGTTCTTCGCGGTAGAGCAAACTTGATCACAGCAAAGGATTGGAGATTTGGAGACCAGAGAAAGTGTGCCATGTCACCTTGTGATTGTCAACTAGTGCTTTGTCAATGTGTTACTCTTTCTCTCTCTTTTTATTGGTAAGTGGCAGAAAGAATGGGTGAATTGTTTTTTGGAGGCCAGAAGTATGGTTGTTGTCTGCACTATTTGTTGTGTTGTTTCAACAGCACATTGTCTATTTGACAGTGTGTCCTTATTTACAATATATTGCCACAGGACATTGTCTGACAGTGTGTCCATATTTACAATATATTGCAACAAGGTATGAAGTGATGGAATGAAGCAATGCTTGACTACATGTACTAATATTTGATTTTTTACGATAAATTGTCTTTAAAAACCCAGTGTACATGTCCATTAACTCCGTTTCTTTTTTTTATTTTTTATTTTTATTTCCTTTATCCATTATTATGAATCTTGATTTGTTAAATTACAGCTGAATATAGTTCCATTCTCTCTGTCTCTCTTTCTGTCTCTCTCTCTTTGCTCCCCAGGGGGATAGGGGGGTGCCGGAGGTTTCGGTATAAATAGTATCCCCACTTTCTGGAAATTTAGTGCTTTAAATTCTCACTGTCACTTTCTTTCTCATTTGTTCTTTCTCATTTGTTCTTTCTCATTCTTACTCTGTTTTATCAAACTACTATACTGTCTTCTTATTCGTTAGACCATCCACCTACCTTTTTTCTTAAAAACTCTTTCGGGACAAAACTCCTCAGAGAGGGGTGCCGGAGGTTTCGGTATAAATAGTATCCCCACTTTCTGGAAATTTAGTGCTTTAAATTCTCACTGTCACTATCTTTCTCATTTGTTCTTTCTCATTCTTACTCTGTTTTATCAAACTACTATACTGTCTTCTTATTCGTTAGACCATCCACCTACATTTTTTCTTTAAAACTCTTTCGGGACAAAACTCCTCATTTGTGTGTGATGTCTTTTGTATCAACTTGGGAATATTGGACGCTTTCTGCCAAATGGTCACTAGGGCTTCCTATGATATTATTATTTTGCATTGTATGCATTTTATATGTATGTATTTTGTTGATATTTTATAATGATGTTTGTATTTTATTTTGATTTTGTAAACAGGGGTTCGATAAATTAGAGTATAGTCTCAGCCTCTCCTGCGTTGGATGTCTTTATTGTACAGTGACCGGCTGGTGGAGTGCTTTCAGTGTTACCACTAGGGTTGTTTCGGCAGTTCTTTTATGCGGATCAGGGGTTGGTTCTCTTTCAGCCAAGTTGTGGTCTTGATTTTGTGGTCCTGATTTGGCTATTTGCAGTCTACTGGATCCGTGTAAGCAATGAATAACTCTTTCTCTCTCTATCTTTCTCTTTTCCCGCACCTCTAAGCTCACTCTAATTTTCTGTGTCAGACTTTCAATCTTTACAGCACATGATACCAGTTTTTGTTATTAGTATTTATAAATATTTGAAATGGAAAAAAATGTTTGTGAAATGGATGTGTAAAATTGTTAAAATGTCTTTGAATAAAATTTGATTTAAAACTTTATTGCACACTCGCCATCGTTTTCAAAAATGATGAACTCAAGTAATCAATGAATACGCTTCTTTCACGTCATTGTCTCTCACTTCTCTCGCTCCCTGTAAATTTAATCTCTCTCTCTCTCTCTCTCTCTCTCTCTCTCTCTCTGTCTCTCTGTCTCTGTCTCTCTCTCTGTCTCTCTGTCTCTCTCTCTCTCTCTCTCTCTCTCTCTCTCTCTCTGTCATCTCTAATTACAACAAGACAGAAAAGACAAAATGAATCTATAAAACTTCCTCCATTAAAAATTTGTAATACAATAATTGATGAAGTACAATGTCATAAGCTTCTTGGTGTAACTTTAGACAATAATTTGTCCTGGGTAAAACATTTTTCAAATACTAGTAAACTATTTCTAAAAGGACTTGTCAATTATCAAGGATAAAGAATTTTTTAAATTTACATTCTTGTAAACTGTTTTATTCCGGTCATATTCAATCATTTATTGATTATTCCTCTACTATTTGAGATTCTGCTAGTGGCAGTGCAATGAAGCCTTTAATTAGAATTCACAAACGTGCATTTAAACAAGTTATTCTTAAACATAAAATTTCTCGAGATAACTTTAAACAAATCAATATTATATCTCACCGATAGATTAAAATTTAATAAATGTGTTTTCATGCACAAGGTCCTTTCTGGCAATGCACCTCCCGATGTTCCAATTCCAAAAATTGATCTCTTCAAAACTAGTCTAGCTTATTCTGATGACTTTGTAAAATAACTTTCCTGAGGATCTCCGTAGTTCAGCATCTAAATTACATCATTTAGAACATAGTCTCTTAAAACACATTAAAAATTAAATACACATTAATTGTTAATGTTGTTGATTGATATTAACAACATTACTTTGATTTCAATTGTTTGCAAATGTTTTTATCTAACGATGACTTTATTATTGATCCATGATGTGAATGTTCTAACATTTTGTTATTTAACAGTTATTGTTAAAGCCCCAAGGGCAAGATGTAAAAAACCGCATCCAGCGCTTACTCTTTTACCCTTTCGAAATAAAATTGTTAGCTGGTCTTCTCTGTCTCTCTCTCTCTCTCTGTCTCTGTCTCTGTCTCTCTCTCTCTCTCTCTGCTTTTTTCTGAACATACACATCTTCGTATTTTATCTAGTTTGTCATTAATAATTGTGTTGTATAATTCTTTTTTTTAAAACTATGTGAATATGAACTATGCTGTGTGTGGACCTAGTTTTTTTTTTCTTTTTTAATTGGGACATAGTTTCACAGCGTAACCGCTAAAATAACTTGACAGTGATGAGTTCTCTCCCTGCATCCCTTCAACCCCCAAACGGATTACGTCCCTTAAGGCCAGAAGTGGGAGTCATTTTTATCCCAAAAATATTTTTTGGTGTGTTTTGGGATTATTGGTTATTTTGCATGTTTAGACTATCTACTTCAATCCTGTATAGTGTTTTTGCATATATCCTCAATGATTTTATGTAAAAATTGTCCCTAACTGCTGTGGGGGTGCAGAAAAGTTCATCAAAAAAATTTACAATTACAAAATTTGGTCATTTTTGCTGCATAGTTACCGCTATTTCTAGCGGACGAATCGGGGATTCCCGTATACCAAAATAAACAGGAAACCCTCATGAACATGCTGAGGTCACTTCCGGATTTATAAATAGGCATAGGCATTGTTCTAACTACGTTCTTTTGACCAATGGGTTTCACCTTCTCATCAACACTTAGTAGCATACGTCATTTCCCTAGACACCGATTGGTCCGATCGATTTTCAGTGCCTTTCGCGCATGCGCAATCGACATCTTTTGCTTCGTGTACAGACTTCCTGCGACGCTATCGGTGATATCCACTAGGTCTAATTCACAGTGTAATTCACTTCAAAACGATGCCAAAAAAGCATATGGGCAGGGCATGATGGAGGACATGTAGATATGTTTGTGTGATAGGTATTTACATTTTGTGACAGTGATTTGCATTCCAGAAGTGCTTTTTCTATGTGAGCAGGAATTGGTAACTTTCAAATGCAGTTTGTTCAAAACTTTGTTTTTGTCTGACTTAGTTGCACTAGAAAACAAAATTCTCAGATTCTATTGAAGATATTTACATAATTCTTTTTTTATTTCATTCACAAAACATTTCTCTGTGGAATAACAGAGGGAAATATTTCTATTTGCTAAAGATAATTTTTTATTTCACTTTTAGTGAAGGGGTACCCCTAAATTTTCATGTAAAATATAAATGACCCTGTAATTTTTTTCATAAACAAAACTTTGAAAAATGGCTCTGTCAGTCCAGAAAGGTGATGTTACAGTTGAGAAATAAATAGGTTTGAACAGTACATATTGATTCCTGTTGTCTGAAAAATGTTTGTAAGATTGTATGATTTTGCATGAATTCGGCAAAAAAACACTCATATTGAAGACAAAACACATTTCAGAAAAGTGTTTTTTGCAGATTTTGAATGATCTTAATACAGTCCACTCAAAAATAAATCATAATGGCATCATTCTTCAGGTTTTAATTTACCCCCCACTTCTGGCCTTAACCTCGATGCATTAATTTTGTGGTTGGCTGCTAGGCCCAAGGAGGTTCTGGTTCTATCTAACCTACTTGGCTAGGCCTATCATGACTCTCTCTTAACTTTTTTGTCGTTACAAAATCCTGATGATTTTTTTAAAGTCTCTTAATAATCATATCTCAAGTAAGGTTTTATTCATTCTTTATTTGACCTTGCATGTGAATGTTGTTGTCTGAAGAAAGAGACATGCAAAATAAATCTAGATAGAAAATAATGTCAAGGTCGGCTGTGTAATATTGGTGTACATTTTGTACTTTCAGTTTCATTACATCACAGACGGTACATTTTTTTTCTTGGTAGTAAGTTGGCAGATTAGTATTTTATGTTGCCATAGTGCTAACAAGAGTTTTAGATGCGACAGTTTATTGATTAGTTGATTATGCTGCCATTGAAAGAGTTAAGCGAAGAGCAACAAAGATTATCCATGAAATAAAAGACTTGTCATATGCTGATCACGAAGACTGGCAGCATTAAGACTGCCAATACTAACAGCCAGAAGAGTGGGTGGGGATCTAATTGAAGTGTACAAAATATTTAACACTAAACAGCATTGATATAATAATAATCTTGACAAAAGCACTTTTTCCCATTGCAAGAAGACGGATCTAACAAGACCCATTCTACTGATAACATTTTTATTTCAGCACAGTGGCAAAACATTGATAAATGCACATGCAGCAACAGAGTTGCACCTTTCTTGAATGAAATGCAGCCTTTCTTTAAACGAGCACCCAACTTCAATCGTTTCAAATATCTCATTGTAAAGGTTTTGAAGTATATAATTTTTGAATACGATACGACGTTGGACAACACGATGACCTGCTTACAGTGGTGAAGAAACGGAAACTCCGATGGTATGGCCATGTCACTAGATCATCAGGCCTTGCAAAGACTATTCTGCAAGGCACAGTGCAAGGAGGTAGAAGAAGAGGGAAACCGAAAAAGAGGTGGGAGGACAACATTCGAGAATGGACTGGTTTGACACTGAGCGAAGCCATCAGGGCTGCTGAGGACAGAGAAAGATGGAGTATGCTGGTTAAACGATCATCTGTGGTGCCCCTACGACCTCCGGGTTACGAGACAGGATAGAATAGGATAGGATAGGAATACGATTCATTTCATAACTGTCTTAAGCCAGCTAGACCTGACTACACGCGAGTCACACAAAGATGGGACAATAAATAAGCTGTAAGGTTTAAGGATCAGCAGATCCAGTCCTACTATTACTACTACTATTACTACTACTATTACTACTACTACTAGTACTACTAGTATTATGCTGGTGAAGTACACTATAATTGCTACTAATTGTGAATTTTAAAAAAAAAATTGGATCTGAACATTTACAGATCTACAACTACATGTTTGTTTATTTGTTTTTTCTTCAGGAAAATGGAGAAGTCCCCCAACATTTTCAAGCACTTAGACCGACTTCGAGCAAGTGGTGAAAGGAAATGGGACACACTGCCCGATACAGCCGACCTGCCTCCCATGCCCGAGGGGTTTGACATTGACAAGTTTAATCGTGGACGTCAGTTTTTCCAACACAATCTGTTTTCCTGTACGTTTGGTATGGTCTTGTCCCTGGTCTGTGGCCTCAGCATCGTCAATCTGCTAGATCCCCTTGTGTTTACTGGGAAGTCAGACACCCCTGTCAAATCTCTGCGCCGTTACATCAGAACGTTTCTTCATGTGCTTAAGTGGCATTTTGGCAACGTGTGGGATCCTGCGACTCAGGCTTATGCATCTATCGTTCAGGTGCGGCAGCAGCATAACGTTGTACGTAGAGCCATGATGGGGGCTACAGCAGCCAAGGCCATGGGTTGCAGTGTACGCACATCTAAAATAGGTACAGAAATGGTAAGCAGTGAACACTCATCTAAAATGGGTGCAGAAATATTCAAAGAATCCATTAGAGTGGACAGAAGCAACTGTATTACGAGTGAAGATTTAAGTACGGCAGGTTCAGAAAGCAGCAAGGTGTGGGTGTCGCAGTACGACATGTCGCTGGTGCAGTGTGGCTTCATGGGTTGTGTCGTCATGTACCCACACTGTTTAGGCATTGGCTGTACAAAGGACGACTTGTCTGATTATTGCTACTTCTGGTCCACCATCGGCTACTTGCTGGGCATCTCCCGTGACAACAACATCTGCAGCTCTGACTTCGCTTGCACAGTCAGCATATGTCAAGAAATTGAAAACGATATTCTAATCCCCGCCTTGCAGAACCCTCCTGAGAAGTTCCAGGCCATGGCTGAGGCGTTCGTGGATGGAATGAACCTTTTGTTTGGGTTTAGGCTTCACAGCTTGCAATCATTCTTAGCTTTGGTATACACTTTCATGCATCGACCTCGACCCAAACTTTCAATGGCTGATAAAATACGGCTGCTGTTTCTGAGGGTGGTTTTTGTGTGTGTCAAGTATGTGCCACTGTGTAGGACTGCTCTCAACAAAGGTGTGTCTTTGGCCTTTAACACCAAATCTATGACATAAGTTTAATCAGCATTATTAGGCATTTAGGGGATCTCCGTTGGCTCAATGGCTAAATAATGGAAGCATTGAATGTTAAGCCGTAACATTGCAGCCCATACAGGCAATGGTTGAAAGCCCATTGATGACCTCAGTACTGGAAACATAAATATGACCATCAAACCCAGTTGGCTCAGTGGTGTACTCAGCTACAAAACACATTGAGCATTGAATGTCTGTGCATGCAGCCATTCCATTGTAGAGACTTTAAAGATCCTGATGCCCATGTCCTAAAGGGATGAGTGCCAGCTAGCACTAGGTCATTTCTCCCCCATACCTGGTTACCCAGGAATGTGCTCATTTATCTGGGCATCTGACTGTGCATTCAAAGGCTACAAGTGGGTCGTCTTAGGCATTTTGAGTGAGATCCTCAATGGGCTAGTGCCTTGACCAGCTGTTGAGTCAGATCCTGACTGGGCCAGTGCCTTGACCAGCTGTTCCCTGACTGGGCCAGTGCCTTGACCAGCTGTTCCCTGACTGGGCCAGTGCCTTGACCAGCTGTTGAGTCAGATCCTCAATGGGCCAGTGCCTTGACCAGCTGTTGAGTCAGATCCTCAATGGGCCAGTGCCTTGACCAGCTGTTGAGCTCCACCCCCCACCAACAAAAATTGTTTGGACAATTTAGCAAATCTGTGCGAGATGAGTCCTAAATAGTCCAAAAATGACATTTAAAAACAATATATTGTGTCCCGGTCCAACGTCTGTCTGTGCAAAACTTGCAGGTGGAATAATATCTCAGAACCTTTTTGAGCTATCACAACCAATGTTGGTAAGATGGTGTATATCCATGAGACCTCCAAAATAATTAGTGAATATATAATTTCACGTCAAGGTCACAGGGTCATCAAATGTTAGTCAACAAATTACAATTGTTTACAAAATTTCACTTTTTTCCAAAGCTAATATTGAACTTATGATTTTTGTAATGCATGCTAGATATCAATGAGACACACATACTTTGCAAATTTAATCGGTTGATATAGGAACTTTGAAGTGACCTTGACTCCATTGCAGTGATCTTGAAGGTCAATGTCATTTTAAGCCTTGCAAAAATATTTTTAAAGTGTCTCATTGTACAATGGAATGGAGGGCGTGGCTTAATACAACTGCTGCTGTAGTTTAATTGATTCAGTGTATGTGGGGCTTCTGCTGTAGTTTATTGAATCCTACATCAGTGTATTTGGGGCTTAATACAACTTCTGCTGTAGTTTATTGGATCCTACATCAGTGTATTTGGGGCTTAATACAACTTCTGCTGTAGTTTAATTGATCATACATCAGTGTATTTGGGGCTTAATACAACTTCTGCTGTAGTTTAATTGATCATACATCAGTGTATTTGGGGCTTAATACAACTTCTGCTGTAGTTTATTGGATCCTACATCAGTGTATTTGGGGCTTAATACAACTTCTGCTGTAGTTTAATTGATCATACATCAGTGTATTTGGGGCTTAATACAACTTCTGCTGTAGTTTAATTGATCATACATCAGTGTATTTGGGGCTTAATACAACTTCTGCTGTAGTTTAATTGATCATACATCAGTGTATTTGGGGCTTAATACAACTTCTGCTGTAGTTTAATTGATCATACATCAGTGTATTTGGGGCTTAATACAACTTCTGCTGTAGTTTAATTGATCATACATCAGTGTATTTGGGGCTTAATACAACTTCTGCTGTAGTTTATTTGATCATACATCAGTGTATTTGGGGCTGGTGATCAAAGTCAGTATTCCGTTGCATTTTAATGCCACCATTTCATAGTTTTTCTTTTCATGTTAAATATTGCAAGTTCCATAAGGATCATTTAAGACATTAACCACCATGACATTTGGTGCTATTGTTGAATGTGTTGAGTGCTTGTGAAAAGTCCTAATCAGGTCACTGTAGATCACGTGTCTTTGAAGTTAGTGTAGCAGCTTGTGTATTACAGGGTATTGGATAGGTCTTTGTCTAATGGTGTGTGAAGGGGGATGGGAGGGGTAAGAGAGGGAGTTCTCTTGAAATTAATTAATAATTTTAATCAGGAAGTGCTTGCAGCATTTTGAAGACTTAACAGCCTTTGCAAGCAGCTACACGATAGTCTATCATCATCATCACATATATCATCATTACAAATATTTACTTGATATTCTGTCAACAGTATGTAGTGATGAAGTAGTATGTTAAACATGCATTATGTGTACCACAACCACTAGAGAGCAGTTACCTTACTCTCACCTGTCAGTTCTGCTGCATGTACAATAATAATACATAATTATATTTAGTTGTTTTGTTTCTTGGTTGCACCAGAGATCATCTCTTATGTTGTACACATACTGCTTGATGTCATCCCAAGTTGTAGATTTTTAAATAATGACAAATGATTGTATGGTTTATAAATATCGAATGTGGAGTCCCACATTTTTAAAACAGCCCAAGGTCTCCACGATCTAAAGCATGTCTGGCATATGCCTTACAGAAGAACAAGAAGTCTTGGAATAGATGAACAGAGTACTGTTCTGACCTGTACAACCACACACCAAACGGAGACCCATCCGTTGTTGCATGGCACTGGAACAGAGAGGAAGAAGAAATCCTCCCAATTCTCCGAGAAGTTCAGGCAGCAGTGCAATCGCTGAAGAAGGGGAAGTCAGCGGGGGTGGGCAACATACCCGCGGAATTGCTTCGAGCAGGAGGAGAAGCAATGATTAACGTCCTCACCATTATCTGTAACAATTTTTGGCTGAGTGGGGAGTGGCCTACACCATGGACCCAGTCACTTGTCATCACTCTTCCCAAAAAGGGCAACCTTCAGCAGTGTGAAAAACACGGGGCAGGGTAGCTCAGTTGGTAAGAGCGTTTTGCTAGTAACCGAAAGGTCGCTGGTTCGAATCCCAAATTGGTCAACGTGTGATCATATTATTTTCCCCTTTACCAACTGGCCCGCTGGTGTCAGTATAAATCGGTCCAGTAGTCACCTATATGCGAAAGTGTCGTGTGACTATAATCTACAAACAACAGTGTGAAAATTACTGCACCGTCAGCATAAGGGGTAGAGCAAGCTCCAACCTCCGTTTTGCGGATGACATTGATAAATTGGCTTGAGAGGAACAAGAACTTTAATAGTTGGTACCCAGGCTTGACACCACCTCCAGAGCCTATGGAATGGAAATGAGTGCAGAGAAGACCAAAATGATGACCAACAACACCAATGGCATCAACATGGACATCAAAGTTCAAAGCCAATCCCTCAACACGGTGCATAGCTTCAAATATTTAGGAGCCATTGTTTTAGAAAATGGGTCCCGATAGAAAGTCCTCACCAAGATCGCACAAACAACTGCTGCACTGACAAGGTTGAAGCATTTTGAAAAACAGGACCATCAGTCTACACTCCAAGGTAAGGCTGCTGAGCTTCCTTGTCATCCCATATGCTTGCACAACATGGACCCTCACAGCAAACCTACAACGAAGAATACAAAGAATGGAGATGAAGTGCTACAGAAGACTTTTGGGCATTTCCTATACCCAGCAAATCACCAACGATGAAGTCCGACAGATTATCACACAAGCCATTGGACAACACGATGACATGCTCACAGTGATTAAGAAAAGAAAATTCCGATGGTATGGCCACGTCGCCAGAATACCAGGCCTTGAAAAGACCATCCTGCAAGGCACGGTACAAGAAGGAAGAAGAATTAGAAAGAGGTGGGAGGACAACACTCGAGAATGGACGGCTTGACACTGAGCGAAGCCATGAGGGTTACTGAGGATAGAGAAAGATGGAAAATGCCCCAACGACTTTCGAGTTACAGGATAGGATAGGATAGCAACATGACTTTGTAAATTTGCTTGATGTTTTCGATGTTGGGTTTTGCCTTTTCAGTATTCTGTAAGAGGAAAGAAGACTCGGAGACACACGGAGAGAGAGCGTGTTTGTTATATGAGAGAGTGTGTATGTGTTCAATGTTAGATGTATTTTGTAACTATTTCACACAGAAAGTGGCGGACATAAGGGCCGCTCTTGATAGCCATGAGATCCCACTCATAAACCCATTCTCACCTTCCCTCACCACCGCAAAGATGGAAGTTTTTCAACCAATAACAGAGCAAGAAGTCAAGAAAGTCATCTTAAGCTCAAAACCAACATCTTGCTCTCTCGACCCCATTCCTACCCCCTTGTTGATAGAGAATCTTGACCCTCTACTCCCGACCATTACCCACATTATCAACGAGAGTCTGTCCTCTGGTGTTGTTCCGTCTGTGCTCAAAGCGGCTGTCATCAAACCCCTCATTAAAAAGCCAAGTTTAGACAAAAATAATCTAAAGAACTATAGACCTGTTTCAAACCTCTCCTTCCTGTCCAAAGTCATAGAAAAAATTGTTCTCAAACAACTGTTTGCCTACCTATATGATAACGCTTTACTTTGCCCCAACCAGTCTGCCTACCGATCCTTCCACAGCACTGAGACAGCCCTCCTAAAGGTAACCAATGATCTGTTGCTTGCCTTAGATAATGATAACGTCTCCATTCTCACCTTATTAGACCTCTCAGCCGCCTTTGACACAGTCGACCATCACATTCTCTTTAACACTCTTCAACACTACTTTAGAATCTCTGGCTCGGTCCTGGCTTGGTTCCACTCATATCTTTCTGACAGATCACAAGCAGTCACCGTCGATGGCTGTTTCTCCAGCACAGCAGACTTGGTGTGCGGCGTGCCTCAGGGTTCCGTTTTAGGGCCGGTGTTATTCACTCTGTACACCAAGCCACTGCTTCTCCTGCTTAGAAAGCATGCTGTTGAGAGTCAGTCATTTGCAGACGACACACAACTGTATAAATCCCCCCCCCCCCCTCTCTCTCATTAATTCCACTGTTCAGACTTTGGAGAACTGCATCACAGACATTAAGTCATGGATGACACTCAACAAGCTTAAGCTTAACGACGATAAAACCGAAGCCCTCTTCATTCACAAGCACAACACCTCCTCCTCACTCTCGCCTCTCCCAACATCGCTTACAGTAGGGCAGACCTGCCTACCTACAATACTTTAAATCAGTAGCAAAAGGTCCAGTTTTCAGTAGCAAAGCCAGGTTTTCAGTAGCATGCACAACCGTCGATGTAGGACTGATTGATTGATTGATTTATTGTTGCTTTAGGTCCAGCGGACTCCTCCGAGCCAAATCAGGACCGGACAACCCCCGATCCGCATAAAAGATCTGCTGAAACAACCCTAGTGGGAAAATTGAACGCCCTCCACCGGCCAGTCACTTTACAATAAAGACATCCCACGCGGGGGACGGCTGAGGGTTTACCTCAACTACGCGAACCCCCGGTTACAAAAACAAAATAGAATACAACCTTCATTACAAATTATCAACGAAACATATACATATAAAATGCCTATATTGCTAAATACTAACATCATAGGAAGCCCTAGTGACCACCCAGCAGAAAGCGTCCAACACTCCCAAGCTGATCCAACAGACCTCATACACAAACAAGGAGTCTTGTCCCGGAAGAGTTTTAAAGAAAAAAGGTAGGTGAATGGCCTAGCGAAGAAGAAGATAGTATAGCAGAGTGATAGAACAGAGCATTACTGAGAAAGAGCAAATGAGAAAGACAGCGACAGTGGGAATTTAAAGCACTAAATTTCCAGAAAGTGGGGATACTATTTATACTGACCCCCCGGCACCCCAACGGGGGCGATGTAGGACGCCACGACAAGTTAATTGTGTACTTAAAATATATATTTTAACATTGAAAACGTTTTGAGAAAGCACAAAATCAGTCTCTACCTGCCTCAGCACACATGATAAGAAATACAATACTTGGTGCCGGGGTTTACTATTTACTTTCGCAGAGTCAGCATAACAGCTCTTGAGTTTAACACGGTCTTCTTTGGTCAGATGCCTGTTTAAAATGCCATCTGGCTGACTCTTCACCACCATCAAAGCCTCTATAGTGTCCTCTCCCAAGCTTGCTCTTTGGTCAGTTCTGTTCTTCCTCACACATGAGAAAACTCTTTCGCAGTGAGCACTTGAGTGTGGAATTGTGAGGATGGACACCCCGTTTTAACAAAGGGAAATAGAAACGGAGCCTTCTGATTGGTCACGCCCTGGCTGCATCGTGTACGATGGACTTTAGAAATAGCGGAAGTTCTACTTTCTACGCGCACAATTGGCTTGAGACAAACCTATCCTATCCTATCCTATCCTGTCCCATAACCCGAAGGTCGTAGGGGCACCACAGATGATCGCTTAACCAGCATACTCCATCTTTCTCTGTCCTCAGCAGCCCTCATGGCTTCGCTCAGTGTCAAACCAGTCCATTCTCGAATGTTGTCCTCCCACCTCTTTTTCGGTCTCCCCCTTCTTCTACCTCCTTGCACTGTGCCTTGCAGAATGGTCTTTGCAAGGCCTGATGATCTGGTGACGTGGCCATACCATCGGAGTTTCCGTTTCTTCACCACAGTGAGCATGTCATCGTGTTGTCCAATGGCTTGTGTGATGGTCTGTCGGACTTCAACGTTGGTGATGTGTTGGGTATGGGAAATGCACAGAAGTCTTCTGTAGCACCTCATCTCCATGCTTTGTATTCTTCGTTGGAGATCTGCTGTGAGGGTCCATGCTTCGCAAGCATATAGGAAGATGGAGATGACCAGAGAGCGCAGCAGTCTTACTTTGGAATGTAGACTGATGGTTCTGTCTTTCCAAATGGGCTTCAACCTTGTCAGGGCAGCAGTTGTTTGTGCGATCCTGGAGAGGACTTCCTGTCGAGACCCATTGTCTGACACAATGGCTCCTAAATATTTGAAGCTGTGTACTGTGTTGAGGGATTGGCCTTGTACTTTGATGTCCGTGTTGATGCCAGTGGTGTTGTTGGTCATCATTTTGGTCTTCTCTGCACTTATTTCCATTCCATAAGCTCTGGAGGTGGTGTCAAGCCTCTGTACAAGCTGTTCAAGTTCTTGTTCCTCTCCAGCCAATCCATCAATATCATCCGCAAAACGAAGATTGGAGATTGCTCTGCCCCCTATGCTGACTGTGCCTTCGTGATCTGCAAGAGCATCTGACATGATGCGCTCTAGGAAGATGTTGAAGAGTGTTGGAGAGAGTAGGCATCCTTGACGCACACCGATTGTTGTTCTGAACCAGTTCCCGATGACGCTGTTATGGAGGACTGCACTGGTAGCCTTGTCATACAGGCTTTTGATGACTTCTATAATTTTAGGGCTGATGTTGTACACTTTCATGGTTGCCCATAGAGCTGCATGCCAGACTCGGTCAAATGCCTTCTTGAAGTCTATGAACACATGATATAGATGTTGTTGGTGCTGTAGGTATTTCTCACAGATTATTCTGAGGTTGAAAATCTGTTCAGTGGTACTTCGCCCTGCCATGAATCCTGCTTGTTCTTCAGCTATGATTTGTTCAGCTTGTGGTTTCAACCTGTTGAGTATTATTTTCAGGAGGACCTTGCTGGGATGGCTGATGAGGCTGATGGTGCGGTAATTTTCACACTCCTGAAGGTTACCTTTTTTGGGAAGAGTGATGACAAGCGACTGGGTCCATGGTGTAGGCCATTCCCCACTCTGCCAGATCTTGTTACAGATAATGGTGAGAGCATCAGTCATCGCTTCTCCTCCTGCTTGTAGCAGTTCCGCTGGTATGTTGTCCACTCCCGCTGACTTCCCTTTCTTCAGCGATTGCACTGCTGCCTCAACTTCTTCCCGGAGAATTGGGAGGATTTCTTCTTCTTCTCTGCTCTCGGGACATGCTAGAACTGATGGGTCTCCATTTGGTGTATGGTTGTAAAGGTCAGAGCAGTACTCTGTCCATCTGTCCAAGACTTCTTGTTCTTCTGTAAGGCAAATGCCAGACTTGCTTTGGATAGTGGAGACTTTGGGCTGTTTAACACTTGTCAGCCGCTTCACAGTCTGGTAGGCCTTCTTGCTGTTGTTCTTGTTCAGATTGTTCTCTATTTCCTGGCATTGATCTTCTATCCAGTTCTCCTTTGCTGTGCGCATGCCTTTTCGGATGTCATTGTTGATTTTTCGGTAGACATCAGCTCCCTGTGAGGTGTTCTTTTTCTTTTTTAACTCTCTTCGTTTATCACACAGATCCAAAAGTTCAGGTGTGATCCACGGCTTCTTCTTTGGTCGGTGCTTGCCAAGGATCTCAGTGGCGGCATCTGTTACAGCTGAGTTGAAGGTATTGGTCATGGTGTTGACATCTACTTCGCCTGCCCCCAAAATAAGCAGTGGTGCAAATTTCCCTCCAATTGTGGCCTGAAATATTTTTGCCACCTCCGGGTCTTGCAGTTTGTCCAGGTCGAACTTCAGCCTAGTGCACTTTGCTGTATTTACTCTCTTCAAATGGAGCCGGAAAGACATCATCACGAGATCGTGGTCACTTCCAATGTCTGCTCCTGGAAAAGTGCGTGTCCTGCCAATGTTGATGCTTGATCTGAAGCGTTTCTTGACCATGATGTAGTCGATCTGGTTGTGATGTTCCCCGCCGGGACTGTGCCATGTCCATCGTCTGGATTTTTTGTGGAGACCAAGCGTGTTTGCCAGTACCAGATTGTTGTATCTGGCAAACTCCAATAGCCTCAGACCCCTGTCATTTGTCTCGTTGTTGCAGTGGGGTCCGCATGTGTCTCCCCAGTTGTGGTGCGCATCTTGGCCAACCTTGGCATTCCAGTCGCCTTGCACTATGACTATGTCCTTCTTCGGCACTTGGTCAAGGACCGCCTGTATATTTTCATAAAAATCCTCCACTTCGCTGTCTTCATAGTCTGATGTTGGGGCATAGGCCTGGATGATGGTAATGTTGAAAGGGGTTGCTCTCAGACGGATGGTAATGAGTCTACTGGAGACTGGGCGGCAACCCATGACAGTGGCTAGAATGTTCTTGTGGACCAAGAATCCAACGCCGTGTTCGTGCCTGTCATCTCTACCGCTGAAATAGAGCTTGTGGCCTTTGTCAGTCGTTGTTTCACCTAGGCCTTTCCAGCGCAGTTCGCTGATACCTAGAACGTTCCATCGATAGTGGTCCAGCTCGTGGGCCAGTTCTTCTAATTTTCCTTCCGCAGTTAGGGTCCTGACATTCCAGGTTCCTATGACGATGTTGTTTCTCGTGCGGATCTTGCTAATTTGTCCATCAGTAGCATACTTTTCACCTCCGTCCTGGTGGCCAACGGAAGGCGCGGTCCTTGTGTAGCCGGGCGACGACCGATCCGGCATGGAATTAGTGGATAGCCTCATCATGTGTTGTGTCTTGGGCAAAAAAGACCTGGCAGGGCCCAATCCTCTCCAGGCTGTTGGCCACAGCCGAAATCCACGAATACAGTGTGGCTCGCCTTGGCCCTGAGCACGTGGTCGTTGAACCTGTAGTAACGTGAGGTTCCTCCGCCCTGGCCGGTGACTTCTGTGTAGAAGACTTTCGCCCAGTGATGCCGTGCTAACATCACCCCTGTTAGTCGCCTCTTACGACACGCCGGGAAACGTTGGGTCTATTCTATTTGCCCGAACCCACAGAGACAAACCCCAAATAAAAAAAAAAATTAACCCTTTACTGGGCACACGTTTGTCTATTTTTGTGTGTGCTTCTAAACAGGCAAGAAGTCTTATAATTTTAGAGATAATTTCGGAGTACGTTAGTAAAACCATCACATTCTAGGTATTAGTGCACAGATTTAAATTAAATAAAATGCAAAATGAACAGAAATACATTCTCTTTTGATTATTCACCTTTTTATTGTTCTCTTGTCATGTCTTGTTTTTTTATTACTCTATGTGTTTACAAAAAAAAGTTTATAAAAGTCCAAACAAGCCTCCTCCCCTTCTTCACTTCCCTGCCCATCTGAAAGATCTGACGCATACATGCTACTGACACTAATGTCAGTACCGATCTCTTCCTCCGACTCAAAGTCCATTTCTCTCACTTCAATGTCAAATAAATGGAAGCCTGTAAACTCTCCTTCATCAGTCGAAGAATCCAAACCATCCATTCTAGACACTTGCACACACAAAATTGAAAAAACGAACGCATCAAAGAGAAAACTTGTGGAAATTGCAGTTGATCGTTTTCACAACAGAATAATACGGAAGTCAATTACCGGAAGTCTCGCAATCTTTCAAACAACGCAAGAATATAACAGTGGTTGATACGGACGCTTTTGGGCGTTTTGCCTGTTTAGACCTTTGGTCGCTACGCCCGGTAAAGGGTTAAAAAAAAAAAAGTCGGATTTTTTTTTCCCCCGCAGCAATTTTATGTTTGCCGTAGCATCGTAGCAGAGCTTTATTTTTCGTAGCTGCTACGGCAAAATCGTAGCAGTAGGCAGGTCTGGTAGGGACAACAAACATTCAGTTCTCATCCTCAGCAAGAAATCTCGGCTACATTCTCTCCGATGACCTGTCCCTCAACAACCACATCTCCAACGTCTGTCGCTCTGCATACACGGCCATACGCAGACCTGCTTACCCGTCCGTATTTCGCCGTATTGTCCCGATATTTTGACCTCGAGTACGCTGTTACGATCTCTTTTTTAAAAATACAAAAATCGACCAAAAATTTTTATTTTTTTATTTTTTTTACAAATTTTGGTAAAAAGTACACTTAACCGGAAGCGGAAGCTAAACAAATTGCGCCAGAAAACTATAACTCATTGGATAGCATTGTGTTTTTCAAGTGTATACTCTGCAAATATTTAATTGTCATGGATAAAAGAATTCATAAAACAACAGATGATGATTCAGATGTTGAGGTGGCGAGTTCATCCAAGCGTGTTTGTGTGAAACGAAAACAGACATTTCTGGTTTCTTATTAAAAAAATTGGCCTTGTTTGGTAGCTGATGAAGACCTGCTGGTTGGTGATCAGGCAAGGAAAATGCTTGACAGTCCCAAAGACTACAACCTAAAATCTGAACGTATTGCAAAGTTCTATGCTTTAGTGCGTGCATACTTTGAGGAAACTTGCAGCTATCTTCTCCTGAAACAGCCCCTCACTGACCCTTTGCTCCAGCACTGCAGAATCATATGTCCTTCAGTTCAGTTGACTGCATCTTCCCAAGATCTACGTTTTTTTGTGAAGCGATTCCCTGCACTCTTTCCACCAAATACAACATCTGAACAAATCAGGAGTAATTCTCCGAGTATCAGTCAACTGATGTCAAGGGATTGGTGGGCCCAGCTATGCAGGTGGACGAATTTTGGGTGCAGGTCAGCAGAAACACCCTTAGCTTTTGCAACTGTGCCAGTTCATGCTGGGACTCTGCACCATCCCACACAACAGTGCTGCTTGTGAGAGGGTGTTTAGTTGCGTACGTAAAACGTCCACTGACAGTAGGTCCAGTATGGGCAAAGATGCTGTTGACTCACTGATGGTAGGTATGTTCAGACCTGAAAGCTCTTTCACAAAAAAAGAACTGCAGCAACTGAAAAGTGCATACATGCATGTTGTTTTTTTTAAATACAAGTAGATCATTATCACATATTATGTTGATGTGGAGGCCTAAAACTTTTGCATTGTTTTTCAATTAAGCACCCTAATTTTTAAACAATAAATTTATTGAACAGTGTACCGTTTCTTGATTTATTTTACGTGTGTAATAATATATGAAAATTTAGCTAAAAGCAAATTAAGGTGAATAATGACAATAAGTTTACACAGTTCTATATTTTTATTTATTTATTATCATTATTTTGGTTCACAAAAAATAACGACAGTTTATATAAATACCGAAAGTCAAAATCTGGTCATGATTTCCAAAATCTGGTTTTGAAGTGCCTGGAGTACTGACAAAAAAATTTTGAGGTAAGCAGGTCTGCATACGCCAAATCAGCTCCTTTCGCCACATCTTACAGTCCCTGCCACCAAAACCCTAGTCTGCGCTCTCGTCCTTTCTCGTTCTGACTATTGCAACTCTCTCCTTGCTGGCTCCCCAAAACACATCATTGACAAATTACAAAAGGTTCAGAACTCAGCAGCTAGACTAGTATTCCGAGCTAAGAAACGCAATCACATCACACCTCTACTACATTCCCTTCACTGGCTTCCTGTGCAAGCACGCATAGAGTACAAACTCTCTGTTCTCTG
Source organism: Oncomelania hupensis (assembly GCA_036898135.1). Taxonomy (NCBI): domain Eukaryota; kingdom Metazoa; phylum Mollusca; class Gastropoda; order Littorinimorpha; family Pomatiopsidae; genus Oncomelania; species Oncomelania hupensis. The sequence continues at coordinate 82,116,604 of CM072513.1, forward strand.
TCACAACTTATTCACAGATTCTTGTCCTTCCTACCTTGCTGATCTACTGTCTGTCTACTCCCCTTCACGCACTTTAAGATCTTCTGCTGACACTCGCACACTCGAGGTTCCCGTCACCCGCACTAAGACATACGGCCAATGTGCATTCGCTTACTCCGCACCTAAGCAGTGAATTCCCTTCCCTCCCATATCCCGCAACATACAATCAACACAAGCATTCAAAAAGGCCCTCAAAACCCACCTTTTCAAACTGCATTATTCAGATTGATTTGTATCCCGCTGCCATTCCCTCATCTTTTGTCTATGTCTGATCATTAAGTGTATACACGGCTGTAAATATTTATACTGTTTTTCTTCCTGGGCCTAACCGGGCATATAAATAGCTGTAAATAGGTTTTTGCTATTCTATTTCTGTCTTTTTTGTCACTTGTGCACATAGTTGTAAATAGTCTATTTCAGTCTTTTTTTTTTGTAATTTATGTACATAGTTGTAAATAGTCTGTACCTTTACTGTTCCGTCTTTGGTGTATGGTAGCAAAAGTGATGTTTTATCGATTGCATGTATTTATATGTAATGACTATGTAAAGCGTGGTGAGTCTGGTCATAGGCTGGACTACCCGCTATATAAAAATCCGTTATTATTATTATTATTAGTGATGCAATGAGTGAATTAAATAGCTCTGATGTCAGTCATTTCAGTTTTCATTTTATAAGACTAATTGTTGTGATTTACATTTTATTGGTTGCCAATTCACCAAATTTAGCTCGTCTGCCATTTTTCTCTCCTTTGTGTAGCGTTTGTGGAGGTTTGTATGTTCCCTGTGTGGTCTGGCTTGGCTGTTACTTTAATCTTACATTGTGTTGTTGTCACAGTGCTACTTATTTTGAAATTGTAACATGGTGTCGTTCATCAAGATGATGGCGCTCCACTGTTGTGGACTGTCAAATCTTTAAGGTCAAATAAACAGCTACAAATAAAACACGCATTGTTGTTTTCCTTATCATTTTATAATATCATGGACAGAAGTTTATAATGTTTAAAAAGCATTAGTGATGTAACACTAAAATCATAATGTACAGCTGAGATGTAATAATGCATTTATTGATACTGACTTTTTAGGATTATTGAGCAGCAAAGTCACACAAAGATACACTGTTTTGTCTGCTGAATGTATTCATCCAAAGGCAGGCAGTCGTACACACTCTCTTTCTGCCTCTTTCTATTATCTATCTATCTATCTCTCTCTCACACACACACTTATATTATCTTTTCTGTCACAAAACTGTTTTTAACGGTTTAAAACGTTCAGTCTGTTCCTGGTATTAAAGATCAATTGTACAATCACAAGAAAAGCTTGATAAATTGTCCAGAAATATTGTACCAAAAAAACTTCCAGCCTTGCACATAAATGCCACCAATAACTCTTGTAATTATATTTCCTATGTGCCATCAGTGATATATTCACCATGCACTGTTGTAATTATATCTCCTATGTGCCATCAGTGATATATTCACCATGCACCGCATAATTTCACGCCACTTAACACCAAAATTAATAATATGTATGAAGAATTATTTTCAGAACATTGCTGCCCAGATGAGAGGTATACAACAATACTGTACAAAGAGCACAATGCTGACACTTTGATAGCCACATTTATCACATGCACATTCCAATGTCATAATGTTGACTCTTTCACACTCACATTTACAACATGCACATTCCAATGTCAACACCCACAAAACTTGACCATCAAATATGACTGTGAGGCATCCCAGGGTGGAGATGGACAGGTGGGGGAGTGGAGACAGGAATGCCTGAGTGACCAATAAACTAATTGACAGTAACAACTACCCTGTCTCCCGTTGTCACTGTATCTAGCACAGCTCAAGGAAGGTCATCTAAAACTATGCTCAATTTCACATAATGTCATTATTATTCAGTTTTTAAGTTTAAGCAGTTTTTTAAGCATCTCCACTGTCCAATGTGTTTTATCAAACATTCACTTGGTACACACTAGCTTCAGCAGACTGCAGTAGAAACGGGTGCTGGATGATGACTGATCTGCTCAGTTGGGACAGCCGTTAGCCCAGTGTCCTCGCCTGCCTGGTGACAGAAAACAATGCTACAATCATCACCTTATCTTTACATCATAAAACCATTGTCTAACTGATGTCAACACTGACTCTCATTGTATAAGCCAGCAATACAGTTCTAAAGCTTTTGATATTGTCTTTACTTCTAAAGCAAAACTCTTTAACAGAGATTCCTATCTTATCCTATCTGGCAACTCGCACTATAGATGATCGTTTAACCAGTGTACTCCATCATTCTCTGTCATCAGCTACCCTCATGGCTTCACTCAGTGTCAAGCCAGTCCATTCTCGAATGTTGTCCTCCCACATCTTTTTCTGTCTCCCTCTTCGTGTTGTCTCCCTCTTCTTCTGCCTCCTTGCACCGTTCCTTGCAGGATGGTCTTTGCAAGGCCTGATGCACAGGTGCATGGTAACAGAGATTATTGAAAGGCAATGAACTACACCTAACTTTAAAATGTCGACAGGCACAACAAAAATCTTATGTGGATATGCACACACACACGTTAAAACACCCAGAACCTCAATCCTGGTCAATGACATTGCTCACAGGCACACACAAACTTCTACACTGCATGCACACAGTAGGTGACAGCAAGGTGAAGAGGGACTGACCACATTTGAAGCACCTGCCGTAGCCGCCATAGTAGGCCCCTGTGCCCCTGATGTAGTCGTCACTGTCAGACATGTCCTCAGAGTTTTCGTCAGAGTCACTGCCCAGCCTGTAGCCATCGTATCTGTCGTACCGCCTGCCGTAGAAAGAGTCGTCGTCCTCGTCGCTGTCGGTGATCACCTCTGACTCGGCGTCGTCGCTAACCAAGATGGCGTCATGGTTGTTGGCTGCATGAAGGTCTGGGTCAGGGCCATCAAAACTATCAACAGTGACTGTGGCAGCCACTTCCGGCGTCTCTCCCACTGCGTCTAATTGCTGCATCTGTGCTGTGGCTGTAGCGGTGACAGCAGGTGGGGCGTGGGTCTCCAAGTTCAAACCCGTCACGTTCGGCAGCGGAGGTACTCTGGTCTGTCCCCGCGATCCTGCTGTCACTGTGATGACCACTGGTGCTGTAGCTGCGGCTCCACCACGAACCCGCCCTCTCGTCCTGGCCCCGCCCCTCTGATTTTGTCGGCCTCTACCCCTGCCTGCAGCTCCTGACGGCCCCGCCTTCTGCTGTTTTTCAACCTCATCCAGCTTGGCCTCCGCCTCTGAAATGACAAACATTATACTCAGTCAAGCCTTTCAAATGAAGAGGGAGGGGGGGGGGGGAGGTCAGCACTGCTTTGAGAACCAATTATACAACTATTTCTACCAGATTTTTATCAAGAGCAATCTTGAAAATAGACAGTAATTGGTTTCTGTTATTTCAAAGTATGCACTACAATTTGACAATAGACAAAGAGTATCAACAATCATCCAAGTGAAAATATCTATCAAGAAACGCAGCTACACTACAGACTTCATAGGACCAGCCTCTGTCTCTCAGTCACACGTAACAATGAAACAGCCGTTGACTTGTACCAGCGGCCATAACAAGCCTATAGGCTCACTTAAACTATAAATGTACTGTTCACTGTTCATGTTGTTTGTTAAATGCCTTACAAATTTTCTTCGGTAATCTATGTACATGTTGCTGCCTTTATAAATTGCTCCGTGTGAGATTAACAAAGGCATATGGTATTGTATTGTCTGACCTTTCCTCTCAGTGACCAGCTGCTGTCGTCGTTGCTGTAGTTCAGAGCTGAGCTGTTCCACCATGCGGTCGATGTAATTGTCCAGGACGATAGACCTCATGTGAGATGTAATGGCCGTCCGACAGTTGGGGCACTCGTTTTTGACAGCCAGCCACTGACGAATGCACAGTGCACAGAACGCGTGTGAACAGTTCAGAGACGTGGCCTGCAACATCAACATCTTTGGAATTAATGCATTGACAACTTGTATAGTGCAGACCAAATTCCACATCCAAACGCATGCTCAAAAGGCTGAGCAAAAAAACGAAAGAAGTCATTCCCTCAGCCCACCTACAAATGCACAGAATGTAAATGAAGACTTCAGAGGTGTGGCCTAAAAGTTCTGAAATAGCACCAAACATGTTTCCAACTTAATACATCATTATTTTCACCAACGGTGTCAAAGGTAGTGTCCTGTGGCAAAGTCCAGAAGCCATACCAGTTCATAACTCAAGGCTGTACAACTGCACACAAACGGCCAAGCGGTTGTACAAAAGCACAAAGAAAGAGTTACCTTGATGAAGAGTTCATTACAAATGCTGCATTGAAGCTCAGTTTCCATAGTTTCGGCAAACTCGGACAGGATTGCCTCCCTTGTAGTGAGGTGTTCTGCCTTGGCTTTCTCGCTCTCCACCCGACTCTCAGCAAGCTGACTTTCAAGCGCTCGCTGTTTCAGTTCTTTGGTCTCGATGATCTGCCACCGACACATTTTTCATGCACTTTATGAAGAAATAAATCACACAAAATCAGAAATGAAGATTTACAAAGAACAAGCACATTCCCAAACAAATAGTGTGATACTGTACTTAACTGATGATTGTTTCTTCATTTCTGCATGATGCATCTGTTTTCCGTGCAATCCGTCAATGAAAATATGCTTTCACAAATATTTGGTTATTCTACAAATTATAACAGCCCATAAAAGACCATGTATAAAAAAATTTCTTATAAAAAATTGAACTAATCTGTTTTGGGTAAAACCTATCCTCTCCTATCCTATCCTGTAACTCGAAGGTCGTAGGGGCACCACAGATGATAGTTTACCCAGCGTACTCCATTTTTCTCTGTCCTCAGCAACCCTCATGGCTTCGCTCAGTGTCAAGCCAGTCCATTCTCGAATGTTGTCCTCCCACCTCTTTTTCGGTATCCCTCTTCTTCTGCCTCCTTGCACCGTGCCTTGCAGGATGGTCTTTGCAAGGCCTGATGCTCTGGTGATGTAGCAATACCATCAGAGTTTCCGTTTCTTCACCACTGTGAGCATGTCTTCGTGTTGTCCAATGGCTTGTGTGATGGTCTGTCGGACTTCGTCATTGGTGATGTGCTGGGTATAAGAAATGCCCGCTCCATGCTTTGTATTCTTCATTGTAGATCTGCTGTGAGGGTCCATGTTTCGCAAGCATATAGGAAGATGGAGATGACAAGGGAGTGCAGCAGCCTTACCTTGGACTGTGAACTGTTGGTCCCGTCTTTCCAAATGGGCTTCAACCTTGTCAGGGCAGCAGTTGTTTGTGCGATCCTAGAGAGGACTTCCTGTCGTGACCCATTGTCTGATACAATGGCTCCTAAATATATGATGCTATGCACTGTGTTGAGGGATTGGCCTTGGACTTTTATGTCCATGTTGATGCCTTTGGTGTTGTTGGTCATCATTTTGGTCTTCTCTGCACTTATTTCCATTCCATAGGCTCTGGGGGTGGTGTCATGCCTGTATACCAGCTGTTCAAGTTCTTGTTCCTCTCCAGCCAATCCATCAATGTCATCCGCAAAACGGAGGTTGGAGATTGCTCTACCCCCTATGCTGACTGTGCCTTTGAGATCTGCAAGGGCATCTGACATGATGCGCTCTAGGAAGATGTTGAAGAGTGTTGGAGAGAGTAGGCATCCTTGATGCACACCGATTGTTGTTCTGAACCAGTTTCCGATGGTGCTATTGTGGAGGACTGCACTGGTAGCCTTGTTATAAAGGCTTTCGATAACTTCAATAATGTTAGGGCTCATGTTGTACACTCTCATGGTTGCCCACAAAGCTGCATGCCAGACTCGGTCAAACGCTTTCTTGGAAGTCTACAAACACATGACATAGAAGTTTGTGCTGCAGGTATTTCTCACAAATTATTCTGAGGTTGAAAATCTGTTCAGTGGTACTTCGCCCCGCCCTGAATCCAGCTTGTTCTTCAGCTATGATTTGTTCAGGTTGGGGTTTCAACCTGTTGAGTAATATTTTCAGAAGGACCTTGCTGGGACAGCTGTACAGCAGCTCAAACAAAGCTTTTTCAGATTTTGAGGTTAGGTCAGCCAGGCTAGCTATAAATAGCTTCGCCGATACATCCTATCACTGGAAGGAAGGGTGCAGGCAAGCTATAAATAGCCCGCAGCATGCGAAATGCAGAGATACTGAAAAGTGCTGTTCATATAGGAATTGAGCGGGTGTGGCTGATGAGGCTGATGGTGCGGTAATTTTCACACTCCTGCAGGTTACCTTTTTTGGGAAAAGTGATGACAAGCGACTGACTGGGTCCATGGTGTAGGCCACTCCCCACTCTGCCAGATCTTGTTACAGATAATGGTGAGGGCGTCACTCATCGCTTCTCCTCCTGCTTGAAGCAGTTTCGCGGGTATGTTGTTTTCCACTCCCGCTGACTTCACCTTTTTCAGCGATTGTATTGCTGCCTCAACTTCTCAGAGAATTGGGAAGATTTATTCTTCTTCTTTGTTCTTGGGACATGCTAGGTGTTGTGTGGTTGTAAAGGTTAGAGCAGTACTCTGTCCATCTATTCAAGACTTCTTGTTCTTCTGTAAGGCATATGCCACACTTGCTTTGGATCGTGGAGACCTTGGGCTGTTTAACCCTTGTCAGCCACTTCACAGCCTGGTAGGCCTTCTTGCTGTTGTTCTTGTTCAGACAGTTCTCTATTTCCTGGCATTGATCTTCAATCCAGTTCTCCTTTGCTGTGCGCATGCCTTTTCGGATTTCATTGTTGAGTTTTTGGTAGGTACCAGCTCCCTAATACCTTGAGATTTTTTTTTTTTTTAATCTCTCTTGGTTTATCACACAGATCCAAACGTTCAGATGTGATCCATGGTTTCTTCTTTGGGCGGTGCTTGCCAAGGATCTCAGAGGCGGCATCTTTCACAGCTGAGTGTTGACATTTTCACCAGCTCCCAAAAAGATCAGTGGTGCAAATTTCCATCCAATTGTGGCCTGAAATATTTCTGCCACCTTCGGGGTCTAAATTCAGTCTAGTGCACTTTGCTGTGTTTATTCTCTTCAAGTGGAGCCGGAAGGACATCATCACGAGGTCGTGGACACTTCTGATGTCTGCTCCTGAAAAAGGGCGTGTCCTGCCAATGTTGATGGTTGATCTGAAGCGTGTCTTGACCATGATGTAGTCGATCTGGTTATGATGCTCCCCACCTGGACTGTGCCATGTCCATCGTCTGGATTTTTTGAAGAGACTAAGAGTGTTTGCAGGTATCAGATTGTTGTATCTGGCAAACTCCAAGAGTCTCAGACCCCTGTCGTTTGTCTCGTCGTTGTAGTGGGGTCTACATGTGTCTCCCCAGTTGTGGTGCGCATCTTGGCCAACCTTGGCATTCCAGTCGCCTTGCACTATGACTATGTCCTTTTTTGACACTTGGACAAGGACATCCTGTAAATGTTCATAGAAATCCTCCACATCGTTGTCATCATAGTCTGATGTTGGGGCATAGGCCTGGATGATGGTGATGTTGAAAGGGGCTGCTCTCAGACCAGGGCTCGAAATTAGCGGCGGCCCGGGGCCAAAAACCCGCAAAGTTGATTTCGGGCTCGGAATGTTGAAAAACGAAGGGCCCGCTTGGCCCGCAAAATAATTCGTCTGCTACAGCTAGCTCTACTCGGCAGTTTCGTATTTGGGCCAAGGGAAACAACCCACACCGGTGCCCTAAATTTGGACAGAAAAAAACAACAGAGAAAAGAAGCAAAAACCCTTTAATTTTGCACTCACAAGTTTAATATACAGTTCAATATCTTTTTAATATAATAAACAAAAGGCTATGGCACAACATAAGCGCAAAATGTCCATCTTTGCAAGTACGAAAGTATGGTTACATATCGTAGCCATACAGTTGCTAAAACCATCGGCGATGGCGTATTTTCCAATTTTCAGGCTCACTAGTCACTGGAATATGTGTGTCACTGAATGTGTGTGTGTGTGTGTTTTTTTCCCCTTTTTTTGTTGGTAATGTTTGAAAGTGAAAGAAAAGGCAAATAAAACTGACATCACTCAGCAACATTGGAAATTCAATTGTTTTTATTTTAGATTATCAGACAAATTGTACTTTCTACTTATTATACTGTCAATAATTCTTTTGTTTTTTGTTTTCATTATTTTTCAAGTTGGGCCCTGAAAGTTGCTTGCGGGCCCTCACATTTTTCAATCAAGGGGCCCGGTGGCCCCCAAAGAAAAAAGTTAATTTCTAGCCCTGCAGACGGATGGTAATGAGTCTACTGGAGACTAGGTGGCAACCCATGACAGTGGCTAAAATGTCTCTGTGGGTCAAGAATCCAAAGCCGTGTTCGTGCCTGTGATCTCTTCCACTGAAATAAAGCTTGTGGCCTTTGTCGGTCATTGTTTCACCTAAGCTTTTACAGCGCAGTTCGCTGATACCTAAAATGTTCCATTGGTAGTGGTCAATCTCGTGGGCCAGTTCTCCTAATTTTCCCTCCACAGTTAGGGTCCTGACCTTCCAGGTTCCTATGACGATGTTGTCTCTCGTGCGGAACTTGCTAAGTTGTCCATCAGAAGGAGCGGTCCTTGGTGACACAGGCGAAGACCGATCCAGTATGGAATGAATGATTCTTTTCATCATGTGGGTGTGTCTTGGGCAAGAAAGACCTGGCAGGGCCCAATCCTCTCCAGGCTGTTGGCCACAGCCGAAATCCAAGAATACAGTGTGGCTCGCCTTGGCCCCTAGCTGTGGTCGTTGAGCCTGTAGTAACATGAGGTGCCTCCACCCTGGTCTGTGATTTCTGTGTAGAAGACTTTCGTCCAGTGATGCTGTGCAGACATCATCCCTGTTAGTCACCTCTTACAACACGCCGGGAAACGTAGGGTCTATTTTATTCAGAGGCCGAACCCACAGGGTAAAACCAAGTGTATCATTTTATGGTTTTAAATGGTCATTTTCTAAAACATGAAAATCATAGAAATTATATTTTTTTCAGACCAACTTACAAGATTAGTTGTTTATTATTCATTGCTTACATGGTCCAGCGGACTGCAAAGAGCCGAATCAGGACCACAAAATCAGGACCACAACTTGGTTGAAAGATCCGCATAAAAGATCTGCCGAATCTACCTTAGTGGTAACACTGAAGGCATTCCACCAGTCGGTCACTTTACAATAAAGGCATCCCACGCAGGGGACGCTGATGCTATACTCTAATTTATTGAACCCTCGTTTACAAAAACAAAATAGAATATAAACATCATTATAATTAAAAATATCAACAGAACACACATATATATATATATATATATATATATATATATATATATATATATATATATATATATATATATATATATATATATATATATATATATATATATATATATATAAAATGTTTACATTGCTAAATAATAATATTATAGGAAGCCCTAGTGACTATTTGGCAGAAAGCGTCCAATATTCCCAAGCTGACCCAACAGACCTTATACACAAATGAGTTTTTGAAGAGTTTTCAAAACAAAAGGTAGATGATTGGTCTAACGAAGAAGATAACACAAGATTTTCCTGATCACGTTTTATAAAACAAAGCATGAGATTTGGACAAATAGAAATGTGAGCACTTTGTGAATACACCAGAGCTACGTCATTTTGACGCAAGATCAAATACAATGCCAGTCAACAAATAAAGGATAAAATGGTAATAGGTGAACAACAACACTGATACTGATGGTGATAACATATGTACCTGTTTCAAACGTTCCTTCTCTCTCTCCAGTCTGTCCTGCAGTTCTTTGTCTTTTTCCTGCACTGCCTTCCTCATCTCCTGTTGCAAGCGCTCCTCCACCTAAGTACCACAGTCACAGTCACTTTCACCTCAATCACTGAATTACAGCAAACTAACCTGCACTGTGTCTACAGCAGTCACGTCAAAAACAAATTGCACATTTCTGATTGAGAAAGGAAAAACACTACAAATCATGAAATCTGAATCAAAATGACCTTTGAGTCAAAACATGCAAAAATACAACGTGAAAAACCCAGACATGCTTTCTCTCACACACATACAAATGAAGACATATATATACACACACATACACATTAAGAGATATACACACACAAACACACACACATGAAGACATATATATACACACACATACAAATGAAGACAAAATACACACATACACATAAACAAATGTAGGCATACAAATACAAATGAAGACATTTCTGAAATGTTGTATAGTAACATAGTCACCTGAACTGTATTTCTGTAGCCCACTGCCTGTCTTCGCATGCTACACACGTGTATGTGAGTGTGTGTGTGTGGCTAGGTAGAAACGCCTTTATTCTGACATACACTTGAACCTCTACGTACTTTCTTTTGATGGACCCCATTATTTTGACGTCAAAACAGTGTTCCGTTAGGGTTAGGGCTGTGTTAGGCTTAATGTTAGGTTAAGGGTTAGGGTTAGGGTTAGAGTTAGGGATAGCTTCAAAAAATGGACAAATTTGTAAAAATGTCAAATTAACATATGTAGAGTTTCATGAAAGTCATCACAACAGCGTTTCTACACGGTGTGTGTGTGTGTGTGTACGTACCTAACCATAACAGTGGGTTTATGCATAGGTTACACTTACGTGCAACTGGGTTTAAAAAAATACTGGGTTCCAAAATCTGAAACTCAGTTTTTTTAAAACCGGCTTTGCAATAGGAATAACAAAAAAAGTGTATACGCAAAGTCTGAGCGGTGAAACCCACAATTGCGGTTGAGTCAACTTTGAGTTTGAGCCAGTTAACATGCCGCGATGTGTGTTCCCGCTGGTCAACCAGTCGAATACACGCACTGTCAGGGGAAGTAACTCGGAACGCCACACGCTACGAGCCGGCTGGCAAGATGGAGGTACGTGTTTTTTCGTTTTATTCAGTTGTGTTTTGTCCTTCTGTCTCTGTAAATTGTTCTTTAATCTATATTTTGTGCTTCTAGGATGTGGCTTTAAAATGTTCCCTTGTTAAAATTTCAAGCTTTTTCGGTGTGCTTTTGTACTTTTAAAATCATATAAATTTTCGTGTGGATGTTGTGGTCGATTGTCAACACAGGGTCTGCATTTTTGTTTGTTACTTTTTGAAGAACACAAAAATAAATTTGCTGCATTTTAAGCGTCCTTGTATCTGATATTAATGAAGAGTCTTGTGAAGTCTCTTGAACATTGAAACAGTTACCATGAGAAATGTATGTCTCCTTTGTTCACACTGTGGTTTTCAAAACTTGCATTTTTTCTCATTTACAAAAAAGACGGTCAGTGAAGATAGTACAAGAAGTAAATAAGGGAGGTATTGATGTGTTATTTTATTCATATATAGATTGATTAAATAAATGTTTAAAAATATTTTTGCAGAATAACAATTTTAGTAGGCAAAATGCAATGTTATCAGAATAAAAAACAATAAGCTTTTAACGTGTACCATTTATTATACTGCAACTTTTATTTTTCTGTATTTTCCTTGTGTTCTGATGTAATTTAAAAAAACCACATGTTGCAACAAACAGTAAAATACAAAATTCTGGCTGCCGTTACCTACATAAGTTATAGCTTTTGGTTTATGGTTCACCTGTCTGTTTTCCTTGGATGAAGGGAAATAGAATATGTGAAAACTGATTGATGCATTAAACTGCTTAACATTTGGATTTTTTGTGGAGACCAAGCGTGTTTGCCAGTATCAAATTGTTGTATCTGGCAAACTCCAACAGTCTCAGACCCCTGTCATTTGTCTCGTTGTTGCAGTGGGGTCCACATTAATAGCTAGAGCACCATTTTCAGATCTGCATCTACTCCATTTCCCAAATTGTTAGCTGTAATTCTGAGTAAGCATAATTATTTTAATAAATTCTGTTATTCCTTTTTTTCCCAGAACATCCTGTTATGCCTCGAGTTTATCCGGTTGCGGAGAAGTCGCTGTAGTCCGACGACGACCCAGGAGGCGTTTGGAAGGAAGACGTCCCACTCCATCACCATCAACATCTTCATCGCCTTCATTGTACTCATCAGGTGACAGCTGGTGTGTGTCAGTACTTATTGAATTTTATAATATTGTTGTTCGCTTTGAAAAAAACACTCATTGATTGCTGTATAAAATCGGTGCCACAGCAAAGCAGTTAACAACTGGCAGCTCCACGCCTCAGATCAAACTGTGACCTGCTAACACAAGGTGTTGGTGGTATATTGTTTCTACATTGCAAAGGGGGAGGTGAGGAGAGCTTGGATGAGGGAGGAGAAGGGGGGGGGGGAACATTAGTGTACATGGCAGAGCTAGACATCCTTGTTGAATAAGATCAAAGTTTTAGCTCAATTTTACAGTTGTTAATGGGGCACATGAAATGCAGATTACATTATTATAATGTACACAATTCGCTCTGGGCTTTTCAGGTTGTGTAGATATGCTTTGGATTTTAAAAAGCAGGCATGTTGAGGAACCTTTGTACTTGTGCTTTCATGGGGTGGCCTCGTGGCGCAGTTGATAAGTCGCCGGTTTCCTATGCCGAAGGTCGCGGGTTCGATTCCCGCAAGGGGCGAACGTATGTGACTTAGGTACGAGACTATTGAGGTCACCGAGGATTTTCTCCGGGCACTCCGGTTTCCTCCATCCCTTCAATAATGGTACAGGATGCAGTCAATATAAAAATTTCAAAAATAAAAAGTTCGATTTTCTTCCGTCTTCTAATAGCGATTTCCCTGCCTTTACACCACCTGTTTGAGTGATGTATGTGTATTTGGTGTGTGAGAGGGTAAATGAGACAGGTGAGCGTGTATGTTGGTATAGATCGCCGCGCTTTGAGCCTTGGGGAAAGGCGCGTACATAGCATCCTGTATTATTATTTATTATTATTTACTGAGTAGCTAGTAAGCATAAGAGTTTCTATAACTATTTTATAACTTGGTTGCTAGTAGCTAGTGTGTCGAAGTGGTTAGTGGGAAAAAATGCTGTCCCACTTCCTCCGGGCTTTTGTGCCCTTTTTTCCCCAACCTCTACCCCCTAAACTTTAAATGTGTTTTGCTTGTTTCTTTTAAACTTTAAAGAGGGTGAGTAGTACATTCATGTACAAGAAAATTAAAGTCCCGAATATAATATTTCATTGATGAATCAGTAGACAGTATTGTCAGTCAATCCCTTTTTGTAGTTGAGCCAGTTCAAGCCTCTACTCTTTTCAACTTCCATTCCCTTCTCCCACCCCAGGCCCACCACCCCACCCTTTGACCATCCTCATCCCTTGGTTTGAAAATGTTCTTATGCCGCTGAATTTGTTCTGTTGTTTAAACCCTGTGTTCTGATGCTGCTACTTGTTCGCAGGAGGGCTGAAGAGCAGCATGAGGATTCTAAAGATTCATCGGAAGGTTCAGTCAAGAAACAAGCTAGAAAAAGGCGTCAAAGCCAGCAGACCGAAATGCATACAACATCCCCATCAGCTTTGTTGCTGCCATCAGTGCTACCCCGTTCTCCAGGGTGTGAACCAAGTGCCATGAATCGTTTAGATATAGAATATATATTCAAATTTGTTTGCAAATCTATTCAAGATGAGTCCTAAATAGTAAAAAATTGCATGTTTAAATAATAATAATAATGTTCGTCATTTGTAAGGCGCCTTAGCCTAAGGATCAAGGCGCTGGCCGATACAGGATCTAACTCAAACCGCCCGAGACGCCACCCGCAGCCTTTGGGCGCATGGTCTGACGTCCGGACAACTGAGCACAATCCTGGGCAGCCAGGGATGGAGGAGAAGGACCAAGTGCATGCTGGGTGTGTTCTTGTTACCGGCACTCACCCGTCTAGGACATGAGCGTCAGGATCTTTAAAGTCCGTTATGATGGAATGCATGCGACACAGACTAGACCTCGGTTTATACTCTCATCCGAAGGAGAAGGAAAACAGGAGTAAAGTGTCTTTCCCAGGGACACAACACAATGGCCCGGCCAGGGCTTGAACCCGGGACCTTCAGTTAATGTTGTCTGTCTGTCTGCCTTCCATCTGTGCAAAACTTTAAAGTGGCTAATTACACGAGACCTCGAAAATTATCAGTGATTGAATGACTACACTTCAAGGTCAAGGTCACAGGTTCAACAAATGTTAGTCAAGCTATGTCAATTTTCCACAAAATTTCTTGTTAATCGTAAGTTATTAATATTAACTAAACTTCAGCTTGTTTGATGCATGATAGGTATCAATGAGACGCACATGCATATTTTGTCAACCTTGCTCCAAGGTGAAGGTCATTGGAGATGTCCAAAATAATAAAATCTTTTGCTGTAGTTTATTTTATCGTACATGAGTGCATTTATAGCTGGAGGTCAAGGTCAAGAGCATCGAAATATCAAAGCTTGTATTACTTTGCATTTTAAACCCACCGTTTCAATCATTTAACTTTTTTTTCTGGCATCTCATTTTTGTGTTATTTATTGGGAGTTCCATAAGGAGCATGTGAGTCATACGGACTTGCCTTTCCAGTGATTGATGGTGTTCATCATGTTCAAAGCTTTTTGAGGTGCTACTTGTCATTAAGTAATGGAAATTTACTGCTCTGGATTGTGTAGACTAGTTTTTAGGCCCGTTTTGTTATGTAGTAGATTTCTGTCTTAAACTTAAGAGAAAGCGTGGATTAATCAGGCAAAGTACCAAATTATATTTCTTTGCCAAGTTAATACATATGTTATTCTCGGGGTTCTTGTTCATCAAAAAGCAATGTCAAGACTAATGACTATATAATAATATTCTGCTCTTCACATGGTTTTATTATACCTTTGAGGTGCTGGAAAAAAAAACGAATTATAAGTGGTTGCACTCAATTGATCCTTATTCAGAATATATTAACGTAACGGGAAACCATAAACAATTTATGTAAAACTTAACTATATGAAGTTGATAAAAAAGTAATAATAATATATACAAATTATGCTCTACTAGACACTTTCAAAATAAAAATGTTAACAAATTATGTCTGTGTTATGTTGTTCATATGTTTGTTTTACATTACCAATTCTCTGCTTTTTTATTTTTCCATTCCTCTTCTTTTCCAATGAAGATTTGTATACTTTTCCACCCTTCTCATTCTTTCTTTTCCTCTGGAGATTTTATGCTTTTTCTCCACGCTTCTCCTCATTCTTTCTATTAATTCTTTTTCATACTCCTCATACTTTTTCTTCTTTCTCCTTCTTGCCTTTTCTTCAATGATTTGATTTAAATCTGGAAGTAAAGTAATAAATTGAACATGAAAAAATTATCCACAGTTAACATTTGAGAACGACAAGATATCTTTTTTTTGCAGATCTTCCAGTCTGGATTCAAATTAAAAAAAACTTTAAAACCATACAATACAAAGTAAATGTAAGCAAAGTAAATATGACAAAAATGTTTGCTTAATGCCGAATTTTTCTTTTCGATTTTTACTGACACCAGCTAATAATTTATTTTTTGGGCTATGGGGAGAAAAAGAGGGTCATGCACTGACCTATCCAGAGGTACACTGTAACAACCTCAGACCTTTCGGTTCTCAGTTCAATGCTTTAACCACTGAGCTACCGCCCAGTTCTTAAAGTAAATGGCAAAAGTCTATCCTTCAATAACAGCTCTAATTCTGTACAGTAGCCTATATATCAACTGAAAATATTGTAATTGAAATTATAAAAACAAAATCAGAGGAAATTCTGAGCAATAGTAAAAGTTGTTTTATTAGTTGAATTAAACTAAAAGTGTCAGTGTACTGCACTCACGTACTGAAAATCTTGCAAATGCAACCTTGGCCATTTATACGTTTTGGTTGTGTCCGTGTGTGTGATAAACCCAGTTTTTCCACAGAAACCCAGATGTCCAATATGCATGTGTAAAAACCCACTAGTATCAAATGAACCCACTATTTCATAGCGCAATTTCTCCTTTTGTTTTTGTCAAAAATGAAAACGGTTGTGACAGATAACCTTACAAGAGGCTATTGTATCCGTTGAGTGAATAGGAATGGTCTGTAATGAAGGGAAAGGATGGAACCCAGTTTGCCTTGTTTTGAACATAAACCCACTATTATAGTTTTGAACGTATGTGTGTGTGTGTGTGTGTGTGTGTGTGTGTGCGTGCGTGTTATCTCGATTCTGAGACAAATTCCTTGTGTTTTATCTTGGCAATAAAATTATTTGACTTGGACTGACTTGACACATACATACAAGGTATGCAAATGAAGACACATCTACATACACACATACAAATGAAGACTTATACACACACACATGAAGACACATATACACAC
Source organism: Oncomelania hupensis (assembly GCA_036898135.1). Classification (NCBI taxonomy): domain Eukaryota; kingdom Metazoa; phylum Mollusca; class Gastropoda; order Littorinimorpha; family Pomatiopsidae; genus Oncomelania; species Oncomelania hupensis. Next base: position 82,132,928 of record CM072513.1, read on the forward strand.
ACACACACATACAAATGAAGACACATGAACAATGAATGAACATTGAGGTTTAACGTCTACACCCACCATTGGCGATATGGCAGACGGGGATAACCATCCCAGGGAAAGAGGGGTAGGGACGTGAATCAACACTGAACCATCAGAGCAATCATAATGCTAAAATGGACAGTGAAAATGGCCACATTTTATATCGCCCACCACGGGATTCGAACCCGAGTCATCGGTGTGCCAGGCGAACGCTCTACCACTTGAGCTATGGCAGTGGGACAAGAAGACACATACACACATATGCAAATGAAGACACATAAACACATACATTCAAATGAAGACACCAATATACACACACATACAAATGAAAACACATAAACAAATGAAGACACATAAACACACATTCAAATGAAGACACCTATATACATACACATACAAATGAAAACACAATATATACACACACACACACAAATGAAGACACACAAACACATATGACTGTGTGCCAAAAGGTGAGCTCAGAAAGTGGACAGTGGGCCTTAAAAATCAATCATGTATTTTGTCCATTCTTTTTGTGCTGTCAGATTGCTTTCAGTGTCTGTTATGTGTGTGCCAAATTAAAATATAATAACAAAACTAATTATTGAGAAAATAGGCTTTGAACATGAAAATGTGTGGTATGTCGCTCATCAGGTATTACGACATGAACAAGGAATTTGCTATATAAATCAAATGACTAGGACTGATTACTACTATGAGAAATGTGTGTCTAGACCACCTCTTTGTACCATAGAATTTCTTTCTTTCAAATACTGTTTTCCAATGCAGTGAGCAGTGCTTTGTGTTGTAATACCTGATGAGCGATACAAACAAAACTTTTCAGATTTTGCTGTAAATTCACAACTGAAGCAGGACAGAGTTTTATGATGCTGAATGACTCAACCAGGGTTCGTACTGAATCAACAAAACAAAATTCCCAACCTTTTCACAACCTTTTCCCAACCCATGAGTAAAACTCCCCAACCATTGTCGGCATATAATAAAAATCAGATATCGAAACAAATGAATTAAAAAAAAAAAAAGCTTTCGGAAAATTCTTTTTTTTATTTGCAGTAAGCTTAAAATAGACGAAATTTTCACTTAATGAGTTAATCCAAAACATTCGAACAAATGTAAAAAAAAAAAAAAAAAAGTCTAGTTTTATATACTGTAAGCTTAAAATTTACAAGATCACAATCACAATGAAAGTCATAGTTATATTAGATAGAAACTTTCACTTAATCCAAAACATTGATTTCAAAAAGCTTAAGAAAAATGTCTTGTGTTATTTGCAGTAAGCTTAAAATTATAAAAACAATTTACATAGTCAACATCATACTCATCACAGACATTGTAGGAGAGCCTGGCTCTTTTCCGCTATGTCTTTATTTACACTGGCTATTTCAGCCTTCTTTTCAGTTGCCCTTCGTCTCAGGGCATTAGATTGAGAGAGCAGAGATAGAGCACTCAGTCGTTCCGCTTCATCAGCCTTAGCTGCAGCTGCGGCCTCCAAACTAGTGATGTCCTCTTTAAAGTGCTCCGGTTTTTCTTACCTTTACTGTGGCTAGTGATTGCTCCTTCACCCATAGATCCAATAAAGATCGTCTTCTTACACACAAAACAAAAAGCTTTGTGTTTGTTGGAGTCATCTTTTCGAAGCCAAACTGTATACTCTTTTTTTTCTAACCAAGCATCATTAAAAACGCAATTTCCAGGCATTTTCGCAGTATACACTTCCTACTATGACTGTTCAAAGCAAACATCAATGATTCAAAAGAAAATGGCGGACTGCTTGTTGGCACTTAAAGATAATTCAGTGGTGGCGTTGCGCACAATAAGCACAAGAACCGTAACTCACAATGGTGGAGGACGAGTTCAGTAAAATGAACGCTAGAGCTGCTTTCCAACACCTGCGGACGTTGATGGACGACGGTGACTCCTCTCGTTCTGACCAGCTTCCAGCATCCACTGACCCTTTGACTTTCGCAACTGACCTGAACAACTTCTACAATCGATTTGACAATGCTGACTTCTCTGCAGAGTGCTTTCACCTGATGTCAGCAGCTCCAGTCGTGGAAGGGTCAGTCACCATCAGCGTCGACGATGTGAGAACCCAGTTCCGGAAGACGAAGGCAACCAAGGCGGCCGGCCCTGACGGCATCTCAGCTCGGCTACTCAAGAGCTGCGCTGACTCCCTTGCACCTGCCTTTCAGCCCCTCTTCCAAGCTTCCGTTGACTCTGGCATTGTACCCACTCTATGGAAATCCTCAGTCATCATCCCCGTCCCCAAAAAGCCCAGACCCACTGAACCTAACCATTACCGCCCTGTTGCCCTCACCCCTCTACCCATGAAGTGCCTCGAGCGCATAATGCTGAGGAACCTGCAGCCTTTCATTGAGCCACACCTGGACCCCCTGCAATTTGCCTACCGTGCAGGTCGGGGGGTGGAAGATGCAGTGGCGACCATCCTTCACCGGCTGCTGCAGCACCTGGAGACTCCCGGCCATTATGCTAGGTTACTGTTTGCTGACTTCAGTTCGGCCTTCAACACCATGCAGAGACACGTACTGGTGGAGAAGCTTCAGCAGCTGGAAGTCCCCACAGTCATCGTTCGGTGGGTGCTTGACTTCCTCACTGACAGACGGCAGCGGGTGCGGGTGGCGGGTGGCGGGGAGACTGGGGTCACGCTCTCGCCGGAGTTGACGACAAACACGGGCGCCCCCCAGGGGTGTGTGCTCAGCCCGTTTTTGTACATTACCTACACAAACAGCTGCAAGTGCGAGGGTGATAAATGCTCTTGCTCCAAGTTCGCTGACGACTCTGCCATCCTCGGCCTGATGTCCGATGCTGAGTCGGAGACGACATATCAGGCCACTGTCAACAAGTTCGCCGCCTGGTGCTCAGAGCACCACCTGCAGCTCAACGTCATCAAGACCAAAGAGTTAGTTGTGGACCCGAGAAGGGACGCTCCGCCTGTACAGCCTGTCATTATCGGGCAGGAGCAGGTGGAGATAGTGGAGTCCTTCCGCTACCTCGGCCTCATCCTCGACTCTGCACTCAACTTCAAGGAGCAAGTCACTTCTGTCCAGAGGAAGTGTCAGCAGAGGCTGTATGTGCTGCGCCGACTGCGGTCTCTCGAACTGGACCCCCAGCTGCTCCTCAACCTCTATCGCTCCATCATAGAGCCCCTTCTCACATACTGCAGTAGTATATACCACCCCTCCCTCTCTGTCACTGAAAGAAACAAGTTGATGAAAATTTCAAACACGGCCTCAAAGATCATTGGCCTCCCCGTCCCCCTCATCTCTGAGATAACAGACAAAGCCCTGCTCCGCAAGGCGCATGCGGTCTCTGCTGACAGCTCCCACCCATTGCACGCGGAGTTTGAACTGCTCCCCTCGGGCAGGCGGTATCGCTCCATCAAATGCAAGAAGGCAAAGTACTCTCGCAGCTTTGTTCCCATGGCGGTGGGTAGACTGAATGCTGCCTCTGGCTCCGGCTGGCGCATCGGATGTTAACACTGCCCCACTGCACGCTCTAGCTAGAGTCAACTATACAGTCAAGCAATTACAATAATTATGTCTACGCTAATTAAATTGTCAATGTAATGTGCTGCTAACTTGCATAATTATATGTATATGCATATTTGTACGTGTGTGTGTATGTGTGTGTATTTGGGTGGGTGTGCGTGTATGTGTGTATATATGTGTATGTATATGTATGTATAGGTGTATGTGGGTGGGTATGTTTATATATGTGTGTGTGTGTGTGTGCGCGTGTATATGTGTGTATGTGTATGTGTGTATGTATATATATATATGTAGTATTAATACAATTTATTAACTTTGTCTCTTAGTTATGATAGCTGTAGAAATTGAATAGTGTTATTTTAATTTGTGCTAAACTGCATTAGTGTATTAGTACACATGTGATATGGTTTTGTGGTTGTAAGTTATGATAGGATGACGATGAGTATGTGGTGGGCATATGTGTTTTTATACAGTGCGTATCCTGGTGGCAAAACAAATTTTCCTCTTTGATGGAATAAAGAATATATTGACTTGACTTGACTTGACTTGAATGCACGGGGGGATAAAAAAAAAATCGTCTGCTGGCTGAAATAAACTAAACGAATTTTCCCAAACCTTCCCAACCTGATGCCATTTTTCCCAGACTTTCCCAACTGGGAAAAGGGTACCTCAGTTTTCCCAAACTTTCCCAACCGCGTACGAACCCTGCTCAACCATACACAGGGAATGCACAGAAAACAAATATGTATTTATTATTATCATTATATTAGGATTTTTTAATTTTATTTACATTATACAACAGACAATGTTATAAGTGTCGCGCATAAGAATTACACAATGTACCTGTGATAAATCTAGTGGAAGACGCTAATGATGTGGATTGTGTACTGAAATTTCACACCACTGTCCTTTACACCTTATTGAAAACGAATGTTTTTCCTTTCGGGCCATGTATTGATCGATCAACAGACGAAATAACTTGGAATAGTACCCAGAAAAGCCGCAAAAGATTGCCCTCAATGTCACTCGTAATATTGCTACAAAGTCATGTGGAGATGAAAACCTTCTTTCAAACTTTTCTCAGTACCGTTGTTGACTTTTAATCTTCAGTGACAGTGGCCCCCTACTGTCTTACACTTTAATCATCTGTTTCTCAAAAGAAAACGATAAACGAGCCTTCTTTATTGTATTAAATTACACAAACATGTCATAAGTTTGCGTCCCTCGTCAGATTCGAATATTGGTTGTGTCTCTCGTAAGAAAATAAAAAAAGTGACGACATAACTTTCGTTTCTTCGCGCACTGAACCCCGTGGTAAAACAATGGCGATTGAACAGGAAGAACGTGTCACGTGATGCACTTAACGAGATTTAGAAGTTAAAATATTCAATTTTAATTTTAAACCGAAAATATGGTAGATTTAGTCCCTCGTAAGATCTTATGCCAATTTCTGACTGTGATGTTCAACCTATATTACTCAGTAAATCGGCTCGACCGTTACAATTTAATATTACCGTGTTCAAACTGGGTTTGAGACCAAGCAAATCTCGCAGTTTCACGTCTCGGTGTAAATTAGAATAAGAGCGAAGCAGACGAAAAGTTTTGTCATTTCTCTTACGACACAAACGAGCGACACATCGGAATTGACCTGTCCAGTTTTCATTAAATTATTAAGTGTGGCTTTTGAGGTTGATATGACGTGTGCACTAGTGTTTTTACTGCATATTGGCAGTAATTATTAAACGTTTTATAGTGACAGTGTTCTGTGCTGTCAAGTTTGCTGAACATGGGGTCGACTTGTCCGTTTTTGAGGGCTGGATTTACGACCAGATTTTGTCATCAAAGACCGACAGCGCTCAAACTATTGGCAGTTTGAGTCTGAATTTATCTCAGTTATCTCTCCAACTATTCTTCCACTCACACAATTCACGAAATCCACCATCAGCAATTTTATTCACAAAACTTTGACAAAACTTTCAACCAACCCATTCCATGCGCACCTTTTGGCACTCAGTCATATACAAATGAAGACATATAAACACACACACATTCAAATGAAGACATCTATATACACACACATACAAATGAAAACACATATACACACACATACAAATGAAGACACATAAACACAACATTCAAATAAAGACACCTATATACACACACACACAAATGAAAACACACATACTCACACACACAAATGAAGACTCATAAACACACATACAAATGAAGAGCCAAGTCACAATGTGATACCTTTTGTTTGTCGGCCGCCAGTGACGCCAGGTGTTGTTGCATTTGGTTACGTAACAACTCTTCTCTCTCTCTTAACTTCTCCTCCAGTTCCTTCCTCATCTCTTCCTCTGCCTGCGCCGCTTCCTCGATCATCTGTCTCTGTGTGGCATTCAAAATGGGACAACATAAATGATAAATATCATACAGTAAATAGGGGCAACGCCTACAGCATCGTTTATTTATAAGCATCGTTTTGAGTTTGGGCTAACATTTGACAACGGAGTATGGGATAATCCTGTACATCAGAGCACAGGGATGAAAATGTCCAACACTAGCGAGTCCTGTCTACAGTGCACCACCATAAATCATGATAGTAATGTTAGCAAAGCAGACCACGCTGTAGACAAACTGTAACACAGGCAAAAGGTGGTCCAGCACTAGATGGCAATCTTTTAGGACCATTATGCAGCGCCTGCTATTGTAAGGTACGTGCGCAGGCCAAACACTGGATCACCAATCCACTGCCAAGTGTCATGCACCTTCTTTAACTTTCATTCACTGCAGATACAATAAACCATACTTACAACGCATCCCAGCTCCAAACATACCTGTCTAATCTATCTATCTACCGTCTTTGTCAACCATCAGTGTTTGTCTCCATGCTCTCGGCAATGGGCCTAAAGGCCAATGAGCATTGGGAGACAGATGTTGAAACAGAAACAAGACAGGTCAATGCTACCCATCCACCCCAACTGGCCCAAGTTTGTAAAAACAACAGGGCCTAGATGTCCCACACCAACCTGTTTGGCATCCAGCTGACTGACTTTCTCCTCCTGCTCTCTTTGTTTCTCCTCCATTAACTGCCTCTCCTGCCTCTCTCGCTCCAGCTGTTCCCTGATGCGACACTTCTCCTCCTCCTTAGCCTCCAGCTGCTGCGCCAATGAGCGAAGTTTCTCCTCATAGGATGCCTTCAGCTCCTCCTGTCTTTTGGTCTCCTCCTCCGTCCTCCTCTTCTCCTCCTCTTTTCTCCTGGCTTCCTCCTCCTCCCCGATCTTCTCACACGCAACTCTGAACAAACGCAGCCAGGAAAATATGTATCGCGTTCACCTACATAATTCTTTTTTATCTTTAACTCGGTCAACTTGGAATGCACAGCACACACTGGCATACACAAACGGTGGTGAATACACAATGGCATACACCCACACTGGCATACACAAACGGTGGTGAATACACAATGGCATACACCCACACTGGCATACACAAACAGTGGTGTGTACACAATGGCATACACACACACACTGGCATACACAAACAGTGGTGTATACACAATGGCATACACACACACACTGGCATACACAAACGGTGGTGTATACAAAATGGCATACACCCACACTGGCATACACCCACACTGGCATACACAAACAGTGGTGTATACACAATGGCATACACCCACACTGGCATACACAAACAGTGGTGTATACACAATGGCATACACACACACACTGGCATACACAAACGGTGGTGTATACACAATGGCATACACACACACACTGGCATACACAAACGGTGGTGTATACAAAATGGCATACACCCACACTGGCATACACAAACGGTGGTGTATACACAATGGCATACACCCACACTGGCATACACAAACAGTGGTGTATACACAATGGCATACACCCACACTGTCATACACAAACAGTGGTGTATACACAATGGCATACACCCACACTGTCATACACAAACAGTGGTGTATACACAATGGCATACACACACACACTGGCATACACAAACAGTGGTGTATACACAATGGCATACACACACACACTGGCATACACAAACAGTGGTGTATACACAATGGCATACACACACACTGGCATACACAAACAGTGGTGTATACACAATGGCATACACACACACACTGGCATACACAAACGGTGGTGTATACACAATGGCATACACCCACACTGGCATACACAAACAGTGGTGTATACACAATGGCATACACACACACACTGGCATACACAAACAGTGGTGTATACACAATGGCATACACACACACTGGCATACACAAACGGTGGTGTATACACAATGGCATACACCCACACTGGCATACACAAACGGTGGTGTATACACAATGGCATACACCCACACTGGCATACACAAACGGTGGTGTATACACAATGGCATACACCCACACTGGCATACACAAACGGTGGTGTATACACAATGGCATACACCCACACTGGCATACACAAACGGTGGTGTATACACAATGGCATACACCCACACTGGCATACATAAACAGTGGTGTATACACAATGGCATACACCCACACTGGCATACACAAACGGTGGTGTATACACAATGGCATACACACACACTGGCATACACAAACGGTGGTGTATACACAATGGCATACACACACACTGGCATACGCAAATGTACAACTATGTCAAACACTGGCTCTATGTTAAATTATTATCATTATTATTATTTATGCGTTTAATCTAGACTCAGCTCTAGGTGCTTACATGAGTACAGAACAACTTTATAAATTAAAATGGGGAAAACTCATTAACTGTTTACAGTAACCTTATAATATACAAACTAATGATTCTAACACACACACAAAAACACACAATTACGCTCACACACTCCCAAGTGAACTTTGACTTTGTAGATATATTTCATTCGGTGGAAGGAAAATAACGAATTTTAAAAGAGAATTTAAACGACTAAATTAAAGATGAATTTCTGAGAGAAACAGGCAGGTTATATACCTAACCTGATTTGACCATTTCACTCTGTTGCTGTTTCCAACATGTTTCACTTGTACATTTTCTTTTTCTCCAGTAGTATCACATCACTCAATATGTGCACAATGTTTTCACAAGGCACTGAAGAAGAAGAAGAAGAAGAAGAAGAAGAAGAAGAAGAAGAAGAAGAAGAAGAAGAAGAAGAAGAAGAAGAAGAAGAAGAAGAAGAACTAAATCAGTCGTTTACCTTGATGTTTCATTGTCACCTCCATTATCCTCTGCCTGTTTTTTCACCCGCTTGGCTGGACTGCCCTCATGGCCTTGACCTTCAGTGTGTGACCTTTTGCCCTTGGGCTCCTTGCGCACTTTGAGCGAAGAGAAAAAGCGGTAGAGGAACTGTGTGGGGGTGTCGGGGGTGTTGGGGGTGGAAGGAACAGCCAGCTGTACGATGTCACCATCCTGTAATCTGTATGGCGTGTTCGCGTCCAGTCGCTTTCCGTTCACTGCTATGCCGTTCAGGCTCTGACACAGACAAACTGATCATTCTAAAAGAAGGAACACACACAAAACCTCATAAACTCGTCATTTTTAAAATTTCAAAATTAAATAAATCACAATCAAAAGGAAAGTTTTACTATGCCGGCAAAACAAATTCAACTAATTTCACCAAACAAAATACAAACTGTAAAACAATCCACACAAAAGTTAATACAGTTGCTTGCTATTTCAATTCTATCTTTACACCATAAAATATGCTATTGTGTCATTTTGGATGGAAAAAAAAGTATTTTACTTAGTGACTGACCTTGTTATCTGATATTGTCCAAGATCCGTCTTCCTGATTATGGATGATGGCGTGACACCGAGAAATCATGGGTGACATAATTGTGTACGTCACATCACTGGATCGTCCTATTGTTACCTGAAATAAATAAATGTAAATCCTATAATGATTAATGAATTATTTAACTTTTATTAACTAGGGTTCTGGAGGTTCTTGACCCAGACCTGCCTACCCTAGTTTTTAAAAAAAGAGTAGCAGCCAGAACGTAAAACCATAGTTTTAGTGTAAAAACCATAGCACGGTAACTTTTCATCAATCGACAAAATTTAAAACATAGTATAACTTATAGTATTATAAGTCTGATTTGTGCCAGAATAAAAATGTGTTAATACTTTGTTTTCTCAATCTGTAATTTGTTTAATAATAAATTAAGTGTCATCATTTATCTTAGTATTCTTTTTAAAATATCCACTATCTGATAATGCAATATGCTAAAGTTTTCAAAAAGTACACTACATGCATTAAAGATTAAATCTGTACTAAAAACAAATTAGATTGTTGATTGATTGATTGTTGCTTTAGGTCCAGCGGACTCTTCCGAGCCAAATCAGGACCGGACAACCCCCGATCCGCATAAAAGATCTGCCGAAACAACCCTAGTGGGAAAATTGAACGCCCTCCACCGGCCAGTCACTTTACAATAAAGACATCCCACGCATGGGACGGCTGAGACTTTACCCCAACTACTCGAACCCCCGGTTACAAAAACAAAATAGAATACAAACATCATTATAAATTATTAACTAAACATATACATATAAAATGCCTATATTGCTAACTAATACAATCATAGGAAGCCCTAGTGACCACCCGGCAGAAAGCGTCCAACACTCCCAAGCTGATCCAACAGACCTCATACACAAACAAGGAGTCTTGTCCAGGAAGAGTTTTCAAGAAAAAAGGTAGGTCATTGATCTAGCGAAGAAGAAGATAGTATAGCAGAGTGATAGGACAGAGCAGGAATGGGAAAGAGTAAATGAGGAAGACAGCGACAGTGGGAATTTAAAGCACTAAATTTCCATAAAGTGGGGATACTATTTATACTGAAAACCCCCGGCACCCATGAATGTTATGAACCAATCTTCATCATCCCTTTAGTGATCATTTGTTAACTGGTGGCATATGCAGATTTAACAGCAAGTTTACAAGTACTCAGCCTTGAGAAATGCCTTGATTTTATTATGCAATATGTTTAAGTGTTCAAAACGTAGCCTACATGTACCACGAACTGAATTAAAAGGATTTAAATATACTAACTATTAAAATATATGCAGTGTACAACTTGTACAAGTATTATTCAGTATGCTTTTATTGTTCATTTCAAAGCTTAACCGAAAATTTTATCACATATCCTACAGTAGGCATGATGAACATTTTTTTTTTTGAATGTAGCAACATTTTTTTTTTTTGAATGTAGCAAAGTGGGCCAACGTGTTGTGTAATCTGAAATAAATCTCTGTTGCGCTGGTCGTGCACATTTTGAAGCTTTCACAGAATTTTCTTCATCGTCACTTCGCGAACTGTCTGGTCCTAAGTCTAGGTTTGGCCAAACTAACTTTGCCAACTACACTTTGCTTGAAGACAAGAAAACAAGTTGAAAGAAATAAACCATACTAGATTAAAAGATTCTCTATATATTGTATACATGCATTTGGCTAAAACCTTTTTTTTTTTAAAGCTCACTCAGGAGTTACAAGCTTTACAACACTAACTAGATTATCTAGAGTGATGGGTAGTGGTACTAGAACTAGATCCTATAATAATAATAATAATAATAAAGTAGGCTTGTATATTATGTGACGGTGGGTTCTATTGTTGCTGGGCTCTGCACAATGGAATGCTATTACCCACTCGTCATTCGTATGGAGGGATCGGCTAGTTAGATCGCACTATGACTAATCTTAATACATTTATATGTTTGGCTCGGTCTGTGTGAGGATGGGGCTACAGAGATAGGGAGAAACGTGTAAAAGATTCACTAACAGTCGCACGGCTATGAAACATAGGTAGTCCAGCCACTTGTTAACAGTAAATATCACAAATTTATTTCCTATACTCTATATCTAATTCCAATCTCTACATTAACTTAAATGTCCAAAACGTAATATTTCTTGGATTAAGTTAACAGTCTTATATATATATATATATATATATATATATATATATATATATATATATATATATATATATATATATATATATATATATAAATATATATATATATATATATATAGATATAGATATATATATACACAGTGGAGTCCACCTATAACGAACCTTGGAATAACGAACACCCGCGATTAGCGTACTACTATCCATTTCCCGACCCACTCCCTTCTTTGTCTTACTATTTAATCCCTTCCTATAACGAACAAATCCAGCTAGGCAAATAACGAATCTCCGCTTGTAATGAACCCTCTGTGTATTCCCTTGGCCTACTTTGCCTCAATTGGCTCATCGCCAGAAGCATGCCAGTTCGTGCATAGGTCAACCAGGCCTTGAAGTCGTAACTGTCATTGGCTGCTATAAATAGCCTTGAATGAAGTCATTGTTGATAAACTTCGTAGGCCTAGATCGATCTACGTACTGTATGTTGTGATGTGTACTCATCACCGGTGTGTACTTCCGTTTACAGTACAAATCTCTACAGCGAATCCCGCTTGTAACGAACCCGAAATTCCCCCCCTTGAGATTCGTTATACCCGGACTCCACTGTATATATATATATATATAATAAGAACAATAAAAGCATAGCTGGTTTTACCAGTGAGTGTGCTCTTCTCTTGATAACGTTGTGTTCCTGATTCGGCTCTTTACAGTCCGCTGGACCCTATAAACAATGACTAACTAACTCTTGCTAGCGGCTTGCTTCTGTTGATAGCTGTGAACTTTAATATGTTTGTGGTGTTAACTTCACTACTGATGATAGTAATCAGTGATCGTCCTAGGGATTTGCAAAACGTACGACCTCACAGTAAACAAACCCACTCGAACGCAAACCGGTAGGCCAGTTCATGGAAACCGGTATGACACATAGCAAAGCTTAATAATGCGTCACTATTTTATATAAGTAGATGGCGACTCTGTTAATGCACTTTCTGTTTCATTAGAAACATCTTCGTCTTCACGTAAACTTCTTTTATCGCCCCTCTCCCCCCTAGCAAAAAAGAAAAAAAAGAGATTTTTGCTTCTTCATTATTACTAGCCTATCTGCCACTGTCGCAATACATACTGACAAGCACGAGGGAAGAAAAAAATCAAAAAGTGCGCGAGTTTAATTTATTCGTATTCACGATAGCCTTGCGCCCGCCAATGTTCTGTATTAATTACCTCAAAGAATATGGCAAGGCTACTGAACGCATTCGCAGGCCTCTCGTCTACACTCCCTAAACACATAATCAGCGTGGCTGGCTGGCTGGCCGTCTCTCTCTCTCTCTCTCTCTCTCTCTCTCTCTCTCTCTCTTCATTTCTCTTGTTTTTCTTTCTCTTTTTCTTTATTTTTGAAACCAGTCAAACAAAATAAGGTCCGGTAGGCTCTACCGGCTACTGATTTTTCAACCGGTATTTTTATTCTCAAACTGGTAAAATACCGGTATTTTCCGGTTAAACCCATCCCTGGTAATGTATGTGTATAAAGTGGTGAGAGAGAGAGAGAGACATAGCGAGAGAGAGAGGGAGAGGGAGAGAGAGAGGGAGAGAGAGAGAGAGAGAGAGAGAGAGAGAGAGAGAGAGAGACAAAAATAAAGTCCTGTAGATGGAGTGAGAGAGAGATATATGCACGTGACCGGTTGTATACCTTTTGCGTTCGAGAGAGAGAGAGAGAGAGAGAGAGAGAGAGAGAGAGAGAGAGAGAGAGAGAAAGAGAGAAAGATGTGTGACTTGTTTTGCGTCATCATATGTGTCATCGGTTCTTTTAAGTCATTTTTCCCATCGTGTTCTTTTCGTTTTGTTTGTGTGTAGCTGAGGAAGTGTAACAAATTACACGAAATATTCTAGTTTACGGTGTTTGGGTGTTTGTTTTTATCACAATTAAGTTAACAGTCCAAAGTTCACTTCGAATGGTTCGGAGTATGGATAGATCTTTGATGGATCTATTCTGCTACTGTTCTCGATACTTGCTACTGTGTCATCACTGGGCTTATTGTTCTTTCTTTTTGGCCTAATGTTCTTTTTCCAGAAGAGTGGACAACTGCACAGTCCCTATAGATCAGTGTTCGTGCACTTGTTCTATGGAAATTAGCTTGATCGTTGAGGTGCGGTGCTGCTGTCTCCTCATCTCTTGATGCTCTGTTGCAGACCGCGTGTCCGGGATGACTCTCAATGGGGTCTATCTCCTGCCGTGGACCAAGCCTGCTCGTCTGCAAAACATAAGTCGAGTTTCTGCGAGCTTCTGCAACGCCTTGTTTACAAAGGGTGTGCGGAGCATCTCACTGCTGGCAGAAACAGCCCTCAGCGAGATTGTCTTCACTTATACACTACAGATAAGAGACGAACAATCTTCTACGTCTGTGGTCCACTAGAAATGGAATATATATATTTATAAATATATATGATGTATATATACACATATACATCATGGCTAACATAAACACAGGGAGAAGTAATTACTAATATATACACCTTCTCCGGTACAGCCACTGGTCTGCAATAATACGGATAGGAGAAACAGTTGGTCAGTGGGGGTTACCTCGTGCAGACCTGTTCACCCCTACCAATGCCAGTCAGGAGTAAGCAGACTGTCTGTCAGGAGTTTCACCTGTCTGTCAGGAGTACAGTACTGGAATACATTTTTTGAGAGATTGAGAAAAAAGAAAACAAAAAGACAGTTAAATTTACTACAAAAACACATTAAAAAGTAAATTTGAAAAAGCATTCACTTATTTATTGCTTTAGCAATAAACGAACTTATTGTGCGTTGGTTAGCCTGCTCTTGTTGCAACTGCTTTTGTCTACCACAGTTCACGTGCCTTTCAATGGCATTTCTACCGCCGTCCGCAACGCTGAAGTCAAGTTTGCAAATTTTGCAGTAACTGAGTAAGCATAGTTTTCAGACCTTTCGGAGCTCGTTAAGCACTTATGCAGTTCCGAATAAGAAGCATTCCACTTCTGCGTGTAAAGCATCTTCTTTTTGGGTGGTGTTTGTCCACCATCTTCTGCGTTTTTTATTTTTGGCATCGCGAACATACTAGTCACTTCAAAAACATGCACAAATGCTCGATCACACACGAAAGAAAGTGCAAAAGCTGGAAATCAAAACTTGTACAGGAAATTCCGGTTTTTGTCTTATTACAGAAAACTTACGAAACGGAAGAAAGAGCGTCTTACTACCAAAAAAACAACAATTTTTTTTTCATCTCTCGCGTTTGAAACCGGAGCTTTTGTTTTCAAAACGGATAAGCGGATTTTTACAGTCAAAACGGAGAAAATCCGGTCAAACCGGAGGAGTGAACAGCTCTGCGCGTGGTGTTGAAAACCAGTCGCGTGGGTCAGCCACATGGTCAAGCAAAAGTTTTACTAACATTCACAATTTTAAAACATGGCAAGACTTCACAAGCATAAGCCAATAATAATATCAATAATCACAGTGAAACAAAAGATTGATAATTTACCTCATTGACAATGTCAGGCTATGGCTAAACTGCAATGAATGAATTTCACCCGTCACCTGCATAGTCGTCTGTGAGAGATCTTTCAGTGAGTGCATCCTCTCGGTTGCGGGTTTAGACAAAGACTGACGTTCCTTAACACTGTGGTCAGCTAAAGTACGCGATATCCCATGATTCCTAGTGCCCGCGCATGTGATGACAGATATAGGTCAGCGGGATTATGCCACGGCCTTTCTAGTGAAGATTTCCCCTACACATACTTTGAACAATCCTAAACTGCTGTCGTCTGCTAGGTATCGACTTTAAGTTACAAAGGCCAAAGCAGGATGAATGTTTAGAGCGATAAGACTTACTGCAGAGTCCAAACTCGCCTCTTGTGAAAGAATAGCGCTGTACCCTTCGGATGAGAGTATAAACCGAGGTCTAGTCTGTGTCGCATACATTCCATCATAACGGACTTTAAAGATCCTGACGCTCATGTCCTAGACAGGTTAGTGCCGGTGACAAGAACACACCCAGCATGCACCTAGGTCCTTCTCCCCCATCTGAGGCTGCCCAGGATTGTGCTCAGTTGTCTGGAGCGTTATTACGATGCACCCAAAGGCTGCAAGTTGGCTCCTCGGGCGGCTTGAGTTAGATCCTGTATCGGCCAGCGCCTTGAGCAGCTCTAGAGCTGGAAAAGCGCTATATAGGAACGATTAAATAAATAAATAAATACCCCCGCTCAGGGCTGGGCTCACCGCTCTTAACATAATATATTAGATAAGATAGTACACCGATCAGAACAGACATATGAACAATAAAAACAAAGTATGCAAACAAACACCAACCGTACTCGCAAAAGCATACAAATTACAAGGGTACATCATATACACTATACTTCCCATGTATAATAAAAAGTATTATTATATTAATTTTAAAATACAAATCGCATAATAGATATGTGGAGGCTGTGTTCAAGTCTTTTTTTACTTTCACTATCGAGTATCACTACTACCTACTTATTCACCGTGAATAAGTAGGTAGTAGGTATAATATTAAAAGTTACAAAGACGAAGGAAGAGACTTCCATCGTTCCGAGCTTGTGATCTAATCAACACAAGGAAACCATTCACTGATTTATCATACTAGATCAGTAGATACTTACACTTAAGTTTACCCCCGTTGGGGTGCCGGGGGTTTAAGTATAAATAGTATCCCCACTTTCTGGAAATTTAGTGCTTTATTCCCTTTAAATTCCCACTGTCGATGTCTTTCTCATTTTGCTCTTTCTCAGTCCTGCTCTGACCTCTGTTCTATCAATCTGCTATACTATCTTTTTCTTCACCAGACCAGTCACCTACCTTTTTTCTTGAAAACTCTTCCGGGACAAGACTCCTTAATTGTTTGTGTATGAGGTCTGTTGGATCAGCTTGGTAATATTGGACGCTTTCTGCCAGGTGGTCACTTTGGCTTCCTATGATGTTATTATTTAGCAATGTAGGCATTTTATATGTATATGTTTTGTTGATTTTATAATGATGTTTGTATTCTATTTTGTTTTTGTAAACAGGGGTTCGATAAGTTGGGGTGAAGCCTCAGCCGTCCCCTGCGTGGGATGTCTTTATTGTAAAGTGACTGGCTGGTGGAGGGCATTCAGTTTTCCCACTAGGGTTGTTTCAGCAGATCTTTTATGCGGATTGGGGGTTGTCCAGTCCTGATTTGGCTCGGAAGAGTCCGCTGGACCTAAAGCAACAATTATGTAATGTAATCAATGTACACTTAAGTTACAGTTACACCCACTAACGTTGCCACAATGTGGGGCACGTTACGAAATGAAACCTCTATTTATAAAACACAGATCTAGACACCAAGGACTGTATTCATTCCTTCTTCCTGTAATGTTGGCCTAGCTAAAATATAACATAATTATTATGAAAAATAATGCAAGTTGTGAAAACGAAACGACAAATTCGTGAAATTGGCTCCATAACATAAAATGGCGATGAAAGTTACAAAATCTCACCTGATCTTTTGTAAATGGAAAATGTCTATACTTGGACGAAATCTTCCCGATACTGAAAAGACAAGGATATGCTTGCGTCATTCTGATCTGGCGATTTAGAAGAATATCACTGGCAAAACTGTTGTTGGTGCTTTCGAACAGTGGCGGTTCATCCTGTTGCACCTTTTCTTTACGCGCAACGTCGCTCTAAACGTCATCAAATTAGGTGTTCCTTCCCACAAGTCAATACGACTTTAGTCTAAATAGTAAACTTTTTTTTTTCTTTTTTTTTTAAATCAGGGGATATAAGCCGTGTTTTGCACGTGAAGTTTATTGTGTTCACTTGATTTGCCTCCCATCAAACATAAAGCATTCCAGGGGAAAAAAAGAAAAAAAGTAATAAACTTAAAGGGAAAATATAATAATAAAATACCCCATGACCTATTAGTTGATTAGTGTTGTACGAGAGCTTATTTGACTGGTCACATTGCTAGAATTATTTTTATTTATGCCTAAAAATGCATAATATAGTAACTTTACAATTTGAGGATTGCTCAAGCTAACCAGTTACAGCAGTCGACAAGATGGCTTTGCTGGTGAGATTTATGTGTAAAGGTTGTACGAATCGTTTCAGTTTTACAAACAGTTTGAATTTTTTAGCATTCAGGACTGTTGCTGTTTTTGGTCCTGCAAATCATCTATCATCAATTAACAGAGTGCAAACTTTGCAGAAAGGTTGGTTTTCATCCAGAAAGAAAGCTCTTCCTTTTGAAGTCGAGACAAGCAGCGTTACGAAGGACGTGCTGATCTACTCTCACAAAAATGAACGGTTCTATAAACTCCTAACTTTTTTTGGATGTGCACAGTTTGTGTTTTGGGCCTACCTCGCCTTGTTTTCATTTCAAAAGATGAAGGACGCGCCAGAGGAGGACTTAGCGCCAGACTCCAACGCATCATGGTGGCGCCGCATGGCAGCCAAGGAAAGCAAGTACAAGAACGGAATCAGCATCCTGTGTTTCTGTTTTGGTGAGATTGTCTCATCGTTGACATATTTACACCATTACTGTGTTAATGTGTTAGACGTTTTGAGTTTGATCTAGGAGTTATAATGACTGCCAATGTCAGTATTTACTCGAGTAATTGGAATTAGCTGCCAGGCCAGCACAGGCCATCTTACTGTAGTTATTGATGTATGATGATGGTGATTACATTTCAGTACATATATTATTGGATGGGATTAAGTGTGTATTTTGGAAAGGTTTGGTGGTTTTATTTGTATTTTTGGTTTATTTAGAATTTATTGATGGGTTATATTTAATATTGTGTAGACCGGACTGACACATGTATGTCACATAAGTCATAACTATGCAATGTTACAGGCTATCTGGTGTTGGTGGTCAGTGTGATGTATCCGTCACGAGCTGTGCGCAGTCTCTGGTTGCTCAAGGGAGGTAACATGGTCAAACTGGACACGTACTCCATACTAGCCCCTCAGCGCTCTATCACCGTGCCAGTCACCAACGTCAGTGCGTTGCAATCTCGCGCTGACTCAGCGGTGCAGATCCCGATGAAGGTGAAGGGCAAGTGGTTCTTCTTCCTGTTGGACAAACGTGGTGTCTTCCACAACACTCAACTCTTTGACTTTGCAGTGGGCCTGACACGATCCATCAATTGACTGTTTACATGCATTGATGGATGTTTAAAACTTAGTGTGTAAAGTGATTACGTTAGTTAACAAACTGTAGTAAGTACATTTTGACTGCAGAATTAAATTTAACAAGTAACAAGGAAAGCAAATGACAATTTAAATATTTAGATAAATTCTTTCCTGGGAGCAAAAGATCTTTTGTTAAATAAATAGCCAGCCAGAAGGACACAGTCAGACTGATCTATGGATCTGTCCAAACTTTCCCTGACGAAAAGATAACCCGTCAGCCCCCAAGGATGAGGATCTCCAATTTACTCGGTGCTTTGAATGACAGAAAGTGCTGAGAAACATGTTGAATGATTTCATTTGAATTCACAATAATAAACTGTTATGTACCGTATAATTTATAAAGTATTGTACCTTTTATGTTGCACATCGCCACCTATAATAGTGATGTAGCGCATTATGATGTATTATATAATAGTGCATGATTATAATATAATATTATTAATTAATTATTATAATAGTGAAATATTATATACTATAATAGTGGATTATTATAATACTAATAGCGAATTGTAATAGTGAAATAATAGTGAATTATTATTATAGTGAAATATCCATCTGCAGGTGGCCACCTGGTGACATGATGCAATGTGCTACGAAACAATACTGTCAAGTGTGATAGTGTTATTCTTCTTTAGCTTTGCTCACAGGAGGCAGACGTCGTTTAGTTTACCAGTCAAACATTTTAAATAATTTAACTGAAATGTAAATACTTTATTATTTTAAAAAAGAAAAAGAAAAAAGAAACATAAGTACACTAATGTGTGAAACAAATTATGCATTAAATAATTATTTATTACATGACAAACCTTGACAGTCTCATAACATCCCGACATGAAATTAATTATTACGTTTTGGCACTTCTCTGTCTCTCTGTCTCTCTGTCTCTCTGTCTCTCTCTCCCTCCCTCTCTCCCTCCCTCTCTCTCTCTCTCTCTCTCTCTCTCTCTCTCTCTCTCTCTCTCTCTCTCTCTCTCTCTCTCTCTCTCTCTCTCTCTCTCTCTCTCTCTCTCTCAAATTGGGCCACTTTAATAGTAGTAGTAATAGCTAGTTGAGGATGAAAGAAGCTGTGCAGCCTTTCTAAACATCCTCTCTACTTCAAACTTTACATAGGGTCTATGTAGGGTCTATGAGCATGCAATTTACATAACAGACACAATAATAAAATATGTCTTAATTTTGGTAAATTTGCGTCCAACTGGTTTTTAAAACTACTTACGCTATGTGCTGTTTTTATATTTCCAGACTTTTGTGGAAAACTACCCATTGGGGTCATGAGCAATCTTGCCACTGTAGATTGTTCTAACCTATAAAGGGAAAAGTGAAAGCCCCAGTTGAAAACCTGTCTTGACTTTGTAGGCATGACCAATTCACTGCGGCAACAGTACCCCCGTTGGGGTGCCGGGTTTTTTAGTATAAATAGTATCCCCACTTTCTGGAAATTTAGTGCTTTAAATTCCCACTGTCGCTGTCTTCCTCATTTACTCTTTCCCATTCCTGCTCTGTCCTATCACTCTGCTATACTATCTTCTTCTTCGCTAGATCAATGACCTACCTTTTTTCTTGAAAACTCTTCCTGGACAAGACTCCTTATTTGTGTATGAGGTCTGTTGGATCAGCTTGGGAGTGTTGGACGCTTTCTGCCGGGTGGTCACTAGGGCTTCCTATAATGTTATTATTTAGCAATATAGGCATTTTATATGTATATGTTTTGTTGATAATTTATAATGATGTTTGTATTCTATTTTGTTTTTGTAACCGGGGGTTCGAGTAGTTGGGGTAAAGCCTCAGCCGTCCCCTGCGTGGGATGTCTTTATTGTAAAGTGACTGGCCAGTGGAGGGCATTCAATTTTCCCACTAAGGTTGTTTCAGCAGATCTTTTATGCGGATCGGGGGTTGTCCGGTCCTGATTTGGCTCGGAAGAGTCCGCTGGACCTAAAGCAACAATCAATCAATCAATCAATTCTGGAAAACTTTACAATTGTCGGGGGTAATCAAAAGGAATCCAATGTCTGTCAGACAGTCGGTGCGTTGGAAGCCATATATCAAGAACCACTGAATGGATTTTAACCACACTTCCCACAAACATGACCTAAGCTAGTGGCCTGCCACTGAATGGATTTTAACCACACTTCCCACAAACATGACCTAAGCTAGTGGCCTGCCACTGAATGGATTTTAACCACACTTCCCACAAACATGACCTAAGCTAGTGGCCTGCCACTGAATGGATTGTAACCACACTTCCCACAAACATGATCTAAGCTAGTGGCCTGCCACTGAATGGATTGTAACCAAACTTCCCACAAACATGACCTAAGCTAGTGGCCTGCCACTGAATGGATTGTAACCACACTTCCCACAAACATGACCTAAGCTAGTGGCCTGCCTATCATCCCATCATATTTGGTCTACCTCAAAGGTCAAGGTCACTGGAACCATTTTGTTGCTAAACACAGTTTATCACATTTTGCTTAATAATATCTCAAAAACGGGTTGACTGATTTTAATATTTGAATTATTTAAAGAACTGAATTCGGTTTCATAATTTTTACTTTGCGGACATTTTAAATATGGCTAAGCGTGTTACATCATTCATATTTCTACGTTTTCAAAGGTCAAGGTCCTTGTGCTTCGCCATTGTTGTACTGTATCTAAAAATTGGCTCATTTGATTTTGGTAATGTTTGGTTTGCACATACATCAGGTCGTGGCCATTAATTCCATGTTTTCTTTTTGTTGGTTTATGATGAGGCCGAGTCGCAACAATGCCAAGGAAATGAACAGTTTTGAAAATGAAAATGTTTCTGCTATAAGTGTCAGTGTCTGGAAGTACCTTTGAAAGGCTTGCCATCTTGTTATTGTTAGTGGTAGAACATTCCAATGTGAAGAAACTCTGTTAGTGAGGAACAGTTTTCTCACATTAGTGTTACAGTGCTGTTTAAAACTCTTACTTTCTGAATTCCTGGTTTTATCAAGTGCGGTGTTAATAATAACTCGGATCAATCCAGGACATCAATTTTATTAATAATGTTACACATCTGAATATGATCCCCTCTTACTCTGCGACCAAACAAAGAATGCAAGTTACTTCAGTCTTTGAGAAAATGACATAAAACCACATTCTTTCAATAGAACCACATTCTTTCAATATCGTTGTTGCATGCCTTTATACTTTTTCTATCATTATTAACCGTCTTTTGAGCATAGGACACCAAATAACAATGGCGTAGTTTTAAATGAGGGCGTATCAATACCTTATATAAATTACAAAAAGTAACCTTATCTAAAAAATTCTTGTCTTTATTACACCATTATATATGTATCGATGTCAAAGTTAAAGGTCTTAACAAATGTTACTCCCAAATCTTTCTCTTCACTTCAAGTCATTAATGGTTTCTGAACCTCTTTCTTCATGAGGTTTCCATGATCCAGTTTATATCGTCCAAGTAGAAAAGAAAAAAACCAACTAAGTGTCAAGGGTAAGTACAATGATGTAACTGTATGCCTAGCACACACCTGCAGATAAGCAAAAACCTACATAGAGTCTCAAATAATCTATTGGCCATTCCCATTCCAACTCCAATTTGGCAAGTGCCCACATCTGTAAGTTGAAAACAACTTCTAAAAAAGGCAAGAGTTTAAAAAATGGTTGGAATTCTGTGGAAATATTTGCTAGCAGTGTCCATTTTGACCTTCACCGCTATGCTTGGAGAGAAACGTTCAGATGATGTAACCCTAGAGTCATTGTCCACACTGGTCCAGCAACAGGCAGTGGTCAACCAGCAGCAGGCATCCACTATTGAACAGCTACAGGCCTCGCTGGCCGCCATGCAGAACAGAATGACCAGTATGGAGACCAGACAGAACACCAGAGGTTAATTAAATGTCTCTGTATATTTGAGGTTAAGGTTATATTAGTTTTTGTATAGCTCATTTTAAAATAATCTTTAATTCACAGCCTAATATGGGATACATGTTTGGAGTAGTGGTCGACTAAGCTGCAGCTATCCCATACTATGTCTTTTGCTACATTAGTGTCAAATTGCACAGGATTATCTCCATCCAGTTGTCGCTCAATATTGGTCCACTTAGCTGCTGTTTTATCACCGCATCCTTGTTTATATCCCAAAGGGTGGCACTTGCAACATTAATGTGAAACTTTGACACGATAATCTCCAGTCCCACTGTGGCTGATGTTAAGACGTTGTTCTGACATTTATTAGTTCCTGAACTTTAAGCTCAGCTCTGGAGCTATTGTTTCTGGCTTTGTCTATCCATCCGACGTCCATCCGTCCAGAGATTATATTTGCACACTTTTATCGGAAACTAAAGGATCGATTCATTTGAAACTTGGTATTTAGCACAGGCGGCGGAAGCTGCTCAGGATTGGGGGGGCACACACACATTTTATTCACTGACATCAGGGCCGGACCTGGGAAAAGTCGAGGGTTGGGGCGTGGGGTGGGGGTTACAGATTCAGCGAAGGCGCGAAGCGCCGAGAGTTCTAGGGGAATCCGGGGGCATGCCCCCCCGGAAATTTTTTTTTTCAAGGATGCAAAATGGTGCAATCTGGTGCAATCTGAACCTTAAAAAAGCCATTTGTGATGGTCTGGGACTTTGAGCTTTTTGAACAATTGAACTGACAAACTCTGGGGTACAAAACTTATCTTCTGCCCCTCCCTTAAAAAGCAAAACAAAAAAAACACACACAAACACACAAACATTTATTTATCAGCAGAGATGTTTTGTATACTATTATTATTCACAACGTTTTGTTGTTTACCTTGTAGTCTATGAACATCACGTCCTTCTTTCACTTAATTCAGTCTTGCTGCACTAGGTTCCTCGGCATTAGTACCATTTGTGAATTGTATCTTCTGGCAAAACAGTTCACTGCCTCTTTGAAGTCAATATCAACATCCCTGTGCACTTTCAGTAAAGCAAGTCCATTGAGTCTCTGTTGCCCCATTGTAGAGCGCAGGTAGTTTTTCAGGTTGCGCAACTGACTGTTTGAACGCTCACACTCGGCAGTAGTGACAGGCAGGGTGCAAAGGTTCTTTAGCATGATGAACAGGTTGGGATAAAAATCCCTGTCACAATGTTTCAGTGCTTCTGATGCCGTGGATGGGATGATAGCTGTCGCATTCTCAGCAGCACTTCGCCATTTGCAAACCCACCGTTGGTATTCTGCATCAAGGGTAGCGTTGTCTGGTAGGTCAAACTCCCACAACATTGCCAGTGTCTTCACCCCTTCTGGAACCTGCATGAAGCCATCCTGGTTGTCTATTAAAGTGCTTGGCACCAGACAGAGACCATCAACTGCTAGGCCAGCATTTTTGAACCTCGAGTCCAATTTGGTTGACAGGTGTGCCAAGAAAGGAATGGCAATGCTAATCTTGAAATATTCTTCTGGAGTGGCCGCAGGTTGGTTGTCATGGAGAGTCTGTCGGGATGCTTGACGAGGAACAGGAACACCAGTTGTCAAAGCATTTGCCATTTTGCTGACTTCACCAAACCAGGCAACGAACGCTGTTTCGACATCTCTTCTAATAGAAGACATGCAGTTACTGACCTCTTTAATTTCCCTGTAGGCATCGACAACATCTTTTGTCCTTTTCTGCAGCTTCACTGTCAAGGGTTTCCATTTTAACGATGTTTTTGGACGATTCAGCGATGGTCGTTTCAATGGATGTTCGTTACAACGAATTGTCATAATTATCAACTTAGCATCTTAATTAATATTTCTAAAAAGTGGATTAGGGCAGTATCAAGGTGAAGGTGCTGGAAGAGGCTTGCGGCCAGAACAAGAAAATATGTCTGCATTTACTAATTTAGGCTTAGGGTTGGGTTACTTGGTCGTTTCAACGGGAAAACGCTTTGGATGTTTCAACGGATCCCTTAAAATGGATTTCCGTTGAATTGACTATAAATAACTCTTTGTACTTTGGACCAAAAGTGGCTAAAACCTGCAATGTTTTAAAAACAATTTTTAAAAAATTGAAACTTTTTTAATTAAAAAAAATTTAAATTTTGTTAAAATTTGGAGGGAAGGTTCTGGAACTCAGGTAACCCCCCTCACCCCCCTTCCCCCCCGGGTCCGGCCTTGGACATTTACTCCAAATAATTGGAACTATTTTCATAGACACTATGTGAGAGAGAGAAAAAAAAGATATATAACATATTTCTACAACTGTGCATATAAGAGAGAGAGAGAGAGAGAGAGAGAGAGGGGTGGGGGGAGGGTAGAGAGAAAGGAAGAGAAACTGACCTGACAATGTTGATCCATCACAGTAACAAAAACAGCAGTCACGCATTTCATTTGGCATGGGAAATTACACCGTTAATTTTCCAAAGTATGTCTGACGGCGTTCATTTCTATTGATAAATTCGTAAGCAGTTTGCGCTAGGTCTAGTTGATCTACTTTGTCTTTGAACACATGCATTATAAGACAATTATTTAGACGCTCCCCATGAAACAAAAAGTATGCTTTAAGCATACGACAGGAATGCGTGCAAACCTTCCTATAGTATGCAGCTATCGTACACGGATCGCATACTAATTGCTCCTCTGAAAGAATGCGTATCGCATACGTTTTAGGTCCGATCTCATCCGTATGACGTACATTTGAGGATTGTCTCCGTATATTTATGTGCATTTCATATACGATTCGTATGCAATGGCAGCAAATTGTCGTACACATATGTATACAACTGCGTGCCTGTCGTATGCCATATGTATTAAACTGCATGCATGCCGTATGTCATATGTATGAAATTGCATGCCTGTAGTATGCCATATGTATGAAGCTGCATGCATGTCATATGTCATAGGTATGAAATTGCATGCCTGTCGTATGCGTTATGTATGCTTGTAGTATTACTGAGCAGCTCGTTGTAGGTTGTTGTAAATGTATAATATAGTGCTAAAACATTCTGACAATGAGACAAGTTTAAGATTAGATAAAACAATAATAAATTTAACAAACAAAAACAAACACTTGTAAATTCATGTGTAAACAATGTTATTAATATTATTCTGTCATTTTCATGGTCATTTGACATTTTCAGTAAGGCATACCGAAAAAAAACCAGAAGAAAATGTACATGGAATTAAAATATACAGCCAGCATCAGTGGTAATACTAACCACTAATTACAAATAATACTATATTCACTGACAAAACTGTATACAAAAATAACAGAAAATGTACATGAAATTCAAAATACAGCCAGCATCAGTAATACTAACCACAAATTAAAAATAATCCTACATCCAAACAAACTCTGCATGCAGACAAAACCAGAGCAAGGCATAAAGAAATAAAATGTTCATGAAATTTAAATAAACACTAACAGCCAGCATCAGTGGTAATATATATACTAACCACAAATTACAAATAATCCTAATATTCCCTGCATCATGTACATGTAGACAAAACCAAGAGTCTAACTTGTCGCAACTATATATACATTTGTTTACTAAGTCAACTATAGCATGCATAAGAGCACACTACATTATTCCTTTTGCAGCTAGTTACTTCCCTTGATGGCTTGGAAGTCGGGCTAAAACAGTGGAGCGTTTTCCTAGTTTTTATAAAGATTCAAATTATTATTTTTTTTTTTACAAACAAGTATAACCATTTCATTTAGTCTTCTTAGTTCATTGTTAATAATCATAGCCTACTGTGCACCTTGTGTGTTTTATTTCCGCTATATATCAACCTCCCCCTGCATATGCACTTTTGAAAGTGAAGTGATTCATTGCTCATTGAGAGCAAGAATAAAACTGAATGTTCTGTTATTCTGAATGTATTGTGTTCACTGTAGTGTCATACACAAATGTTTAATTTTCGTATATGTAGCCAGATGTTATTTTTTAGTATGAATGCCTGAGTACTGCACTTTAAACGGACCCATCATTAGAAAAAGCTATACATAAATACCATTTTATTTTCATTATTAATCATTAATATGATGTGCAATGGACAGATTGACTGACTTTTGGCTCGATCCTTGTAAGAAAAGAAAATGTATCTTACTTATAACTTTATAAGTTAGTTATTCATTGCTTATAGGATCCAGCAGACCGCAAAGAGCCGAATCAGGACCACTATAAATAAGGGGAGAAAAAAACAACTACATGGTCGTTATGATAGCAACAAGCAAGTTTTTCACGAGTTTCACCTCACCTTTGTTAAGAAAATGCCATTATTCTAGATTCTATAGTTTATAACTAATGTAAATTCCAACCCCACAGTGGATAATGTGGTACTACTAACACTTAGATAATGCCATTAAATCAGTTTATAACGGGTGTAAACATAATACAATGGAAATACTGTGATAACATCCGTAGTGAGTGTAAACCTGACACAGGGGAGATAATATGGTCAAATCAGTAGTAATTTTTAGTGGGTGGAAACCAAACATTGGTGATAATGTGATGAAATCTGTAGTAATCAGCAGATTTTTTAAAAGCTGTGATAATGCACACACAAAAATCTGTTGTAATCAGCAGCAGATGTAAAACACAGTAGATAATGCAATGAAATCCATAGTAATCAGCAACAGGTGTAATACAATGTGGAGACAATGTGATGAATTCCATAGTAATGGGCAGCAGATGTAATACACAGGGGAGATAATGTGATGGAATCCATAGTAATCAGCAACAGACGTAATACACCGTGGAGATAATGTGATGAAATCCATAGTAATCGGCAGCAGATGTAATACAAAGTGGAGACAATGTGATGAATTCCATAGTAATGGGCAGCAGATGTAATACACAGGGGAGATAATGTGATGGAATCCATAGTAATCAGCAACAGACGTAATACACCGTGGAGATAATGTGATGAAATCCATAGTAATCAGCAGCAGATGTAATACACAGTGGAGATAATGTGATGAAATCCATAGCAATCACCAGCAAATGTAATACACCTTGGAAATAATGCGATAAAAGCCTTATAGATGGTGTAAACTCAACAGTGGAGGTAAAGTTATAATTATATTAAAATGCTGGCTCCGAATTCTCCCTCCCGTTTGTTTTCTTTCCTGACACGCGCTTTCAGCCTGTCATGGTCAGCCTCCCTAAAGAACTCCTTCAGCTCATGCCTGATGTCAACATCCTTGCCTTTTTCTGCAGGAGGATGTTCCCTCATCACAGCGTCTGCAAAACAAAAACAAAAATAAGACAATATTCCATATAATGGAGGTGCATAACCCCAGGTGTCTGTTTTATTATGCTTTATACCCCCAGTGGACAAACGATGGTAGTAGCAAACTAGCCATATTTTCTCTTTGTAGTCATGGACAACATCTGAGTTTGTCTGGCCAACCCAGCCTTGTTGGACCTCATTTGTGATACCACTGGTCCCTTCTCCCCATTCGCAGTCACCCAGGATTGTGCTCAGTCGCCTGGACCTCAAGACTATGCACCCAAAGGCTGAAAGTGGGAGCCTCAAGCAGCTTGAGTTAGATTCTTTATGATCAGCACCTTGAGCAGCTTTTAAGCGCTATATAAAAGTGATTAAATAAATAAAATAAATAAATTTATAAATAAATCCCAAGGAACATCAAACATTTAAAAACACGCACAAAATACGCAAAAACAAAACACGCTTATAGTTTCTACAAACACATACAAAAATACAATTTCATGATATTATGACCATCCTACTATATTCTAAGGTAAATAAAGCTAAGTTGTGCTGGAGGCGTCAGTCTTTGCGCTTAACTTATCAACCTCAGATTACAGCAACTAGTTTAAAAAAAACATAATTATATAAGAATTATTCATATATACAAAGAAAAAGCCAGATCAACAAAGAACACTAGGAGATACATAGATCATCCCAGTTTCATCATCAAATTCACTACCTAGCCACCACAGACTGACAAGATAACAAGAATATGATAAAAATACAGAGAAATGTGAAAAGAGGTAGATGGAAAAATACAGGTGAATAGTACGAAGAAGAAGACAGTAAATGACAGAAAAGGAAAGTAAAAGCAAAAATACAACAGTGATAAAAAAGATTAAATTTGAAGCACAAAATTTCCATAAAGTGGGGATACTATTTATATCTGAAAGATCCACCGCAAACCCAAAAGGGCGAAAGGGTGGGGGGTGGGGTCAAGATGTAGAGCCCCTTGTAATTTATTAATTTAAACAGTAAACATAATTGTGACTGTCCACAAGACACCACCCACCTTCACCCCTCTTTTTGCCACACACTAATAAAAAGTATTAAAAATCCAAATCATGATACATTTTGCCTCTGAGATAGCACACTATTTCAATGTTATAATGTAGTGTGGTAGTGAGATAATCTTTGTTGTCCCTGCTGGTTATCTAAAAAATGCAGACAAAAGTGACAAGGACAGACCTCCCTACCTACAATTCTTTAAATCAGTAGCAAAAGGTCCAGTTTTCAGTAGCAAAGCCCGGTTTTCAGTAGCATGCACAACCGTCGATGTAGGACGCCACGACAAGTTAATTGTGTACTTAAAATATATATTTTAACATTAAAAACTTTTTGAGAAAGCACAAAATCAGTCTCTACCTGCCTCAGCACACATGATAAGAAATACAATACTTGGTGTCGGGGTTTACTGTTTACTTTCGCAGAGAGTCAGCATAACAGCTCTTGAGTTTAACAAGGTCTTCTTTGGTCAGATGCCTGTTTAAACTGCCACCTGGCTGACTCTTCTCCACCATCAGAGCCTCCATAGTGTCCTCTCCCAAGCTTGCTCTTTGGTCAGTTCTGTTCTTCCTCACACATGAGAAAACTCTTTCGCAGTGAGCGCTTGAGTGTGGAATTGTGAGGATGGACACCACGTTTTAACAAATGGAAATAGAAACGGAGCCGTCTGATTGGTCACGCCCTGGCTGCATCTTGTACGATGGACTTTAGAAATAGCGGAAGTTCAACTTTCTACGCGCACAATTGGCTTGAGACAAACCCCAAACTATTAAAAAAAATTAACCCTTTAGTTTACTGGTCACACGTTTGTCTATTTTTTAGCTCTAGGCAAGAAGTCTTATAACTTTAGAGATATTTCGGAGTACGTTAGTAAAAGCACCACATCATAGATATTAGTGCATAGATTTTAATGAAATACAATGCAAAATGAACAGAAATAAATTATCTTTTGATTATATACCTTTTTATTCTTCTCTTGTCATGTCTTGTTTTTTATTACTCCATGTGTTTACAAAAATTGAAAAAAAAGTTTTAAAAAGTCCAAACAAGCCTCCTCCTTTTCTTCACTTTCCTGCCCATCTGAATCGGATGCATGCATGCTACTGACACTAATGTCAGTACCGATCTCTTCCTCCGACTTAAAGTCTATTTCTCTCACTTCAATGTCTAATAAATAGAAGCCTGTAAACTCTCCTTCATCAGTCGAAGAATCCAAACCATCCATTCTAGACACTTGCAAACAAAAAATTGAAAAAACCACACGAAAAAACGAACGCATCAAAGAGAAAACTTGTGGAAATGCAGTCGATTGTTTTCACGACAGAATAAACCAGAAGTCAATTGCCGGAAGTCTCGCAATCTTTCAAACAACGCGAGAATATAAAAGTGGTTGATACGGACGCTTTTGGGCGTTTTGCCTGTTTAGATCTTCGGCAAAGCCCGGTAAAGGGCTAAAAAAAAAAAAAAAAAGTTGGATTTTTTTTCCCCGTAGCAATTTTTTGTTTGCCGTAGCATCGTAGCAGACCTTTATTTTTCGTAGCTGCTACGGCAAAATCGTAGCAGTAGGCAGGTCTGCAAGGATTTTTTT
Source organism: Oncomelania hupensis (assembly GCA_036898135.1). Taxonomy (NCBI): domain Eukaryota; kingdom Metazoa; phylum Mollusca; class Gastropoda; order Littorinimorpha; family Pomatiopsidae; genus Oncomelania; species Oncomelania hupensis. Next base: position 82,163,423 of record CM072513.1, read on the forward strand.
CTTTCAGATTTCTGCAAAATTGTGGAACACTACCATGCCTGTAATGTCAGTTTGACACAACACTTAGTTCCAATATAATCATTTGTACTTTTGTCTAAAGTTTCTGGCATAACTGTTATTGGGTTTAAACTTGAATTGTCCAAATATTTACCTGAATCAGACTCATCTGAGTCAGCTGTACCAGAGTCACTGTTTGGGGCATACTCCGACCCTGAATCATAGAAAATTATCATTGAAATCAAACAAAACAGTGAATAATATAGAACTAGAGCAAAAACTATACAATGTAAGGTTTAACATCCTTTACACAAATTAGGTGGCATGAGTCATGAGAACAGGGAGATACTAAAAATTAAAAAGAGGAAGTTCCCACACTTATATTGTCCTGTATGTGTGTAATAAAAATAATTTACTTTTATTGCTATTCATAATGTATGTACTGAATAAATGAAAGAAAATCCCGACACATCAAACAAATGCACTTACATCTCGATGTTTTTCTTTTTGGGTCTGCCTGCCGGTCATTTTAAAATACTCCTGAATGGATATCCCGCGCACGAGTTGAACCATAGGCTGGGAAGTCTTGTCTTTCGTAGGCCTCAATTACATACTTTCAGCCTGTCATGAGCCCCCCTAAAGAACTCCTTCAGCTCATGCATGATCATCCTTGCCTTTTTCTGCAGGAGGATGTTCCCTCACAGTCAGTGTCTGCAAAACAAAAACAAAAATAAGAATATATTCCATATAATGGAGATGCATAACCCCAGGTGTCTGTTTTATTATGCTTTATACCCCCAGTGGACAAACTATGGTAGTAGCAAACTAGCCATATTTTCTCTTTGTAGTCATGGACAACATCTGAGTTCGTCTGACCAACCCAGCCTTGTTGGACCTCATTTGTGAGGATAAAAAAGAGTGATACCACTGGTCCCTTCTCCCCATTCGCAAAGTAAAGGCAAAAATACAACAGTGATAAAAAAAGAGTAAATTTGAAGCACTAAATTTCCATAAAGTGGGGATACTATTTATCTGAAAGATCCACCTCAACCCTGAAGGGGCGGAAGGGTGGGGGTGGGGTCAAGATGTACAGCCCCTTGTAATTTATTAATGTAAACAGTGAACACAATTGTGACTGTCCACAAGACACCACCCACCCTCACCCCTCTTTTCGCCACACATTAATAAAATGTATTAAATCCAATTAAATCAGGATACATTTTGCCTCTGAAATAGCACACTATTTGAATGTTACAATGCAAGCCTGGTAGTGAGACAATCTTTGTTGACCCTGCTGGTTATCTAAAAAATGCAGACCAAAGTGACAAGGATTTTTTTTATTTTCACAGATTTCTGCAAAATTGTGGGACACTACCATGCCTGTAAATGTAATGTCAGTTTGACACAACACTTAGTTCAAATATATCACTTATACTTTTGTCTGGGGGGGGGGGGGGGGGGGGGGGCTTCTTTTTCACTCTCCTTCTAATCCACTGGTTTACTGTTGAAGCGGAAATTTCCAAATTTTTTTTGGGGGTTTTCCTTTCTTTTTTTTTTCTTCATCTGTTCATCTTCAGTGCGTGGAATTAGATCTATGTTTAGGCTGTCAGGTAAGAGAGATGACGTGACGATGTTGCGTCATTATGATACGAATAGTAACTCTCATGAACTTTAATACATGTGGAATCTCCCCTTTGAAACTTTATTATAAGCGACAGAAGCAATAACTCGCCAGGGGCCTAGAAAAACACTGGTTATTATAAGCGGACTTTACTATAATTTTTTATTATATCCGATTGTTTAAAAAGGGTCAGAGACAAAGACGAGTTTCTTTTGTAAGACTGGATCTTTACTAAACCGATATTTTCTTTTAACATCCTTTACACAAATTAGGTGGCATCAGTCATGAGAACAGGTAGATTCTGAAAATTAAAAAGAGGAAGTTCCCACACTTGTCATGTATGTAATGTTGTTAATGTTTAATGTGAGAGCGTCAAACAACCTTGCACAAACACCAGGACTCAATGGTAGTGAACTCCAATGATATTATTAACACACAATTGCCACCGGTCGATCTATGGCGTCATGGACCAGCTATCTCCCGGAACCAGTCTAAATACTGCGCGCTCCTACGCAAAATGACTGTATGTGTGTAATAAAAATAATTTACTTTTATTGTTATTGATAATGTACGTACTGAATAAATGAAAACAAATGTCCACACATCAAACAAATGCACTTACATCTCAATGTTTTTCTTTTGGAATCTGCCGGCCGGTCATTTTAAAAGAATGCAGAATGGATATCCCGCGCACAAGTTGAACCATAGGCTGGGAAGTCTCGTCTTTCGCAGGCCTCAATTGCATAATGTACACAGGCTGGGAAGTCTCGTCTTTCGTAGGCCTCAATTACATACTATACATCGTACGTATGTACGGAGGTCCACAAGTTTACAAAGACGACAGAAAAGACTTCAGAGCCTGTGTTTGAACCATGAAATAACGCGCAGTAAATATTATCAGCTCCGCAGCAATAGTTACGTTTTCGAATTATAAATAATAATATTATTATTATTATATTAATATTGTTAAATCTGTATCGATTATGTTTTACTGCTCGATACCAGGTTCGCAATCACATTCTTTACAATCTCATGAGCCAAATCTTTTTTTCATTAAATGTAGTTTTTTTGTCGGTTTTGCCACGTCACTGCAACGATCGAGTCGGAGTTACCGCGCGCATATATGCTCTTTGGATAGTATACCCCAAGCATGCATGAACAGGATGCTCTGACGCATCAGTGCGTAGGGTATACGAGAGGCATGCGCGGTATAGAGTGTTTCTGCTGAAGAGCACTTTCGCATGCCTGACGCACGACGATGCATGCTTCAGCACATAACACGTACGTCTCTGTATACGTGAGGCATGCGCTTGTTTCATGGGTCCTGCGTCATCGTTGCCCAAAGGTATGTTTTACCCGCTTTAGGGCTGAAAAACTGCGTTCAGCCGTTGCAGTTGTGGTTGGGATGGTGAAGTACAGTCTGAGAAGTTTATCCACTTCACTCAGCATCCGTCGCACAGTGTCAGAAGCTTTCATTTCATCCGGCAGTGCTTGGAAGATGGTGATCCTAGAGTTAGCCGCCTTCCTAATGTTACCCAGTGCATGTAGGAGGAGTTCTAGCTGAGTTTTGAGTCTGTCCAAGTCGATGTCAGCGGAATATGTATCTTTGATTTCTTGAGGAATTTCTGGTCTCTTCCCTGCTGCTCCATCACTTAGAAGAACTTCAATTTTCCTTGGTAAGTCGAGAGCTGTTTGATCAAACCGGCTCTTTAAATGTTCCTTGATGTTGTCAATGGCCTCACAGTATTGCTGTCTGTAGTAAGCAGATGGACAAGAGTAGCTGTGACCCTGTGAGCCATCGTCCAGTCTTCGTGGAGGCTGCTTCTGTCTAGGAACGCAGGGCTCATCACACGAATTTGCAGCTTTCGTTGTGATGTCAGCAAAAAATGTCCCATAACAATCTTCATGCCTCATGCTTTCCAGTGTTCTCAGGCAAATGTCAGCAGCGTTTACTGCGTCATCAAAAGTCGTTTGTTTTCTTTGAAGAACTGTCGCCAGCTCTTCAGTCACAGCAAGGATCTCATCTTTGAATCTTTTTGCAACTCCTGACATATGACCCTGAAAATTACTCACCCCGTCGTAGGCCTGGCCCCTGCAGTTTTGCACAGGCAAGTCAAGTCTGATCAAGCAGTCCTTCAGTGCTTTGAAAATGGTCTCAGCACAGGTATTGTTAACTTGCATCAGTCCAGAGAAAGGGGGAAAATATTGGTTTGAACCTCCAAATAATGTTTTTTGAGGGGCTGAATATTGGGGGGGGCAAATGTATAGGTTTGCCCCCCCCAATATTTTTCTTGGGGGGGCCAGTGCCCCCCTTGCCCCCCCGCTTCCGCCGCCTGTGTTTAGTTAGGAAATAGTGAACCCTACCTGTACCAGATGACAAAAAGTATGTATATCAGGTGAGTTATCATGGTGACGTCATCATTTGTTGCGTTTTTTTCTAATCCTATTTTCTTCCAGACTACTGGAGGAGTTTGTTCAAGTTTGGTACGTACCACATGTGCCTCCAAGATAAAACCAAATGTATGTAAATCGAGTGACATAATCATCGTGAAAGAACATTTTAATAAATTTTGTAATTAAAAAAAAAACGAAAAAAACTTTGTATGTAATTAGATTGTACAGATGCCTTGAACCTTACCCAAAGCTATGGTATTTTGAGTGACATCGTAATTTTGTTCTGTTTCTGATCGTAATTTCTCCCAAACTACTGGAGGGGTTTGGTTCAAGACTTAGTTTAGAATATATTTAGACTTTCCCTATGCCTCCAACGTCAAACCAATAATCAAAATCGAGTGACGTAATCATGATGACATCACCTTTTAATTAATTTATTGATTTTTGCATTTCCTTTAAACTTTGTATGTAATAAGCGTATAGCTTTGGCCAAAGTTTATGTAATTTGAGTAACATAATCAAGGTGACGTAATGTTTGTATTTTCCTTTAGTTATTTATTTTTGCGCTTTTTTCCTCAGAAACTAATGGACAGATTTCTTTTAAACTTGATGTTTAATTACAAAATAGTGGACCCAACCAGATGAAAAATGAAAAGCATGTCACGTAACGTCATCATCCTATCATTTCATACCATATCCCGTAACTTTAAAGTCGTTGGGGCACCACAAATGATCGTTTAACCAGCGTACTCCATCTTTCTCTATACTCAGCAACCCTCATAACTTCGCTCAGTGTCAAGCCAGTCCATTCCCAAATGTTGTCCTCCCACCTCTTTTTCTGTCTCACTCCTCTTCTACCTCTTTGCACCGTGCATTGCAGGATGGTCTTTGCAAGACCTGATGCTCTACTGACGTGGCCATACCATCAGAGTTTCCGTTTCTTTACCACTGTGTGCATGTCATCGTGTTGTCCAATGGCTTGTGTGATGGTTTGTCAGACTTCATCGTTGATGATGTGCTGAGTATAGGAAATGCTCAAAAGGCTTCTTTAGCACCTCATCTCCATGCTTTGTATTCTTCGTTGTGGGGCTGCTGTGAGGGTCCATGTTTCACAAGAGTATAGGAAGATGGAGGTGACAGGGGAGCGCATCAATCTTACGTTGGAGTGTAGACTGATAGTCCTGTCTTTCCAAATGTGCTTCAAAATTATGTCAGGGCAGCAGTTTGCGTTATCCTGGAGAGGACTTTCTGTCGGGACTCATTGTCAGATACAATTGCTTGTAAATATTTGAAACTGTGCACCGTGTTGAGGGGTTGGCCTTGGACTTTGATGTCCGTGTTGATGCCATTGGTGTTGCAAGTCATCATTTTCGTCTTTACACTTATTTCCATTCCAAAGGTTCTGGAGGTGGTGTCAAGCCTCTGTACCAGCTGTTCAAGTTCTTGTTCCTCTCCAGCCAATCCATCAAAACAGAGGTTGGAGATTGCACTACCCCCTATCCTGACTGTGCCTTTGTGATCTGCAAGGGTAACTGACATGATGCGCTCTATAAAGATGTTGAAGAGTGATGGGAAGAGTAGGCATCCTTGATGCATGTCGATTATTGTTCTGAACCAGTTCCCGGTGGCGCTGTTGTGGAGGACTGCACTGGTAGCCTTACTCAGCACTACTCTGTCCATCTATCCAAGACTTCTTGTTCTTAGGTAAGGCACGAGCCAGACTTGCTTTGGATCGTGGAGACCTTGGGCTGTTTAACACTTGTCAGCCACTTCACAGTCTGGTAGGCCTTCTTGCTGTTGTTCTTGTTCAGATTGCCATCTATTTCCTGATATTATCTTCTATCCAGTTCTCCTTTGCTGTGCGCATGCCCTTTCCGATTTCACTGTTGTTTTGGTAGGCATCAGCTCCCTGTGAGGTGTTCATTTCACTTTTCATCTCTCTTCATTTGCCACACAGGTCCAAAAGTTCAGATATGATCAACGGTTTCTTCTTTGGGCAGTGCTTGCCAAGGATCTCAGTGGCGGCATCGGTCACAGCTGCTGAAGGTGGTTGTCATGATGTTGACATCTACTTCACAGCTCCCAAAATGAGCAGTGGTGCAAATTTCCCTCCAATGGTGGCTTGGAATATTTTAACCAACTCCGGATCTAGCAGTTTGTCCAGGTCGAATTTCAGCCTGGTGCACTTTGCCTTTTTTACTTTCTTCAAGTGGAGCCGGGAGGACATCATCACAAGATCATGGTCACTTTCGATGTCTGCTCCTGGAAAATTGTGTGTCTTGCCAATGTTGATGCTTGATGTGAAGCTTTCCTTGACCGTGATGTAGTCAATCTAGTTAAGATGCTGCCCGCTGGAACTGTGCCAGGTCCATCGTTAGGTTTTCTTATGGAGACCAAGCGTGTTTGCTAGTATTACATTGTTGTATCTGGCAAACTCCAAGAGACTCAGACCTCTGTCATTTGTATTGTTGTTGCAGTGGGGTCCACATGTGTCTCTCCAGTTGTATGCGTCTTGGCCTACCTTGGCATTTCAGTCGCTTTGCACTATGCCTACATGTATGTCCTTCCTCGGGACTTGGTCAAGGTCAGCCTGCAGTTGTTCATAGAAAAAAGTTTTGGTATTTTTGTTTATGTTCATACCTTATAGAGACTATAATTAGTATGATGACAAATGTTGACAAAAGTCATTGTTGAAAACGTGGTTTTGGTTGGGAAAATATAGGAATGAAAAAACAGCAATTAAGCTGTCGCCTCGGACGGATTGAGTTAGATTCTGTATTTACCAATGCCTAGATCATCTACAGCTGGTCTTCAACTGAAAAAGCTAACCATAACCCTAACATTAAGAAGAAGAAGGAGAAGAAGAATAATTGAAGCGGCCCGAGGCGTCCACCTTTGGGCGCATATGGTCTTACTCTCTTCAAGTGTACCCGGAAAGACATCATCGCGATATCGTTGTCACTTCCGATGTCTGCTCCTCGGAAAGAGCATAACCTGCCAATTTTGACGATCTTTCTCTCTCTCTCTCTCTCTCTCTCTCTCTCTCTCTCTCTCTCTCTCTCTCTCTCTCTCTCTCTCTCTCTCTCTCTCTCTCTCTCTCTCTCTCTCTCTCTCTCTCTCTCTCCCTCTCTTCGCTCTCTCTCCCTCTCTTCGCTCTCTCTCCCTCTCTCTCTTTCTGCAATCTCTCTATCGCCCATATCTTTCTCCAAAATTGGGCCACTTTATACGAAGTAAGAGATAAATGTGCCTACGTCATGTGTGAAGTGCACACGTCTGTCAGTTGAAACAATGCAACACTGCAAGATGTCAACCATGGCTGGGGCGTTTGGCAAAATTGTGCTAGCAGTAATAATAATAATAATACAGGATGCTATACGCGCCTTTCCCCAAATCATTCAGGCTCAAAGCGCGGCGATCTATACCAACATACACGCTCACCTGTCTCATCCACCCTCACACACACCAAATACACATCCATCACTCAAACAGGTGGTGTAAAGGCAGGGAGATCGCTATTGGAAGACGGAAAGAAAATCTAATTTTTATTTTTGAAATTTTTATATTGACTGCGTCCTGTACCATTATTGAAGGGAGGGAGGAAACCGGAGTGCCCGGAGAAAACCCCCGGTGACCTCAATAGTCTCGTACCTAAGTCACATACATTCGCCCCTTGCGAACAGTAGCAGTGTTCATTTCGACCTTCATTGCTAAACTGGGAGAAACATGCTCCTATGATTTGACCCTAGAGTCATTGTTCACTCTGGTTAAGGTTAATCGTAGATTATAGTCACACGACACCTAAGCGTACAGGCGACTAATGGTCGCATTATTCTGGCACCAGCGAACCAGTTGCTGGTAAGTGGAAAATAATATGGTCACACGTTGGCCAATCCGGGATTAGAATCAGGGACCTTTCGGTTACTAGTAAACCGCTCTACCAACTGAGCTACCCGGCCCCACATGTACACTTTGGTCAGGCAGCAGTCAGTGGCCATCCAGAAGCAGGCAGCGGTCAACCAACAGCAGGCAGCGGTCAACCAACAGCAGGCAGCCACTACTGAACAGCAAGCCGCAACAGTCCAGCAACTCCAGGCCTCGCTGACAGCTTTGCACAACAGATCTAGTGGCCAGCATGGAAGCCAGGCAGAACATAGAGGTTCTGTATTGAGTATTTGTAATACGCAGATACTTTAACCGCCACTCAGCCTTTTGTGCCCTTGACCTTTGCTCTCTCTCAAAGGTCCAGTCGCTGTACCTTCTAAGTTGACGGTTGATTGATTGATTTATTGTTGCTTTAGGTCCAGCGGACTCCTCCGAGCCAAATCAGGACCGGACAACCCCCGATCCGCATAAAAGATCTGCTGAAACAACCCTAGTGGGAAAATTGAACGCCCTCCACCGGCCAGTCACTTTACAATAAAGACATCCCACGCGGGGGACGGCTGAGGGTTTACCTCAACTACGCGAACCCCCGGTTACAAAAACAAAATAGAATACAACCATCATTACAAATCATCAACGAAACATATACATATAAAATGCCTATATTGCTAAATACTAACATCATAGGAAGCCCTAGTGACCACCCAGCAGAAAGCGTCCAACACTCCCAAGCTGATCCAACAGACCTCATACACAAACAAGGAGTCTTGTCCAGGAAGAGTTTTCAAGAAAAAAGGTAGGTCATTGATCTAGCGAAGAAGAAGATAGTATAGCAGAGTGATAGGACAGAGCAGGAATGTGAAAGAGTATATGAGGAAGATAGCAACAGTGGGAATTTAAAGCACTAAATTTCCATAAAGTGGGGATACTATTTATACTGAAACCCCCGGCACTCCAACGGGGGTACTGTTGCCGCAGTGAATCTGTCATGCCTACAAAGGCAAGACAGGTTTTCAACTGGGGCTTTCACTGTTCCCTTTATAGGTTAGAACAATCTACAGTGGCAAGATTGCTCATGACCCCAAGGGGTCTAAGTTGACGGAGCGGATTTATCAAACTTCATTGGAATATTACTTAAGTCAGTGATCAGCCTTCCGGATCCCGTAAAACCATTTTTTGCTTTGCCGCAAACATCTAGATCGATGGAATCATTGTGTTGCTAAACACGTTTTGCTTGAATTATCTCAAAAACGCCTTTACTGATTTTATTGATTTTGGATATAGGCTACGTGCAGGTATTTCAACTTATGGCCAATCACTCAGAGGCAGTCCGGTTCTCTATCTCTCGGTCGGTCTTTCTCATAGGTCAAGGTTGCTACATGTAAGGTCATTTATAATATTAAAACAACAACAACAAACTTTTGCGATTTATTTCAAAATTAGTTGAATGTTTTTGTTTGGTGACAGTTTAGATAATTGCCAACCATTCTGTCACATCCACTGCCCCAACAGTGGCTACACAAGTGTGTGCTCATCACACGAGAAACAATCACCCTAAAAACTAACACATAAAACACCACAGAGAACAATGACAACGTTTTCGTTTTTATTGACACAAAAAACTATAGCTGTACATTTCTATAACTACCACCCCCGGCCTGTATACATTTCTATAACTACCACCCCTCTGTACATTTCTATAACTACTACCCCTCTGTAGTTTCTATAACTACCACCCCCGGTCTGTATACATTTCTATAACTACCACCCCTCTGTACATTTCTATAACGATCACCCCCCTGTATACCCACAATCACACTGAACTATAATCAATAATAATACAATAAGATGATGATTTTCTTTACAGTCTTCCTTCCTACTGCCTATACAGTTAACACGTGGCTGTAGAATTATTAATTACTTAACTAATGATTTGCACAGGATATTAATGATAGACAATGCTTAATAATATTGTAAAAAGTAATAATAATAGTTCTCAGTGGCTACAAATTATACAAGATGCTTGACTATAGAAATTTCCACTCCAACTAACTAAATATATGTAATTTCTTGGAAGAGATAATAAAGTTGTATTTTCTTATCTTATCTATACATGGGGCTTTATACAACTGGCAACTGACACATTCTTGTACAGTTCATTGTCTTGAGCAAATTTACGAGGGAATATCAAACAGAACTTTTCCGTTACGGACTTTCTAAGTTAGAGTCCCGCTGCAAGGTTTCCTCAGATGCTCAGGTCATTTGGGACCCCCGTTGGGGTGCCGGGGGTTTCAGTATAAATAGTATCCCCACTTTCTGGAAATTTAGTGCTTTAAATTCCCACTGTCGCTGTCTTTCTCATTTGCTCTTTCTCATTCCTGCTCTGTTCTATCAATCTGCTATACTATCTTCTTCTTCGCTAGACCAGTCATCTACCTATTTTCTTGAAAACTCTTCCGGGACAAGACTCCTTATTTGTGTATGAGGTCTGTTGGATCAGCTTGGGAATATTGGATGCTTTCTGCCAGGTGGTCACTGGGGCTTCCTATGATGTTATTATTTAGCAATGTAGGCATTTTATATGTATGTGTTTTGTTGATAATTTATAATGATGTTTGTATTCTATTTTGTTTTTGTAAACGGGGGTTCGATAAATTAGAGTATAGCCTCAGCGTCCCCTGCGTGGGATGTCTTTATTGTAAAGTGACTGGCTGGTGGAGAGCTTTCAGGTTTACCACTAGGGTTGTTTCAGCAGATCTTTTATGCGAATTAGGGGTTGTCCGGTCCTGATTTGGCTCGGAAGAGTCCGCTGGACCTAAAGCAATAATCATGTAATGTAATGTAATGTAGGTCATTTGGGGTGCTATGTTGTACAGAGGGTTCCAGTGTCGTAAGGATCAACGCTCACGCCACTTCACACACAATAAGGATGACTTAGTGGTGGTGGAGATGCCAGTACCAGTACACCGAGACATACATCAAGTGAAAATTATGGCATTATTAACTAACCAACATAGGAACATTTTTCACATATTCTTTTGCATCATAGTTCACGTTCTACCCTACGTTCTATCCATTATCAACCGTCCATAAATTACCTCCCTTTATCATAGTTGAAATGAAGAACTTTCCCAAATTATGTCCCTTTAAAATAATTTGGAAACTATTCAATTGCAATTTACGAATTATTGCCCTCTACAACTGTTGAGAACAACGTAACCCAATTCCATTTACAAATTATATATAGCTTGCCCAGACAACTTCGTTTTAATATAGCTTGCCCAGACAACTTCGTTTTAATGTATATTTCGCTTCGTTTTACAATGTTAGCAAAGAGTTCAAACTTGTCATGGATACATTACTTCTCTTCACAAACGTTGACAATAATTATCAAATATAGATTATTTATTCTCCTGCACACAGACGCCTACTTTCTTTACCAACATTTTCTTCATTCATAATATATATAGATATATTACCCGAGTAAAATGGCCACCAAGGGATCGTTTGCAGGTACTAACACTACTAGTAATAATCCTCGGTCTGGACAAGACGACACGACACAGAATAAGACAGGTCCGAGTGGTCGCAGTAGTGCATGCAACTCTCTTCTTCTCTCAGGGCATCAGCTCCAGGAGGACTGGAAACTGCATCGCAGGACCGTTACAGCAGGACAACACTGTGCTTGAGATAGCTGGCTAATACTGAAATAGACAACACTACGCCCGCACATTCCTCCTTCAAAAAGCTGTGCTGGCATTAGAGCAAACTTATCTTTTCAAATTCCTCTCTGGGACTGACCAATCTGGCTCAGCACAGTAGTTTTAATTGCTTGCTCTAATTCGCTCACTGCAAAACTTGCACGGCACGTGAAAATACACGCCTGCCCTCATACCCATTAAGCGGCAATTTTGACCAGTCAACAAATGTACTTGTTGTAATTACCATATTTGCAAACTTAACAATAACCTTTCATTTATTCTCTCGCCTTCACAAACCGCCCCTATAACAGGTTAAAAAATCCCATTATCATGGGTTTAGAAAACTGAGTCGTGAGACATTCCATGCTTTTATTTGACTTCTTTAGGATAAATCTAAGTCACAACATCACCCCGAACATGAACACTTTTGAAATTGAAAATGGTGATTTTGATCTATGTGTGCGAGTGTCTTGATATTTGCCTACATTTGAATGTCTTGCCATCTTGTTTATAGTTAATTTCTGTTTTTTCTTCAATTCAACGTCACTGCCAGTACACTTGTGTAGTAACAATAATGTACAGCATGTCTGTTTAATCGTGCAGTGTTGTTCAACGCTCGCATGCAGAAAGGCTGGGTAAATGTTGGGACGAGCAATTCGCCGTTCATCTTTGAAATTGTCCAGACCAATATTGGTAATGCCTACAACCCACAGACTGGTGTGTTTACCTCCCCTGTCGGCGGTGACTACGTCTTCTATGCCCAGAATATGAACTTTGAACATCACGGTGCGATGATATGGGGCATCTTCGAGTCATCGACTATGTTGTGCAAGAACCAATTGGAGTCCAGTTACTCTTATGACAAATCATCGTGCGAGGCAGCCGTCCATATCAACAAAGGAGATACGGTTCTGGTCAGGAGGATAGGGGGAAACAACTCCGATCAAGTCATTAAAGGATACGACTATGTCTCCTGAACGCAGACCCAGCCTAAAGTTAGATAGGCCTAACCATCATCTTGATATATGGTGAATTTTATGTGTCTTTCTCAACAAGGAACGAAAGAAAAATAAACAGTAAAAAACATTCATTGTTTTATTGATGATGATGATGAAGATGATGTAGTCATGTACAGCGCAAATTCCAATAAAAACATTTCATGCTCATTGCAATCAATAACAACAAAAAAACAAGACAAACAAACAAAAACAAACAAAAGCAAACAATTTTTTTTATTATATATATATAATTGATACCAGTAAATAACATTGTAGGCAAAAAAGACTAAAATCAGAACAAATCCTAAACTCGTAATAATGCAACAGCGAACACAGACACTGAATGTAATTGCATGGAACGGCTACAAGAAAAAGATTAAATGATGCTGAATGAAAAGAAAGAGTGAGAAAAAGGAAAACAGATAGAAAAAAATACTAAATAAAAATAAAGGCCTCTTAACTAAACTTTGGGAATGAAGGGCGCGCTAACAGGATCCAAAGTTAAAGCTAAATAACGTGATGCAAAGTTATAGCTAAAATAACGTAATCAATATTTTCACGTCGTCCATAACAGTAACCGCGCAACTTAACGCGAACACGATAACAACACAAAAGTGGTGATGTCGAACTTTGAAGACCCTATCCTATCCTATCCCATAACTCAAAGGTCGTTGGGACGCCACAGATATTCCATCTTTCTCTGTTCTCAGCAACCCTCATGGCTTCGTTCAGTGCCAGACCAGTCCATTCTCGAATGCTGACCTCCCACTTCTTTTTCTGTCTCCCTCTACTTCTGCCTCCTTGCACCGTGCCTTGCATGATAATCTTTGCAAGGCCTGATGCAAAGCCTGGCCTACTGACGTGGCCAAACCATCGAAGTTTCCGTTGTTTTTTTTATCACTGTGAGCATGTCATCATGTTGCCCAATGGCTTGTGTGATGGTCTGTCGGACGTCGTTGTTGCCTAACCCTTCCGTTGGCCATTTTGAGGATGTTGAAAGTAAAACGATAAAGGTTTAGATTTTGAGCGCATGCGCTCGTATCTGATATTATAGCGTCCTTTCTCTACAACGCGTCCCTCACGGTAGGCTATTTTTTTTATAGAAGGCACGGTGCAAGGAAGCAGAAGAAGAGGGAGACATAAAAAGAGGTGGGAGGACAACATTCGAGAATGGACTGGTTTGACACTGAACGAAGCCATCAGGGTTGCTGAGAACAGAGAATAATGGAGTACGCTGGTTAAACGATCATCTGTGGTGCCCCAACGACCTTTGAGTTACGGGATAGGATAGGATAGGAATTATAATATATGAAGTAAATATAATATATCAAGTAAATATAACATGTTAAGTACCGAAAGGGACACCTTATATAGAAGAGATGGCCCCTGTGGTTTTGAGAAGGCTAATACAACAGGTCTATGACAGTCATTTCCTAACACCACAAATGTCCCATCACCGTAGCTCAAGTGGCAGAGCGTCCGCCTGGCACACTGATAACCCAAGTTCGAGTCCTGTGATTGGCAAAATAAAAGTGGCCATTTTTCAATGTCCATTTTAGTAGTATGATTGCTCTGGTAGTTCAGTGTTCATTTAGGTTCCTACCCCTTGTTCTCAGGGATGGTTATCCTCGTCTGCCATATCGCCAATGGTGGGCGTAGACGTTAAACTTCACTTCACACACCACAAATGGTACTCCACAACCAAAACCTTTTCTAATGCAATGCAATGCAAAGCAGTACAATACAACTCAAAGCCATACAATACTATACTATGCAATACAATACCATACACAATACGATACAATGCAATGCAGTAAGCTAAATCGTTTTCTACAACTATCATTCTACATTCAATAAATTCGCTCACTCACATATTTCATTGTGTAGCAATTTACAGATATAAATAAAATATGATTTATATGTAGTAAAGTAGCAGAGCAAAACACTGGTACTACAACAGGCCTAAGCGGCGTTGGGTATTGTCACAGTTAAGTACACTACGTTGACGCAGGCTACGGCCAGTCCATCACGTGTAGCTGATCACTTGCTTCTCCTCAGCCTCGGAAGATCCATCACGTGTAGCTGATCACTTGCTGCTCTTCAGCCTCGCCTTCTGCCGGTTTGCTGGAGGGACGCTTCTCCGTGAAGAACGTCCGCAACACCACCACCTGCCCCACCCCACACAGCATCACCACCAGCGTCTGCACCAACGACCACCACATCACCATCACGTTCAGCTGTTCCGCTAGGTGGCGCCCGATGCTCTCGCGGATTCGATACTTTCGCTAGAGGAGACAGATTTGTACTAATGGTTATTCTCGGTTCAATTAATATTGAAAGCTTGTTTTGAACAGCAATAAGAGAAAAGGAAGATGAAGTCTCGTTGCCCGCTGAGAGCATGTTGACAGGTATGTGTGTGTATGCGTGAGAGAGAGGTTGGAAGGTTAATAGGGGTGTAGATGGAGGACTGAACGTGATGTGAGAGAGAGGTTGGAAGGTTAATAGGGGTGTAGATGGAGGACTGTACATGATGTGAGAGAGAGGTTGGCAGGTTAATAGGGGTGTAGATGGAGAACTGTACATGATGTGAGAGAGAGGTTGGAAGGTTAATAGGGTGTAGATGGAGGACTGTGCATGATGTGAGAGAGAGGTTGGAAGGTTAATTAAGATGAAGGACGGTACGTGA
This sequence comes from Oncomelania hupensis, assembly GCA_036898135.1. Lineage (NCBI taxonomy): Eukaryota > Metazoa > Mollusca > Gastropoda > Littorinimorpha > Pomatiopsidae > Oncomelania > Oncomelania hupensis. The sequence goes on from CM072513.1 coordinate 82,178,702, forward strand.
TGTGAGAGAGAGGTTGGAAGGTTAATTAATAGGGGTGTAGATGGAGGACTGTACATGATGTGAGAGAGAGGTTGGAAGGTTAATAGGGGTGTAGATGGAGGACTGTACATGATGTGAGAGAGAGGTTGGAAGGTTAATAGGGGTGTAGATAGAGGACTGTACGTGATGTGAGAGAGAGGTTGGAAGGTTAATAGGGTGTAGGTGGAGGAATGTACATGATGTGAGAGAGAGGTTGGAAGGTTAATAGGATGTAGGTGGAGGACTGTACATGATGTGAGAGAGAGGTTGGTAGGTTAATAGGGGTGTAGATGGAGGACTGTACATGATGTGAGAGAGAGGTTGGAAGGTTAATAGGGGTGTAGATGGAGGACTGTACATGATGTGAGAGAGAGGTTGGAAGGTTAATAGGGGTGTAGATGGAGGACTGTACGTGATGTGAGAGAGAGGTTGGAAGGTTAATAGGGTGTAGATGGAGGACTGTACATGATGTGGGGTTGACAGGGAACAGTGACAGACGGACGGACAAAAGACGGTTTGTTCATCTATCTATCCCTCCATCCATTCCTCCAGTGGTCACTGACCTGGAAGTCGAGCATGGCGCTGTTGGCCTGGTGGATGATGTCACAGGACGCGTAACCGGACTGCTGGACACTTGGCACTGTGTCGCCAGCCTCTTCCGCCAGACCGCGAGTGTAGGCTGACCTGATGTTGAACGTCACCACCTGACAATCAACGACCATCACCACTGACTTTGTTATCAACAACCAGGAACTTTAAAACTTTAAAAAAATATTTTCTTTCTTTTTTTTTTTTTTAACTCGTAATTTCATGACGTCATCAAGCAATTTTATCTGCTAAACCGCTGTCAAGATGTCGCCGTCCTCATCAACAACATCTCATCTTTATTATCATCACAATCGTCAACGTCGTCTTCGTCGTCGTCATCATCATCATTATTATTATCATCTCCATCATCAACGTCGTCGTCATCATCATCATCATCATCATCATCATCATCATCATCGTCGTCGTCGTCGTCGTCGTTATCGTCGTAGTCGTCACCTTGTCAGTCATCTTGGAGAAGGTGTTGCCGAAGCAGAAACGGAATTCTCCGTTGCTAGGGGTGAAGGTAACCTCGTCGTTGTTGCTGCGTGGCTTGTCGTACAGCACGAGGCCGTTAGGGGAGATGATCTGCACGTCAAGGTCCTTCTGACCACCTCGCATTACCTAGGCAACCATGTCAATCATCAAAGTCAATACAATTGCGGGGGAGATGATCTCTACATCAACGCCCTTCTAACCGTCACCCATTAACTTGATAACAGCGCGCACCGCGTACCGGGCATGGCATCAAGTTCAACATTATAAATGATTAAGGTCAAAGGGCATTCAGTTTGATTATCTGCCCGTCAAGTTACTTCTGACCGCCCCGCATAACTTAGGCAACAAGCAGACCTCGGTCAGAAAGGTCAGTGAATTCTCAAAGTCAATGCCAAGGTGATTTGCAGAAGAAGAGGAAGAGAAAGAAACAGCAGAAGGAAGAGGAAGAAATGGCGACAAAAGAGAAGGAGGATTGTGATCTCACGTGGTACTCAAAGAACACTTTGTCGCTGTCAGTCCAGCTGTTAGCGAAGCACATGGTCTGCAGTCTGGGCACAATGTAGGTGATCTGCCTGCTGCCGTGACTTATCCCACTATGCACCTGCAGCAGCAGCACCGCCATGACGTACTGCGCACGTGACAGCATACGAGACATTCGCAGCGATTTGTTCAGAAACGTCATGACTGGTCGTTGACAGTTTTCCTAAACATCAATTACAATAACAACATATTATAAATGACTTATGTCAACCACACAATCTCACTCTTCGTTGTTTATAGTTGTAGTCATTGAACATTATTATTTTTCTATCAGGAACAATGCGCCAAACGTGACTGCAATCGTCGTCGCCATCATCATCATCATCATCATCATCATCATCATCATCATCATCATCATCATCATCATCATCATCTATTTATTGTACCCATACATGAACAGGCAATGTAGTGTGTGGCATCACACTTTCCCATCAACAAACACAAAGATAATGATACAGGCTAAAATACACGAAAACATTATTATATCACATTAGTATATCACATTCTTATATCACATCATTATATCATATTATTATATTACATTCTTATATCACATTCGTATATCCCAGTATTGTATCACATTATTACATCACATTATTACATCAAATTATTACAACACAGTATTGTATCACTGTATTATATTACAGTATTATATCACAGTATTATATCACAGTATTATATGACAGTATTATATAGCAGTATTATATCACAGTACTATATTACAGTATTATATTACAGTATTATATCACAGTACTATATTACAGTATTACATTACAGTATTATATCACAATATTATATTACAGTATTATATTACAGTATTAAATCACAGTATTATATCACAGTAGTATATCACAGTATTACATCACATCATTATATCACATTCGTATATCACAGTATTGTACGTATCACATCATTACATCACAGTATTATTACACAGTATTGTATCTCTGTATTATAGGACAGTGTTATATCACGGTATTATATCACAGTACAACAACATCATCAGTGTTTTCATTATCATTATTAACACCACCAGAGTTGGCATTATCATTATTATTTTCATTATCATTATCAACACCACCAGAGTTATTATTATCAACACCATCAGTGTTATCATTATCAACGCCATCAATACTATCATTATCATTATCAACACCACCAGAGTTATTATTATCAACACCATCAGTGTTATCATTACCAACGCCATCAATACTATCATTATCATTATCAATACCACCAGTGTTACCGCTATCATAATTATTATCATACTACAGGGTGTTCCAAAAGTCTTGGGCACATTTTGACATTGAATATTTCCGAAACTATTAAGTATATAAAAACGCATCTGGTAAATTCAGAAAGCTTGTAATCTCAATTTTTACATGGAATGTTCAAAGATGTTCAATGTGAGCACCATTGATCACACGACACACATCAAGCCGATAGTCAAATTCTTGCCAAACGCGTCCCAGCATTTTCTTGTTGAGTGAACGCCATTAATGGGTCTGAAAAGAAATTAAAAAATCAACAGCTTTACAAAAAATTAATGTAATTAGCTTTAAAATGGCACAACTTTTATCTTACTACCATTCATAGTAATTGAGATATGGGGACTTCAAATGTGCCCAAGACTTTTGGAACACCCTGTATTATCATTATCATTATCAACACCCTCAGTGCTATCATTATCATTACCAACACCATGAGTTTTATATATATGGGTGTGTGTGTGTGTGTGTGGGTGTGTGTGTGTGTGTGTGTGTATGTGTGTATAGGCTGTGTGCGTGTGTTTATTAATGTATTGAACGTGCATGTACGCGCGTGTTTATGCATTACAGGTTAATTACAGTAACTAAGAAATTATTGGCTATAAAATCCAAGGAAATTGTGTACGTCTTTCACAGACCATAGAAAACAGTCAATGTTTCAGTCCATAACTGAACAATCGTAAAGGCGAGCGATTTAACATTGCACATAAACATTGACTGATTCGGGACAAATAAATGCAAGTTTATATCTGAAGAAATAAAAATCTGCTTTAATATATCAATAGATACAGTATCTTCAATTCAATAACTTTTGCGTTCCTATCTTTTCTACACACTTTTGTTACTTCCTTTCTGTGTTCCTTATTTTCTTCTTTGCTTTCTTTTGTTATGCGCTACAACTGCTGGCGCTGAAGCCAACGTTAACAGTTAAGAGAGTGAACGTTGCTTATTAGCCCTTTTCCACTATAGCAAATGATTTCTTCATTGAATTGTTTCTTCTTCTTCTTCTTCTTCTTCTTCTTCTTCTTCTTCTTCTTCTTCTTCTTCTTCTTCTTCTTCTTCTTCTTCTTCTTCTTCTTCTTCTTCTTCTTCTTCTTCTTCTTCTAAATTAAATATAAGAATGAATAAATCAATACCTAAATTAAATATAAGAATGAATAAATCAATACCTACTGAAACAAACAAAGCAACTCACAAACTTTGGAGGAGGACCCGTGTATGTAAAAACGCTGTCACACTATGCGGTCAAAAGCTGGCAAGGGAGATAATTGTCTAGCTGCGGTGGATGTATCACGTTGTCCGTTTCACTAATCAATAAATCGAACAGCAATGTACTGTATAAATTAGTAGAACGAGTTTACCCAAGTCTTGTAATGAATTTTACAATCAATCCGGATGAACATCTTTTCAATTATTCATTGACAAACAAAAGCAGTCAACTTAAGACCCTGCAGAGCTATTTAGCCTGCAGACGATGGTAAGCTTAAATCTGTTTAGCCTGCAGTCTGTGGTAAATCTATTTAATAATAATAATAATACAGGATGCTATACGCGCCTTACCCCAAATCATTCAGGCTCAAAGCGCGGCGACCTATACCAACATACACGCTTTAGTCAGTAGCCTGTGGTAAAGTTCGGCAGATAGACCAACAACGCTCTCTCATCCTGACTTTCACAGATGGAAAAAGCTGTCTTGATGGTAGCCTAGGAACAGGACAGTCTTTGTACACAGTACAGTTTCTCTATATGCCCCCCCCCCCCGTTGGGGTGCCGGGGATTTCAGTATAAATAGTATCCCCACTTTCTGGAAATTTATTTGTCCCCTATACGCATTGTGTCCTGGGACGTTAATTTAATCACTGAACTGAACTGAACTGGAAATTTAGTGCTCTAAATTCCCACTGTTGCTGACTTTCTCCTTTGTTCTTTCTCATTCCTACTCTGTCCTATCAATCTACTATACTATGTTCTTCTTCGCCAGACCAATCACCTACCTTTTTTCTTGAAAACTCTTCGGGAACAAAACTCCTCAGTTGTATGTGAGGTCTGTTGGATCAGCTTGAGAATATTGGACGCTTTCTGCCAGGTGGTCACTGGGGCTTCCTATGATATTATTTAGCAATGTTGGCATTTTCTATGCATGTGTTTTGTTGATATTTTATAATGATGTTTGTATTCTATATTTTGTTTTTGTAAACGGGGGTTCGATAAATTAGAGTAGCCTATAGCCTCAGCGTCCCCTGCGTGGGATGTCTTTATTGTAAAGTGACCGGCTGGTGGAGTGCGTTCAATGTTACCACTAGGGTTGTTGCAGCAGATCTTTTATGCGGATCAGGGGTGAGTCCTCTTTCAGCGAAGCTGTGGTCTTGATTTTTTGGTCCTGATTTGACTCGGAAGAGTCCACTGGACCTAAAGCAATAACCATGTCATGTAATGTACTTAATTATGGCAACAGTAAAACATTACTTTCAGCTTTTCACAGCGTTACCGTATCAACTGATTTATTTATGCATTTATTTACTTCTTTTTATTTAATTTTAATTTTAATTTATTTTATGTATGTTTATAATTGTAAAATTGGGCAATCTTTACAGTACGTTACAATACAATACAATACAATACAAGACAATACAATACAACTCATCATTATAGTTCAAACAAGGAATTTACACAAGAGTAAATCATTATAATATAAGCCTAAATCAAAAAACAAATTATGTTAATCCTATCCTATCATATCCCGTAACTCGGATGTCGTAGGGGTACAGCAGATGATCGTTTAACCAGCATACTCCATCTTTCCCTGTCCTCAGCAACCCTGATTGTTTCACTCAATGTCAAACCAGTCCATTCTCGAATGTGGTCACCCCCCTCTTTTTCGGTCTCCCTCTTCTTCTACCTCCTTGCACTGTGCCTTGCAGGATGGTCTTTGCAAGACCTGATGATCTGGTGTCTTGGCCATGCCATCGGAGGTTCCGTTTTTCACCACTGTGAGCAGGTCATCGTGTTGTCCAATGGCTTGTGTGATGGTCTGTCGGACTTCGTCGTTGGTGATGCGCTGGGTATAGGAAATGCCCAGAAGTCTTCTGTAGCACCTCATCTCCATGCTTTGTATTCTTCGTTGTAGATCTGCTGTGAGGGTCCATGTTTCGCAAGCATATAGGAAGATGGAGATGACAAGGGAGCGCAGCAGTCTTGCTGTGGAATGTAGACTGATGGTCCCGTCTTTCCCAATTGGGTTCAACCTCGCCAGGGCAGCAGTTGCCTGTGCGATCCTAGAGAAGACTTCCCGTCGGGACCCATCGTCTGATACAATGGCTCCCAAATATTTGAAGCCATGTTAAATTAAACCAAAAATCCTCCCTTTATAATCTAAAATAATACAATATATCCAGATTAAAACACAGTCATACAAGCAACTATCACAGTATTTTAAATAAAAATATTAATACAACACACTCATGCTACATATATCACAGTTCCCTATTACCGTTGACAGTGTAATAGGCCTCCGTTATATCTAACAAAAGCATCATACTGTCTCCAACTGCTCACGATAGGCCTTGTCACAGTGTGTCAGTGTATCATCTTTTAGTTTTCTATTGAATTTGAAATAATTTCAAATTAACACAGAGAAGAGCAACGTTGAATGGAGTCTCAAAGAATAACAGAATTTTCTACAGCAGCACACAGAATGACAGAATTTTTTACAGCAGCACACAGAATAGCAGAATTTTCTACAGCAACACACAGAAAATAACAGAATTTTCTACAGCAATACACAGAATAACAGAATTTTCTACAGCATCACACAGAATATAATTTTCTACAGCAACACACAGAATAACAGAATTTTCTACAGCAACACACAAAATAGAATTTTCTCCAGCAACACACAGAATAACAGAATTTTCTCCATGAACACACAGAATAACAGAATTTTGTACAGCAACACGCAGAATAACAGGATTTTCTACAACACCACACAGAATAACAGAATTTTCTACAGCAACACAAAGAATAACAGAATTTTCTACAGCAACACACAGAATAGAATTTCCTACAGCAACACACAGAATAACAGAATTTTCTACAGCAACAAACAGAATAACAGAATTTTCTACAGCAACACACAGAATAACAGAATTTTCTACAGCAACACACAGAATATAATTTTCTCCAGCAACACACAGAATAACAGAGTTTTCTCCAGCAACACACAGAATAACAGAGTTTTCTCCAGCAACACACAGAATAACAGAGTTTTCTCCAGCAACACACAGACCAAACACACAAAAAAAGTTCTAAACTAACCGCTATGACTGCCGCTCAAACAAACACGTGTGGAAGATTATACATGGACCCTTGTACAGTGAAATGTGAAGTAACATGATCAATAAATTATATTTCAGGGTGAGGCAGCTTTCCTTTACACCATCTGCTGCACTGCATTTGTTCACTTCGATTTTCAGTGATCGATCTTTGTCTTGTTTGTGTGTAGATTTGGAGCTACCGAGAGGAGGATGCGTGGAAGACAACCCGAGCTCTGTGTGTGTATGTGTGTGGGTGGGTGTGCGTGTGTGTGTGTGTTTGTGCGTAGATTTGGAGGTACAGAGGGGAGAATGTGTGGAAGACAACACGAGCTGTGTGTGTGTGTGTGTGTGTGTGCGTGTGCGCGTGCGTGTGTGTGTGTGGGTGTGTGTGTGTTTGTGCGTAGATTTGGAGGTACAGAGAGAAGGATGCGTGAAAGACAACACGAGCGATGTGTGTGTGTGTGTGTTCATGTGTAATAAAGAGTGTTTGTGAGTTAATTATGATTGTTGTGTTTATTTGTGTGTGTGTGTGTGTGTGTGTGTGTGTGTGTGTGTGTGTGAGAGAGAGAGAGAGAGAGAGAGAGAGAGAGAGAGAGAGAGAAACTTGAAACTTTTTTATTATGGATAAAGACGTTAGACTAATGACACAGTCTAATCTTCAAATCTGTCCTTTAACAAATTAATATAGTAAATTAACATAGTAGAGAGAGAGAGAGAGAGAGAGAGAGAGAGAGAGAGAGAGAGAGAGAGAGAGAGAGAGAGAGAGATGTATGGACGATTAAATTTATCATTAAAACAGTGAAAGTAATTGGAGAAATAATTGAGTGACACCACCACATATACAGCATTGACAGTACGACAGATCGCTTTTGTTGATATATAATTTTGTCCAAAACAAATAAGGCAACATGTCAACAATTTTGTATGCATTTTGTCATGGATCGTCAATATAAAAACTACACCAACAACATGTCAAACATTTATCACCATTATCAACAACAACAACAATAAAACAACAACAACCCTACTATGGCTAATACTACCACTACTACTACTACTACTACTACTACTACTACTACTACTACTACTACTACTACTACTACTACTACTACTACTACTATTACTACTACACTTCTAGTAATCGATCAGCGCTTTGAGCAGCTCTTGAGCTGGAAAAGCGCAATATAAAAGGAATAAAATACGAATAAATAAATAAATACTGCATATATGATAATAATAAATATTGTCAGGAAAGACCAATAATACCCTTAGTCATTCGTAGAATATAGTTATGCCTCAATAAATTTAATGTAATATTTTTGAAACAAACTTCTGCGTTGAAATACAAATTATATGGGTGTAATTACTCCCAAATCTAGAAATACTGAACAGGTCACAACTTCATTTTAAGTTTTATTACTAACATAACAAATATATAGTATGCATATGACTGCCAATACTGAATAGGTCACAATGTAAGGTCGCTCTACAATATTATTATGCAGAATTTGGAAGATTAAACCACAGATGTACATTTGTAATACTGATTTCATTTCTTCACTGATCGTCACTGAACATCAGACAATTATAAATAAACTCGCAATTTTAACTGGGCTGTGTAGCTTTGGTAGGAAAATACCAAACTATATTAATGCATGAACTCAAAAACTGAGTTGGCTTAGGCAACAAAGCTCACAGTATCCACAATAATGGTCCGTTTGTAGACCTATCACAGCGTCTCACAATGGATCCCCTTTAGCTCAGATGTACCAGTATAGCATTAACAGCTGTGGATCCGCTATAGCTCAGATATACCATGGTATGGTGGTACCTGTACCATCCACAACTCAAGTTGGGTTATCTTCAGCTCAACTTATCTTTTATACAGCTTACCGTTTTCATTTCATATCATATTCCTTCTGATAAGAGTATAAACTGAGGTCTAGTCTGTGTACACATGCATTCCATCGTATAGACTTTAAAGATCCTGACGCTCATGTCCTAGACAGGTGAGTGCCGGCTACACAAATACACCCAGCATGCACTAGGTCCCTTCTCCCCATCCCCAGGATTGTGCTCAGTCAACTGGGCGTCAGACTAAGCGCCCAAAAGCTGCAAATGGATGCCTGCGGTGGCTTGAGTTAGATCCTGTATCGGCCAGCGCCTTGAGCAGCTCTTGAGCTAGAAAAGCGCTATATAGAAGTGATGAAATAAATTTATATAATTAATAATATATTTTGGGCTAAGAACAACATCCTCAGTATGTTAAATCACAAAAATGCACAACACATAGACAACCATAGAGTAACAGCCTCTAAATGGATTGTAACAACATTTGTTACTCAGGTTTCCCTGTCCTAATAATTCACTTACATGTTCAGGCAAAGGCCTGTCACTTTTATGTGGAAAGTACATCATACATCATTCGTTGTTCACATTAATTAATACTGATGAAAAATTAAATATATTTCTTCCTTTATAAATAGAGGATACCGAAATCATGTTAAAACACACTCATTCTCATGCATGTAATAAAATTATGCAAAACATACAGGGGAAAAAATCACAAACTATCTATCTATCTCTATATCTATATCTATATCTATATCTATATATATATATATATATATATATATATATATATATATACTCTTATACGCGCCGGAATGTGTCAACATTTTTAATTGTGACGGAAAGAGCGCTATTTAAGTGCAAGGGTTCGGGTAAGGGTTAGTTGCAGTTCTATCACTAGCCCTTGCCCTAACCCTTTCCGCTCTTTCCATCACAAAAACCCATCTGCCTTCTTGGATTCTTAAATTGTATGAAACCAAGTGAGGACGCTATCCGGCGTCAATAAACGGTTCGAAAATATTCCCAAACAGTTGGTAAAAGTCAGCTGACCTATATACAACTAAGCGTGACCTACTTCGTCGCCTCGAGGGGACGAAAGTTACTTTTTTCTCAAGTTTCTGTAGCTACTTTAAGTTTACCCGTTATGTGTCAACATGCAAATGTTGCCACTTTCCGGTGTACAACTGTACAGTAACGGAGAGAAGGTTGACACATTCCGGTGTGTATGAGACTATATATATTTCAAAGAGTATGAAATCCTCACTCAACACCAAGAATGAGAACAAGGCTGCATCAAATGATGTAATACTGACACATAAATGGTGTTCACAAATTATACTAAAATCATTCTATTACAACAATTGATATATATTAGTTTTAAAAAATAATTTTAAAAATATAAATAAAATTGCTATTAATAGGCACAGACACTACGCAATAGATTCATTAAAAAAATAAAAATACTTTCCAAAGAGTTATTTTTGATTGTAAGCTTATTTTTCAGTGGGACAACACTCATTGTGAATGTTAAAAGAACCTGTAGAAGAGGTGTGGTCAAGGTAGCTTCATTTAATGGTAGCCCTTGGCTTCAAATGACTCTAAAATGGCCCACTTGCATGCAGTTATCCCACAAAGTGGCAGTGGCTACATAAGGATGTGGTGGTGGCTACATAGCGATCCAACTGTGACAGGATTATCTCCTATTCAAATATCTCTCGACATGGGTCAACTGTGCTGTTTGAAATTATGGACATCCCAGCCTGTTGCAGTTGCTTGATAAGGGTCCAGCTGTGACAGGATTATCTCCCTTTTACATGCTGCTTAATTAATGGTAGAAATGGCTACAATTTGTTTTCCTTTATAAATTCAAGACAATTCACTGGCAAAATAGAATCCAATAAATAAATACATTTAATAAAGTATACGGTTTTCCTGCTACTACAACTACACTAAACAAAACAGAATTACAAATGACGAATATGCACAAACAGCTTCCACGAAGATTCGCTGTTCATGCTTATCAACAACAAAACTGCAATCATTGTTCAGCATAACCTTTTACTATCACATGTCCACCTTATCACCTGTGTAAGCCAAAAATACAACTCCTTAACCATTGTTAAATTAATATTGTTTTGTCACATTCAATATTTGGTTACAATAAATAAATAAACAAAAACGTAAAAAATTAATAAATAAATTCAGTAATGGTAACAAGTTGAGATAGGGCTCTCAAAAATGCCTCAAAGTTAGTCAAATAGACAATATTCTTCAACATTAGTGCTGCCTTGGTCGCTCCCAATTAATAGAAAAACAACACATTGAGCTCCATGGACAACATGTTGTTAAATATTTAATACTGTAATGTGTGTTGTCAAATAGGACACTGAAAGACAGCTGTTTGTTGTAAATGGTTGCTTGTTGTAAACGATTGTCCACAAAATGTCTGTTTAACAATCAACGGTCAAAGCAATAATGACGCAGGCGTTTGATTTGCTCCATCAGTGAGGCCTAAAGTAGGGGTTAGACGCGTGCATTTCATCCGCATACCTGAAACAGTGCAAATAATAACCGTAAGACCAACAATAAGAACAAAAGACAGTGATAAATATATAAACTCATAATTCATATAAAGAACTCCCAATTTCTATTGCAAGGAAACAATAATGAAATAAATGCAAAAACATTTTTGCAAAGAAATACAACTACACTTAGCTATAGAAAAAAACAACAAGTAACAGTATCTATACGCAAAGATCTATCAGAATTATTAAGCTAAAGAAAAGAACAAGTAACAGTATCTATACGCATACAGATCTATCAGAATTATCAAGCTAAAGAAAAAAACAAGTAACAGTATCTATACGTATAAAGATCTATCAGAATTATCAAGCTAAAGAAAAGAACAAGTAACAGTATCTATATGCATAAAGAGCTATCAGAATTATCAAGCTAAAGAAAAAAACAAGTAACAATATCTATAGGCATAAAGATCTATCAGAATTATCAAGCTAAAGAAATCGATACACGCTGTAAATCAATCAATCGATCAAATCAACTGATCTATAGCTGGAATGTAATAATAATATTCTATACTGTGAACTGTTGAGCTCAGTGAAGTATACTGGCGTTACCTGGTCATGGGACTGTTGACGCGGGGCAGACGAAGCGGGGCTCTCCCTTGCATGATGGGGGGAGTCCCCATGCCGGTACCCCAGTTGGGGGGTCGCACTTTGTGGGCGCTGCCACGGGACGGCAGGATCTGTCTGAGGGTGGACCAGTCCTCGCATCGTGTGCTTGGGAAGGAGGAGTAGATGGATCCCTGTTCGCGCTCGAAGCTCCTGAGAGGTGGGTCTGTGACCGGAACCCAGTGGGAATCTTGCGACGGGCCTCTATCTATAGAGACGAGTTTGTACCTGGATACGGGAGCTGTCGCACGAAGATCAAGTGGGTCAAATCGCTTAGTAACCCATACTGTCTCGTACTCTGGCCCCTTTGTCAGCAGATCTCTCTCCTCTCTTTCCTTCATATATTTATGGTAGGCGTGTTTGTACGCCCCAAACGCTCCCATGCTAAGCGCCGCCATTTTGAAGCTGATGAATGGTTGATAGGTGTCGTCAAGTGCGCCACTTCCGGTGGTGTTTGCACTCGCGCTTTCGTTTTCCTGCTGCGGCCGCCTGTACGGCCTGACACGTCTGATCGATTGCATTGATTACAGCAAACGCTCATATGCATGCCGACCATCTGAGAAATGTTTGCTTATTCCAACCGTACAGTTCAGTGGAATATATTTTTGGAAGTTATAAGAATTTATTCAGTTTATCGTTGAAGGCGTTTATTGTAGTGATAAATTCAGACATAAGACATATCATAAGACAATTTATTGGTACAAAGGTTTACATACAATAAAATAAAATAAAAACAATACAGAAATAACAACATGCAACATGATATGAACCACTTTCTCAATTTTGAGCCAGAGCGCGAAAGATGTTTAAAAAATGGTGAAGCTATGGGAGGCGAGATATAGCAAACGCTCGAGCAAATGCTCGCGCGTTTGCTATATCTCGCCTCCCATATGAAGCACGTCTACCTGCAGGGACTTTGACAAAGTGTAATGCTCTGAAATGCTTAGCAGTATTTGAAGTATCTGCAAGGCAAAAATAATCAAATTTGGTTGAATCATTCTTGAGATAAAATCTGTTTTGAACAAAAAGTGAAATTGGGAGCCACAGAACGATTAACCGAACAACAATGAGACTGCTGCTGCACGAAGGACAGGCCATCAATATACCTGTATTACGCAAATCAGGCAAATCGATTTAGCCGTTTTTGAGATATACTGATTGTTACGTTGAAACGCGAAGGATAGTTTGTCTGAAGCGTGCACGATAGATCTAATCGTTTCGTTTTGCAAAGTATTCAATAATAGAGTTTATTTACCTTTGATTTGAGTTTGCGTTTAGTTGGTCGATATTGTTGGAGAATTCTCTAGATTTCCCCGTTTACTCTCGATAGAAATTTCCCGATAAATGTCGAAGTAAGAGAACGTTCCGGGAATGTGTAGAGAGATGCATGACGTAAGTCAGTGATGACGAACTTTTATTTGATTGGCTGTAGTGCGTCATTCTAGTCTACCGTGTTCTAAATTGTTCGGGAAGAGAGAGAGAAGCTATATATTTTATGCGCCGCACTGTTTTGGGAAAGTTGTTGATAGTGAATTGGAAAGCAAAAAGTGGAGAGTGAAAAGGTGATTGTATGCAGTTGTTGATGTGTGCTGAATAAAAGTGGAAAACTTCATACGTCGACTCCGTGTCTTGTTGATGAGTGAGTATGCTGCGTGGATAAACGAATCAGAGTTACACCTTATCAGGACTTCAGCATCGGGGCTGAATCAAATACTGATAAAGAAAGTCACCAACCTCAAATCGATTGTAACGCTGATCGAGCAAAAGGTGTTCAGCCGTAACACGACCCGTGATGAAAGTTGACCTTTGCGTTAGAGAAAATAATATGATAGCACGGGACACTGCACAATGCCTATAGCTGAGCCTGGCCGTAGCTTAGCACGGGACACTGCACCCAACCAAACCACACCACCACACTCAACCTCCTCCTCCACCCCCCACCCCCCATTATATTGTAGTAGTGCTCAACTTAATTCTGACTCTAATAATATATGATGCGCATGAAACGTTATGTAACCTGCGTCAGCATGACGCTGATGTGAGTAGGTACAGTACATGGCACAGGCGCATGAGAGATCCAATACAGAGCATCTGACGCTACTAAGATATCCGCCAACATTTGATCTTTGTCGTACATGCCTATTTGCTGATTACTCTGATCGTTTTCTTTTTTAACGCCTCATCATGGAGAATACTTCACCCCCAAGTAATAACCTTTAAGCAGCAAATGAATCCAAGAAGAAGAAGAAGAAAAGAAGCAGCGACCGCTGACTAATATGGGCCTAATTTATCGCACGTGCACTTATATCTGACACGGAAATCCCTCATCCGTGGAAGCTCAGAGAGGTGCAAGTTACTGAGTGATTCGTTTATTCAGATTTTGGGGAAAGCGAAAGTGTTTACATAAAACGTCATATCCGTTCGGCCTCTGACCCGGAAAAACAATCTTTACAGCCTCGCTCTGGTGGAGAAAAAAAAAATAACCAGCTGTGTTTCTGTCATTCCTTCCCAAACAAGACCTACTTTATTTCCATTTAATTCTTCAGTTTCAAATCTATTTGGTGCTGGTATATGGAAGACTCAAGCAGCAGTGAACCTCCTTTGTGTCCGTGTGGATTCTGGGGGTGAGTAGTGGCAAATTATTGCCTTTTTGAACACTCATAACGGACAATTGTCGGCAAGGTAGGTTGGGTCCTAATCGGTCCAACCCATCCATCCAAGATGGCATCTGGGCTGGCTTCTATTGTCCAACCAGCGAAATACAAGCGCTGCTAGTAAGTTGTTGTTATTTTTTAGTGCATTTTTTTGCATATCAGCAAATCATTTATCGACCTGCGGAGGTTATGAAGCAATTTTGGCAGTTTAAAGTTTGATATCCACCTCCAATGCAGCTTGTTAGGTCACGTCACGCTAATGGCCTATCACAAAAATCGTTTTTGTCCCGAGCAAGGAAGCTTTCTCATGTTTCAGTAGTCCTGGAAATCCACTTGAGCTTTTTACTTGGTAGAATTTTAGATTCAATAACGAGGTAGGAGTAGGAGTGAAAGAATCTCCCCATTCCTTTGTGCTGTGTGCTTGACAACCATGGCACTTAGTCACAATTAATAGCCAAGAACCAAGACACAGACAGTTTTGGAACATCAAAACTGAGTGGAACAAAAAGAAACACAAATCAAACTTTTTTTTTTTAAACTGTGTGTAATTGCATTCTTTTTGCTTTTTTCCCCTCGTTGAGGTTTTTTGTTGTTGTAATCCTGGAGGTTTTTATCATTTATTTGAAAGCCTCATTCAATGCTTAGTTCTACTTATTTTTTCTCATAATGAGTCATATTATTATTATTATTATTATTATTATTATTATTATTATTATTATTATTATTATTATTATAAGATATTTTTAGACTGCAAAACCAAACTTAAAACTTGCTCTAGTCTAAGCATTAGCACTAATACACCTACACATACACGCACAAGGATAAATATTTAAATAATATGGTACAGTATTATGAGATAAAACATGTGAAACCTCATAAGAAATAATAAAAAAACATCACATCTAAGTATACAAACAGGCATGTTTAAAGGGAGGTACAATTACAAGCACACACACACACACACACAAACACACGCACAGTGACACACACACATTACATCACATGAATGAATGTAATTGAAGAATAAATAATGTATTAATGAAGCAATTATAACAATATTTTACAGTAAAAAGTACCACATTGTGACATGAAAAACTATGACAGAAGTAAAAACAGTAATCAAAAACCATACATAACAACTTCTGTCATAAATCACAGTAACATTTAACTAAAATCTATTTAAAGAAATGTTCAGGCGTATTTTTTCTTTGATATTTTCAGGTCAGCAAAGACCCTTGGTTTATGTTCCAAGTGTTATGTAGGTATGTTTAGATGGTTTCCAATTGTTGGCAATTGTATGGCGGTTGCACAAAGCTCATACTACTAATTAGTAATTGTAGCGAGACTGGCACTACTACTGGGACTATGTTCAGTTCTGCTTTTGTTTAAATACTAACTTCTTGTGGATAGAATGTTAATAAAACTTGACGAGGGGGAACAAAATCATGTTATCGTGAGCAATGAATGAATGTGGTGACATAAAATATTTTACATCTTTTTGTGGTCCTGGATTTTTTTCATAACTTCAAAGTTTATTTCCTTTTTCTCTTCCATCATTGCTTTAAATAAAGACTGTAACACTGGTATTTGCGGTATCAAATAATTTTTTTTATTTTAAATATGTCATTTATGAAAAAAATGTTGCTGTTTTTTAATGTGTCATTTTATTGCAGAAAAATACGTGAAAGGCTCAGCAGAAACTGTCAATGGACCTGGTAAGCCTGTGTTACCAGTTGTTAGTTTTGAAGTGGTTTTCTTTATCCGTTGTTGACATACATCCTAATGCAATCTTTCCATAAAGTTGTTACATAGGACTAATGTCAAGCAATTATATCTTCTTTTTTTTTTTATTTTTAAAGAACATTTGTATGATTATATAGTTTGATTGTGAAACTGACATCACTTTAATGCTGGTTGATAACAAATTAGTTTAACATGGCCTTTGTTATGATTATTTACTATTATTATTATTATTATTATTATTATTATTATTATTATTATTATTATTACTATTATTACTATTATTTAATCACTTTTGTATAGCTCTTTACCAACTCAAGAGCTGCTCAAGGCACTGGCCGATACAGGATCTACTACTGGCCCATATGGGATCTAACTGGAGTGGCCCAAGGCATCCACTTGCAGCCTTTGGGTGCATAGTCTAACGCCCAGATGACTTAGCACAAGCCTGGGCCACCACAGATAGGGAGAAGAAACCAATAGTGTGCTGGGTGTATTTGTGTAGCCGGCACTCGCTGGTCTAGGACATGAGCGTCAGGATCTTTAAAAGTTCATGCGATGGAATTCACGTGTGCACCGGCTTGACCTCGGTTTGTACTTTCATCGGAAGTTGTTGGTCAGGTATATGAAGCACAGCTGTATTGAATCATGATGTTACCAAAGCCCTCTATCTGATTGCAGCACTAGGAGGTTCTCCGCTGTGGTGTGGTCAATCAAAGCCCGTCAGGTCTGCTACAGCCAAAATGGACTCGAACTCGCGGCACTGTCCAACACGCTCTTCCGACAGTCTGACCAAGCAGTCAGGCTGCGCAGACGACCAGAAAGATCCGACGGCTCGTCCCTCCACCTGCGGCAGCAGCTCGGCTGCTGAAGATCGTACATCATCAGGGTCTGAGGCAGGTCCCAGTCTGGCCTGCGGCATGGAGGACATGGCAAAGACTGATGCCACCGTCAAGGTGGCGGTGAAAGTGGCCGGTGAGGACTGTGTCACCACCACGCACACTGTCAATTCTTCCAGCGGGGGCTCTCCTCATAGAGTGCCCCCACCAGGGGAGACAAGCTCTGAAGAACGTTTGTGCGATCAGGACACATCCGCCCCTAACACGGCGGCTGGTGGTGTGGAGCAGAAAGATGACGCCTTACCGTCAGCCGTCAGCAGTCACAGTCAACTTTCGCCTCAGGGGACCAAACGGTCAGAATCATGCCATTTTGTTTTCCTTACATTAACTGCAATGTTACATAGTGACAGAGGTGACAAGGATTGGGTGAGCTTAGTCAGTTATTGTTTTACAGTGGGATCTTTGACATAGGGTAAGCTTGCCACGAGTTTGCTGTTATTTTGTCATAAAACTAGTTCTTTGCAGAATGAAAGCTTCCAAGACACCCAGAGGTAACTTGTATGACTTTTCAGATTTGGCCATGGAGTACATTTTTTGGTGAAATACCAATGAGTTACTTTTATTTTTAAAGTTGTACAATGCATTAAACTATAACAAGTCAACAATTCTTTATTCCCAACAAGTGGAAGATATGGGGGACACCACTACATTTACAACGCCATAACTAATTCATTCAAAAGTCAAAACAAATAGATTACACATAATTGTATGTACAATAAACACCAGAAGGCAAGCACCGGCAAGGTCACCACCTATAAATAATGATGGGATGTAGTGGATTGTTTGTGGTGTTGTTGTTTCCTGTCTCATTTTAACCTTGACAAATTCTAACAAAATGATTGTTTACTTGATAGGCTTAGCGTTTTTGACTCGCATGCATAGCAATGCAAGGCTCTGTATTCAAGGTATTTGCAAATCTGGGCAAAATGTCCTAAATAGTCCAAAAATGACATTAAAATTTTTAAAATGCATTTTGTCCCCCCCCCCCCCCCCCCCCCCCTCTCTTCTCCCTGCTGTTTGCCGGCTGTGCAAAATTTGCAAGAGGATTAATATCTCAGAACCTATTTCAAGTATCACAACCAAACTTGGTAAGATGGTGCACAGTATTTTGAGGCTGTTGAACTTTTCTCTATTTTTTGCAGGCTGCAGTTGAAAATGCATGTGTATGTTTGAGCTGCCAATATTATTAGAACTGGCCTAATGAGATGTTCCACCAGCAATGTTGTTAGAACTGGCCTGATGAGATGTTCCACCAGCAGCTAAGGATGTGACAGTGTGTGAGACAGAAGAGGAACGTGCCTTTCAGTTATGAAGATCTTAGAATTCTTTTCCTTTCAGAAATGATCACGTCAGACTGAGCAGACGGGAATTGTGTGCTACAGGATTGAATCAGTTGATGTCATCAAAACTGAGCGCCCCGCCCACTGTTTTTGCTCTGCCATTGTTATTGCGCCATTAAAAAGCCAACGTCAGTTCATCATCAAAAAAGCGGAGCTAAAAAATGGACTGTTGACAAACATGTTTGATCTGGCCTCTGTGCACCTTTGTGCATGGATTTGAAATGAAACAAAGAAGGCTGTTGACCCAACAGCCACATGATGGAGGAAATGGGCTGTGCAAGTATTTCACTTCAGCATAATATTAAAGTTTTGAGCTTTGTGAATTGGCTTTCACAGCTTTAGCATTCTCCAGATCAAATGCAGCCCTACTTCTATGCAAGTAGCAAACATTTTTTGTTTGTTTTCACTTTCAGTTATAGATTTACAACTGTGTGTCTTGTATTGTGGTTCATTTCTGCATTGTGTTTAATGCGTGTGCGTTTTATTCAAAGGGGCTTACTTTATCAACTGTGTTGAGTCAGTTACTTTGTATCATTTTGTTTTGCAGGGATCATTAATGAGTTAATATCATACAATTAGTTTTTATGTTGGTTTTTAAGGATAATTAAGAAATAAATGAAAATTGTATGCAATATGTGTTTTAGATCATTATAGCTACTATATCATATCTGTATATGGCGATATTTTGTACAAGATGTGTCCAGTGGTATTTTGTGACTGAAGATGCGGTGTGTTGTGTGTCACTGATGACGTGGTGTGTCACTGATGACATGGTGTGTCACTGATGATGTGGTGTGTTGTATTGGGTGCGTGTGTGATAATAGGTGCTTTCTTGATGTGCAGGTCACACGATGATGTAGAAAAAGAGGACGCATCATTGCCTGTCCCCGCCAAGCAGAAAAACAAGAAACGTTGCTTTAAGTGCAGCACCAAGCTAGAGCTGGCTCAGCGGGAGATCGGCCTTTGTCGATGTGGTAAGAAACACAATAACACATTGTATTTGGTCCAGCAGTTACATTGCACACACCGGCCTTTGTCAATGTGGTAAGACACACAATAACACATTGTATTTGGTCCAGCAGTTACATTACACACACCGGCCTTTGTGGATGTAGTAAGACACAATAACACATTGTATTTGGTGCAGCAGTTACATTACACACACCGGCCTTTGTCGATGTAGTAAGACACAATAACACATTGTATTTGGTGCAGCAGTTACATTACACACACCGGCCTTTGTCAATGTAGTAAGACACAATAACACATTGTATTTGGTCCAGCAGTTACATTGCACACACCGGCCTTTATCGATGTAGTAAGACACAATAACACATTGTATTTGGTCCAGCAGTTACATTGCATACACCGGCCTTTGTCGATGTAGTAAGACACAATAACACATTGTATTTGGTCCAGCAGTTACATTACACACACCGGCCTTTGTGGATGTGGTAAGACACAATAACACATTGTCAATGTGGAATGACATGCTGACACACAATAACACATTGTATTTGTTCCATCAATTACATTGCACACACCTTCAAACACAGCTTTTTATGGTCCAGAGTGCTCAAGATCACAGTGATGATGCTAGGCATTTTACAAGCCAGTACTGCCTGCAAAGATCACAATCTGTTGAACAGACATCCCTGTAACGGCAAACATTTGAATAGAGAGAGAGATCCTTTTTCTAACAAATAACCAACAGCGTTACACTTTGCCACATGTTGTAGCATCAGACTCACCTTTTCTTGGTGAAATAGTCAAAACACTAACAGGTCCTGGGAAATTGGACAGGTCCTTGATACGGTATATTGATTTGTTTCTGTATTTTACAATTTTAAACGGTATTGCACCGGCTGAGACCAGATAGTTTGTTCCATGTAGCATAGAGCTGATCAATAATGATAGCAACTGTATAAAATTGTAATGACTAAATCAATGTGAAGATAAGTGGATATACAGCTCAACCCTCACCACCACTATGAAGATAAGTGGATATACAGCTCAACCCTCACCACCACTGTGAAGATAAGTGGATATACAGCTCAACCCTCACCACCACTGTGAAGATAAGTGGATATACAGCTCAACCACCACCACCACCACTATGAAGATAAGTGGATCAGCTCAACCCCCACCACCACTATGAAGATAAGTGGATATACAGCTCAACCCTCACCACCACTATGAAGATAAGTGGATATACAGCTCAACCCTCACCACCACCATGAAGATAAGTGGATATACAGCTCAACCCTCACCACCACTATGAAGATAAGTGAATATACAGCTCAACCCTCACCACCACTATGAAGATAAGTGGATAGACAGCTCAACCCTCACCACCACTCCTCTCCCACCCATGGTCATATGTCGTTGTTTAGTGTTCTTTACAGGAAAAGCAACTGTGGAGCATTTTGATGGTTTGCTATGTTATACAATGTTTATTGTACTATTAATTATTAGGATGGAAGGACTACAGTAGTGTTGTAATCATTTCAGGGCGCGTGTTCTGCCCCCAGCACCGTCTACCGGAGCTGCACGGCTGTGACTTTGACCACAAGGAGGACGGCCGGCAGCAGGCCAGGGAGAAAATGGTCAAACCTACGCGCCATCTGGGAACCTCGCTCGGCCGGCTGGATCATCATTCTTGATGGACGCAAACCAGCGTTAGACTCCTCCCTGTAGCCACTGCCCCAAACCCCTCCTTCCCCTCACCCCTTCAGCATGACGCCCTCTTTTATTTTACTCATCTCCTGTTATCCTCCCCTCCCCACTCACCTTTGTCCCAACCCCTATCAGCTTTGGTGACTTAATTTGTCCCCTCATCCCTACCTCCATTGTCCCACCCTCAACATGATTGTCTTACCTCTTTTGTTCTCTCATAATAATAATAATAATAATAATAATAATAATAGTAATATAGATGATGATAATATAATAAAATTATAACCGAGAAATATATAGTTAAGATAATGGCTGACTTGAACAGCTAACAGAATATTAAATTATAAGTCACACAGCTGCTATAATTACATTTTCGATAATTATTTTCCACCCACAAACAGGGAATTATTTAAAGGGAGACTCACCAAGCACAAAAATTGAAAAAGGTGAAGGATGACACCAGAAACTTACATGAACAATTCTTGACAAAAATAGAAAAAAAAAAGAAATAGCTGTTAAAAGAAATAGATGGAGAAAAGACATTATAAGGAAAATTAATGTTCCATTGCCTGGTTCTTGAGAGTTGGCATTATGTGCAGCTTGGTTATAAAGGACATCCTTGCTATTAATGGATTATTCGACTTCCACTACATTGTTACTCTCTCACAATTGCTTTTTTCTTTAAGTCTCTCTCATATATATATTTACGATCAGTTTATTTGATTTCATCTTTGTTTAATCTGTTTTATTTGACAGCAAGTTTTGAACATGGCTACAGACCTCTTTTTGTGTGATTTGTTTCCGGTCAGATATTTTTAGTAGTATTTTGTTTGGTTTGTTGTTTTATCACACTGAATACTTGTTTACCAACAAACTGTACATTGTTGATTTTCTGTACACTGGGCCTGATACAACACGTTCCGTACTTATAATTTTGCCATCATTCAGCGTGTTGTGAGAAAATCTCGGCCTCATTGCTTCTTGTAATCGTTTCGCCCTAGCTCTGCCTCCTTCCTCTGTGGTAATGTTTTGTCCCTCGTCAATAATCAGTCTTTTCCTTTCTGTCCATCGTCCTACCTCCACTGTTACTGTTCACTGTCAGTTCATTTCTTTCTTTCTGTCTATCCTACCTCCACTGTTCCTGTTCACTGTCTGTTCATTTTTTTTTCTGTCTATCCTACCTCCACTGTTCCTCCTCACTGTCTGTTCATTTCTTTCTTTGGGTCCATCGTCCTACCTCCACTGTTCCTCCTCACTGTCTGTTCATTTCTTTCTTTCTGTCCATCCTCCTACCTCCACTGTTCCTCCTCACTGTCTGTTTCTTT
Source organism: Oncomelania hupensis (assembly GCA_036898135.1). NCBI lineage: Eukaryota > Metazoa > Mollusca > Gastropoda > Littorinimorpha > Pomatiopsidae > Oncomelania > Oncomelania hupensis. The sequence continues at coordinate 82,201,597 of CM072513.1, forward strand.
GGGTCCATCCTCCTACCTCCACTGTTCCTCCTCACTGTCTGTTTCTTTGGGTCCATCCTCCTACCTCCACTGTTCCTCCTCACTGTCTGTTTCTTTGGGTCCATCCTCCTACCTCCACTGTTCGGCACTTAGCACCTTGACCCCATTTTCTCAACATTTTAAATACTTTCACAATCACCTTGGCTTCCCAATCACTTCTCTTTTTTTTTTTCTCCTACCTTGACCGCCTTCCCCATCTTTTCCACTCCCCCTGCCCCAGATGTGTGAGGAGGCCTGACTTATTGCTGCCATCTGTTTTGTGAGGAGGCCTGACTTATTGCTGCCATCTGTTTTGTGAGGAGGCCTGACTTATTGCTGCCATCTGTTTTGTGAGGAGGCCTGACTTATTGCTGCCATCTGTTTTGCTAGTGGTCAAACGCTATGCAGCGTTATGGGATAGAAACATTTGGTGACGGTACACAGGTGTAGTGATAATGGACTGTCGGCGCTCTGTGAGAGCAATCACTAGAAGAACAGGCAGGGCTTGTGAGAACAACTACTTGATGCAAACGTTACTGGACTTTGCAGAGGCAGAAATCAGCGTTTGGTCTTAAACCTGTTGACTTGTTGGCGCACTGTAGTACGGAGCTTAGCAAGTCCATGAGTTCCGGCTGTTTTAGCCTTTAATTTCCATTTATTTTAATGGTATTTTTCTGTCTTTTTTTTGTTTTTACTTGGAGATAATAGTGTCTGCATTTGCTACAATGTTTGTAACTGCTAATGGATTGCTCCTTGAGTTTTGTATGTAAATAAAATGAAAGCATGGAACGCAAGCTACGGATCGAAAGGATTTTGAGTGCTTTTTTGTTGGCCCCAGTGACCGACTGTGCTGCCTAGGGATGTCTTCTTTTTCTGTTTTTTTATGATTTCAACCACCCGCATCTGCTTTTATTATTTGGAATTTGATGTGGCTGAACGTCCGACTTAGGTTTGTAATTGATGCGAAAAATGTTGATTCACTTTATGATGTAATAATGTGTGTGGATGTGGCTGAGCTCTCGGTGCCCTGTCTTTGGCTTTACAACTGAACTGACAGCTTTTGTTGTACTAATGTGTGTGGGTGTGGCTGAGCTCTCAGTGCCCTGTCTTTGGCTTCACAACTGAACCGACAGCTTTTGTTTGCCGTGATGTGGCGTGGCAGAAGCTGCTTCATTTGGTTCAATAAATTATACAATTTTTTTTGTGTGGATAATTTCTGTGATGTGGTTTATTTGGAAAGTTTTTGTTTCTGTTGTTCAGTAAATGATAAAAATTAAAATGTGGCTGCGGATGATTGCCATTACCATAGTTTGGGCTGCTAATTGTAATCTATTAAAAAAATAAATTGGTTTTATTTACAAAATTGTGGATTGTAACTTTTTTTATATTATTATATTAAATATTTAGAATTATTATTATTGTATCTATTATTTTTTATACATATTTATTTACGCCACCTAGCTTTATCTCCAGACTAGCGATGCAATTCATTTGGACTCATTGCCTTTCTGATGGACATGAATTTGTGAATGATTGCTGTAGATGTCGATTATTTACCTCAAAATTTTGTGCTTGTTGCAGAATTGTATATTGTGCGTTTCTGTTTGAGCCAGTCATAATAGTGGACACAATTGAGTTTGTTATTATCAACAGACATGTGGCTTCCATACTCCTACAAGTTTGCACATATTTATTGACTTTTAAAGAAATTAATTAATTACTTTATTTGTATTTTATATTTCTATTTTACAGCCCCACTCTTTAGTTACCTGACCCTTACATTCAAACGCATTGTTTTATTGACAGCCAACGGTGTATTGTATAATTGATACTCTATTGTAAGGATATTTCATTTTTAATTTTTGCCTTTCAGTTTATTCAATTTTATATTTTTTTATTATTTTTTTTATCAATAGTTAGGAATCCCACTTTTATGTGTAACATCTATTTGGCTAACTCATTTGTTATATCACTGTCTGAAGAATAGGTACAATATCTTGTTTAAGGTTTCTTGTATGTCAACAACTTATGTCCTTTACTGCGGGGCAACCTTTACTTGTAAAACAAATCTGCCATAGTATTTATTATTTTGTTGACATCTTTCTACCCTGATGATTTGGTGGAACAAGCAGAAATGACAAAAAGTCTTAGTCCATTTTATTTAGCAGGTCTTTATATTGACAACTTAAGTCTAAACTACAGTTGACAACTTAAGTCTGACTTTTATTAACTTTATTCTAATTATGTTGACAGCTCCATTATATAATATAAATTAAAGTCAATCAGGGTTCTATAAAGGTGGTGTAATCTTCTTATATTCTCTTCACTACTGAAAGTTGAAAATGTTAACTTGCAAAATGAAGTAATGACCATGATCATGAATATGTCAATTGGGGTCTTGTATCCGTTTTACTGTAACATGCTCAGAGAGGTCACAGTGTAAATTCCTCTTGCATAGAATGAGTATAGAATGGGTCTTCATCCATAGCAGCAGAATGGTAAAATGCTGATGTCTTTTTTTTCTGTCAATAACAATAATCAGTCTTGCTGTATAAAAGCTAACCCATATATTGATCCTATTACAATTGTGTACATTAGAGACAATGCCATGAAATTCTCACAGATAGTTTATAGTTGGGCTTGACAGATTGATTGTCACTAAATGCGTTCTTTTTAATTTATTTATTTTTTGTTTTAAATTTTAAATACTGAGATTGTGATTTTCAGATTTGGTTATTTATGTTGAAAAGCGAGTTGCAGTATTAAGTACTAAGGAGGATTTTGTGATAGCATTTTGTTTGTATGATTTTTCTGTGTGCTATTTCTCATAGCATGTTTTAATATCTATGATTTTTCTGTATGCTATTTCTCATAGCCTGTTTTAATATCTTATGATTTTTCTGTATTTTTTTGTTTTTTGATTTACATGGTTTATTTCATTGTGTATATTTTGTTTACAATTTTAACCCAGACTATTTCATGCCATTAGTTTTCTTTCTGCATGTGTTTTTGTTTGCACGCTTGTGTGTGTTTTAGGGCTTGCATGCGGGAAATGATGTAGGTGAATATTGTGGACAGTGATGTACAAAAGCTGCAGGGAAGAAACTAAACGCTGTTTAGATGTGGAACAGATTTCTGCTTTAATCTTTTAAAGCTACTGACAAATTGACAGCACCGAGTTAGCGCAGCATAAAAGACTATGCTTTCAACCAAACAAATCATTGGGTTTTTTTTTGCTTTTTGTTTTGTTGTTATTGTTTTTTGTAACCGCAGTAAATTGAGGAAGAAATGTTAAAAGTTGACGAAAATTAAATACAAATTTCTGTAATGGTATAATTTTTCTCCACCATTTCTCTTTGCAATTTGTTGTTGGTGAAGAGGGTTGATGAGTTTGAAACTATCATGGGTAGTTTGTTTTGGTGTGTCAACATCGTTCTTACCATTACTTTCAAGCAACTGCTCTGAACATGTTTTTGGTTTTTTTAACGAAGTATAGAAGGTATATAACTTTTTTTTTAAAATATGGAGGTTTATCTAGATGCGGAACAGGGAATAGTTTATTTTTAAATTAAAATAAAATCTGCAACATAGTATTGGTTATGTCAGTGATGTTGATAGTGCATAAGAAGGAACAAGAATGGTGTTGAAATATGTGTGGATGATGAACTTGCAGGAATTTTATACATCTCATTATTCTATCATAGGGAGAACACACATGTTCACAACTTTTAAACACATATAAAATGAAAGTGTTTGTGTCTGGCTTGTACAGTTTGTGGCTGTACAGTATAACCTAGCTGCTCATAGCTCCATCCTAACAACGTTTAATTTTTTGTGCATTTCAAAACACTTTGTATTTCATTTGTCATTTGTGTGCCTGTGTCATCAGCTGCCTTTTTTGTGGCTGGCGTATGATTGAAAGATATGTTGCAGGTTACAGGTAATTCACTGTTGATTGCTACACAAAGAAGGCCAGTGATGACATGTAACATTTAGAAATTTGAACTCTCTATGAGTATGAACAGAGAACACTTTGAACAGAAATTCGAACTCTTCTCTTAGAAACTGAAACTCCCATGACCAACAACTGAGCAAAGACTTTGTGTTGGATATGGGTTCAAAATGTGTAGCTGGAGAAAATGATATTGGGTGGCTGTGACAAGTCAGCCTCACAGTCTCCAATTTCAATGTCAAAACAGTTACAAAACATTGAAAGGTTTGCTTTTCAGTGACCAAACATTTACGTTTATACTGTTGAGAAACCTTTGATCCCCAAATAATTTTCAACACCAATATATGTACTTGAGAGGATCTGATGGCTGTGATATTTCCTAACAACATGGACATCTTGTCGGTGAGTTTTGACCAGTCTCTAGGAAGTTTTTCTGTTAAAAAAAAAAATCTGGTCAGTTTTGAGGGAAAATTGTAGTGTCACATCCAGTTAATTTTTGTAATGTTGTATTTCAATAGAGTTATCAATATAATTCAATTATTAGCAATTGTCCATGTAACAAACTCCACTTATTAAAAAGGATGTTTAAGCACAGACCTGAATGATGATGTGATTGTGCTGTCTCCCTGTACAATAGTGAAGTTTATTCAATGTTTTTATTTGTAATGAGAGATTTGTTTTCATTTCTAATGCGAGATGTATGTTTTTATTTGTAATGTGATTTATGTTTTTATCTGTAATGCGAGATTTATGTTTTGTATGGGTAAGCACAATAAACAACTTCACTTGACACTTTGACTACTTGTCACTATTTTCACTCGACACTTTGGCTTCTTGGCACCATTTTCACTTGACACTTTGGCTTCTTGGCACCATTTTCACTTGACACTTTGGCTACTTGTCACCATTTTCACTGAACACTTTGGCCTCTTGTCACCATTTTCAATTCTCTTTTGTCTTTGTTTCTACAATATTTTGGTCTCTATCCACATAAATGTACACCAAGAAAACATCGACATACAAATGAACAGAAAACACCCACATACTGTCATATCACCATCGCCCTAGTGTTGGGTGCGGGGGTTAGTATCCCCACTTAGTGGAAATTTAGTGCTTTAAATTACCACCGTTTCTGTCATTCTCATTTGTTATGTCTCGTTCCTAATCTGTTCTATCAATCTATTATCTTCCATCTTCTTCGCTAGACCAGTAACCTAAATTTTTTCTTGAAAACTCCCAAAACCTCTCGTCTGTGTATGGGGTCTGTTTTGTCAGCTTGGGGAATTGGACGCTTTCTCCCCAAAAGTCACTAGGGCTTTCTAAGGTAGTATTATTATTTAGAAATTTAAGCATTTTGTATGCTTCTTTAATATTTTACAATGATGTTTATATTCTATTTTATTTTTCTAAATGGGCGTTAGATAAATTAGAGTAAAGCCTCAGCATTGGCTGCATTGGTTGCCTTTATTGTAAAGTGATAGGCTGGTGGAGCGCCTTCAGTATTATTAGGGTTGTTTTAGTAGATCTTTTATACGGATCGGAGGCGAGTCCTCTTTCAACCAAGTTGTGGTCATTATTCGGCTCTTTCCAGTCTGCTGGACCCTAGAAATAATGACTACTTTCAAACAAACGCACACTGAAAAACACGTCCATTAACATACTTTCAAACAAACGCACACTGAAAAACGCCTCCACTAACATACTTTGAAACAAACGCACACTGAAAAACACGTCCACTAACAAACTCACATGGAAAAACATGCCCACATACAAATGCACATGAAAAAACACATCCACATATAAATTCGTACTTAAAAACACACATACAAATGCACAATCTTTTTTGCAATAGACAGAAAAAATGAACACACCTTAAGACAAGATATTCTGATTTATTTATTCCAACCATACAAACATAATTTTATGACCAATTTCCCAATGTTAACAAATTTATAATGTAAACACTTTTTTAAAAATCTTATTGATCTACCAACATGCAGGAGAACTACAACCAATGTTTTTTTTCCCTGTTGATATTTGACATCCAAAATATCAAGAATTTTAACAAACTTAATGCATATAATAACACACACAAAAATTTAAAGAATAAATTCAACTTTGGGAGGACTTGTTTTTAAAAAATAATATTTGTTGGAGTAAGCATCTGGGAACAGCTAATGTCACATTGATAAAAATACAACTTAAAACACAGTGTTTCCTTTTAAAGCAACAGGTAATGAACAATGGTGAAAAGGATTACCTCTGAACGTCCAACATCACATCCAGCATTTTCAATTAGTGCCAAGCACTTCACTTTATACAGACATGATAGCAACGTTTGAACTAAACACATTATTATTCTCTCTCACTCTCCTTACAAAACAAACATCACACTAACAACATTCATGCTGGGTTAAAGCACAACGCAGTTTTAGAACAATAATTAAAAAGTGATTAATAGGTGAACCAAAAGCTGTGCATAAGACATAAAATGAACATCAAACACCGTTACAAGTCTTCCTTGCGTTCTACTTTGATCAGCTCCACTTCAAATACCAGAGTTGCACCCCCTGGAATAGAAATCAAACACAGTAAGAAAATACCTAATCCAATCCAGATTAATCATACCTGCCACAAAAATAAAACACATTGAAACAACACATTGTCAAATTAACATCAATAATTCCTATGGCAAATGTAGGAAAATAAAGTTGTTTTGGGCTCCTATACCGAACCAACAGCATATGCAAGGAATCCTGATCCAGATGTACAAAAGACAAAAATAATTCTACTAGTGACACCATAGCACATACCATGTTGCCAACTGGTTGTTCATAACAGTATTTTTCTTTATTTTGCACAGTGTTGTTTGCTAATGTTGGTCGGTGTGAACATGCCAGAGCAGCAATTAATAATAAATAATAATAATAATGATATTTATATAGCGCTTTTTCCCAATGAACAATATTAGTTCAAAGCGCAGTACTCGTTCATTCATTCTAAACATCCGACTTCATACAAAATAAAATCAGACACTTGCTAACGAATAAGAGACAAGGGACAATTCAAGCTCCAGCAAACACTGTTTGATTTTGTACTAAATAAAATGATTATAATTATTATTGATCCTATCCTATCCCTATCCTGTCCTGTAACCCGGAGGTCGTCGGGGCACCACACATGATCGCTTAACCAGCACACTCCATCCCTCTCTGTCCTCAGCAGCCCTGACGGCTTCGCTCAGTGTCAAACCAGTCCATTCTTGAATGTTGTCCTCCCACCTCTTTTTCGGTCTCCCTCTTCTTCTACCTCCTTGCATTGTGCCTTGCAGAATGGTCTTTGCAAGGCCTGATGATCTGGTGACGTGGCCATACCATCGGAGTTTCCGTTTCTTCACCACTGTGAGCAGGTCATCGTGTTGTCCAATGGCTTGTGTGATGGTCTGTCAGACTTCGTCGTTGGGGATGCAGAGTTGCCAACCCTCAAAAAAGTTTTCAGTAGTAAAATTTCTGAATTACAGTAGTTTTATAACATTTTCCGTAGCCATACGTCCTCACTTTTTTTAAAAACGAAGACATGCATACACAGTCTGCAACGAAGGTCGTGAAGAGTGTTTCTGCACGAATTATTGAGAGATCCATATCAGGCTTGAAAAAGGTGGCAACCGACTGAACAGGGACTAACTTTTCTGGATCAGGGCAACGACTTTTGTGACGGTTGCCATTTACGTGTCGCGTCACATCGTGTGATCTCGATGACGCAGTGATGCACGGCAATTTTTCAGAATACTCTTTCCTGTACTCTTGATTTGCTGTCTTCTTTTTTTCTGGGCTTTCATCGCTAGTTTTCTTTCTTTTTGGCATCATGGATTCAAAATACGTCGCACACAAACTTTTCTTCTCGCGCTGTAGAACGTGACCCGGAAACGAAAGGGTCACAGAAAGGTTGAGGTTTTGTGCACCGATTGGCCGTTTGCAAATCCACTTCACAGTGATGGGTCGAATTTCCTAACATGCACTGGGAGCGTGATCTATTACACCGTGCACGTAAACCGAATGACCGTGACCTTGAGGTGCTACGGGAGGCACAGGCGCTCAATAAAACTCGTTAAAACTGTAATACTATCGTCGAAAATTGACTTTCCGTAGTAAATTTTCTATTTGCGTAGCTCCGTAGCCGCGTATTCATTTCCGGAGTAAACTACGGAAATTCCGTAGTGGTTGGCAACCCTGGGGATGTGTTGGGTATAGGAAATGCCTGGAAGTCTTCTGTAGCACCTCATCTCCATGCTTTGTATTCTTCGTTGGAGATCTGCTGTGATGGTCCATGCTTCGCAAGTATATTAGAAGATGGAGATGACAAGGGAGCGCAGCAGTCTTACTTTGGAATGCAGACTGATGGTCCTGTCTTTCCAAATGGGCTTCAATCTTGTCAGGGCAGCAGTTGTTTGTGCGATCCTGGAGAGGACTTCCTATTCTTCTTCTTATTATTGATATATTATTATTATTATTATTATTATTATTATTATTATTATTATTATTATTATTACTACTACTATTATTATTATTAGATACCTCATACTGTTCACCTCACACTTGCTTTACCATCCTATCCTATCCTATTGTGCCCCTATGACCTCCGAGTTATGGGATGGGATAGGATAGGATGGTAAAGCAAATGTGAGGTGAACAGTAGTAGGTATCTGGGATGCACATTGATCAGCTTGAAGACACTTTCACTCATTTACATATTATAAACCATAATGTGATAGCTTGCTTTCATTGCTTTCCATACAGCCTGACAAGTACACAAATAACTTGTTTGGCAATCACAGACTTTAACAACAGTCCAATGCTCACTACTGTAGCTGAAGGAGAAGCGCACTGACAGAAATAACACAATAAATAACACAACTCATGTGTGTGGTTCTGTAGCTGGAGGAGAAGCGCACTGACAGAAAAGACACAATAAATAACCCGTGTGTATGGTTCTGTATGTAGTGTATTCTGGCTGATGAGCAGACTAGGACTGTGAATGTAACAAAGTGCTTTGTAAAGCATGGTACGTAAAACACTAATACTCAATATAGGATAGTTTTACTGTAGCTTGGATGGATATTACAAGTGCTACGCAGCTGGTAGGTCAAAGTCTTACCAGGAATCTTTGGTGGTGATCCCCTGTCTCCATAGCCCATATCTGATGGAATGACTAGCTTTCTCTTTTCTCCTTCACACATCCTGCAGTCACAACACAGCAATCACTTCAAACAGCCTGTAATACTCACAGTTGCCAAGCAATAAAATAAGGATTTTAATAAAGCATCTCTAAGTTTTGAAGTTATCAATATTAGGATGCCAACCATCCTTATTATTATCTTCATCCTCACAATTATCTTCATCATAATTATCATAATTATCATCATCATCTTCTTCATTGGCATAATCATCATCATTCACAAATTCAACTCCCAGGTGATAGTGCTGTCGCTCTGACAATGGATTCAAGGGGCCTTTTTTTTTCTTTTGTGATATTAGAAATGTGTACACTTTGTTGTCAGTCGGTTTTCTTCTTTAGTTACACCGATGGAGAGTGATAAGAGTTTCGTGGTCCTGATATAGTATTAATATGTTGTTGTATGTATTATAGACTTCCCTAATTAGGTCTATACAGTCAATGCATTGTTTTAGACTTCTTCTTAGTAAGAGTGTGGATATAATATTGTAGGTGATGGTATAATGTGAACATGTGATGTGAGCATGTGATGCGAATCTGTTATTTTTGCATGGTGTTTTATTAATTGATTTTACAGACATACAGTCAAGCTTGAAATTTCTTTTGTAAAGATGAATAAAGACATATTGTATTGTATTGTATATATCGCATATTGTATCATCATTATCATCATCATCATTTTTACCATCCAAATTGCTAATATGAACTAATTAAAGTGCATCTGAGGCTAAGACCCAAATTGTACAAAAACTCTAATTCAAACTAAGGGATGATTATGCATTTGCTTATATATATATATATATATATATAGAATGGCACGGTGGCCTAATGGTAGAGCTTTGGTTTGCCGATCTGAAGGTCCCGGGTTCGAGCCCAGACCGGGGCATTGTATTGTGTTCTTGGGAAAGATACTTTACTCCCGTTTCCTACTCCTTTGGATGAGAGTATAAACCGAGGTCTAGTCTGTGTCGCATACATTCCATCATAACGGACTTTAAAGATCCTGACGCTCATGTCCTAGACGGGTGAGTGCCGGTGACAAGAACACACCCAGCATGCACCTAGATCCTTCTCCTCCATCCTTGGCTGCCCAGGATAGTGCTTAGTTGTCTGAAGCGTTATTACGATGCGCCCAAAGGCTGCAAGTTGGCACCTCGGGCGGCTTGAGTTAGATCCTGTATCGGCCAGCGCCTTGAGCCGCCAAGTAATAATAATAATAATAATAACAGGCAATTTATACAGCGCTTTCCAAAATCACAAAGCGCTTTATACAAACAAATGTAAACACAACATGCGTACATTGGTCAATAACACACAATCACATACACACCCCAACACCAAAAATTACTAACAACACTCACTCAGTATGGCGCCTAAGAAAATGGCTTTCTCAAAAAAATATGCGTCTTCAAGTTCATTTTAAAAGACGCTAGTGAAGGACTGTGACAGACGGACCGAGGTAGCGAGTTCCAGGTCTGAACGGAGAAGAAACTGAAGGCTCTACCAACATGTCTCACTCTGTGGTATTCTGATATATGGAACATCCTTTCATCTGCAGACGAGCGGAGAGACCGAGAAAAAACATACACAGTCAAAGTTCAGAAAGATAGCTAGGAGCAGTTCCAGAGATGATGTGGTAGCAAAGGCATGAGATTTTATATTTAATTCGTTGTTCTGGGAGTCAGTGTAGTTCTTCAAAGAGAGGCGTGCAATGCAGTGATTTCCATGCTTTGAAGATGAGTTTAGCTGCAGAGTTTTGGACTTGCTGAAGAGGTCTAAGGACTTTCTGTGTGCAGCCCACAAGGAGTGAATTACAATAATCCAATCTAGACAGAATGCATGCGCTAACTAGTGTTTTTGTTACGAGATATGTGCGCTATAAAAATCCTCGATAATAATAATAATCCTACATTTTTGGGGCGTCTAATATTTGAGAAAATTTGATACAGTGGAACCTCCGGTATCCGTCTCTCTGGTATACGACTCCCTCCGTTATGTGACCTGAAAACTTCTGACGAATTCACTTCCAATAATAAATGACCTCTGGTATGCGACAACCTCGTTTATGCGACCAGCGACCGTGTCTTAAGCCCTTTATACGACCGTCTTAGGGCAATTGAAAACAGGTATCAGTTAATTTGTTGTCTGTACCTTTCGTTTTTTCTCTCATGTTAGTGTACGCCTGCTGTTGTCTGCTATTTCCGGTTCGCAAATAAGGGACATTACTCGCCTACACTGGCTTGTCAAAATGGCGTCGCGCAAGAGGAACGTTTTGAGTATGGCAGAGAGAATGAAAGTTATTGAAAGAAGTGAAAATGGGGGGAGTGTTTTGTCTATTGCAAGAAGTGTAGGTGTTGGGAAGACCCAAATTCAGCTCATCATAAAGGATAAGGAATCTGTGAAACTACGATGGGAGAGTGGAGAAAGTGGCGAAAGGGAAACATTGAAACTGAGAGCTTCTGCACTGAGAGACTTGGATGAACGCGTCTGGCAGTGGTTCGACTGTTTTCTATTTTTGAAGTTGTGAATAAAAGACAAAGCTAAAAATGAAACATGTTTTACAGTTTCCTTTGTCAAAGAATACATGCTGGTGAGTGTGAAAATTATGACTACATACCCCTCCGAGCCTGACCCCCTCCTCCCACCCCACACCTTGTTTCCAATATAATACCACCTCTATTATAAGACCGTTTTTTTCTCAGATTTTGGACGGTCGTATACCGGAGGTTCCACTGTATAAACTTCCATGTCCCATCCACACCATACACGCTGCACTTAATTTGAAGCAGCTTCACACGCTGACTGATTCCTAAAAATAGCCTGCTTTGACCTTGCTTCAGTGGTATCATGATAACAGAGAAGATGATGTGCATTTCTCTCATCATTATTGCTTCTGGTAGAAGCATTTGCAAACTTTGCTTGATTCAGTTTGTGTGTTTAGTTACCTAGATAATCAATCTCTATGTTGTGAATTTTTTGGTGATTCTGATTCTGAATGAATATGTTTTTTTAAAATTTATTATGTTGAACGAGACAGTGTTTGAGATTCTCCTTTTTGTTTTATAGTATTTTGGGTGTATCGATTCCCTTCCTTTTTTCCACCTGTTTAGAAAGTTCTAGAATTCTGTGAGGTTTAATTAAAATTAATATATAATCTTTGAAGCGTAAACGTGCCGTTTAGTAAGTATGTCGGACTGAGTCTTATAGAACATTTTATTTTTAATTTTTTTAACACTTGGACTCCACTTTCTGCATGTTGTGCTAGGTTGGTGTTGAAAGAGGTCTGAAAGCGTGGCTTACGCTGCCTGGAATGCAAGTAGAAACCAGAAATAAAGGGGCATGGGAGTGGTTAGTAGGGCAGCAATGGTCAGGCAGTCTATGTTTATCTCCATCCTAAACCGCTGCCTCTGAGTTGCCGTGAACTAGTCCAAATGGTGTCTGCTATAGAGGGCGACCTTCCCCATACAGCTGTGGATCTCATCATACAAAACAAGGACTGAAGCATAATTGCTCACTTACCCCAGCAGTCCTTGGTCCCATCCCTTGATGACCTGCCCAGCACCCAACGTGAAGACAAAAGGCTGGTTACGTGGAATACTGCTATCAAACTCTGTGCCATCCTCCAGTTTGCCCTGAAATGATCGCTTCAACATTATATACAACAATACAACTTGTAAGCCTTTTCCACCTCAAAACAATGCACAATGAACTTGCTGCTACAGAGATCCTACGTTCACAAATCAGACTGAACCTTTGGCAATGACATTTACAGTAAAAGTTCCACACAACCCTTTTTTCCTCCTCCTCAGATTGTTTTCCTCAAGGAAAGTCATTTCATTTTACCCACGGCTAAGTTGAGCCATTCACTAATCCAAAATTCTTTTTAAAAATCTATTTTTTGTTTGCACTACAAAGAGACAGAGGGAGTACTAAAAGAGCATGCACAGTGCTGGATGTCTTACAGTGTAGTGCATGTGCAGAGTGTCGCCTTTCCTGGATTTGATGGTGCATTTCTCAGGATCCACACGCTTCTTGACTCCAATCTGCAGCTTCTTCTCTCCCGCCTCAACACTGTAGACCAACAGCAGGGGCAACAAACAGCACAAGATGCTGAACAAGTTCATTTTAACAGCAGTTTCCAACTAACTCTGAAACATGAAAATGAAAAAGAATATAGTGGCATTATTTTGGCTATTATTTTTATTTTGTGTGAAGTTTTCCACCTAAGTTTCATCTGTTCATGTTCAGAATTGAATAAGGAGATTAACCCTTTGAACCCTGGATGCCCCACCAATTCTGAGCCCATTCCCCTGGGCTTCCCGGAGAAAAATTGCATTTTTAGCATGCATTTAGTAAAACAACCAAAACTTATCAACCAAAGTGTTAGACAACCCAAAGTACTTCAAATGTCATCTCTTCATCTTCATTATCATCCCACAATTGATCGATTACTTCCTGAGTTGTGTACAGTCGCTTAGCGACGCTTCCTTGATTTGTAGACCTTCGTTTCATGACGCAAAATTGTGCTCGCACTAGAGCGCAGACATTTTGCTTTACCTTATTCCCAATAACCCTCAATAACCCTATTCCAAACAGAAAGTACTAGAAAGAACAGTAAGCTTTGTACGGACCGCAAGAGACTAAGGTAAGGTTACAAGACCGGTTTATCGGTCTATCGGGGCACAGCTGTTTAAGGGCTAGACCGATATATCGGTCTTTCGGGTTCAACGAGTTAAAAAATAGTAATATTTGGAAATAATTGGTGCTGTGTCAGTTATAATTATATAATAGTTGTACCAATTTTATAATTTTATAATAATTGTACCAATGTTATAATTATATAATAGTTTTACCAATGTTATAATTCTATAATAGTTGTACCAAAGTTATAATTCTATAATAGTTGTACCAATGTTATAATTCTATAATTATTTTATTAATAGTTGCACCAATGTTATAATTCTATAATATTTGTACCAATGTTATAATTCTATAATAGTTGTACCAATGTTATAATTCTATAATAGTTGTACCAATGTTATAATTCTATAATAGTTGTACCAATGTTATAATTATAATATTAATATAATTAATAGTTGTACCAATGCTATAATTTTATAATACTTGTACCAATGTTATAATTATATAATAGTTGTACAAATGCTATAATTTTATACTTGTACCAATGTTATAATTATATAATAGTTGTACCAATGCACCCAAGCTAAAGGTTGCAAGTGGAAGCCTCGGGCGGGTTGAGTTAGATCCTGTATCCGCCAGCGCCTTGAGCAGCGAGCAGCTCTTGAGCTGGAAAGCGCTATATAAGAATGATGAAATAAATACTTGAACTGGAGAGGGGCCGGGTAGCTCAGTTGGTAAGAGCGTCTTGCTAGTAACCGAAAGGTCGCTGGTTCGAATCTCGGATTGGTCAACGTGTGATCATATTATTTTCCCCTTTACCAACAACTGGCCCGCTGGTGTCAGTATAAATCGGTCCAGTAGTCACCTATATGCGAAAGTGTCGTGTGACTATAATCTACAAACAACTAACTACTTGAACCGGAGTGGGGCCGGGTAGCTTAGTGGTAGAGCGGCTTACTATAATTACTAGTAACCGAAAGGTACGTAAGCTGTTTCGAATCCCGAATTGGCCAACGTGTGACCATATTTTCCCATTACCATCAACTTGCTCGCTGGTGTCAGAATAATGTGACCAGTAGTCGCTCATACGCTTCGGTGTCGTGTGACTATAAGTATAATCTACAATTACCCTTGAACAGACACTAGCTACAGGTCCAGTAGCCTATGCACCAGCAGACGATTTTTCCGTCAGGTTGCTTTGAAGTAAAGATCACGAGCATATCCTGACAGTACTGAGATTTACACGATTTACTCTGATTTAAAGATTTATACTATAATGAACGTTTTTATTACAAAATTGCATACTGTCGGAATAAAACTAAAAAAACACACCTCTAACTTGTTGTCACACACGCGTTGAAGTTTGATAGGTCAACTCTTTTGTGTTAGAAATCCATGAAATTAACTTCCGGTTCCGGTAAAAACGAAGCGGCGTCGGTGAATTTGTTAAATTTTGAAAGAAAATCTACTTCATCCTCATTCATTGTGATGGCGTAAGTACATTGAACGTGTTGTGCATTTATAGCTGTTACTTTACTGTTATGGCTTATGAAAATTTAGGCCTAAATTCCCGTTCTTTTTCTTAGATGTTATTACTAAAACTTTTGGAACATCTCATTTTCGATTTGTTATTTACCTCGAAAATAATGATCCACAAAGTGTACTTGTTTTGTTTTAATTTCATAATTTTATGACTTCTTATTTCTTGTTTTTAGGACTATTATGCAGAAACCTAAGAGTGAAATGACGCCTGAAGAGCTGCAGGCTCGCGAACAAGAGGAATTCAACACTGGTCCATTGTCGGTGTTGACACAGTCCGTCAAGAACAACACACAGGTTCTTATCAACTGCCGCAACAACAAAAAACTCCTAGCCAGAGTCAAGGCATTTGACAGGTGTGTTTGTTATGTGTACTGTGTGTAATTTTGTTGCAATTTCGGCATTGTTTCTTTCGTGCAATATCTGTTGCCACAGCTGGTGACGATCATGTTTAGTCCTTTGTTGATCTATGCATGGAAAAAGGACTAAACGCTTAGCCTTAGTTCCGTACAATAGCCTAGCTAGTTGTAGGTACTCCAAAGCCTTCATTGGCTCTTGTCCGCTCGTCAGTTTTGACTTCACTTTCAACACTTAGTATTAATGTAAAACTGCATCAAAACGAACAGTGGCTGTATTCAAATAAAAATTGAAAGCTTTATCTTTACATCTGTGTTGTTTGTAATGCATATTTATGCGAAAGATTCCGAGAAAACAGCTTTTGAATACGCCCCTATCCGATCGCTGAATGCCGCTGCGAAACAAATGTCAGCGGCGTCTGCTGTGAGGTGGCTTGTTTTAAACTCAGTGCTTTAAGATATTTCATTGGATGGCCTAAAAATAAGAACCAGTGAGAAGTTCGGATACTTAGCTTCATTCACATATCAAATATGGCGGGCTCTGATATGTGAAAGAGTTGTTAAGAGCAGAGCAAAGTGGTTAAAGCAATTTTGATGTAAGTTTGATTTTAACTAGGATTTTTAAAATTAGCAAGAAATAAAGGGCAGAGTTTTCTTTATAAAACTAGGGTATTTATTAATTTGTACGGTGCGCTTTGCTGTAGAAAGTGTACACAAATGGTGTTGGGGTTATCTTGCTGCCATGGCGAAATGAGTGCTGAGCGTAAACTGAGCCAGAATTGTTAGCCAACTTTACTTACGACAAAGGTGGGTGGGTGAGGGTGGGGGGTATAGTCAAGGAGAGAAAGAGAAATGTGTTTGGTAGGATGGAGAGTAAACTGTTAATATTATCAATGCCTCTATGTCAGGTTGTGCTTACATTTAGGAATTGTAATACTAATATTTAACACAATGTATTTGGGAGAATGCTATTGTAGATAATAACTTACTTTCTTTTTGTTCACTTTCAGACACTGCAACATGGTGCTGGAGAACGTGAAGGAGATGTGGACAGAGGTTCCTAAGACGGGCAAAGGGAAGAAGAAGTCCAAGCCTGTCAACAAGGATCGCTACATCTCCAAAATGTTTCTGCGTGGTGACTCCGTTATCCTTGTCCTCAAGAACCCACTGGCTGCTGCCAGATAAACTGGAGACTGGTTTTCAAAGTCTGGACTATTATTTGATCATGGACTATTTTATCGTTTGTTTCCATGTTGTGGGCTGTTGTAATAATTTGATGACTTGTAAATGTGCTGACAACTTTGCCCAATAGTTTGTTTCTTCAGGTCAAGCAGACATTTCTCAAAACAGCTTTTTTACGGAGCAGAGTGGATGGCAAGACTGCGTGCAGATGTGGATGACTGGTAAAAGAGAATGGATTAGATCATTATTGTGCTTTCTTTCTCCCCTATCAAAATTGTTTTGTATTGGAAAACACAAGACTACGACTGACGTTCTACAAGTTGGAAAGTATTAGCACAATTTATAGTAATACCGTTCTAATGCCTGTATTTGTAAGTGGCAACTTGATCAAGATCTGAAGTTTGCTTAAAACGCTTGGTTTATATTTTTAGTATATATGTATGGGAAGGATGAAAAATAGAGCTTACGAGTGTCATACATTTCTTTGCGCGTGTTATAAAATAATTATCCTTTTGTTCAGTAGATTCCTTCTAACTTGATATTAGTTTGTAAATAGTTTTTAGTGTTCCAATTTCATGTACACACGCATTCATCAAAAGGCCTTTCTTATACAATTACACAAGTTGAGACATAGAGATAAACATGAAACATTTCTTTGAATATTATTTGAATAATAAAGGAGAACAGAAAGGTACTTTACTGTTACAGATAGCCGTCTTTTTTGTTTACTGAATGTGTTAATTTTGAATAAAAAGTGTAAATGTCAGACTTGTTTGTTTTTAATCTGTTGAGTATGACAGAATGACTGGGTGCAGTATCAAGCTTGTCTAGTTAGCTGTATTTTATGGTAAGGTGTGTCAAAACAGAGTGACTGGATGTGGAGTATCAAGTTTGTCTAGTTAGCTGTATTTCGTGGTAAGGTGTGTCAATACAAAGTGACTGGATGTTGAGTATCAAGTTTGTAACGTTAGCTATTGGTAGTAATTTTTAAATTCGGTGTTTCAAGTTCTTCTACAGCATCAGTATTGTAGGCCTTGTACTGTTGTAGTATGCTGTTTGGCAAAGTACATACGAGTACTGTCCCTTGGAAACACGGTTCACTTCAAGATAAACAAAAGGTTACGTCCCGTATTTCAGCGATGCGATGTTTGGTGACCCGTCTTTCTATACTGCTAAAGTTAAACAAAAGGGGTTGAGTTAGAACCGCTGCTGCACATTCTTCATGCAACGAAAGATTAACGAAGCGATACTCTCAACGAAATGTGATCTGTATTTATCTAGTCCTGTGAAAGTTTCACATTAAACACAGGCAGCGCTTCTGTATGAGATACTTGCTGTTAAACTGACCATTACTGTATTACATTGAATGGTAATCTTTTGCATAACTTGTGACTGTTGTGTTGCAAGATTGTGATCAACATTTACTTCTCTAGCAAATATACATCCCAAATAAGTGTTAAAGGCTTTCAGACGTGACTGCTACACAAAAGGGAATGACAAACATTATTTATAACATTGACACAAATATTTGTAAAATCTTGGATTTATTTATTTCAAAATATTTATTTAAAAAACAAATGTTGACGTGAGTAAGCAAAATGTTGTTCAGACGTTTAAAACATTTCTCATTGACACCACCACTGTCATGTTTCTAATCCACATCATTGATTATGTGTGTGTGAAAGACATTTATAATTATACCAAATAAATGCTTACAAAATTAATACTGTACAAAATGGACAATATCTTTACAAATAACTTCAGCTATGTTAAATGAAACTTTATGCAGTGAAATTCACAAGGATGAGACAGTTAACAGCTCTAAGTTGAAAAGGTTTCAAATATCACATTGAGATTGATTAGGAATTTTAAAAATATTGACACAGATGAATAATTTTTTGTAAAATGTTGAAGTAAAGCAGGCAAACAATAAATAACAAGGTCAACAAATGTGAACAGTGTGTACAGTTTGAAAAACAAATGTCGACATTCACAAACATGCATTAAAGCATACAATATTTATTTCCATCGATGGCTGCACAAGGTTTGTAGGTGAATAGTTACACAGTAATACTGGTGCGGTGAAATGCTGTAGAGTGCAGCTTGGCCACAGTGAGGCAGCAGCATGTTGTCTAGCAACTATAAGGGTTGTGCTGCACTGTGGTCAGTTGGAGCAAGAGATTCCAAAGTTGAGCATCTTGGCCTTTTGCCGATAGCGAGAAGCCACTGTGGAAAAAAAAGTTCTGAAAATTAAAAATAGCTCTTCAGGTCCTGTCAAAACTAGCATCAGTCCAGCACACTGTGCTCTGAAAGCCAACAAGGTGAGAAAAGCAAGCACTGAACATGTACACAACTCTGGTAGTTAATACTGTCCTGTCCTATCCCATTACTTGAATGTCATTGGGGCACCACAGATGATCGATTAACCAGCGTACTCCATCTTTCCCTGTCCTCAGCAACGCTCAGTGTCGAACCAGTCCATTCTCGAATGTTGTCCTCCCATCTTTTTTTCTGTCTCTCTCTTCTTCTGCCTCCTTACAGGATGGTTTTTGCAAGGCCTGACGCTCAGGTGACATGGCCATACCATCAGAGTTTGTTTCTTCACCACTGTGAGCATGTCATCGTGTTGTCCAGTGGCTTGTGTGATGGTCTGTCGGACTTCGTCGTTGGTGATCTGCTGGGTATAGGACATGCCCAGAAGTCTTCTGTAGCACCTCATCTGCATGCTTTGTATTCTTTGTTGTAGGTCTGCTATGAGGGTTCATGTTTCGCAAGCGTAGAGGACCAACAACCAGCGTGTACAGCACCACCACCATCAATATCATGTGTTCATAGACTTCAAGAAGGCGTTTGACCGAGTCTGGCATGCAGCTCTATGGGCAACAATGAAAGTGTACAACATCAGCCCTAAAATTATTGAAGTCATCAAAAGCCTATATGACAAGGCTACCAGTGCAGTCCTCCATAACAGCGTCATCGGGAACTGGTTCAGAACAACTATCGGTGTGCGTCAAGGATGCCTACTCTCTCCAACACTCTTCAACATCTTCCTAGAGCGCATAATGTCAGATTCTCTTGCAGATCATGAAGGCACAGTCAGCATAGGAAGTTGAACAGGTGGTACAGAGGCTTGAGAGCACCTCCAGAGCCTATGGAATGGAAATAACACCAGTGGCATCAACACGGACATCAAAGTCCAAGGCCAATCCCTCAATACAGTGCATAGCCATTGTATTGTATCAGACAATGGGTCCCAACAGGAAATTCCATGATCACGCAAACAATTGCTGCCCTGGCAAGGTTGAATCCCATTTGGAAAGACAAGACCATCAGTCTACATTCGATATTCCAAGGTAAGGCTCCTGGGCTCCCTTGTCATCTCCATTTTTCCTATACGCTTGCGAAACATTGACCCTCACAGCAGATCTACAACGAATACAAAGCATGGAGATGCAAAGCATGGAGATGAGGTGCTACAGAAGATGTCTCGGCATTTCCTATAAGCAGCACATCGCCAACGACGAAGTCCGACAGACCATCACACAAGCCATTGGACAACACGATGACCTGCTCACAGTGGTGAAGAAACGGAAACTCCGATGGTATGGCCATGTCACCAGATCATCATGCTTTGCAAAGACCATCCTACAAGGCACAGTGCATGAAGGTAGAAGAAGAGGGAGACAGAAAAAGAAGTGGGAGGACAACATTCAAGAATGGACTGGCTTGACACTGAGCGAAGCCATTATATGAGGGTTGCTGAGGACAGAGAAGGATGGAGTACGCTGGTTAAACGATCATCTATGGTGCCCCAACGACCTCAGAGTTACGAGATAATATAGGATAGAGGAAGAATGAGATGACAACAACCTTAGCTTGGAATGTAGATTGATGGTACTGTCTTCCCAAATGGGCTTCAACCTTGTCAGGGCAGCAGTTGTTTGTGTGATCCTGGAGAGGATTTCCTGTCGGGACCCATTGTCTGATACAATGGCTCCTAAATATTTGAAGCTATGCGCCGTGTTGAGGGATTGGATTTTGATGTCCGTGTTGATGCCATTAGTGGTGTTGGTTATCATTTTGGTCTTCTCTGTATTTATTTCCATTCCCAAGGCTCTGGAGGTGGTATCCTCTGTACTAGCTGTTCAAGTTCTTGTTCCTCTCCAGCCAATCCATCAATGTCATCCGCAAAATGGAGATTGCTCTATCCCCTATGCTGACTGTGCCTTCGTGATCTGCTAGGGCATCTGACATGATTCTCTCCAGGAAGATGTTAAAGAGTGTTGGAGAGAGTAGGCTTAGTTAATACACCGCGGTTAATTTATTACCAAAATGAGACAGTATCTCGGACATTTATGAATCTGACTGATTTAACATTGTGAATACATACGAGGGCAGTCCTATAAATAATTGACCTCACCGCCCGATGGCGCCAGTATCGTGTAGTACATTCTCGTAGACGGCTACTGTCGAAATTTCAGCCAGATCGGACTCGTAGTTTTATTTTGACCACATGTGGAAGCGGGTGTGTACGCGACTTTTAGAAAAATGGAAAAAGAGCAATATCGGTCGGTGATTCGATTCTTGTTGGGAATTGGGCTATGAACTGCTGCCCCATCCACCGTATTCTCCAGATTTGACCCCGTGCAACTTCTTTTTGTTTCCAAACTTAAAAAAGTCACTCGCCGGGCAGAAATTTGAGTCAAATGAGGAGGTCATAGCTGCCACGAAGGCCTCCTTTGCAAACCTCGAGAAAACATATTTTTCAGACGGGTTAAAGAAGTTGGAGCATCGCTGGGTCAAGTGTATTGAACTAAAAGGAGACTATATTGAAAAATAAATCGCTACTTTTTTAGAATGTTTGTTTTTCTTTTGTAGGCTAAGTACTTATTGGACCACCCTCGTACTAGCTCCACTGAAAATTATATTATTACTGCTACTGTTCATGTTAAATTTACATTTCTTATGTAACAATGATCTCCCTTGAAATTTTGTACAGTATTCTTTTCGAAAATGCACATAATGTAAAGTTTGCCAAATCAACATCATGATAGGTGCTTTGGTAAAGTACTGGAGTTTAAAGAAGTAAACATTTAAAACATTTTTAAAAACATCATGCCAATTTATGATATAAACTTAATAAAGCAAAGCTATTTAAACAGTGACTGTCACTGTGCTAGTTACTTTCCAAATAGTTCATAATACTATAAACACTTTGTTCACTTCCCACAAGACGTCAACATAAATTTGAAAGAGTTAACTTTAGACTGGTTGAAATTTATTGTTGGCATAATAACCAAGTTAAAAAATTGTGCAGGAAACGGCCCAACATACTGTACAGTTTGCAACTGCTCGAGTCCTAAAAAAAAAAAGTTGATTATAATTAATTGTTGAGCGAGTACCTGCAAAGAGTTAGGATAAAGGTCAGAGGTCAAGCCACGTAGCGCCCTCTAAAGGAGGGGAGGGCAGGCCCACGTAAACCCAGCCATCGAGAACCCGCACCAAAGCTATATTTAGCCGAGTCTGAGGAAAGAAGAGTGGTTAATAGTTAGAAGCAAAGCACACATGCACAGCACAGTATTATCAATTAACTGAATATTTATACAGCACAGCAAATGATTGACAACTGACTGAATTTGTAAGCAGTGCGGAATGTTGTGTTTGTCAGTCAGTTCCTTCAGTCAGTATGTTATTTGGCTAATGTCCATATATCAAGATTATTTTCTGTACAGTGTTAATAGTTTGAGCTGAGATCTAGGAGATTATTTATATAAAACAACAACAACAACAGTGCTGAACGTTGTGTTTGTCAGTCAGTTCCTTCCGTCAGTATATTATTTGGCTAATGTCCATACATCTTGATTATTTTCTGTACAGTGTTGAATATTTTACACTGAGATCTAGGAGATAGTCCCAATGTTCTTATCCTACCCCGTAACTTGAAGATCGTTGGGACACCACAGATGATCGTTTAACCAGCATACTCCATCTTTCTCTGTCCTTGGCAACCCTCATTGCTTCGCTCAGTGTCAAGCCAGTCCATTCTCGAATGTTGTCCTTTCACTTCTTTTTCTATCTCCCTCTTCTTCTGCCTCCTTGCACCGTGCCTTGCAGGATGGTCTTTGCAAAGCCTGATGCTCGAGTGACTTGGCCATATCATCGGAGTTTCCGTTTCATCACCACTGTGAGAATGTCATCGTGTTGTCCAATGGCTTGTTTGATGGTCTGTCGGACTTCGTTGTTGGTGACGTGCTGGGTAGAGGCCAGAAGTCTTCTGTAGCAACTCATCTCCATGCTTTTTATGCTTCGTTGTAGATCTGCTGTGAGAGTCCATGTTTCGCAAGCGTATAAGAAGATGGAGATGACAAGAGAGCACTGCAGCAGTATTACAGCGGCAAAACTGACAAACACTGATTCCTTGTTAATAATAATAAAACAAAGAGCTGCTTATAAAGCACAATTTTGGTAAGGACAAATGTCAGTTTTCAAAGTGGTGGGTTTTCCTGTTTTCAAAGTGGTGGGTTTTCCTGTGTTCTTCAGTTCTAAAATTAGAACACGGAAAACCGAATATCATAACCAGCTAAATGAGGACGTTTCTAATCCAGACAAATTTGGTACTAAACAATGGTGGCAACTAGTAAACTTGTTTATGCAGAAGAAAGGCCTACACTCAGATGATATTCCTCCTATACTGCATAATGGCATCTTGTACGACAAAAACAACCAAAAAGCTGATATCCTAAACGAATATTTTGCTGAACAGTCTACCATTACAGACCCTGACGACCCGCTTCCTCCGCTTTTTTAAAATGAGCAAGAACTGACAGATTTATATATAACACCACAGGATGTGTCTAACACTATATTAAATCTAAAGAAAAATAAAGCTACTGGCCCTGATATGATTCACAACAAACTCCTAATATCTGCTGTTCATATTCTTTCGAAACCATTATCCTCTTTTTTCAATAGATGCCTAATAGAAAATACCTTCCCTATTAACTGGAAACTAGCATAATTATGTGACCCCGCTTTACAAGAAAGGAGACCGCGATTCGTGTGCCAATTACCATCCAATTTCGCTGCTCAGCTGCGTTGGAAAAGTTCTCGAACGATGCATTCACAAGTATATTTACGATTTCCTTAAGTCCAACAACCTTATTTCAGCAGCACAATCTGGCTTCCAAACTGGTGACTCCACAATAAACCAAATGCTTAGTATATACAACAATATGTGCACAAACTTTGACCAGGGCACAACGACGCAATCGGTTTTCTTTGACATATCCAAGGCCTTTGATCGCGTCTGGCATAAAGGCCTAATTCACAAATTGAACGCTATAGGGGATCCGAGGAAACCTCCTTACATTTCTTGAAAACTACCTCAGTAACAGACACCAAGTGGTTGTCCTTAAAAATGAAAAGTCGCAGCCAAGACTTGTTTCAGCTGGGGTTCCTCAAGGGTCAGTATTAGGACCATTGCTTTTTCTAATTTACATAAATGACATAGTTGAAAATATTACATCTATTATGAAGCTGTTTGCAGACAACACAAGCATGTCGCACAGCGATACAAATCCGAACAGACGAGCCGAGATTTTACAGTCGGATTTAAGAAAAATTGAGAATTGGTCGCTTACTTGGAAAGTTAAATTTAACCAAACAAAAACCGAACTTCTCACAATCCGACGTGACAAAAACATAAATACCCCCTTTATTCTTCGATAACACGTTATTATCAGAATCAGCGCATCACAAACATTTAGGTGTAATGTTACAAAACAACTGTAAATGGGACGAACATATTGCAAACATAGGAAGTAAAGTAAAACTACTACTGAATTGTCTAAAATCATTTAAGTATTCCCTAAATAGAAAATCACTTGAAATTATGTACAAATCATTTATCCTGCCCATTTTTGACTATGCCGACATCTTATATGATAATTGTACGCAAGCCCAAGCAAACGTTTTAGAAAATCTGCATCTTGAAGGGTTATGAACAATAACTGGTTTAGTGAGGGGCACTAGCCACGAAACTCTCTATATGGAATCTGGTTTTTGTTCTTTAAAAGCTCGTCGAGAAAGACATAAACTAATAATGTACCACAAAATAGTAAATAATTATGTACCTCAATACTTGCATAATCTTCTTCTACCTCTTGTTGCCAGTACCAATCCGTACCACCGACGTAGACTGCTTGAAAGGAATATCCTCGTCATAAAACTGAAATTTTCCACACCTCCTTCTTTCCATCAACCACTGTGCTGTGGAATTCTCTACCAGACAGCATACAGCAAACCACATCAATAGGAGCATTTAAACATTATCTTCACAAAGACGACTCTTGCAATCCTCCGCATTTTTACATTGGAAAAAGGCAAGACCAAATAATACACTGTCGACTCAGAAGAAATATGAGTGATCTCAATCACGATCACTGTTCACTCTGTTAACTAACAACCTCTCATGCTCAGGTGGCTTTCAAAATGAAACTGTTGAACATTTTCTCTTTCACTGTCCCCTCTATACTAACATCATAATAATTACTATCGCTACCCTCAAGCAATAACAAGTAACGTTAAATAACTTACTGCACGGAAACCAAACCTTTTCTCTATCTGACAATCAACTTCTTTTCAGTACCACTCAGGAGTTTATCAAACAGTCGAAGCGTTTTCGTTAAGTGAAATTCTCCGCTTCACCGCACAAACGTCCCGGTGTTCAGCTCAAACCATCTCTCTCTCTCTCTCTCTCTCTCTCTCTCTCTCTGTCTCTCTCACACACACATACACACACAAACACACGTCTCCTTTTTCAATTATTGGTTTAAAAGTGTCAATTTCTTATTAATATATGCATTTAATTTCTAGCTAATTATTTGATTCATTGTTTTTATTTGTTTCTTTTAGTTATTTATTTATTTATATGTGTGTGCGTGTATGTCTACCCCTTGGGGTCATGAGCAATCTTGCCACTGTAGATTGTTCTAACCTATAAATGGAAAAGTGAAAGCCCCAGTTGAAAACCTGTCTTGCCTTTGTAGGCATGACTGATTCACTGCGGCAACAGTACCCCCGTTGGAGTGCCGGGGGTTTCAGTATAAATAGTATCTCCACTTTCTGGAAATTTAGTGCTTTAAATTCCCACTGTCGCTGTCTTCCTCATTTGCTCTTTCCCATTCCTGATCTGTCCTATCACTCTGCTATACTATCTTCTTCTTCGCTAGATCAATGACCTACCTTTTTTCTTGAAAACTCTTCCTGGACAAGACTCCTTGTTTGTGTATGAGGTCTGTTGGATCAGCTTGGGAGTGTTGGGCGCTTTCTGCCAGGTGGTCACTAGGGCTTCCTATGATGTTAGTATTTAGCACTATAGGCATTTTATATGTATGTGTTTTGTTGATGATTTATAATGATGTTTGTATTCTATTTTGTTTTTGTAACCGGGGGGATGTCTTTATTGTAAAGTGCGTGGGATGTCTTTATTGTAAAGTGACTGGCCGGTGGAGGGCATTCAATTTTCCCACTAGGGTTGTTTCGGCACATCTTTTATGCGGATTGGGGGTTGTCCGGTCCTGATTTGGCTCGGAAGAGTCCGCTGGACCTAAAGCAACAATCAATCAATCAATCAATCAATGCGTGTATGTCCGTGTAATTATTTACTAAACCTTATTATCTTTAATTAATTTATTATATTATTTTTTTTAAATTGTTGTATTCTTCTTTATTTATATGCAACTATCAGTTGCCTGTCACTTAATTATTATGTTGAATTTTGTCATACAGGGTGGGCTTATATAAGCTTGCTTGTTGCCTATCCTGTAAATCATTGTTTGAAATTATATGTTTTTTCCTTGAATAAAAATATTTGTTTAAACCAATTGTTCAATTTACCAGCAAGACATCAGATATCTATAAACTATGCTTATGGTCATTCTATAAAATACAGCAGATTTTGTTTTCATTCTTAGTTGGGACAGATATTAGCTGAAGCAAGTTAATGCAGAAAATATACAATGAAACTGCAAGTATAGTCAGTCTACAATGAATCTGCAAGTATAGTCAGTATACAATGAATCTGCAAGTACTATAGTCAGTATACAAGTATAGTCAGTCTATACACAAGCATTACTAAGGTGTATCAAAGCAAGAATTTGCACAAGCTGTATGAGAGGTTGTCAGAACGGTGACGGTGAATACAGGTGAAGCATGAACAGGTTGCACTATAGATATCGATGTTTGTATTGCATTGTTTTACATCCAGCATTAAGGTTACTAGTACATACATCCAGCATTAAGGTTACTAGTACATACATCCAGCATTAAGGTTACTAGTACATACAGAAGGCATTAAGGTTACTATAGTACATACAGAAGGCATTAAGGTTACTATAGTACATACAGAAGGCATTAAGGTTACTATAGTACATACAGAAGGCATTGAAAAGAGAGGAGAAATACTGTTTGTAAATGTAATTACATGCATAAGTTGATCATGAAGTCTTAAACATATCATGGATAATAATGGATGTCACTTGTGTGGATGTACGTACACATTACATAATCTGTTGCAAAGTTTGTGGTGAGATACTCTGTTTAGTGTCACATTACATACATAATTGACTGAAATTTGAACTGAAGCATGCTATAGCTGATCAGTACAATAAAATATAAGGATTTTAGGAATATTTATCAGCCTTAAAAAAAAACATAATAACTATTAAAGAGCAGCCATTACAGTTACTATAATTAGCTTTTGGAAAGGAAGAGGATGATCTCACTGTTAAAAAACATATTAAATAGTTTGTACATTTGTAATCAAAATAGAATTTCATATCTCATGCAGCAGTTATTGGGTAAACATTACTAAAAAGACGGATCTCAAGTTGTAATTAGAAAATATTTAATATTATATATAATATTAGTTTTGCAGAATTATTTGGTAAACAGATCCAAGAAAAAAATATTATTACACCAAGACCCAGAATATCAAAGTTGAAATTAGAATCAAGTTATTCTTGCATGCAAAATTAGTTGATCAACAGTTCTAAAAAGAACAGACCACAAAATATGTATTAATTTGGCAGTAATTATGTGGTAGGCAGAGTTTCATTGAGGATAGATGATACCAAATCCCAACAAGGAGCCACAATTATTGTTGCTACGCATGTCTATTGAGTAAAGATCATACCAATCCCCAATTCAATATTGTGAGTAGCGCCTTTGTTTGGCTGCACACCGAAAACAAATATAACTATAAACATAATAATTAATATTGTACTGTAGTATTTTACAACAACAACAAAAACTCAATGTGCAACTACATTTATAATAAATTAATTATTTAAAAATCTGAGAACAAAAATATTTTACTGTAGATCTATTTTACTAATAATACCTAAAACGGTAACTTTAAGAAAAATAAAATAAAGCAGTCATCTAAATGATAAATGTTTCAGTGCTAAACTGAAAATAAAGTTATCGTCTAAAGGGATAAGTGTTTCAGTGTTATTTATTAAAATAGTTTTAATCAACAATAGTTGTGATAATGGAATTATGATAGAGACAGGAAATTGGTACACTACGTAGACTAAACATTACAAGTAATGTTATTAAAGGCAGTTTTGATGGTAATGGAACATTTTGATTCTACAGTCGCAATAAATAATTACATGAATAATGTGAAACCAACAGTTATGAGAGAGTTCGATCAATCCAATAAGCTTTGAATGAGTACTAATAACTCGTACTGAACAAACATTGACATCTTGTGATACTTTGTGTTTGCAATGTGACGTTGTAATAGCCGCACATAAAACATACTGCTTTGCAATATCATTCCCATTATCAAGTCAGCCTTTTTTTGTGAATGCAGAATTTTTTTTACTTGACCAATTAAAACTTCACTTAGTCTAAATTCTATGCTTGCAGCTCAACAGCTTCGCTCAAAAATTAAAGCGGGCTCGCTACTAATAATTATGTTTTGGACATTGAGTAGCCTCCCTTCCATGCTGCTAGTGTTGGTATGGACACTGGCAAAAAACAATTTTGGTTGCCATTTTATATCAGCATGAGGTTCACTGCCCTATGATTATCTATATATAATAACACTTGGTTACCATTTTATATCAGCGTGAGGTTCTGCCCTATGGCCTTATAGTATAAATAGTATCCCCACTTTCTGGAAATTTAGTGCATTAAATTCCCACTGTCGCTGTCTTTCTCCTTTGTTCTTTCTCGTTCCTACTCTGTCCTATCAATCTACTTCGCTAGACCAGTCACCTTTCTTTTTTCCTGAAAACTCTTCCGGGACAAAACTCCTCATTTGTGTGGTTTATTGGATCAGCTTGGGAATATTGGACGCTTTCTGCCAAATGGTCACTTGGGCTTCCTCTGATGTTATTATTTGGAAATGTAGGCATTTTATATTATGTGTTTTGTTGATATTTTATAATGCTGTTTGTATTCTATTTTGTCCCGGACATAAACTTTGGCTGTAAGCATTGGCCATCTTACTATTGCTATTAGTCTGATGGTTGTTTCAATGTATAGTTTTCTATTCTCCCCCTTCCCCGGTCACCTAGGATTGTGCTCAGTCGTCTGAACGTCAGACTGTGCGCCCAAGGCAGCACGTGGGCTCTTCGGGCGGCTTGAGTTAGATCCTATATCGACCAGCGCCAAGGACAATACCTGACTGGAACAATCTGCCTGACGAGGTCGTCACTGCAGAGTCCCTGGACACCTCTAAGTCCAGGTTGACCTCCTGCCTGTGACATGATGCTCCTCCCCACCCTCCATGCACCCTTTCACCCGCTATCCCCACTCCCCACCTATCCCCAATCCCCTGACCCACCCCAACCCCCCAGCCACTGATTCCCCCTCCCCCGATTACTCTTGTACCATTCCCTCTTCCAATTATTATTTAAGTAAAAATTCATAGCCTCTAGTAGGCTATTCTTAAAGTACACCCGACCTATAATACAAAGCGCGTCTTAGCATCCAAAAAGCGACAAAATCATCAAAATACTGATGTTGGTCGTCTAAAGGAAGAAGAAGAAGAAGAAGAAGAAGAAGAAGAAGAATACGAAAACACAACCCTTATAAAAGGACTCTACACCTATTTCTTATAATGGTGGCAATCACATTTATCCACTTGCCATCCGATCAAAGTCAGCACCAACTTGACTCTGCCTCATGCCGCTTCTCCCAGCTCACAATTCCAAGGCACAAAACTCCGTTCAAGCTTCTTGCAGCTACCAAGCTTACGTAAAGCACGAGATTCTTTCTATTCCTCTGTTATACATTACGCATTTTATCGCATTGACCCATACTTTTGCACATCACTCTCATAGATATAAAACTGTAAACTATATACACCTTGACACTGCATATAATTAGCGTGTATTAACCTCGTGTGTCGTCACAACTACTTTAAAACACTCCCCTGTAAGAGTGGAAATGAGATGAGTGAGCACTACTCACAGTCAATGGGTTTCTGTTCGTGCGGCCAGTATTTGAAGCCTTGCTTTGCTCGCTCGTTGAGCTGCGTGTGGTTGCCAGACCTGCGTGTGGCGGGCACTGATTGCGACTGGCGGCTCGGGGACAAGCGGGGAGAGATGTACATGGAGAAGTTTGGAGGTTCGAACATCGTTTCTGGTGGGTAAAAGAAGTTTTCTTCTGACTTCACTGTGCCTGTATCGATCCAAAAAACAACAACACCCACAATAAAAATTACAACAATTATCTTTACTAAAGTTGAGGTAAAAACTAGAGCACAGTTTTTTGGAAGGTAAAGTATACAAGTTGCTTTCTCTGGAGCACAGGATGCATTCAATGAAATTCCGTGGATAGTATACAATTCAGGGATGCATATGCATATGCGATGGACGCTGAAGAAACAGCCCGATGACAAATATGTTTCCTATCCTATCCCGTAACTCGGTCGTTGGGGCACCACAGATTATCGTTTAACCAGCGTACTCCATCTTTCTCTGTCCTCAGCAACCCTCATGGCTTCGCTCAGTGTCAAGCCAGTCCATTCTCGAATGTTGTCTTCCCACCTCCTTGCACTGTGCCTTGCAGGATGGTCTTTGCAAGGCCTGATGATCTGGTGAGGTGGCCATACCATCGGAGTTTCCGTTTCTTCACCACTGTGAGAATGTCATCATGTTGTCCAATGCCTTGTGTGATGGTCTGTCGGACTTCGTCGTTGGTGATGTGTTGGGTATAGGAAATGCCCAGAAGTCTTCTGTAGCACCTCATCTCCATGCTTTGTATTCTTCGTTGTAGATCTGCTGTGAGGGTCCATGTTTCGCAAGCGTATAGGAAGATGGAGATGACAAGGGAGCGCAGCAGTCTTACCTTGGAATGTAGACTGATGGTCCTGTCTTTCTAAATGGGCTTCAACCTTGTCAGGGCAGCAGTTGTTTGTGCGATCCGTATCAATACTTAACGAAAGCAGCATCCACAACGTCACAATGCTGTTTGATCATTAGTTTATTCACTGTAGAACTAGACTTCATCGCCATTATCCCCAACATCAG
Organism: Oncomelania hupensis; assembly: GCA_036898135.1. Taxonomy (NCBI): domain Eukaryota; kingdom Metazoa; phylum Mollusca; class Gastropoda; order Littorinimorpha; family Pomatiopsidae; genus Oncomelania; species Oncomelania hupensis. Next base: position 82,233,063 of record CM072513.1, read on the forward strand.
CAGCTGCAGAGTCATCGACAACACTATCCGCCTTCTCCTCAGCATCGTCATTATAAACGTGACCATCATCATCATCATCATCATCATCATCATCATCATCATCATCATCATCATCATCATCATCATCATCATCATCATCATTATAAATATTATCCTTGTTATCCTAGTTTCCCTGAAAGCATTATCCTCTCCTCATTATTAGCAGCAGCAGCATCACGGTGCTAACTGACCATCAATGAAGACGAAGTGGTTGCCGGCGTTGTTGATGCAGGCTCTGATGTGTCTCCATGGACTGCCCAATCGACCCTCTCTGTGGCTGTGGACAGCATATAAACACTATATTAACATTACAATAGTCATATAGCGCAGGTATCTAGAAGATGTGATGGTTCGTCATGAAGTCTCAGTCCTCTTCGTTCATCGTACAACCACAGTAAGTTCGTTTGTGTGGCGTTTTTGGTTATAGGTAAATAATCACAAATTTTAGATTGATTGTAACACTAGACACTGGTAAGGCCTGAACTGGGGGGCTGCTGTCTGTGCTTACATGGGTTTCTTTGGCCTAGGGGGCTGTTTTCTCCACAAGCGGTAGTAGTACTGTTTGTTGACGGGGTCGATATTGGTGTAAGGGTTGTCGTCGTAGCTGCCCCCTAGGGGATCACCAGCCTGCAAAATCAATAAAAGTCGGTACTAAGTATCGTAATATTTAACCGTATCTATACTTAACGAAAGCAGCACCCACACCGTCATCGTTGTCGTCATCACCATCGTCAGAAATAGCCTCACCCTCGTCATCATTAAGGCAGCAACCACCACTGCATTATCACCACCTTAACCATCGATATCATCATTATCATAATTATCACCACCACTGCGTTCGCCATCATCGTCGCCACCACCATCATCATTACCTGCATGCCCATGTCTGTGTAGGATCTGTCGATGCTGGGTCGCTGACGAGTTCTGGGTCTGGACACGTGACCGCCTAGGCCGCCAGGTGAGCAGGGCCTGACCATGCCCATAGGCGTCTGACGTCCATACAGGAGCATGTCCGGCATGTCAGCCAGCTCGTCCTCGCGCAGACGGCTGCAGCACAATCAGCACTAAACATGCAGACGGCTGCAGCACAATCAGCACTATACATTCAGACGACTGCAGCACAATCAGCACTATACATACAGACGACTGCAGCACAATCAGCACTATACATGCAGAAGACTGCAGCACAATCAGCACTATACATGCAGACTGCAACACAGCACCATAAACACTAAACATGCAGACGACTGCAACACAGCACAGTAAACTCTAAACGTGGTTACAATTTACTAGGCCTTCTAGAAGTAGTGGATAATTCTCATGCCCATTAGGCCCTGTAATAGATACCATACTATAAGGTAACACATTAGGACCCTCACACATTAGGCCATGTAGTGGGTATGATGCCATTAGACTACACATTAGGCCATGTAGTAGTGTGATGCCATTAGACTACACATTAGGCCATGTATTGGGTTTGATGCCATTAGACTACACATTAGGCCATGTAGTGGTATGATGCCATTAGACTATACATTAGGCCATGTAGTGGGTATAATGCCATTAGACTACACATTAGGCCATGTATTGGGTTTGATGCCATTAGACTACACATTAGGCCATGTAGTAGTGTGATGCCATTAGACTACACATTAGGCCATGTAGTGGGTATAATGCCATTAGACTACACATTAGGCCATGTAGTGGGTATAATGCCATTAGACTACACATTAGGCCATGTAGTGGGTATGATGGCATTAGACTACACATTAGACCATGTAGTGGTATGATGGCATTAGACTATACATACATTAGACTACACATTAGGCCATGTAGTGGGTATGATGCCATTAGACTACACATTAGACTATGTAGTGGTATGATGGCATTAGACTACACATTAGGCCACGCGTGAGTTCCTGTAGTGGAGTCTGACAAATCCACTAACTCGTTGTCTCCCAGATGATTTCAGGGGATCTATGCATGAAAAAGGAGTAAACGCTTAGTTCCATACTATAGCGCGCGTAGTTCGGTTCTATTGGCCGTAGTTCGGTATGCAGAAAATGAACTACGAAGAGTTCCGTCCTAAAGTACTGACTAAACCCCCGAATTTAGTCCTCCTCAGACTACCCTGCCTACATGCTAACCTTACACTATGCCTACATGCTAACCTTACACTATGCCTACATGCTAACCTTACACTATGCCTACATGCTAACCTTACTCTATGCCTACATGCTAACTTTACACTTTGGGCAGGGCTTGCCGAGTTTTGTGACAACATGGGACCACCATTTAGTGTTCACACCTTGCACTTGTGATGAACCCTGTGTTCTGGCATCTGACGTCACTAACACTTGGCAACTTGTAATTAGCTTATCAGCCATTGCGTGTTGCTGTTAGTTGATCGAGCGATCAGTGAGCTGACTACTTTTAATCATGTATACATTGATAAGCTAATTAAATGAATGTGGGTGTGACGGTGGGTCTATTGTTGCTGGGCTCTGCACAATGGAATGCTATTACTCACTCGTCTTTCGTCTGTGGGGATCGCTAGTTAATCTCCCGGTGAATAATCTTAATACATTTATAAGTTTAGCTCGGTCTGTGTTTAGGCTGGGGTTACAGAGATAGAAAGAAAATGTTAAAAGATTCACTGTCACACTAGCTCTCACACGGCTATGAAACATAGGTTTTGATTGATTGATTGATTGTTGCTTTAGGTCCAGCGGACTCTTCCGAGCCAAATCAGGACCGGACAACCCCCGATCCGCATAAAAGATCTGCTGAAACAACCCTAGTGGGAAAATTGAATGCCCTCCACCGGCCAGTCACTTTACAATAAAGACATCCCACGCAGGGGACGGCTGAGGCTTTACCCCAACTACTCGAACCCCCGGTTACAAAACCAAAATAGAATACAAACATTATTATAAATTATCAACAAAACATATACATATAAAATGCCTATATTGCTAAATAATAACATCATAGGAAGCCCTAGTGACAACCCGGCAGAAAGCGTCCAACACTCCCAAGCTGATCCAACAGACCTCATACACAAACAAGGAGTCTTGTCCAGGAAGAGTTTTCAAGAAAAAAGGTAGGGCACTCAGGGCTAGAAATTAACTTTTTTCTTTGGGGGACCACCGGGCCCCTTGATTGAAAAATTTGAGGGCCCACAAGCAACTTTTGGGGCCCAACTTGAAAAATAATGCAAACAAAAAAACAAAAGAATTATTGACAATATAATAAGTAGAAAGTACAATTTGTCTGATAATCTAAAATAAAAACAATTGAATTTCCAATTTTGCTGAGTGATGTCATTTTTATTTGCCTTTTCATTCACTTTCAAACATTACCAACAAAAAAGGGGGAAAAAAACACACACACACACATTCAGTGACACACATATTCCAGTGACTAGTGAGCCTGATAATTGGAAAATACGCCATCGCCGATTGTTTTAGCAACTGTATGGCGACGATATGTAGCCATACTTTCGTACTTGCAAAGATGGACATTTTGCGCTTATGTTATGTTATAGTCTTTTGTTTATTATATTAAAAAGATATTGAAGTGTATATTAAACTTTTGAGTGGAAAATTAAAGGGTGTTCGCTTCTTTTCTCTGTTGTTTTTTCTGTCCAAATTTAGGGCACCGGTATGGGTTGCTTCCCTTGGCCCAAATACGTAACTGCCGAGTAGAGCTAGCTGTAGCAGACAAATTATTTTGCGGGCCAAGCGGGCCCTTCGTTTTTCAACATTCCGAGCCCGAAATCAACTTTGCGGGTTTTTGGCCCCGGGCCCCCGCTAATTTCGAGCCCTGGCACTGATCCAGCGAAGAAGAAGATAGTATAGCAAAGTGAGAGGACAGAGCAGGAATGGGAAGGAGTAAATGAGGAAGACAGCGACAGTGGGAATTTAAAGCACTAAATTTCCATAAAGTGGGGATACTATTTATACTGAAACCCCCGGCACTCCAACGGGGGTACTGTTGCCGCAGTGAATCGGTCTTGCCTACAAAGGAAAGACATGAAACATAGGTAGTCCAGCCACTTGTTAACAGTAAATATCACACATTTCTTTCCTCTACTCTATACAAGATCTGCTAATCACGATACTAACTTAAAAATCCAAATATCACTTCGAATAGTTCGCTCCTTGATAGTTCTGTGCAGCTACTGTCTCATCATCGGGCTAATGGTGCGTCCTGCCCAAAGGGTCACAGTTCTGGAAGAGTGGACTATTGGTGTCCTTTGCTAACAATTTTGGTGCACGTTTTCCAATTCACTTAGCTCTCGTGTAGATGAGCGATGTTATGGTGGAGTCTTCTCCTGGTTGACAGACTCGTGGGCTCTCGTAGCTCAGTGCGTGAGGCTCCAATGCAGGCCGAATGTCAGTGAAGACTTTTAATTGTCTTGCTTCTGCTCGGGCCAACGATGCCTGCTTGTCTTTTTGACAATGTCAGCCTGTGGCTAACTAGGTTGAATAGAATTTCACCAGTTCCGGCTTTTAGTCTTCAAGTAGAGAGACCTTTCAGAGCTTAGCTCCTTCCTCGATGCAGTTCGAACAACGAATCAGTATCTATCCCGGTGGTCAGCCGGAAGCCCGGGAAATCTAAACCACAAGAGGCTTACTCTGGCCATGGTCTATGCTCTGGCGTACCGGCTATACGTAAGTTGAATGATGTCACTGCCTAACTGAGCCCGCGTCAGCGTACATATGTGTAGCCCACAGTAGACTTTCGTCGTCTGCTGCACCGCAACGTTACTTTACTAAGGTTACAGCTGACTACATAAGGCGAGAAGTCATAGTGCTGTGTAAAACTGTCCTCTTATCACAGTGGGTGCATTTATTGACGAATTGATTGTTGAAATGAGATATTTTATGCGTAACTACCCACAACAAACCTTACAGAATGCAAACCGTGGAATGTCCGACCACATTCCATGTGTTGACATTTGGAGGCTTTGCCAGGGCTTGGTGGATCTGTAAATGTTGTTGGACAGCCGCTGCTAATCCCCTCAACAGGCAATGGATTATGTTGGATTATTGCTTCTGGCTTTGCTTAAGTCTTGCGCGAAGCGATTATCATAAGTAATTTGGCAATACGTGCAAGTAACAATTAGCTGTCCAACATTAACGTTGGTCTGCTGGTCTGTGTATGGTCAGTAAGCTGACATATTATAGCCATGCATTGTCAACAGAAGAATGGACCCTCGGCAAGAATTTTGTGGATCCCCGATAGCGGAGGACAGGGAAAGATGGAGTACGCTGGTTTAACGATCATCTGTGGTGCCCCTATGACCTCAGAGTTACGGGATAGGATAGGATAGGACCCGATAGCGGACTGGTAGAGGGTCCATTCTTCTTGCTTTAATGCGCCTGTGCTTCTATATACCAGACATAGGACAATATAGCCTTACAAGTTACATTGAGTCTGCATATGTAGCTCCATAAGCCTGTTCAGGAATAGCTCAGTGGTCAGAGCGCACGACTTGTGTACATGCGTCTCGGGCGACGTGGGTTCGAATCCTGGCTTCAGCAAACAAATGTGTGATTGCTGGATTTTAGTAACCAGCGCTTTGATAAGCTCTCTGAGCTTGTAAGTGCGCTATATAAGAGCAATCTCTTTCTTTCCTTTCTTTTTTTTTCTCAAGCAAACACATTATTTGTACACGTATTGCTCTCATAATAATACGAATTCAAGCATAAGCGTGTGTGCTGGTGTTTGATAGAGGCAGAACAGCCACAACAGAGAATGGCGGAGTTTGTGTGGACCTACATTAAGTGCGAGGTTCAGCACAAGATATCAACATACGCCAACTGAGATTTTCCTTCTTCGGGAATATGTTATGCCAGACGTATTGTTCTCGTACAGTAGGTGCAGATTGTTTTCACTGATACTGCATAATTGATAAGAGTTCATTCATTTCTGTCCCAACAGAATCATGCTTTATATTATGGATTCCACGTGTATAACTGCGACCTCAGAACGGGAGACAATCCTGTGAAATTTTGACATTACTGTAGCGAGCGACACCTTGTGGGATAAGTGGACCATGGATAATGGGATACACTGACTAAACTCCTGGCAGAGTGCCTTATCTTACACAACTTGTGGGAGCCACTCTGGAACTAATACATGTTTATGTATGACAATGTGTGATAAATTATGAGTCAATGGCTAATCTTGCTGTGTAAGCTTATGGGATGAACCACAGTGAGGTCAACAGTATAATATTAATCGTATGATACCATGTTGACGCCAAGACAATCAATATCACCAACCGGAGGGGTATGGTGGCCCAGTTAGACGAAGGTCTGTAGGAACATCGTAGGTAAGGCGACTTTTTTCCACCCCTCAAATATACTATTTAAATCCTAATATCTCATACCCAATCAATTCACTTTTATCACACACACGTAACAGCAAGCGAGCACTCCAGCCCATCCCCAATCTCTCTGTCTCCCACCCCCTATCTCTCTGTCTCCCACCCCCTATCTCTCTGTATCCCCTCCCACCCCCTATCTCTCTGTATCCCACCCCCTATCTCTCTGTTTCCCACCCCCTATCTCTCTGTCTCCCCTCCCACCCCCTATCTCTCTGTATCCCCTCCCACCCCCTATCTCTATGTCTCCCCTCCAACCCCCTATCTCTCTGTCTCCCACCCCTATCTCTCTGTCTCCCCCTCCTACCCCCTATCTCTCTGTCTCCCACCCCTATCTCTGTCTCCCCTCCCACCCCCTATCTCTCTGTCTCCCACCCCTTATCTCTCTGTCTCCCCTCCCTATCTCTATGTCTCCCCTCCCACCCCCTATCTCTCTGTCTCCCACCCCTATCTCTCTGTCTCCCACCCCCTATCTCTCTGTCTCCCACCCCCTATCTCTCTGTCTCCCACCCCCTATCTCTCTGTCTCCCACCCCCTATCTCTCTGTCTCCCACCCCCTATCTCTGTATCCCACTCCCTATCTCTCTGTCTCCCACCCCCTATCTCTCTGTCTCCCACCCCCAATCTCTCTGTCTCCCCTCCCTATCTCTATGTCTCCCCTCCCACCCCTATCTCTCTGTCTCCCCTCCCACCCCCTATCTCTCTGTCTCCCACCCCCTATCTCTCTGTCTCCCCTCCCACCCCCTATCTCTCTGTCTCCCACCCCCTATCTTTCTGTCTCCCCTCCCACCCCCTATCTCTCTGTCTCCCCTCCCACCCCTATCTCTCTGTATCCCCTCCCACCCCCTATCTCTCTGTATCCCCTCCCACCCCCTATCTCTCTGTCTCCCCTCCCACCCCTATCTCTCTGTATCCCCTCCCACCCCCTATCTCTCTGTCTCCCACCCCCTATCTATCTGTCTCCCCTCCCACCCCCTATCTCTCTGTCTCCCACCCCTATCTCTCTGTCACCCACCCCCTATCTCTCTGTCTCCAACCCATATCTCTCTGTCTCCCACCCCCTATCTTTCTGTCTCCCCTCCCACCCCCTATCTCTCTGTCTCCCACCCCTATCTCTCTGTCTCCAACCCATATCTCTCTGTCTCCCACCCCCTATCTCTCTGTCTCCCCTCCCACCCCCTATCTCTCTGTCTCCCCTCCCGCCGATGGAATGTCTATATTCTATTAAATATTCGTTCCCATCAACTCGGCTAAATTTGCTGCACCAGTAATATAATACACTGTCACCTAGCAAATCCTGCCTACTAAGCTGATAAGACTGGTATGCGACTACCAGTCACGGATTTACTTATTTGTAGACAATCTACTGCAGGTAAGATTGTATTATAAATCTCTCTGTTTCTTTCTTTCTTTCTTTCTTTCTTTCTTTCTTTCTTTCTTTCTTTCTTTCTTTCTTTCTTTCTTTCTTTCTTTCTTTCTTTCTTTCTTTCTTTCTTTCTTTCTGTCTTTCTTTCTGTCTGTCTTTCTTTCTTTCCTCCTTCTCTCTTACTCTGTCAGTCCATGGAAGTACATAGTCCGTCTGTCTCCCTCTTTCTCTCTCTCTCTCTCGCTGTCGCGTGCATATAAGTTCTCTCTCTCTCTCTCTCGCTGTATACGTAGAGGCACGGCGGTCTAATGGTAGTGCTTTGGCTTGCGGATATGAAGGTTCCCGGGTTCGAGCCCTGTCCGGGCCATTGTGTTGTGTCCCTGGGAAAGACACTTTACTCCCGTTTCCCACTCCTTCGGATGAGAGTATCAACTGAGGTCTAGTCTGTGTGCCACATATATTCCATCATAACGGACTTTAAGCACTTGGTCCTTCTCCCTCATCCCTGGCTGGCCAGGATAGTGCTCAGTTGTCCGGGCGTCAGACCATGCGCCCAAAGGCTGCGGGTGGGCGTCTCGGGCGGTTTGAGTTAGACCCTGTATCGGCCAGCGCCTAGAGTCTGGTCAAGTACGGCGAGATAAGTGCGCTATAAAAATCCTCGATAATAATAATAATAATAATAATAATAATAATAATAATAATAATAATAATAATAATAATAATAATATGTGTGCGTGTATATAAGTTCCCTCCCTTTCTTTGTCTTTCTCTTTCTTTTTCTCTCTTCCCCCTCTCTGTTATTCTGTCCCTGTCTCTCTCTCTCTCTCTCTCTCTCTCTCTCTCTCTCTCTCTCTCTCTCTCTCTCTCTCTCTAAAATCTTTATCCCTAATAAAAAAGTTTCAAGTTTCAAGTTTCAAGTTTCAAGTTTCTCTCTCTGTCTCTCCCTCTCTTTGTATCTTCTCTCTCTCTCTCTCTCTCTCTCTCTCTCTCTCTCTCTCTCTCTCTCTCTCTCTCTCTCTTTCTCACAGTTTTCTTTTCCTTTGCTTTTTTTCCACATGGGTGGTCTCACTAGGTTTGTTCTACGTCTGTGTATGAAATAAACGCTAAAGAGTTACATTGGACACAATATTACGTTTTCTTTGTTAATTTGTCCTTAACCCATGAATCATATTTTTTTCAAATTAATTGTTTAGGTCTGGAAGATCCTAGTTACTTGTCTAAAGACTTTTATGTATTTGTGTTAGTATTTATGTACTTTTAAAAACTTTTTAAAAACACTGTATGATTGCCTAAATAGTTACTATGGCTCAGCAATTATTCTTTTTTTTTTTTAAAAAGATCATCAATCACCATCACCTTTGGTGTTTGGTAGCGCCAGTAAAAAGTCTGAAGGATGCGGCTATTGACTTGGAGATTTCGAAGTTTTTGAAGGCAGTACATTCTCGAAAGACATTTTTTATGGATGGCCTGGGTGTTTGCAGTGAAATTCAGTTTCTCGTCAGTGAAGGTTCAGAGGTATTTGTATTGAGTGACTCTCTCGACTGTAACACCATCAATGACAAGGTCTGGAATGAGAGCGTTGTTTTTACGAAAGTCAATGACCAGTTCCTTAGTTTTCTTGACATTTAAGTCCAGATAGTTTTGTTTGCACCATGAGCTGAACCTATCAACTGCAGAGAAATACACAGCATTTGAATTGGACAGGTCCTCAAGGGCAGAATCGTCCGAATATTTTATGACTGGTGTGGTGTCAGTTCCTCTGCAGTCATTTGTGTAGAGCGTGAAATGTACCGGAGAAAGAACTGTACCCTGAGGAGCTCCTGTGGACGTTTGTTTGAGAGATAAGACAACAGAGTGAAAGCGGACGACTTGAGATCTGGACAAAAGGAAGTGAACGACCCACAGGACGAGTCTGGGAGGGACAGTGTAAGACAGAAGCTTCTGAGCCATGAGTTGTGGCTGTATGGTATTGAAAGCAGAAGAAAAGTCTATAAATAGAATACAGACACAGGAACCAGAGGTCTCTAAGTGATCATAAGCATTGTGGAGAAGCGTCAGAGTAGCGTCGCTGGTACTACGATTGGGTTTGTATGCAAACTGAAGAGGGTCAGAGAAAGGCTGAGTGTGACAAAGAAGACGAGACAGAAGAATCCGTTAAAGACATTTCATAGCTATGGATGTGAGGGCAACATGGCGGTGGTCGTTGAGTTCTTTGGGTTTACTGTTTTGGGGCACGATTCTTACATGTGCTAACCAACAGCTGTCTTCCCTCTCCATTTTTGTTTTTCAACCAAGTTGTGGTCTTGATTTTGTGGCCCTGATTCGGCTCTTTGCAGTCTGCTGGACCCTGTATGCAATGAATAATTAACTAACTAACCAGCGGTATAAATATTATACCAGACCGCAATCATTATCATTTAGTTACAGAGCTAATTAATACTGGTCTGCTGACACCATGCACAACGCACACAGCGTATCTGCGACTTGCCGAGGCTTACATCTCGCACCCGTCACAGGCAGCGTAAATCTCTGTGCACGACTGCACGCATGACGTGGATAGGCTTGCTTACTGCACACATGGCGTGAATAGGCTGGCTTACTGCACACATGGCGTGGATAGGTTTGCTTACTGCACGCATGGCGTGGATAGGCTGGCTTACTGCACACATGGCGTGAATAGGCTGGCTTACTGCACACATGGCGTGAATAGGCTGGCTCACTGCACACATGGCGTGAATAGGCTGGCTTACTGCACACATAGCGTGGATAGGTTTGCTTACTGCACGCATGGCGTGGATAGGCTTGCTTACTGCACACATGGCGTGAATAGGCTGGCTTACTGCACACATGGCGTGGATAGGTTTGCTTACTGCACGCATGGCGTGGATAGGTTTGCTTACTGCACGCATGGCGTGGATAGGTTTGCTTACTGCACACATGGCGTGAATAGGCTGCCTTACTGCACACATGGCGTGGATAGGCTTGATTACTGCACACATGGCGTGAATAGGCTGGCTTACTGCACGCATGGCGTGGATAGGTTTGCTTACTGCACACACGGCGTGAATAGGCTGGCTTACTGCACACATGGCGTGAATAGGCTGGCTTACTGCACACATGGCGTGGATAGGTTTGCTTACTGCACGCATGGCGTGGATAGGCTTGCTTACTGCACACATGGCGTGGATAGGCTGGCTTAATGCATGTCTATTGCGATAAGCCACTATGTTGATCGATCACTTTCAGTGGCGCAACTTCAGCGATAAGAACTAAGCTATCAGCGATAAGGTGGATTGCCAGGGTGAATTCCTAGTGACACAGTGAAGATAACAACGGTACAAAGCTGACACCAGCTTCCTCTCCCTAGTCTCTGCCGCTGGTTATAACACATTGCAGGTTTTCTTCAACAGTATGTCATCGCATCAACACTGTCCCGAACTGATAAAGAAGGGGAGACTTGGGGGTCTCATTACGTTACGTCACCTTGCCAAAGTGGTAGTATTCTTTCCGATGAGAATATAAACCGAGGTCTAGTCGGTGCAAGCACGCTTTCCATCCCATGGACGTTAAAGATCCTGACTCTCATGTCTTAGACGGGTTAGTACCGGCTACACAAATACACCTAGCACGCACTAGGTCTCTTCTCCCCGTCCCCGGTCGCTAAGGATTGTGCTCAGTGGTGTGGACGTCAGACTGTGCGTCCAAAGATGGCAAGTGGGTGCCTCGTGCGGCTTGAGTGAGATTCTGTATCGGCCAGCGCCTTGAGCGGCTCTGGAGGTGGTGAAGCGCGCTATAAAAGTCATTACAGAAACAAATAAATAATACTGCTAAACAGCTGCCGAGACTTGTAAGATACATTTGGCGAGTCTCAGCTACGCTGCGTCTCTCTCTCTCTCTCTCTCTCTCTCTCTCTCTCTCTCTCTCTCTCTCTCTCTCTCTCTCTCTCTCTCTCTCTCTCTCTCTAACGCTTAGACATATACTTAAAACATCTCTGTCCTATTCTGGTCCAAGCGTGTAGAATTCTCTACCAGAAGAGGTCAAGAAAAGTGAATCATTACCATTTTTTTAAAACAAGGCTCCATAGATATTTAAGATCCCTTTGCTCTTAATATTTAAGATGATTGTACACCTCTGTATTCTTCCCTACACTACCACAATTTAAGTTACTAAGAATGTATGAATTTACATGTGTGTGTGTGTGTGCTTGTGCTTGTGTGTGCGGAAGGAGGAGGAGATGGATGGGGAGGGGAAGAAGGGTGGGAGTATGTGTATTAAAATGCATTAATTTGCTTAGTGTTGCTGACATGCTGACATGTGTTGCTAACATGCTGACCTGTGTTGCTAACATGCTGACCTGTGTTGCTGACACAACCTGCTCCTGTCCAACCTGCCCCAAGAGGGGTTGTGGTACAAAATCTTTTCAGTCAACACTCTGGGAGTCTTCCTCCCTTTGGATCCACTGAAAATGTGATTGTGCTGTAGCTATTGTCTTCAGCAGCAATGAACACAACTTCCTGAACCACTGAAAATGTGATTGTACTGTAGCCATTGTCTTTGGCAGCAATTAACACAATTTCAAGGAAAAGTGAAAAAAATAAACAAACTAAAAGCTTTTCCAAGATTACATCAATTTACTTTCACTATAAAAACCATCTACAGTTTCTCCTTCTGCAGGTTGTCACAGCAAAGACGGCAAGCAACATGGACTCGTAGGTAAATTAAGGCATCTATAAACCAAAAATATTGCAAAAATAGAGAAAAATTACAAATAAACACTGTTTTTTTTTTGGTTTTTGTTGTTGTTGTTGTTGTTGTTGTTGTTGTTTTGTTTTTTTTTGGGGGGAGGGGGGGAAGACATACCTACCCCATAGGACAAGGAGCCCCGGCCTACCCTAATTTATTAACTGCGGCTTAGCGTAAGACCAAGCGTTGAACGGGTTATGAAACGGTATCGGGGACAAAAGATCTGACTTACAGACTGTTACAATGCAATCAATCCTGACTCTCACCTACACTATAGAACGTGAATGCCTACAACTTAACATTTGGGCTATATCGAAGTGTACAGGTTAGTAGCCACAGAAGGGGGTGGCGGCGAGGGGGAGGGGGAAAGTGTTTGGGTGGTCCGACAGGGGACCGAGGGTGGGGGGATGAAAGGGGAGAGATAGGAGTCTATGCGTGGGGGTGGGCAGCCAGAGTGTGTGTGCTGGTGTGTGTGTGTGTGTGTGTGTGTGTGTGTGTTGGTGTGTGGGTGTGGGTGGGTGTGTTGGTGGGTGGGTGTTTGTGTGTGAACACCATTTGAGCAACGTCTAATGCTAGTATTATGTGACTGGCTCAAAGTGTAAGTCACAGGCGCTGTATCTGGATACACGCGTTGTATGGAGAGGACGCTATAGTATCCAGATACCAGCGCCTGTGGTGTAAGTCTATTCCCCCAGCTTATAAATCATCGTTATTGACTCGTCATACACAACTGAAGAGAATGGTTACCAGCGCCTGTGGTGTAAGTGTATACCCCCAGCTAATAAATCAGCGTTATTGACTCGTCATACACAACTGAAGAGAATGGTTAACAGTTTGCATAAACTTTTACTCAGTGAAAGTTCCGCAAAATAGGAGCATTCCAAAGGCTACAGCGACAATCATGTAGGCTAATAGGAGCATTCTATAGGCTACAGCGACAATCATGTAATAGGAGTATTCTATATACAGCGACAATCATGTAATAGGAGTATTCTATAGGCTACAGCGACAATCATGTAATAGGAGTATTATATAGGCTACAGCGACAATCATGTAATAGGAGTATTCTATAGGTTACAGCGACAATCATGTAATAGGAATATTGTACAACTATAGGCTACAGCGACAATCATGTAATAGGATTGTACAACTATAGGCTACAGCGACAATGTAATAGGAATATTGTACAACTATAGGCTACAGCGACAATCATGTAATAGGAATATTGTACAACTATAGGCTACAGTGACAATCATGTAATAGGAATATTGTACAACTATAGGCTACAGCGACAATCATGTAATAGGAATATTGTACAACTATAGGCTACAGCAACAATCATGTAATAGGAATATTGTACAACTATAGGTGACAGCGACAATGTAATAGGAATATTGTACAACTATAGGCTACAGCGACAATCATGTAATAGGAATATTGTACAACTATAGGCTACAGCGACAATCATGTAATAGGAATATTGTACAACTATAGGCTACAGCGACAATTATGTAATAGGAATATTGTACAACTATAGGCTACAGCAACAATCATGTAATAGGAATATTGTACAACTATAGGTGACAGCGACAATGTAATAGGAATATTGTACAACTATAGGCTACAGCAACAATGAAATAGGAGTATTGTATAGGCTATAGTGATAGTCATGTAATAGGAGTATTGTATAGGCTATAGTGACAATCATGAAATAGGAGTATTGTATAGGCTACAGTGACAATCATGTAATAGGAGTATTGTATAGGCTATAGTGACAATCATGAAATAGGAGTATTGCATAGGCTATAGTGACAATCATGTAATAGGAGTATTGTATAGGCTATAGTGACAATCATGAAATAGGAGTATTGTATAGGCTACAGCGACAATCATGAAATATGAGTATTCTATAGGCTATAGTGACAATCATGTAATAGGAGTATTGTATAGGCTATAGTGACAATCATGAAATAGAAGTATTGTATAGGCTACAGCGACAATCATGAAATATGAGTATTCTATAGGTTACAGTGATAATGATAAAATAGGAGTATTCTACAATTATAGGCTACGTCGACAATAATGAAATCGCCTCTCAAAGCCAGGACAACATAAGGTAGAGAAATGTAGAGAAAAACAATAGGGTGATTATTGGTTAAAATTCAAAATGAAATCAAACACGTCTTGAAGCATGTTTTGGGCAGAAACATTTATCGCCTAACAAACATGTTTTCAAAAACACCAGTAAAATAATTGCACCATCACAAGATAGGCCTACCAACAGAAACATGTGCAAGAATTTAAAAAATTTTTTTTTAGGGAGGGTTGGTGGTGGGGGTGAGTGTAAGCTTACTTTATAAAACAACTGAGCATTAAGAACATTGCAATAGGTAAAGCAGCACGCCACAGGCTTATATCCCTTTTCCGGAAGTGTAGAAAGACGACTGGAAATAAAACCAACAAAGGAGAAATGTCCATTGCTGGAGAGAGACAAAAAGGCATGGTCGAAGGGTGGGCTAGATGATTACTGGGTGTGGAGGAAAAGATGTGTTTTGAGACTAGCTTTGAATGTGCCCAGTGATTTGGCAACGAAATGACAGAGGCAATGAATTCTATGTGGAGGGACCAGACATTGAAATGCTGGTGAGCTGAAACTATGAAGGGAGAAGGCGTCTCCACTAGTGTCAGCCATGGCTCTTGGGTTAAAGGCGTTGCTGTATTAGGCCATTGTTGAGGAAGGGGAGGATGGAGGGAGAAAGGGAGGGAGGGAGGAAGCAGGTGGCAAATAATGAAGTGAACGGTGTTGGAAGTCTACAGTTGTATTCAATGGTGTATAAAGGTCTTTTTCAATCGATCCTGTGCCAACAACATGCCTTTATGCTAGCACGCGATCCAATTGCCTGGCTAACAAAGAAAAACGCAAAGCAAGAAGGAAAAAAAAGAAGAAAGAAAAACATGAGAGACACCTTTATGTTATTAAAAAAATATATATTAAAAACAAACTCTGATTTCATTAATATGCAGAAAGTAAGACAGATATTTTAAACATGTATAATGAGAAGTTGAAAAATAAAGAATGGCAGACAGAAAAATAAAGAAAGGAAGAAAGAAAAATAAAGAAAGGAAGAAAAAAAAAGAGAACAAACCAAAAGGAAAGAAAGGCTGATGATGATGATGATGATGACGATGATGATGATGGTGATGATGAGGATGATAATGACGATGATGATAATGATGATGATAATGACGATGATGATGACGACGGCGACGATGACGACAACGACGACGGTGATGATGGCGATGGCGATGAAGTCTTGTATAGCGCAGTTCTCCACGAAAACAACTTATGCTCATGAAATAATAAACAACAAAATCAAATAACATAAAGAATCGAGCACAAAGAAAGAACGAATACAAATATGAATGGCAAAACAAATAAATATATTTAAACTTAAAGAAAGAAAACACAAGTAAAGTAATTAAGGTTATTGGGATACATTTAAAACACGGCACAGGCAGTCTTGACCACGACGGTGGGCATGTGTCAAAAGTGCGTGCATTACTCACTCATTGTAAAAGTCGTAAGAAGTTCTTGCCCTCTGAAACATGTTGCTGCCTCACGACACTGAAATGACCACCACACGTCTGCTTCCAAATTGTCGTCTGCAACACTGCAACCAGTTGTCGTCTGCTACCCGTGCCAAGGGTAATCACTGCAGAGCGCGGCGTTGCCAGGTAGCGGAGGTCTAATCTGGTGCTCAGTGTATGTGTGTTTGTGCCAAGAACAGACGTCGACTTCAGACTGCACACAGTGCACTAGAAACACTTTCATCCACAATGAAATGGTCACTGTTGTACATCATCTGCCATAAACCATATTAGGGCTCAACACAACCGACTTTCCGGGACAGGTAGAACCGCCTGCCGGACAGGTTGGGGGACAGGTTGGATCGATACCCAATCTGTCCGACGGGACAAGTATTTTTGAGCTGCCAAATCAGTCGGCGTCAATGCAGTTGGCTTATCTTAAAACTGAAAACAGACCATTAAGACTTCACAGGCGACACTGGAACTTTATAATGAGTCTAACAGTGCAAGAGTATGACACTGCCAGGTACATGCATATCAACAGCTGTGAATAGGTTTTTGCTATTCTATTTTTGTCTTTTTGTCATTTTTTTGTACGTAGTTGTAAATAGTTTTTACTTTTACTGTTCCGTCTTTTGGTGTATCGTAGCAAAAGCGATGTTTGATCGAGTGCATTTATTTTTATGTAGGCTAATGACTATGTAAAGTGCGGTGAGTCTGGTCGTAGGCTGGAGTACCCGCTATATAAAAATCCGTTATTATTATTATTACTGGACAGAGGGTGGCAGAGTGCCGCAAGAAGGGCTGTGCCCTGAACAAAGTAGGGGCTGGCTGCTGTTCCACTTCTTTTTGTTTTACTTTGTCAGCTCACACCATTTCTGGTGTTGCTTTCCCGGTTCATGGTTCCTTTTCTTTTTTCTCCAGCATACACACACAAATGAATTTATGAAAGTGTTTGAATGTACAATTCTAAAATGTGCAATCAAACTCGCCTGAAAATTTTACTTTTGCTGTGTTTCTTCATCGAAATTGTAAGGAATTTCAGACAGACTGGAAATGTTGTGGGAAAGGTAAAATATTTAACAACCTGTCCGACAGGACAGGTAAAATAGGCCAGGTAAAAAAAAAAGTTGCTGTCGAGCCCTGTTTGTATGTAGATTATAGTCACACGACACTTTCGCATATAGGTGACTACTGGACCGATTTATACTGACACCAGCGGGCCAGTTGTTGGTAAAGGGGAAAATAATATGATCACACGTTGACCAATCCGGGATTCGAACCAGCGACCTTTCGGTTAATTTTTATATTGCAAATATACAATCTCACACCGCAGCTGGAGACGCTGGCCGACGTCATGATCAAAGTCAAGCCGCCAATAGCATGGTTAAAGTCAAGCCGCTAAAGATGCAATGACTCGTAATGCAGCAAGTGGATATGTTGGCCCGCGTTAGTTGGACCTTCCTTTTGGCCAGGACAGCGTCTTCAGTAGCTCTTCAAACTGGCAGTATGTGGGCTACATAGAACTGCTTTACGGAGTTATGTTTACAGAAGTTAGGACTTCTTCTCTCTTTGCATTAGCATTAATAATTAGACATATGATTACACAGCGGTAATCATATTGATTAGACGGCAGTGAGAACTCTCCCATTCAGGCATTGCCTAAGACTAATTTTATTGCACCATAAAAGATTGTTAGAGCAATGAAGGCGAGAGTGTTATGTTACAATTACCAAGTAGACACTACGCTTTTACTTGTTTCTCAGTTCTAAAGCCTTTAAGAAAACAATCATATGATCTACATTTAAAAAAATTATGCAACAATTTACGTATAATTAGCTATTGTTATTTGACATCAATAAACCTGTATATTTTCAAAACATTGTTTCTATGACTAATTTACTGCAGAAAGGAAGACATTGCAGTACAGAAGACGAGAGTTGGTGTCATACATTGCATAATTTATGTCAGAAGAAACTGTTCAGCCATGCATCGTCCCAATAATGTTTTCAGTATATGGTTACCACATTCATTTTCACGCAATATTTAATAGGCCTATTAACGTAGGACACACTGCTCTCCGATTAATACTTAACGACAGTGACCACTTCATGAATTGTCCAACAGCATTGTAATGTAGTAAAGAGGACAGTGAAGCCACACAGCCTGTCATACCTATACCTACACACAGCGTGGCTGAGGTTAGACCAGGCCTGCTAACTGTCAAGGACTCGTGCAATCTCAGCCACCGTATGCTCTTTCGCGCCTCATTTAGCACGCAGTGTGCAGTCTGTACACTAATCTTTATCAGTTCTACATAGCAGGACCTGGGTGTACGGTTCAAAGCCCAATTGGGTTTATCAAGTTTTCTTATTATAATGGCAACAGTTAAAAACGCACATACATTTAACACTCACTGTACAAATGCTAGGTCTAGTCTTTTTATTGAAATTAGAGAATAGTGTCTGACAAAACGCATGATGGATGCATGAGTGCAAGTGTGGGGAGTGTTTGTGTGTATGTGTACGGGTGTGTGTGTGTGTGTGTGAACTTGTAAAAGCGACCAAATGGGTTTCAGAACTGACTTTTTGATTACAAAGTGGGTTTATTTGCTTGGAACCCATTGTGTTTCAGGAACCCATTTTGTTCTAAGTGCGCGGGAGTGCTCTTTTAGTGCTTGGGAGTGCAGTTGTAGTGCATGAGAGTGTTTTAAGTACACAGGAGTGCACTATCCGGGACGGAGAAAATACAGTCCATTTTTGGAGAAATTTGGAAGAAATTTCGACCTATTTCGTCTCCTATAGGAGACGAACTAGGTCAACTTTTTAGACGGAAAGAGCCAATTTTGACTTAGATTCTTACATTTTTAAAAGAAATTTGCGTTCTTTCCGTCAAAAAAGTGCTTTCCGATTCCTACATTCTTAAAGAAACCCATTTTGTATCGAATACAAGTATACGTGTGTGTGTATGTATATATATATAAGAGATAGAAACAGCGAGAGAGAGAGAGAGAGAGAGAGAGAGAGAGAGAGAGAGAGAGAGAGAGAGAGAGAGAGAGATTATAATACTTTTTAAAAAAAAATTTCAGTCACAAAACAAGGACAGGGTTAGAATTGCTTTACATTGAAGAAACAATACATGTTGAAATCACAGAGGTTAAGGCCAAACAAAATACACATTTAAAATCAATAAGAGTAACACGTTTTATTTGGTGGCTGTTTTATTTTCGTTGTTAATATAACTTCCTCTGGAATCATCGATTATTTTTAAACCATATACAACACTTCAAAATCTGTATTAGATCACACAAATACATTTTAACTGTATAAAACTTCACCCCAGCGTAAATGTACATCTGAAATAAAAATGCCATTGACAAACTGATAAAAAATATATAATAAGGTACTGGTTGATCACAGACAAGAGAACCTTAAATAAAATACAAATTATGCACACCCTGGTAACAAACAAACAGTGTGAACCAAATACAATTAATATACTATTTCTCTAATAAGAGCCACACGAATAAACCAGCTTTCTGTTTTCTAACCAACAGAATGTATCTCTCCATTCAACATGCAAAACACGGGGTGGTTGAACATTGCCAATAACTTTTGTAAACACTACTGCATCAGAATCAAACTAAATGTACTGCATCAAACTAAATGTATTGCATCAAATTAATCAAATTAAATGTACTGCATCAAATTAAATGTACTGCATCAAACTAATCAAATTACATGTACTGCATGAAATTAAATGTACTGCATCAAACTAATCAAATTACATGTACTGCATCAAATTAAATGTACTGCATCAAACTAATCAAATTACATGTACTGCATCAAATTAAATGTATTGCATCAAACTAACCAAACAAAATTAAATGTACTGCATCAAACTAAATGTACTGCATTAAACTAAATGTACTGCATCAAACTAATCAAATTAAATGTACTGCGTGAAACAAATCAAATTAGATATACTGCATCAAACTAAATGTAATGCATCAAACTAAATGTACTGCATCAGAATCGATTTAAATGTACTGCATCAAACTAAAGGCAATGTACTGCATCAAACTAAATGTAATGGTGCCTTTACTGTGGTACAATTTAATTGTTGCTGATCTCTTGTTTCGGTGATGAGAGCGGCTCCTAATGGCTAATCGCCTGACACTGCAGTGAGTGAGCTCAACTGACATAATGCATAAGAACAACAGTCAGGTAATGGACCCTATAAACAATGAGTATCTATCTAACTAATCTATCATCTATCTGATCTGATCTAATCTGATCTATCTGTATCTCTCTCTCTATTTATTCAGTTACTATTTATCTAGTCACTGTGAGATGCAATCAAAGATTATAAATTATTTTCTAACACTGTAAAGATGGCAATACATGTTGTTTGATGCAGTAAAGATGACAATACATGTTGTTTGATGCAGTAAAGATGGCAATATATGTTGTTTGATGCACATGCAGCACTGTAAGGATGACAATACATGTTGCTTGATGCAGTAAAGATGACAATACATGTTGTTTGATGCACATGCAGCACTCTAAGGATGACAATGCATGTTGTTTGATGCACAGTAAGGATGACAATGCACGTTGTTTTATGCACAGTAAGGATGACAATGCATGTTGTTTGATGCACAGTAAGGATGACAATGCATGTTGTTTGATGCACAGTAAGGATGACAATGCATGTTGTTTGATGCACAGTAAGGATGACAATGCATGTTGTTTGATGCACAATAAGAATGACAATGCATGTTGTTTGATGCACAGTAAGGATGACAAAGCATGTTGTTTGATGCACTCCAAGGATGACAATGCATGTTGTTTGATGCACAGTAAGGATGACAATGCACGTTGTTTGATGCACTCTAAGGATGACAATGCATGTTGTTTGATGCACAGTAAGGATGACAATACATGTTGTTTGATGCACAATAAGAATGACAATGCATGTTGTTTGATGCACAATAAGAATGACAATACATGTTGTTTGATACACAGTAAGGATGACAATGCATGTTGTTTGATGCACAATAAGAATGACAATGCATGTTGTTTGATGCACAGCAAGGATGACAATGCATGTTGTTTGATGCACAATAAGAATGACAATGCATGTTGTTTGATGCACAGTAAGAATGACAATGCATGTTGTTTGATGCACAATAAGAATGACAATACATGTTGTTTGATGCACATGCAGCACTATTTATCAACGTTATCAGCGATGTTCACCAGGGAGTTACCTTTCCACCACCCCGTCATTACAAAACGTCGACACATGTCCCACAAAGGGATGGTTTTGTGGGGAGGTTGGAGTGGAGGTGATGGTGTGAGGTGGCGGTGGTGGTGGTGTGAGGAGGTGGTGGTGTGAGGTGGTGGTGTGGTGTGAGGTGGTGGTGTGAGGAGGAGGTGGTGGTGTGGTGTGAAGTGGTGCAGGCCTGGTGTGAGGTGGATGTGTGGGGAGGAGGTGGTGGTGTGAGGAGGTGGTGGTGTGGTGAGAGGTGGAGGTGTGAGGAGGTGGTGGTGTGGTGAGAGGTGGTGGTGTGAGGAGGTGGTGGTGTGGTGAGAGGTGGAGGTGTGAGGAGGTGGTGGTGTGGTGAGAGGTGGTGGTGTGAGGAGGTGGTGGTGTGGTGAGAGGTGGTGGTGTGAGGTGGAGGTGGTGGTGTGGTGTGAGGTGGAGGTGTGAGGAGGTGGTGGTGTGGTGAGAGGTGGTGGTGTGAGGTGGAGGTGGTGGTGTGATGTGAGGTGGAGGTGTGAGGAGGAGGTGGTGGTGTGGTGTGAGGTGGAGTGTGAGGTGGTGGTGTGAGGAGGAGGTGGTGGTGTGAGGTGGAGGTGTGAGGTGATGGTGTGAGGTGGGGGAAGCAACTTATGGACAGAAGTTATGGTGAGGCCAAAGAGTGAATTAAGGACAAAGAGAAAGAGAGAGAGAGTCAGGACAAAGAAAGAGTGAAGTGAGGACAAAGAGTGAACTGAGGACAAAGAGAGTTAAGTTAGTTAATTAGTTATTCATTGCTTACAGGGTCCAGCAGACTGCACAGAGCCAAATCAGGACCACAAAATCAAGATCACAACTTCGCTGAAAGAGGACTCGCCCCTGATCCGCATAAATGATCTGCCGAAAGAACCCTAGTGGCAACACTGAAGGCACTCCACCAGCTGGTCACTTTACAATAAAAACATTCAACACAGGGGACGCTGACATTATACTCTAATTTATCGAACCCCCGTTTACAAAAACAAAATAAAATACATTATACATTATAAAATATCAACAAAACGCATACATATAAAATGCCTACACTGCCAAATAATAACATCATACAAAGTCCCACTACCATTTGGCAGAAAGCGTCCAATATTCCCAAGCTGATCCAACAGACCTCAAACACAAACGAAGAGTTTTGTCCTGGAAGAGTTTTCAAGAAAAAAGGTAGGAGACTGGTCTAGCGAAGAAGACGATAGTATAGCAGATTGATAGAACAGAGCAGGAATGAGAAAGAGCAAATGAGAAAGAAAGCGACAGTGGAAATTTAAAGCACTAAATTTCCAGAAAGTGGGGATACTATTTATACTGAAACCCCCGGCACCCCAACGGGGGTAAAATAGAATACAAACATCATTATAAAATATCAACAAAACACATAAAATGCCTACATTGCTAAATAATAATAGGAAGCCCTAGTGACCATTTGGCAGAAAGCGTCCAATATTCCCAAGCTGATACAACAGACCCCACACATAAATGAGTTTTGTCCCGAAGAGTTTTCAAGAAAAAAGGTAGGTGACTGGTCTAGCAAAGAAGGAGATAGTATAGTAGATTAATAGAACGCAATAGGAATGAGAAAGAACAAATGAGAAAGACAGCGACAGTGGGAATTTAAAGCACTAAATTTCCAGGAAGTGGGGATACTATCTATACAGAAACCTCAGGCACCCCCACGGGGGAGGTAGATTGATAAAACAGAGTAGGAATGAGATAAAACAAATTAGAAAGACAGCGACAGTGGGAATTTGCACTAAATTTGTAGAAAGTGGGCATACTATTTATACAGAAACCTCCGGCACCCTCAAGGGGGGTGTGGGAGGAGAATGAGAAGGGCCAAAGCACCACAAGAGATTCTTTCCAAATGAGCTTGGTCACGTACTTCCTCTACAGCCTACAGCTTCAAAGTAAAATATTAATAACAGATTTCTACTAAAATACATTCATAAATTTTGCAGTATTTCAATCACTTAACATCGTCTGTACTGAGGATTGCAACATAACAACAAACAACAGAAACAACAATAACAGGATAGTTCGCACTCATTGGCCTTATCGGTTGCTGCTTTAGAAAAATACGGCCTCATCATCATACACATTGCATTAACAATATTAAGACCTACTCCCATATACCATCGTCAATAATTACAATGAACCAATAAAAATGCATTTCAAACTAAATAGATCAATAAAGTGGATGTGAATGGCACCTTTAAAAGGTTGCAACTCCAAAGCACCTACATGTAAGGCAGCAACTTGTCATCTCGGACGGTTACAGTTAGATCCTGTTATCTGGCTTCAGTTAGATCCTGTTAATGGCTTCAGTGAGATCCTGTTAACTGGCTTCAGTGAGATCCTGTTAACTGGCTTCAGTTAGATCCTGTTAACTGGCTACAGTTAGATCCTGTTAGCTGGCTTCAGTTAGATCAGTGTTCCCTCTACACACAAACAATGAGAGTCCTTGGGACTCCCAGGTATAAAATTTTAAGAGTCCTTGTGCAAATTTTGAGGGTCCCCAAATCGGTAGATGAACGGGTTTTAGGCCCAGTCAACCAAGTCAGAAGTGACATGATCGTGTATGATAGAATCAAAGAATGAATTAACGAAGATTTCTTTTGTTCAGTGAATGTATTGCTTGGAGGAAGTTTACAATGCGCGCGCATGCGATTTTTAAGGACGACAAATCCCGACACAATCTTTAATCGTCTGCAGTGGCAGTCTCAGTTGGGTTCTGAGTCTGATTATGCCGTGAATTAGTTCGCCACTCGTTGGTCGTATTTATGACTTCAGCGATTCCAAAAAAATGTGTGTGTCCACAGGACGCTCACATGCAAATTTTCCGGCGTCATTTTTCATATTTTGTGCGTAATTGACGCACTACTGTGCGTAATCGGGAACACTGTAGATCCTGTTAACTGGCTTACAATTAGATCCTGTTAACTGGCTTCAGTTAGATCCTGTTAACTGGCTACAGTTAGATCCTGTTAACAAGCTTCAGTTAGATCCTGTTAACTGGCTACAGTTAGATCCTGTTAACAAGCTTCAGTTAGATCCTGTTAACTGGCTACAGTTAGATCCTGTTAACAAGCTTCAGTTAGATCCTGTTAACTGGCTACAGTTAGATCCTGTTAACAAGCTTCAGTTAGATCCTGCTATCGGCCTTCAACAGCTCTCCAGCAGGGAAAGCACTAAATAACAAAGTTAAAATTAAATAAAATAAACAAAAGTCTATTACTTGATAAAATCTCTGTGAAATTCACTGGTGTGAACATAAAAAAACCAACAAAAGCGAAATTGAGGAGAGAATGCTGTATTTGTCATGATCTCCACACCATCCACTGCCACTGATAGATAATCAGTGTTTACAGCGTGTTACACACCATCTACTGCCACTGATAGATAGATAATCAGGGTTTACAGCGTGTTACACACCATCTACTGCCACTGATAGATAGATAATCAGTGTTTACAGCGTGTTACACACCAAACACCACAGGAAAAAAAAGTATCGCTCCTTGGATAATTGAAACATTTGTTGCAAATGTCTCTATGGCTTATAACCACAGCGGCTTAACCAAAGCTTGTCAGATTTTGAGGTTAGGCCAGCCAGGCTAGCTATAAATAGCTTCGCCGATACTTCCTTTCACTGGAATGATCCGTTGGATCTCATTTTTGATATGATGATGATGGTCATTGTTGTCAGGGTGGCGACGTGGTGATCGTCCTTAACGCTCGTGCAATAGGACGTTAAGCATCGTTTTCCTCCTCCTTTCACTGGAAGGGGTGTGCAGGCAAGCTATAAATAGCCCGCAGCAGGCGAAACGCAGAAGCACTAAACAGTGCTGCTCACATAGAAAGTGAGCTGGTGTGAACACATAACGTAACAACATCTTTTTATTAGCGAGTTTCCAACAACTATCTCAAGTTTGTGTGTAGGGCAGTAAAGTTATATTATGCCTACAGCATGGCAAACAGCATGTGTATGATTCTGATTTTAACAACTGTAAGAGATTCCTCACTTTGTTTACACAACACATTTCATCATCATACACTCACAACCCAATGACTAATAGTCTCTGCAACACAAAGTCAATCTCATGATAGATGCGCTGTGTAAATGCAGCAATTATTATTATTATTAGTAGTAGTAGTAGTAGTATTATATTGTTATTATATTGTTATCATTTCAGCAGCATGCCTTTAAAAGGTTGGAAAGTGGTGCTTGCATAAAACTAAACTGATAATAGACGTTGTCTATTGTTGGTAGTTCTGCACTGAATTGCTTACATGTTGAAATGTCAAACAAATGCGTAGCATATTTTTACCATAAAGGTATTCAAATCAATAAAATCTTAAAATAGCAGGTTTCACTGTCTACCATATGTTCATTCATTCACAATAATACAGACTACAATTACAGTGGCAATGTGTACCATAAATTTATTGACTCCAAACAGACAATACCGTGAAGAGTGACATGTGGCAATAACTACCATACAAGGCAAGCTATGTGGATTGTTGCTACATCGCTGCTGTCCACAGCAATCAATCAGTCCTACGCTATCTGACGCGGTGTAGCTCTCTGACCCCACTCAAGGAATGAACCCTGCAGCACAAATTACAACATTCAACATCACTGTATTATCTCACAAATACAACTTTCAATGTCATAGCATTATCTCATAAATACAAAATTCAGCATCACTATATTATCTCACAAATACAACACTAAACACCATATAATTATCACACAAATACATCATTCAACATCACTATATTATCTCACAAATACAACACTCAACACCATAGCATTATCTCACAAATACAACATTCAACATCACAGCATTATCTCACAAATACAACATTCAACACCATAGCATTATCTCACAAATACAACATTCAACACCATAGCATTATCTCACAAATACAACATTCAACACCATAGCATTATCTCACAAATACAACATTCAACATCATAGCATTATCTCACAAATACAATACGAATACGATCACTTTATTATCTCGATCAAAGAGAAATTCACACGTGGTGCCAGATATAAATGTTACAAGACGATAAAGGACAGTATAACAACAATAAACAGTAAACAGTAAAACAGTTATACTACAACATTCAACATCATAGCATTATCTCACAAATACAACATTCAACACCACAGCATTATCTAACAAATACAACATTCAACATAACTGTCCTATCTTATCCTATCTTGTAACTCGAAAGTCGTTGAAGCACCACATATGATCATTTAACTAGCGTACTCCATCTTTCTCTGTCCTCAGCAACCCTCATGGCTTCGCTCAGTGTCAACCTCTTTTTCTGTCTCCCTATTCTTCTGCCTCCTTGAACCGTGCCTTGCAGGGCCATACCATCGGAGTTTTCGTTTCTTCACCACTGTAAGCATACCCTCGTGTTGCCTAATGGCTTGGGTGATGGTCTGTCGGACTTCATTGTTGGTGATGTGCTGGGTATAGCAAATGCCCAGAAGTCTTCTGTAGCACCTCATCTCCATGTTATTTATTCTTCGTTGTAGATATACTGTGAGGGTCCATGTATTGCAAGCTTATAGGAAGGTGGAGATGACAAAAGAGCGCAGCAACCTTACCTTGGAGTGTAGACTGATGGTCCTGTCTATCCAAATGGACTTCAACCTTGCCTTGCCAGGGCCACAGTTGTTTGTGCGATCTTGGAGAGGATTTCATGTCGGGACCCATTGTCTGATATAATGGCTTCTAAATATTTGAAGCTATGCACCGTGTTGAGGGATTGGTTTTGGACTTTGATGTCTGTGTTGATGTCTGTGTTGATGCCATTGGTGTTGGTGGTCATCATTTTGGTCTTCTCTGCACTTATTTCCATTCCAAAGGCTCTGGAGGTGGTCTCAAGCCTCTGTACCAGCAGTTCTAGTTCCTGTTCCTCTCCAGCCAATCCATCAATGTCATCTGCAAAACAGAGGTTGGAGATTGCTCTTCCCCCTATGCTGACTATGCCTTCATGATCTTCAAGGGCATCTCACATGATGCGCTCTAGGAAGATGTTGAAGAGTGTTGGAGAGAGTAGGCATCCTTGACGCACACCGATTGTTGTCCTGAACCAGTTCCCGATGGCGCTGTTATGGAGGACTGCACTGGTAGCCTTGTCATACAGGCTTTTGATGACTTCAATAATTTTAGGGCTGATGTTGTACACTCTCATGGTTGCCCACAGAGCTGCATGCCAGACTCAATCAAACAGCTTCTTGAAGTCTACGAACACATGATATAGATGTTGGTGCTGTAGGTATTTCTTGCAGATTATTCTGAGGTTGAAAATCTGTTCAGTGGTACTTCGTCTTGACCTGAATCCTGCTTGCTCTTCAGCTATGATTTGTTCAGCTTGGGGTGTCAACCTGTTGAGTATTATTTTCAGGAGGACCTTGCTGTGATGGATGATGAGGCTAATGGTGCGGTAATTTTCACACTCCCGAAGGTTACCTTTTTTGGGAAGAGTGATGACAAGCAACTGGGTCCATTGTGTAGGCCACTCCCCACTCTGCCAGATCTTGTTACAGATAATGGTGAGTGCGTCAATCATCACCTCTCCTGCTTGTAGCAGTTCCGAGGGTATGTTGTCCACTCCCGCTGATTTCCCTTTCTTCAGCGACTGCACTGCTGCCTCAACTTCTTCTCGGAGAATTGGGAGGATTTCTTCTTCTTCTCTATTCTCTGGACATGCTAGGACTGATGGGTCTCCGTTTGGTGTGTGGTTGTAAAGGCCAGAGCAGTACTCTGTCCATCTATTCAAGACTTCTTGTTCTTCTGTAAGGCATATGCCAGACTTGCTTTGGATCGTGAAGACCTTGGGCTGTTTAACACTTGTCAGCAACTTCACAGTCTGGTAGACCTTCTTGCTGTTGTTCTTGTTCAGACTGTTCTCTATTTCCTGGCATTGATCTTCTATCCAGTTCTCCTTTGCTGTGTGCATGCCTTTTCGGATGTCATTGTTGATTTTTTGGTAGGCATCAGTTCCCTGTGAGGTGTTCTTTTTCATCTCTCTTCGTTTATCACACAGGTTCAAAAATTCAGGTGTGATCCACTGCTTCTTCTTTGGCCGGTGCTTGCCAAGGATCTCAGTGGTGGCATCTGTCACAGCTGAGTTGAAGGTGGTGGTCATGGTGTTGACACCTACTTCACTAGCTCCCAAAATGAGCAGTGGTGCAATTTTCCCTGCAATTGTGGTCTGAAATATTTCAGCCACCTCCAGGTCTTGCAGTTTGTCCAGGTCGAACTTCAGTCTAGTGCACTTTGCTGTGTTTACTCTCTTCAAGGGGAGCCGAAAAGACATCATCGCATGTGAGTGATGACTGTGGTTTTGTTGTGTATGGAGAACTGTCTATAACACGTGGGCCTGTAAGTTGGTTACAGATGGATTTAGGAATAAGGCACATCCAGTATTATTATTATTATTGCAAATAAAAGTAAAGACATCAAAACAAAGGGTCATGCAAGAGAGAGAAAGGGAAAACAATTAACCTACGTTATATATGGGGACAGTCTCCTTTCCTAAGATGTGTGCAGCAGCGGCCAGTCCACAAGCTGTCATGGCTGTCTGACAAGTGGCAACCAGCGGCTTGGTCAGATCCACTTTACTCTCATCAAAAACTGCACACAGCAACACACATTGCTGATTGTGATGACTACATTATGATGATGACTAGATTATGACGACTAGATTATGAGGATGACTATATTATGATGACTAGATTATGATGACTATATTAAGATGACTAGATTATGATGATGATGATGTCTATATAATGATGATGACTAGATTATGATGATAACTATATTATGATGATGACTATATTATGATGATGACTATATTACGATGATGAATATATTATGATGAAGACTATATTATGATGATGAATATATTATGATGATGACTATATTATGAAGGTAACTATATTATTATGATAACTATATTAAGATGACTATATTATGATGATGACTATATTATGAAGATAACTATATTATGATAACTATATTAAGATGATAACTATATTATAATAACTATATTAAGATGATAACTATATTATGATGATTATATTATGTTGATAACTATATTATGATAACTATATTAAGATGATAACTATATTATGGTAACTATATTATAATAACTATATTAAGATAACTATATTAAGATGATGACTATATTATGATGACTATATTATGACAATAATTATATTATGATGATAACTATATTAAGATGATAACTATATTATGATGACTATATTATGATGATAACTATATTAAGATGATGACTATATTATGATTACTATATTATGACAATAACTATATTATGATGATAACTATATTAAGATGATAACTATATTATGATGACTATATTATGATGATAACTATATTAAGATGATAACTATATTATGATGTAACAATATTATGATGACAATATTATGATGATGACAATATTATGGTGACTAGATTATGACAATAACTATATTATGATGATAACTATATTAAGATGATAACTATATATTATGATGACTATATTATGATGATAACTATGATAACTATATTATGATGATGACAATATTATGATGATGACTATATTATGATGATGACTATATTATGATGATGACTATATTATGATGATGACTATATTATGATGGTGACTAGATTACGATGACCGTTCTCATGGTAGAGATAAAGAGGATAGCCAAATCAACTCTTCAATATATTTTTAATGCCCCCGAAGAACCCAAATTTTGTTCCAATGCATTACAGTTAACCCTTTTTCTGGCAAGTCCGCACATGTCGCTCAATGCTATTTTTTAGTAAAGTCCCCCAATGTACACCTGCAGAATACCCCAAACACTTGCTCCTTTAGGCTGCTTCCACTGCTGTATCTATAAAAAGCATCGTCTCGCGAATCGTTATCTCGTGTACAAGATTTCCTGTTCTATCCGGTGGTGTGCTAAACATGGTGGATCTTTTCTAAAAATGTGCACTGCAAATTTTTGAACATCAATAATCTTTGTGACAATAAAATTGGTTTCAGTTCAATATTTTTTGCTTTAGATTTTAAAAAAAAATGTGTGAATGAATGAATGAATGAATAATTTATAAAGCGCGTAAATATCTCCACGCCGATGGGCATGATCGCAGCGCTGGTGGGAGGGATGTGGATAAACACACACACACACACACAGTGGCGGGAAGGGTGCATACATCATAACTTAACATGTGTGTATGGTTTGATGTATTATGTGGAGTTGCCTCTCTTGAGCTGCATTTTTCTCATTAGGTAATGTGAGGGCGGTCAGCCTGAAAAAGGGTTAATGAAGAAGATGTCACTCCACACAAATGGCAAAACTATAAAGCAGCGCAACTATAAAGCAGCACAACACAGCCCTTTACAGCAGAACACCATAACATTATACAGACAACACTATACAGCAGCACAACATTATACAGCAGCACAATACAACTTAACACTATACAACACAACACCACTATACAGCACAACACAACAACACTATAAAGCACAACACAACACCACTATACAGCACAACACAACACTATACATCAGTACTACACTCTACATCAGCACAATACTATGCAGCAACACAACACAGCAACATAACACTATACATCAACACAACGTGACAAGCACTACCTACTTTTCTTGAGTTCCTCTGGTGCTTTAAAAGTGCCATCCTCCTTAAACAGCATGGTGTAGGGAATGTTGGTAGATCCTGGTATATGACCTCCAATCACATCTGAAAACACCAAGCAGTCATTGAATAACTGACTGAGTGAATAAAAGTGCCATCCTATATATGCAAAGTACTTTAGTGTGTTCAGTAACGAGGGGTAGCAACAGGTGTATCTGCATTCATCAAAATTACTGCTGAAACAAATGTGGTATTACTTTCTCTAAATTTTGAAGCCAGGAAGCAAGACAATACAATCATCAGAGCATGAACGATCCGCTATTCAAATACATTGTATATTAAAACAGTCAATAAACCTTGTTCTAAACACTTTAAATAATTAATCAGACTTGAGATTTTGAGATGCAAGAACACTAGTTCAAAGCACAGGAAATTAACAAATTAAAAACAAGCCAGAAATGTCAATTCCTTCTTTGAATAACAATGTGTTGTAGTGTGTTGCATTGTGTTGTATTGCACTGTGTTATATTGTATTGCACTGTTTTGTATTGTGTTGTACTGCACTGTTGTATTGTATTGTGCTCTGTAGCATTGTATTGTGCTGTATTGTATTGTACTGTGCAGTATTGTGCTGTATTGTTTAGTATTTCACTGTGCTGTATTGTGCTGTATTGTTTAGTATTGCACTGTGCAGTATTGTGCTGTATTGTTTAGTATTGCACTGTGCAGTATTGCACTGTATTGTATTGCACTGTGCAGTATTGTTTAGTATTGCACTGAATTGTATTGCATTGTGCTGTATTGTTTAGTATTGCACTGTATTGTATTGCACTGTATTGTATTGCACTGTGCAGTATTGTTTAGTATTGCACTGTATTGTATTGCACTGTGCAGTATTGTTTAGTATTGCACTGTATTGTATTGCACTGTATTGTATTGCACTGTGCAGTATTGTTTAATATTGCACTGTATTGTATAGCACTGTGCAGTATTGTTTAGTATTGCACTGTATTGTATTGCACTCTGCTGTATTGTTTAGTATTGCACTGTATTGTAGTGCACTGTGCAGTATTGTTTAGTATTGCACTGTATTGTATTGCACTGTATTGTATTGCACTGTGCAGTATTGTTTAGTATTGCACTGTATTGTATTGCACTGTGCTGTATTGTTTAGTATTGCACTGTATTGTATTGCACTGTATTGTATTGCACTGTGCAGTATTGTTTAATATTGCACTGTATTGTATTGCACTGTGCAGTATTGTTTAGTATTGCACTGTATTGTATTGCACTGTGCTGTATTGCTTAGTATTGCACTGTGCAGTATTGTGTTGTATTGCACCATTATATTGTATTGCACTGTCCAGTATTGTGTTGTATTGCACCGTTATATTGTATTGTATTGCACTGTGTGTTTGGTCCTGATTTGGCTCGG
Source organism: Oncomelania hupensis (assembly GCA_036898135.1). Lineage (NCBI taxonomy): Eukaryota > Metazoa > Mollusca > Gastropoda > Littorinimorpha > Pomatiopsidae > Oncomelania > Oncomelania hupensis. The sequence goes on from CM072513.1 coordinate 82,265,612, forward strand.
AAGAGTCCGCTGGATCTAAAGCAATAACCATGTAATGTCATGTTTTATTGTATTGTTTTGTATTGTATTGCACTGTTATATTGTATTGTGCTCTGTAGTATTGTATTGTGTTGCATTGCATTGTTTTGTACTGCACTGTGCAGTATTGGATTGTATTGCACTGTTTTATTGTATTGTATGGTTTTGTATTGCACTGTGTTATATTGTATAGTGCTGTATTGCATTGTATTGCACTGTTTAGTATTGCAGTGTATTATATTGCAATGTGCAGCATTGTATTGCACTGTGTTGTATTGCACTGTGTTGTATTGCACTGTTATATTGCATTGTATTGCACTGTTATATTGTATTGTATTGCACTGTGTTGTATTGCATTGTATTGCACTGTGTTATTGTATTGTATTGCACTGTGTTGTATTGCATTGTATTGCACTGTGTTATTGTATTGTATTGCACTGTGTTGTATTGCATTGCACAGTTTTATTGTATTGTACTGCACTGTGTTGTATTGCATAGTACTGCACTGTGTTGTATTGCATTGTACTGCACTGTGTTGGTTTGCATAGTACTGCACTGTGTTGTATTGCATAGTACTGCACTGTGTTGTATTGCATTGTACTGCACTGTGTTGTATTGCATTGTATTGCACTGTGTTATTGTATTGTCATGCACTGCGTTGTATTGCACTATATTGTATTACACTGTGTTGTATTGTATTGTACTGTTATATTGTATTGTATTGCACTGTTATATTGTATTGTAATGCATTGTATTACACTGTTGTATTACACTTTGTTGTATTGAACTGTGTTGTATTGTACTGTGTTGTATGGAACTGTTGTATTGCACTGTGTTGTAATGCACTGTGTTGTATTGTACTGTGTTGTATCGCACTGTGTTGTATTGTACTGTGTTGTATTGCACTGTGTTGTATTACACTGTGTTGTATTGCATTGTGTTGTATTTCATTGTGTTGTATTGCATTGTGTTGTTTTATACTGTATGTTGTATTGTACTGTGTTGTACTGCACTGTGTTGTATTATACTGTATGTTGTATTGTAATAATATTGTACTATATGTAACCATGTAACAAAAAATTACATTACATGGTTATTGCTTTAGGTCCAGCAGACTCTTCTGAGCCAAATCAGGACCAGAGAGGAGAAAGAGGACACCCCTGATCCGCATAAAAGATCTGCTGAACCCTAGTGGTAACACTGAAGGCAATCTACCAGCCGGTCACTTTACAATAAAGACATCCCACGCAGGGGACACTGAGGCTATGCTCTAATTTATCGAACCCCCGTTTACAAAAACAAAATAGAACACAAACATCATTATACAATATCAACAAAACACATACATATAAAATGCCTACATTGCTAAATAATAACACCATAGGAAGCCCCAGTGACCATTTGGCAGAAAGCGTCCAATATTCCCAAGCTGATCCAACAGACCTCATACACAAATGAGGAGTATTGTCCCGGAAGAGTTTTCAAGAAAAAATATAGGTGACTGGTCTAGCGAAGAAGAAGATAGTATAGTAGATTGATAGGACAGAGTGGGAATGAGAAAGAACAAAGGAGAAAGACAGCAACAGTGGGAATTTAAAGCACTACATTTCCAGAAAGTGGGGATACTATTTATACTGAAATCCCCAGCACCCCCACGGGGGGCATCTAACAATAAATCAACAAAATACAATAACAAAGTCTCAAACTGTCAACAAATGATGAAATGGCGAACTGGTTATATAACATTCAACACAACTGTCTACTGGTCATACGAAACATTCAACACAACTGTCTACTGGTCATACGAAACATTCAACACAACTGTCCACTGGTCATATGAACATTCGACACAACTGTCCACTGGTCATATGAACATTCGACACAACTGTCCACTGGGTCATATGAACATTCGACACAACTGTCCACTTGTCAAATGAACATTCAACACAACTGTCCACTGGTCATATGAACATTCAACACAACTGTCCACTGGTCATATGAACATTCAACACAACTGTCCACTTGTCATATGAACATTCAACACAACTGTCCACTGGTCATATGAACATTCAACACAACTGTCCACTGGTCATATGAACATTCAACACAACTGTCCACTTGTCATATGAACATTCAACACAACTGTCCAGTACTAATGAGGTGTGCAAAACAACTATGTAACACGCCTTCCATAGCTGTCCATTTCGGTGTATAACAAACAAAAATCAACAGAGGCAGCTTGGCCCCCATAGTGCTATTGGCAATTTAATCAACTTAAAACTCTGACAAAATTGGTGAACAACCAGATGGCTTGCAACTGTGCAACAACAACAAAAAGCCAACCACCAACTGCCTACAGAACAAGTGACAGCAGCATGAACCATAGGCATATAAAACTGCCAAATAACGGCCATGCATGATTACCAGCAGCAAGTTTGTCTCGTTGGTTGTAGAAGCGCTTTGGACTGCGAGAGTCAATCACGTCCTCTTTGAGCGTCTTTAGATTGGTCACCATGTCTTCAAAACTGCGGATCAGTTCGGGGTTAAAGCTTGGCTTAAACCTTGACCTCTGAAAAGGAACACACCGTTAACACACTCATTATGCCTTTCTGCAGCAAAAAAGACTGCAGGCCAGAGCCAGCAAGCTGAGCCACGCTGCACCTCACTGTTGTAGGCCCACACTGAAACTGCCTGCGTACAAACAACATCTGTTTAGTGTTAGTGATGATACACAACTGCTCTTCCATTACCCAGCGTTTCCCATTTGGCACAATGGTGTCTGTATATTATAGTTACTTTTGTTTCTGTTATCAAGCAACACACCAAATTTTCAGTCATTTTGTGAAAACAGATTTCTGGACTTGACTTGAAATCTGAAAAATGGGACCCATGAGCATTGTGTCAAGGAACTTAGAACATTCAAAAATAAGTATTATTTTAAAATAGGGGTTCCCTAAAATGCTGAAAGGATTTATATTCAGGAATCCCTGTGCGTGTGGTTCTAACAGTAGTGGGAAACACTGGTATTTCACTGGTAAGAGAACAGCAGCACTGTTTGAGATGTTCAGTACCTTCCTTCAGCTCACTGCGATCATTGTTAAAAAATGGAGGCAGGCGAGCATCAACGACTTTCTCCTTCTCAGTGTCAATGTTTTTCACCATCTGGTCGAAGTCTCTCAGCAGCTCGGGGCGAAACAAGGGCTGAAATTGTGAACGCTGAAACAACAACATGGAGCAAAACGGAGGTTGGAGATTGCTCTCTCTCTCTATATATATATTTTTCACAGATGTGTTGCTGATAATGCTCTTACATTCATTATTATTGTTCAAACATGGATGCCATTGGATTAACACCACCAAAAACTGGGAATAGAAACGGATTATGGGTAATACTGAGGCAAACATGCAGCTAAATCACTGAAACTAACTTTGTGTACAATCAAATGGTAGTATACAGTGGAGTCCACCTATAACGAACCTTGGAATAACGAACACCCGCGATTAGCGTACTACCATCCATTTCCCGACACACTCCCTTCTTTGTCTTACTATTTAATCCCTTCCTATAACGAACAAATCCAGCTAGGCAAATAACGAATCTCCGCTTGTAACGAACGCTTTGTGTATTCCCTTGGCCTACTTTGCCTCAATTGGCTCATCGCCAATAGCGAACAGCAGCAGAAGCATGCAAGTTCGTACATAGGTCAACCAGGCCTTGAAGTCATAACTGTCATTGGTTGCTATAAATAGCCTTGAATGAAGTCATTGTTGATAAACTTCGTAGGCCTAGATCGATCTACGTACTGTATGTTGTGATGTGTACTCATCACCGGTGTGTACTTCCGTTTACAGTACAAATCTCTACAGCGAATCCCGCTTGTAACGAACCCGAAATTCCCCCCCCCCCCCCCCTTGAGATTCGTTATACCCGGACTCCACTGTAATTGTTTTTAGTATAAATATTCAAATGTCTGACTTCTATATAATGTAGGCCATGTGAATAAATTAAGTGGGAAATATAGAGATTTGAAGAAAGATGATGAGTACTCACCACAAGTTTTGGTTCTTCAACGGTGACCTCAAAGCCATCAGTCAGCCATTTGACAAACCCTCCATCCAGTACAGAGATCTTTTTGTGGCCAAACAACTGTCAGACACACATGTCATCAGTATTAGCGAATGAAACGACTCCTTGGGTCGAATTCATGGCCCGTTAAATTATAGGCGATGGTTAACGTTACCAACATTGGTTTTGTAACCAACAATGGTATCGTTAACCATCGTTTAGCAGATCGCTATTCATGAGCGAGTGTCCACCCCTTGGTACTTAACCAAGGCTATTTTTGGGCTGTGCGGGAATATCCGTAAGGGGGCATTATTCAAGCAGCTGTTTTCCTTCTTTCGTCAACAAAATATAAAAATGGCTGTGGCAATGGCAAAGAGAAAAGCAAACTTTTCGTACACTGAAACTAATGTTCTCCTTGAGAACGTTATAGAATTTAAACATATACTGATGGCAAGTTTATCAACTGATGTCACGAACCGCCTGAAAAACGACTGCTGGAAAAAAATCGCCGAAAGAGTGACTGCAGTTGGTAGTGCGAACCGAACAGCCGAAGACGTGAGGGAGAAGTTTTATAACCTTAAAAAAGACTATCGGAATCGTGCATCTGGCAATGGTGGCGTGATTAGCAAGCCTACCGACAGCATGCTGAATATCATAGTGAGCAAGGAGAGCGAGCTTTTTGTTGGGGTGAAAGGTGAGAAATCACTTTTGATCACTTTGTAGTTTGTAATGTTACATTTTGTTTTTAGACTGAGGTGTCAGTTTCTGCCGTTTCTGGGTAGTTTGGAACTTGAAATGTTGTCTTTATTTCGTAGGGTTGCATTACCCTACGAGTATAAACTATACAGATACACAATAAGCCTACACATCACCAGTCAAAATCCAACAACAATATTTTAATAATAATAACATTAACCCGTTTTATTAATATGACAGATTATTAAAGGTGCCAGAGGCATAAAAACGAAGAGTGAGACACATGTAAAAGTGGTGACAAAACGCCTTGCCGATCACACAGTTTCAGTCTGTCTACCGCGTTCGTTAACGTGATGATGTCATGCCGACTAAAACGAAATTTTGATACCAGTTCCACATCATCAAATTTGTCAAGTAGATTACTTCTGTCGCGAAATATTCTCTCTTTCCTCGGAGCTCGTCTCTGTCGAAGTTGCCACCAAACGATGGCCGCCATTTTTAACCAGTGTTCCATTGGTTATCGGGTGGTCCCCCCTCCGTAAAAATTAACCATGGTTAGCAACCGTCGTTAACTCTGCTAAGGCCTCATGAATTAAAAATTTCCAGCTTAACCAACGTCGTTAATTTTACCAACATTGGTTAAGCCTTAACCAACGGTCATGAATACCACCCCTTGACCATTTCAACCTGGACCAGCTCGTCCTAATACCAACACAAAAGTTCGGACATATCCTAGACTGGATCATCTACCACCCCTCTGACCATCAAGTTTCTTTCACAGACCTAGCTAATGACCCCATTTCCGGACCACTCAGTTGTAAACTTTGCCGTCAACACAGCCAAACCAGCCAGCAGAAAGAGTAGTTACTCGTCGAAAGCTGAAAGCTGTAGATATCGACGCCTTCACTGAAGAGGCTGTTCAACTTCTTTCAAAACCTCCCCCAACCCCAGACATCGCCGCCCACTTAGACTCTACTCTACTAAACCTCCTCGACCGGCATGCTCCGTCCTTGTCCCGAACCCTTCCCAATAGGCCACCAGCACCATGGTACACTCAGTTGATACATGAAGCCAAACAAGAACGCCGCTGAGCTGAACGTGCCTATCGGAAATCCAAGCTAGAAGTTCAACGTCAGATCTACAGCGAGAAAAAAACATAAAGTCAAAACCTCTATCATAGACGCCGAATCTGCATTCTTCAACAAAGCCATCGCGACAGCATCAACCTCGAAAGAACTTTATTCTGTTTCGTTCAACCTCCTCGGCCGTCCAACTGCTTCTCCTCTTTCAACTGTCTACGACCCCCAAGCTCTCCCTGAACTATTCTCAGCATTCTTCATCAACAAAATTGACCGCCTCCGCTCTGACCTTGATCAAACGCCCTTCACTCCATCACCCCTCCATCACTTTTCTCTGGATCTCCACTAACAATGCTCCAACCTGTCTCCGCCTAGCACCTCAAGAAAACTCTCCAAAACATGACCCTGAAAACCTGTGAACTTGACCCTCTACCCGCGTGTCTCCTCTAAAAAATCATTGACAAAATCCTTCCTCACATCGCTGCAGTAATCAACTCTTATTTGGCTTCCGGCATCTTTCCTCATACATACAAGTCAGCTATTGTCCGCCCCCTTCTCAAAAAGCCCAATCTTGATCATAACGACCTCAAAAACTACAGGCCTGTATCAAACCTCAGCTTCCTCTCAAAACTCCTTGAACACCTTGTCCTCGAACAGCTTAACCAACATCTCTCCCTCCATTCTCTTCTACCTCCCAATCAGTCTGCGTACCGCCCATTACATAGTACCGAAACTGCCCTTCTGCGCATGATGTCAGATCTTTGCAATGCAACAGACAATGGTGAAATATTGGCCCTCATCTTACTAGACCTATCGGCTGCGTTTGACACGATCGACCACCAAATTCTACTACGTCGCTTCCATGACATCTTTGGCATCCAAGACACCGCGTTGGCCTGGTTAGAATCATATTTAACTGACAGGACTCAAACCGTTGTTACAAACTCCACTTCTTCTTAGCCAGCAACCGTCTCCTGTGGAGTACCCCAGGGCTCAGTCCTTGGTCCAGTGCTCTTCACCCTCTACACTCAGCCCATTTCACAAATAATTAACCGCCACAACCTCCAGCATCAGTCATTTGCTGACGACACCCAACTTCACTCCAGCTCAAAACCAAACGGTGTTGACAATATGCTGTCCTCCATCTCCACCTGCATCTCCGATCTTAAGAACTGGATGACAGAAAACAAGTTAAAACTAAACAGCGACAAAACAGAAGCACTTCTGACTGGTACTCAACACAAACTCTCTACCATTGCCACATCCTCCCTTGACCTTGAAGACACTTCAATGCCCTTCTCTGACCAAGTAAAAAGTTTGGGAGTCATCCTCGATTCCACCCTTTCCATGAAACCTCAGATCTCATCTTTGACCAAAACCTGCTACTTCCACCTCCGGCAAATTTCTTCAGTCCGCCACTTCCTGACCCATGAAACCTGCACCAAACTCATCGTCTCTCTGATCTTTTCCAGACTTGACTACTGCAACTCCCTTCTTGCCAATTCTCCATCTAAGCGCATCCACCCTCTTCAACAGGTCCGAAACAACGCTGCCTGCCTGATCCTCAACAAAAGAAAGACTGACCACGTAAGTAACTCCTCTCCTCCATTCTCTTCACTGGTTACCCATTGAAGAGCGAATCAACTACAAACTGTGCTGCCTCTGTCATAAATGCCTTTCAAACTCTGCCCCTGCCTATCTCAGCCAATGTCTTCACCTCCACACCCCGTCTCGCTCCCTCCGATCTGCTGCCGACAAACGGTTGTGCAGAATTCCTCGAACCAAACTTACCACCGCTGGCGAAAGAGCCTTCACGTACACCGGCCCTTCAGCATGGAACAATCTTCCCCTCGAACTCCGATCGCTCTCATCTCACCCCGCCTTCAAGACCCAGCTTAAGACACACATTTTTCGCAAATGTTACTCCCCACTGAACTAGTCATTTCCAAGAGCGCTCTGAAGACTATTAACGTGTGTTCCAGTTGATGTACTGTCGTTTGTTCTGTGTGTGCTCTTTTAGAGCTGTGTGTGCTCTTTTAGCTCTTTTTCTTCGCGCCATGAACTTTGTTGGAAATGTGCGCAATATAAATCCCATTATTATTATTATTATTATTATTATTATTATTAGGCCACAATGCTAGGCAAAGGTCATTAGGAAGAAAGGGTTTGGGATATTTCTCTGGTCCAGCTTAATGAGGATGGTGTCCCTCTCCTATTCTTCCCTTCCCTGGTTCTAAACCAGGGTTCATACAGACTTCTGAACGCAAAATTCCAGGACATTTCAAGGGCTTTCAAGGGCCTTTTTGTGAAAATTCCTGAGGCATGAAATACATAAGTCACGATATTTACAAATTTAATCTTCGCACTGATTAAAATTTTAACTTAGAAATACGAATTTTCTCGAACGCAAAGTGACTTCCAGTACTACACAATAACTATCACAACTTCCTGCGGTGATTATGTCCCTATATGAGCAGACGCCGTTTTCATCACGGTACATAGCTTCTACTTTACGGCCTTTCATAATAAAAATTCTGTCTTTCCATTTTTATTGTCTTAACTTCATTATCATTTCTACTTTTAGCCTAGGCTTGATCTTCAAGGGGTTTTCAAGGGATTGATTAAATTTCAAGGGTTTTCAAGGTCTTGAAAAGACATCTCAGAATTCAAGGGTTTTCAAGGTTTTCAAGGGCGCGTATGAACCCTGTAAACAGAACCAGGTACCCATTCAAAGTTGGGTGTACCAGATGTGCTGTGCACTAATCCTCTCAGTGGTTACCCCCAAATGTTAACCATTCCCATCCAAATCAACTATTACATAACACAAACAAGTCATCAAGTCCATCATCATCATCATCATCATCATCATCATCACCACCACCACCACCACCACCACCACCACCACACCATTATCAAAGAGATTATTTTCTTTCCTATCTAACAAATAATATAAAAACTTGGTTTTACATAGCCCACCAGTCGCTTAAAATCACCTTTACAACCCTATTAAGCTCAGTCAGCCAGACCTCAGTCAACAGCTCTAGGCTGCAGGCATCCCACCCTGGCCTCTGCGCCAAATCTCTGGACTCAAGCAACGTAAGCTACACATGCAGAGAACAGACATACCCTAAAAAGCCACCACGTTTTGAGTGCAAAGATGGTGTTGCTTCTGTCGTAGGAGATGATGTGTGTGTCGTTAGTGATGCCAAGCATCTCTGCACAGTCTTGGAAGCGGTTAGAGTCGGGCACAGGGTATTTGTGTAGGCATGGGGATACTCGTGGACACAGGCTGTGCAGGCTGAAGTAGGACGCTGACGGGATGTGGGATCTGTAATAAAAGGTTTTCCCATTTAAACGCGTAAACTGTAGGGGACAAAGGCACCAGACTGTACACGGGGCAAGCTTTGAGAGGAAAGTGCCCACACTGCTTTACCTTCCACGCTTCTCAACAGAGCCTGTGCTACCCACTCAGTTGCTGTGCACTGGGCTGTTTGGTGCACTGGGCTGTTTGGTGCACTGGGCAGTTTGGTGCACTGGGCTGTTTGGAGCACTGGTATGTTTGGTGCACTGTGGTTTTTGGAGCACTGGGCTGTTTGGTGCACTGGACTGTAAGGTGCACTTGGCTGTTAGGTGCATGGGCTGTTTGGAACACCATAGTGGTTGGTGCTTGTCGCGCAAAGTTTTATTTATCTCCTCGCTGGACATGCATCACCCGGCTATGACAACAATGATGGTAACCATAGCAACACACCACCGTACACAACTATAACCATGGAAACATACCACAAAATATGCAGGCATCAGCTCCTTATTCCCCTCCCCCAAAAATAAACACACACACACACACACATTTAACACATACATCTCCCTCTCCCCCCTATATTCCTCCCTCACCCCACCGCCAAAACAATCTTGAATATTGTATTTCAATGTCTATAACTTTGTATAACTCCCTCAGCAAAAGTGCATATTCCACTTACTGTTGATAGAACTCTTTGTAGCCATTAACGGCTGGGTCTGGCGTTGCACTACAGTCAAGAATTCGGATTGGAAGTTTGAAGCCGGATGATATTGCAGTAATCTGTTCTCGAAGCCAGAATGTGGACACCAAGGTGCCAAACCTGGTGATGCCCTGGCCTAGCTTGTCCGTCATGCTGACTGTCTCACGTCTGTCCTCGCCACCACTGTAGTCACACACAAACCAAAAACAGATGTTACTGTTACTAGGCTTCCCTGTCAACTGCCATACATCAATGATTCGTAACTTACTAGGAACGTGACTTCTCTCTTACAGAAGCATGCATGAAAATTGTGTTACACTACAGAGCATAACCGGCCCAGTCTGGGCAAGTGCAGTTCTGTTTCACAATGTGCATGCAACAGGCTATAATTTGCGCTTCACAAACGTATATTCATAATACAATTACATGCTGTATGCCAGATGACAACTTACAAATCTCTGGACTCAAACTGTTGCAGGTCAAACAGAAAACACAACTCCCGCAAATCACCTTCACCTTGACGGGACTTCCGGTTTGTAATCCACTTTTGCTTTCATTGGAATATCTGAAGTTTTCAGACGTTCTACATTGACCACCCATGTCATTGTACCAAATTGAGTTGTTTAGTTTGGTAATATAAATAATACCGATTGTTGTTCTGAACCAGTAACTAAATGTGTAAATAAATAAAGTATCACCAAAGACTATAAATACCTCTTTGGTATCACCAAAGCTCTTTGGTATCACTAAGATCACTAGCCACGTGATCATATTTCAGGCTTTATCTCCCTTAGCTAAATATTTACTTCCGGTAGATTAGAGTCAAGATTACAAGAAGCAGACGAAGTTCTATTTTTGTGGTCTGCGTTTCAGATCTGTCGCAACCTGTTGGTTCTGTTGTTAACAAGGCCTGTCTTCCTAGTGGACGTTGGAGAGAAAATGTCCGACAGCAAGGAGCCTCAAGCAAGAAAGGAGGAGGTAAGTACGTCGTAGGATAAGGTAGACCGAACAGTAACTGGACAGAGGTAACACTAACAGAGAGTGTATATGACTATAGTGATTGGGAAAGCAAAATATATTTGGCAAAAAGAAAGTAAACGAAGTGTGAAGTACGCAGCTTTGTGACTTTTTTTTTCCTAAACCACATTTTGGTTGGTTGGTTGGTTGATTTATTATCGTCTTTTACTCCAAAGATGATAAGACGTTGAAACTAAAACAAAATTGAAGTTTATAAACAAAAGAAAAAGATAGGAGGGGAGGGGGGGTGAGTGGGTTAACCCTACTCCCGGCAAGAGCAGATCAGTTCCCGCCCCCCCCCCCTCCCCCTCATACCAGGCACCGGCACGAGCCAGACAGTCCCCAGTGGATGGCAGGTTACATCCAGGGAGCAACCAGAGCGTACACCAGTACAGGTGCCTCCTGAAAGTTCAGCAGACCCAGCTGCTTGTTTGATACTGCCCAACCCATACCAGCGCCCGGCCGAGGAAAGACAGTCCAGAACAAGGGTTAAAGCATGCTAGCAATTTCTGAGTTCAAAAATATTTTTGCTAATTCACGAAATCAAAAGTAAGCGAAACATTGTTGGGTAACAGTGGTTTCAAAACTGTACATTCCAATATTATATGTTGAAGACTTAAAGGGTTGGAACATAAACAGGAAACATTTTTGCAGTATTTTGTTCGAATGGAATTTGACAGTAATCTATAAGCCAAAGATAAGACGACTCGAGAGTGATTACCATGTTTTCTCTAATTGAAAGGATATATGTTTATTGCATCTCCATTCAAATATCACCGAACTGGAGAAGAAACAATGTAGTATAAATATAATTTATTTACTAAAATAATATCATTTTCTTGAAAGGTTTTTATTATTTAATTTTTCCATGTGCTATTTGACGTAAAGGAGGACATGTCAGCTAGCTCTGCTGCCACCACCAGCTCCGCTGAAAGTGATAATCTGTTGCCAGCAGAAGAAGGTGGGGGTAATTTACATTTTTTTTAACAACTTTTTTTTTCTAGTGGAAGGTTTGGGTTGGTGGAGGTATATATTTAAATGTTATTTGCAGTGACATGTGGAAGGAGTTGGGCTAACTGACTTTTTGCTGAGTTAGATTACTTTGGATAATTTTAATTCATTGATATCAGAGGGTGGAGTAGAAGAGAAATGAACTTATGAAGACAAAAGGAGACACTTAATCTGAAGAAGAAAACCAAAAGGGTTGCAGTTTAATTATTTAAGCACTTATTGTTTGCTTATCTGTGAAGAAATAAGACAGATGACACTTGTCTTAGAAGCTTCCAATTTTTAAAAACTTGTATATAAAATCTATTCCAAATAATGCCATGAACTGACATTCTTTCATTCATCTATGTATTTATATATCTATATTACTTTGATCAAATTATTTATTTATTTTGTTGTAGCATCAGCAGAAGACGGAGTGAGAGGAGGTGCGATGGGTTTGATTGACGGCTTGATGCAGGCGCTCAGTCTCAAAGGCACAGAGAAGAAGAAGCCGGAAGTGCCACAGTTGTTGGATGAAGTAAGCTTTGAGGGAGTGGCTCGCTATATCAAGGCAGGAAAATGCACAAACATCATCACAATGGTGGGAGCTGGTATATCAACCTGTGAGTACTTTGTTGTTGTTTTAATGATTAATAATAATCATCATCATCATTTTCACAGGGATACTCGTATATTTTGTGGATATGTTTTGACTATTTGATAAAGACGAGTGATTTGATTGGTACTGTGTGCAGCTGCAGGTATTCCTGACTTTCGCAGTCCTGGAACTGGTCTCTATGACAACCTGCAACAGTACAACCTGCCACACCCCACAGCCATCTTTGCCATCGACTTCTTCAATGTAACTTGTCATCATCAATTATTGTCATCATCATTATCTTTTTTGTCATCATTACCGATATTTTGTCATCATCATTATCATTTTTGGGTCCTCATCACAATCATTGCCCTTGTCAATGTCTCAACTTCCTTTTCACAAGAGATCTTTTATGAATAACCTTATGATAATGATGATGGTGGTGGTGATGATGATGATAATTATAATGATGATGATGATGATGATTGTTAGTATTAATATTATTTTATTTTATGTTTAAAAATTATTTTGCTTTTACATTGTTTTAGATGATTTTTACAACATAGCAAGTAGAAACGGGAACCCTTATTGCAAATGCCTTTTTTAGCATTTGTTATTGTATTTTTCCAGGAAAACCCCAAACCATTCTTTGTGCTGGCCAAGGAGTTGTATCCTGGTTCATTCAAGGTTCGTTTGTCTGTCATTTTGATGTTTGCACTTACATTACATTACATAATTGATGCTTTAGGTCCAGCGGACTCTTCCGAGCCAAATCAGGACCGGACAACCCCCGATCCGCATAAAAGATCTGCTGAAACAACCCTAGTGGGAAAACTGAACGCCCTCCACCAGCCAGTCACTTTACACTAAAGACATCCCACCCAGGGGACGCTGAGGCTGCACTCTAATTTATCGAACCCCCGTTTACAAAAACAAAATAGAATACAAATATCATTATAAATTATCAACAAAACACATACATATAAAATGCCTACATTGCTAAATAATAACATCATAAGAAGCCCTAGTGACCACCTGGCAGAAAGCGTCCAATATTCCCAAGCTGATCCAACAGACCTCACACACAAATAAGGAGTCTTGTCCCGGAAGAGTTTTCAAGAAAAAAGGTAGTTGACTGGTCTAGCGAAGAAGAAGATAGTATAGCAGATTGATAGAACAGAGCAGGAATGAGAAAGAACAAATGAGAAAGACAGCGACAGTGGGAATTTAAAGCACAAAATTTCCAGAAAGTGGGGATGCTATTTATGAACAAGGCCACACTCTCCAAAGTTTAAAGGGTGGAGTTTAAAGGATGTTGGCTTATTTGCTGTGACTGTCAGTTGACTTGGGAAATGGCTTTGTCATCATATTAAAACATATAATGGACAACAGTTGTTCAAACTGAGTGATCAGTTATGAATTTTAAAAGTTTTTCTCTTGTGATGTAAACAAGCAACTGGTTGTAGTGTATGAACTTTTGCTGCAGTAGTATTTTTAGAATCAACTTGGATGCTATTTATAGGGACATCATAGAAATTTATCAACTTACCTGAAAACTTATATTTGAAAGAGGTTATTTTCTGTACTTAATCTTATTTTGTTCCAGTGGTGCAGCATTCACTGTGAATGTGAAAAGGGTTGTGTAGTCTGTAACACTGACATGTGTGATGTTGTGGCCCTTTAACAAACTGGAATCTAGGTGTGTGTGGTCTCAAGTACTGGTGTTATCTCCCCTTCCTGGTTATCGTAGGTGAATTGACTGTCATTTGGGATCAGACCACTTCCTGGTCTGTCTGAGAAATAGGGTTGAGTCATTCCAAAGCGTGATATACTGTTTCTTTGGCAGTTTTATCCAATGCTAGATATAGAAATAAAATGAGGTAGATATAAGGGGCGTAGGATTGCTATTGGCACTCCAGTGCTAGAGACCTTCCAGTGCTATTTGAAGAGGTTGACCAGGAATGTTGTCTGTTTTGTTGGCTCAGTTACCAGTGCACATGTACTTTGTGACATGTTGGGGTTAGCCTGGTAGCGTAGTTGGTTAGGCTCCACTCGTAAGGTCATGTTAATAAAATGTCAAAAATGAGGTCAGAATAATAGCAGGATTAAAGCCGGCTTGCGATCATACTTGAAAATGACATATGTACCAGGCTGGGGAACTCTCCTCGGATCCGCGATTTTCCAAGAAAAGGTACCGTCACTCCCGAGCAAATTAAATAGAGGTCCGAGAAAAAAAATTGCTCCGAGAAAAAAAAAATCACAAAACGCAATTTCTCCAAGTCCAAGTCTCGATCCGTGTCCAGCTTTTTTTTTCTCGTCAATAAAAGTGCCGCTAGCGCCCCCTATTGTTACATCAAATTCACTACCCAATAAGGCTTACTAGCATCACTTGACTACAGCGGGTGAAGGCGATGTTGAACGTTTGGCGGTTCACGTGAAGTTAAGTCCTTTGTCACTGTCCGCCATTGTTAGTTTATAATCACTATACTATCATGTCATGTGTTTCACGTATTATTAACCGCGGAGACCCTTTTGAAGAAGGGGAAATCAACAAGTGGAAATGGAAATGGCTTGAAAAGATGGCGAAAGTCGGCGACTCGGAACAACGTGTTGGTAATTGTTTTAGAAAAGTAGATAAACCTGGCATTGTGCGCTGTATTCTTTGCAACAAAGAATTGAGCTACGCGAATCATGGTCTGACAGCACTTTCTTATTATCTTTCTATTTTTATATTATCATTCCTTTAGCTTTTTTCTATTCATTAAATAAAAATAACTAAAAAAAAAAAAGGAAGTAATGTTTAAAATTAAAAAAAAAAAATTTATATTATAATTATAAAGACTTTAATTATGGAAGTTAATTGTTGCCCAGGAAAAAAAATTTAGTTTGGTCTGGTTAGACTTGGGCTACTGTAAATAGGTAAAACAATTCAGAAGGCTTATCACAGGTATTGAGAAATGGCCACCAGCTAAGAAAATGAAACGAAGTTCTCTATTCAGTTTTTTCAAGCCATTTTTTAGCCATAATTATAGTGATTTACTTCTTTGTGTATATGTGATTATTAGTCGTACTACTACTACTACTACTACTTATACTACTACTAATGATAATGTCCCTATGAACAAATGATGAATATTTTAAAACCATCCACGTTTATCTCTCACAAAAAGCATTCTTTATGGGTTTTACATGCTATGAAACGTTCAGCTTCTGGGGGGCAAAGCCCCCCAGGTCCTCCCACCGGGCCTTCGCCCCTGGACCTGACCAGGGGCCTTACAGTGGCCCTTTTGCCAGGCCGGATTTCAAGTGATGATGTATATCGGTACAGATAGGATAGGATTAAGTGCGTAACAAGTGATGATGTATATTGGTACAGATAGGATCGGAGGAAGTGTGTAACATGTGATGATGTATGTTGGTACAGATTGTGTGTAACAAGTGATGATGTATGTTGGTATAGCTAGGATAGGAGGAAGTGTGTAACAAGTGATGATGTATGTTGGTACAGATTGTGTGTAACAAGTGATCATGTATGTTGGTACAGATTTTGTGCTTTGCAGCTGATTGGTGATTTGAAGAAGAAAAAAAGTATTATATTGCATCCAGGATGATGATGATGATGAATGTTTGTTTGTGTGTGTGTGTTCACAGCCCACAGTGTGTCACTACTTTCTGAAGATGCTGGCTGACAAGGGCTTGCTTCTGAGGCACTATACACAGGTAAGTCTTCATCAGTGGTCACTGAAGCACTATACACAGGTAAGTCTTCATTAATGGTCACTGAGGCACTATACACAGGTAAGTCTTCATCAATGGTCACTGAGGCACTATACACAGGTTAAGTCTTCATCAGTGGTCACTGAGGCACTATACACAGGTAAGTCTTCATCAATGGTCACTGAGGCACTATACACAGGTAAGTCTTCATCAATGGTCACTGAGGCACTATACACAGGTTAAGTCTTCATCAGTGGTCACTGAGGCACTATACACAGGTAAGTCTTCATCAATGGTCACTGAGGCACTATACACAGGTTAAGTCTTCATCAGTGGTCACCGAGGCACTACACACAGGTAAGTCTTCATCAGTGGTCACTGAGACACTACACACAGGTAAGTCTTCATCAGTGGTCACCGAGGCACTACACAGAGGTAAGTTTTCATCAGTGGTCACCGAGGCACTACACAAGGTAAGTCTTCATCAGTGGTCACCGAGGCATTACACACAGGGAAGTCTTCATCAGTGGTCACCGAGGCATTACACACAGGTAAGTCTTCCTCAGTGGTCACAGTGCACAGGACAGTGTGGATTGCAGAAGGCTAGCATGTTTACACAAGCGCTCGCACTCCAAAGTTTACAAAGTGTGTGTTGTGTATAGAGGACGTTGGAATGTATCAAGTAAGCCCATAGCCTTATCTTTTCAATATTGCTGGCCAACTCTGTAAGCTTATCCTGTTTATTTCCTGTCTTAGTTGTGGAGTTGTTTTGTTGGTGTAGACAGCGAGTGAGTTACTACTGTATTGAGAGAGTGAGGGAGTTACTACTGTATTGAGAGAGTGAGGGAGTTACTACTGTATTGAGAGAGTGAGGGAGTTACTACTGTATTGAGAGAGTGAGGGAGTTACTACTGTATTGATGTCACGTGGGGTTTATGGGCTCTGCACAATGGAATTATGGACCCTCACGTTTATTCGGTGGGAACTGCTAGTAAGTCACCCTATGAATTACTTTAATAAATTTATTTGTTTAGCTCGTTCTGTGTTAAGGTTGGGGTACAGAAATAGATAGAAAAATGGTAAAAGAATACTGTCACACTAGCTTTCACACGGCTATGAATCATAAGTAGTCCAGCCTCTGGATAACAGTTAAAATCACACATTTATTTCTTCTACTCTATACAAGATTCTCTAAGTACTAATCTAACTTAAAATGTCTCAGTCACTGCTAATAGTTCGATCGCTGATAGTCTAGGCAGCTGTTTTTTCTTCATCGGGCACTTTCTATTCGAATTCATGTAGATTTGGACTACTGTGGTCCGTTTTACAGTTTCTGAAGAGTTGGACTACTGTGGTCCTGTTATAATCAGTTTAAGTGCACCTTCGTGTTATGCACTTAACTCATGAGTGGGGGTTCGAAGTCCTTCTGTGAGGTAGCTTCTGGTCCACCTGTGTCGTTGTGTAGTTGGGTTCCCTTGCCACGCTGTGGGGTCTGACAGGGAGTTTTCCGGGTCGCTCTTTCCGTCTTGTGCGGTAGAGGATACTCCGCCAACTAGTCGTTTCTGTGGAGTGGTGCGCCCAGGATAGCTCGGGATAGCTCGCCTGCTCGTCTGTAATATAAGAGACGAAATTCTGCACAACCCTGAATAATCGGTTTGTGCAGAGCGTCTCACTGAAAGCCAAAGTAGCCCTCAGTGATAGCTCCACATCTCTATACATAAGCGACGAACATTCTGCTACTTCCGGGTTCCACTGGAATCTCACTCTAAATTCCTATACATACATGAATATCAATCGTGTCTAACTATACACATACAGAATTAATAATAATATAAACATTCAGTGGTACAGCCACTGGTCTGCAAACATACATATAAGTTAAACAACAGTGGTTCCGTACGGGATACAACATGGCGGCGCAACCGGTCGTGTTTCGCCTCGTGGTCGGCTCTTCCACGTGGTACGGCAAATTCGGATTAATAATTCACATTTATGCATAGCAAATTCCACAAACATAATTTCAACAATAATATAAATATATCACGATGAAACAGAAGGGTGTTCATTTACCTGTTTGACAAGTTCAGGCCCGTTGTGACTTGATAGAATTCTATGCTTCTAAGTCCTGCTTCCTGGTCTAAGTGTGTAGAGATTTCTCTAGCTATCTAGCTGTTCACACTTCGGTGTATTCCTCCCAACTGACCAAAACTGTGCGTGGTTTGGACCCAGTCAAACTGGCTCCAACCACTTTGCCTAAGCTCTCCCATTGGTTCCAACGGTCCGATTCAAAACTTAAGTGCTGACGTCACTGCGCTGTGTGTGTGGCTCAGGCTCGCAGGGTGCTGTAATTTAATTGCTGCTGTGTAATAGACTGACTCTCTACTATTACAAAGACTACACAATGCTAAATAGTCAACAAGCAGAGTTAAAACTAGTCCTAACGCGACAGGCTCCCTCAACTGAAAAAAGGCGATGACTACTGGATTCGACCTTTTTCTACTACAGAGCCTAGTTTAACGCTGCACTATCCTAGGGTCCTATTTACAAGCTAAGTAAGTTGCTCTACCTGAGCTGCAATGCTGTGCCAGGTAGCTATGGACTCTAGTGACAGGGTATTACTGGGCGGGGACGAATTCTGGTGCTGTGGCCCTTAGTTGTGTTGGGTGGGCGACAGCTGCTGTGTCCTCCACGAGATGGCGACTGAGGTAGTCGACTCCGTGGTTTTCCTTGCCGGGGATGTACTCGATTTGGAATGAGTATGCCTGAAGGGTGAGTGCCCATCTCATCAGGCGAGAGTTCAAAGACTTGGAGGCTGCCAGGAACGATAGTGGTTGGTGGTCCACCTGAACTGTGAAGTGGGTCCCATACAGGTAGAGTTGGAATTTCTGTATGGCCCAGACTAGTCCAAGGCATTCCTTCTCCGACGTGGCGTAGTGGGTCTCGGCGGGTCTCAATTTTCTGCTGGCGTAGGCGACAGGGAATAGCGTCTCCACATTCTTGGGGTCGCGCTGTAGCAGTACTGCTCCGAGGCCTAAGTCGCTTGCGTCGGTGCGAAGAACGAATGGCTGAGTCAAATCGGGTAGATGGAGTACTGGCGCCGATGTCATTCTGTCCTTGAGTGTTTGGAAGGCTGTCTCGCATTCCGCTGTCCATACGACTTTGTCCGGGGCGATTTTCCGGGTTCCATTTGTCAGTGGCACGGCGATGCTGTTGTAGTTGGGGATGAACTTCTGGTAGAAGCCGCAGAGTCCTAGAAATGACTGCACTTCCTTCTTTGTCTTGGGCCTAGGAGCGTCGAGTAGGCGTTTCACTGTCTTCTCTACCGGTCGCAGGCTTCCTTGACTGATGGTGTGTCCCAGAAATTCCAGCTCGGTGAATCCAATCTGACATTTGGTGGGTCTTGCCGTCAATCCCGTGTCTCTGAGGCGGGCGAGTAGTTGCTGTAGGAGCGTGACATGTTCCTCCCACGTAGGTGTTGCGATGAGGATGTCGTCCATAAACGAATGTAGGTGCTCGCTGCTCAGGGGTGCCAGGAGTTTTCGCATCATGGCGCTGAAGATGCTGGGTGCGTTGTGGAGTCCGAATGGAAGTACATTGAACTCGAAGTGTCCTTCCATAGTGCTGAACGCTAGGTACTTTCGGACTTGTGGTTGTACTGGTATCTGATAGTATCCTTTGCTGAGGTCGATGCGTGAGAAGTACTTCGCTCGCTGTAGCTTGGCAAATAGGTCGGTCTGGTCCGGGAGTGGCTCTGGCTGGAACTGCGTTACCGCATTCAGGAGTCTGAAGTCGATGCACAGTCGATGCTCTCCGTTGGGTTTTCGCAACAATACCGTGCCTGCGCTGTAGGGTGAAGTAGACTCTGAGATGATTCCGGCTGCCAGTAAGGTGTCTATCTCTTCCTTGATGGCTCGCTGCTGCGACAGTGGCATCGGGTAGAGCTTCTGGCGGACGGGTGTTGGGTCGGTCACCGTTAAGGTTACTTCGACGAGGTCTGTCCTCCCTGGTCGGTCTGTGAGCACAGTCTGATGTTGTCGAATGACCTGTAGTACTTGCTGTTGCTGTTTAGCGGCTAGGTCTCCGTTGAGTATCACGTCTTTGTAGGTTTCTTTGGAGTGCAGGGGGTACTCTACTGCATTGGTCTCCATGCTTTCTCCTTCTTCCGCGATGGCGATGGCTAACAAGTTGTGAGTGCTGGGGGTCGCTGGTCTGTCCGTATACTTCTTGAGGAGATTAATGTGGTGGTATCGGGCTCTCCCGTTCACCTCTACTTGGTAGACTGTCTTGGATTTCTTGGCAGTCACCCGGTACGGTCCTCTCCAAGCGATGTCCAGCTTGTTGGTTCCACTTGGAAGTAAGAGTAGCACTTGATCGCCGACTTGCAGTTCTCTGTCCTTCGCGTGGCGGTTGTAGTACTTCGCCTGACGGGCTCTTGCCTTCTTCAGTGCTTCACCAGCTTTCTTCCACGTTGCTTTGAGGGTTTCCTGCAGGTCTGCGACGTACTTGGTGGCACCTCTGGGTGTGTCGTCTATCTTGGCTTCCGTCCAACTTCTGCGTAGGGCTTCTAGCGGTCCTGCTAGCGGTCTGCCGAAAAGCAATGTTGACGGGGTGTAGCCTGTGGCTGCATGGGGTGTTTCTCTGTATGCGAACAGTGCCGCATTCACGTAGGTGTCCCACGCTTCTGGATTGTCG
Organism: Oncomelania hupensis; assembly: GCA_036898135.1. Lineage (NCBI taxonomy): Eukaryota > Metazoa > Mollusca > Gastropoda > Littorinimorpha > Pomatiopsidae > Oncomelania > Oncomelania hupensis. Next base: position 82,286,486 of record CM072513.1, read on the forward strand.
TCGGCGACTTTCCTGAGTATGGTGAGAAGGGTTCCATTCAGTCTTTCTACTTGTCCGTTGCTGGCTGGGTGATATGGTGGTGTGCGAATGTGATGAACTTGTATCAACTCGAACACGTCTTGCATCAGGCGGCCGGTGAACTGAGATCCGTTGTCCGTTCTAATGCTGTCCGGGAATCCGACTCTGGTAAAGATGGCGATGAGTGCATCTGCAATCTTCTTGGTGTCGATCGCTGGCAACGGGACTGCTTCGCACCACATCGTACATGCGTCGACGAGTGTGAGTAGAAATCTGTTCCGCTTCTTGGTCATGGGTAGTGGTCCTACTATGTCTACTGAGACTTGCTGGAATGGCACGCCGACTACTACCGATGGTCCTAAGGTAACTGGTACGGTGTGATGTCGCGGGGAATATCGTTGACATTGGTGGCAAGATTTCACGTAGCGCTTGACATCCTCCGTGATTCCTGGCCAATAGTAGTGTGCGCTGATTCTCTGCACTGTGGCTCCAATTCCCATGTGTCCGCTGAGTGGCATGCTGTGGCCTAGTTCTAGTACTTGGGCTCGAAGGGTGGCTGGTAGTACTAGTTGGGTGTGATCTCCATCTCCTTGTCGATGTAGAACTCCCTCTTCCATGTAGAAGTCTCCCTTGTGCGGGGGTGTGTGCGCCTTGGGTAGCTTCTGGAAGCACTTCGCTATCGAGGTGTCTTCTTTCTGTGCTGTTTTGATCTCTTCGAGTCCTGGATTCGGAGCGAACTCGGGCTGGGGTGGTTGGGTTTTAGCTTGGGCCCTGGTTTGCACTGCAGCTATCTCTACAGTTTTAGGGGGGCGTGCCTAAGAACACATACCTACAACCTAGCACTAGATCATACAGGGGTTTCTGTAAAACAGCTGCTTGGATTCGTCCTGTGACGTACCTACTCTCTACTTCGATCCAGGCTATTGGGCAAGTAGTCGTCGGTTTCGTCAAGTCTGCTCCTTGTAAGTCGACTGTCTTGTCTGTCAAGTCCGCGCGCGATACAAGAGATTCGCTAACTATCGCGTCGTATGATAGACCTGTGTCATACAGACAGTTCGCTTCTTTTCCGTTGACCTTGACCGTGTCTGTCACCGATGGGTGATCTCCGATCGTGTGTGGTTTGTTACCGCTGCTTTGAGTTAGAACTCTGTGCGCTGGCCGGCTTTCGCGCTCTTCCCTACGTTGTGCGGCCAACTTGAAACATTCTGCGGTGGAGTGATTGTTTCTGTTGCAGAACGAACAATACCGTCTCTGTTCTGCAGGACCTCTTTTCCCGAATTCCGTGGTGGGTCCTTTATTCTGCCCAGGTCTGGGGTTATTCGGCTTATTCGCGGTGCGCTCTTCCCGGTTAGGGCTTCGTTTCTGTGCCTCTTTCCCGTTAGGCTTTAGGTCTCGCCTGAAGCTCTTGGCTTCTCCGTGTGCGGCCACGTACCTATCTGCGACCTTGACCAGATCCTCCAGTCTTTCCGCGCCCTGCTCTACTGAGAATGTCCTCAGCTCGGGGGTCATGGTTTCCCGTAGCTGTTCCCATACTAACAGTTCTGTCAGTCCATCATACGTCTTAGCCGTGGCTGACTGGCTAATCCACTTATCCAGCATTGTGGACAACCGATCCGCGAACTGCGCATAGCTCTCTCCTTTCACTCTCCGATTGGTGCGGAACTTTTGCCGGTAGCATTCTCCTGTTAGTTCGAATCCCGTTAGGAGTGCCTCTTTTACTTTGTGATAGTCAGTCACTCTGTCAGTCGGTAGCTTACTGTAGATGTCATAAGCCTTTCCTCTAAGCCCTTGACTAAGCTTAAAGGACCAATGAGTGGGATCTAGTTTGTACTCTGTTGCTAGACGCTCAAACCTAGTCAGATAGAGATCTAGACCTTCTTCTCTCTCATTGAATGTTCCCAGTGGAAATGACATTCCTTGTACAGGGTTGGATGCTACCTCTAGCTGATCTGAGTGGGGAGGGGTTGAGGAAGAACTTGAAGCTCCTGATCCCAATCTTCTTAGCTCTAACTCATGCTGTCTTTCTTTTTCCTTTTCTTCCCTCTCTTTTTCTTTTTCTGCCCGCTCATACTCCCATTTCCTAACTTCTGCTTCTCTCTCTGCTGCTAATGCTGCCTTCTTCTGTTCTCCTTCTAATTCTAATTTCTTCTGTTCTCTTGCTGCTTCTAACTCTGCTTTTTTCTGTTCTCTTGCTGCTTCTAACTCTGCTTTCTTTTGCTCTGCTTCTAATGCTAGTTTCTTCTGCTCTGCTTCTAATGCTAGTTTCTTTTGCTCTGCTTCTAGTTCTGCTTTTTTCTGTTCTCTCTCTGCAGCTCTCTCTGCCGCTTCGAGTTTCTTCGCCTCTCTCTCTGCTGCTCTCTCTGCCTTAGCCTCCTGCTTCTCTACCTCTGCATTGATATACGCAATTAGGTCTCCCCCTGCTAAGTGTAAAGCTTCCCCTAATTCCTTGAAGCGCAATCTCAAGGCCACTGGGTCCGACATTGCCAAACGTGTCTATGCACAACCTCTGAATCACGTGGAATACCAAAACACTAGCAATAGTGCAATTCAATAAAAACAATGCAAAGACCATACAATTCGTAATCAATAATAGAATAAAACAAGAGTCAAATGGCATACAACAGTTATTTAAGCAAAACCTGCAAAAGAACAATGCAACATACAGGCACAAAAATATTTGAAGCAAAAAAGTTTTTAACTAAAGAATAGTGCACCCAAACTGAGTCAATGTTATACCCTTACACTATTCTAAGTTATTCTACTTCTACTGTTATCTAATTTTATTGTACTTAGGTCCGGTTATACCCAATTCCTATTATACACAGATCCTGGCTAGGCTCGCCAATTAAAGTGTCACGTGGGGTTTATGGGCTCTGCACAATGGAATTATGGACCCTCACGTTTATTCGGTGGGAACTGCTAGTAAGTCACCCTATGAATTACTTTAATAAATTTATTTGTTTAGCTCGTTCTGTGTTAAGGTTGGGGTACAGAAATAGATAGAAAAATGGTAAAAGAATACTGTCACACTAGCTTTCACACGGCTATGAATCATAAGTAGTCCAGCCTCTGGATAACAGTTAAAATCACACATTTATTTCTTCTACTCTATACAAGATTCTCTAAGTACTAATCTAACTTAAAATGTCTCAGTCACTGCTAATAGTTCGATCGCTGATAGTCTAGGCAGCTGTTTTTTCTTCATCGGGCACTTTCTATTCGAATTCATGTAGATTTGGACTACTGTGGTCCGTTTTACAGTTTCTGAAGAGTTGGACTACTGTGGTCCTGTTATAATCAGTTTAAGTGCACCTTCGTGTTATGCACTTAACTCATGAGTGGGGGTTCGAAGTCCTTCTGTGAGGTAGCTTCTGGTCCACCTGTGTCGTTGTGTAGTTGGGTTCCCTTGCCACGCTGTGGGGTCTGACAGGGAGTTTTCCGGGTCGCTCTTTCCGTCTTGTGCGGTAGAGGATACTCCGCCAACTAGTCGTTTCTGTGGAGTGGTGCGCCCAGGATAGCTCGGGATAGCTCGCCTGCTCGTCTGTAATATAAGAGACGAAATTCTGCACAACCCTGAATAATCGGTTTGTGCAGAGCGTCTCACTGAAAGCCAAAGTAGCCCTCAGTGATAGCTCCACATCTCTATACATAAGCGACGAACATTCTGCTACTTCCGGGTTCCACTGGAATCTCACTCTAAATTCCTATACATACATGAATATCAATCGTGTCTAACTATACACATACAGAATTAATAATAATATAAACATTCAGTGGTACAGCCACTGGTCTGCAAACATACATATAAGTTAAACAACAGTGGTTCCGTACGGGATACAACATGGCGGCGCAACCGGTCGTGTTTCGCCTCGTGGTCGGCTCTTCCACGTGGTACGGCAAATTCGGATTAATAATTCACATTTATGCATAGCAAATTCCACAAACATAATTTCAACAATAATATAAATATATCACGATGAAACAGAAGGGTGTTCATTTACCTGTTTGACAAGTTCAGGCCCGTTGTGACTTGATAGAATTCTATGCTTCTAAGTCCTGCTTCCTGGTCTAAGTGTGTAGAGATTTCTCTAGCTATCTAGCTGTTCACACTTCGGTGTATTCCTCCCAACTGACCAAAACTGTGCGTGGTTTGGACCCAGTCAAACTGGCTCCAACCACTTTGCCTAAGCTCTCCCATTGGTTCCAACGGTCCGATTCAAAACTTAAGTGCTGACGTCACTGCGCTGTGTGTGTGGCTCAGGCTCGCAGGGTGCTGTAATTTAATTGCTGCTGTGTAATAGACTGACTCTCTACTATTACAAAGACTACACAATGCTAAATAGTCAACAAGCAGAGTTAAAACTAGTCCTAACGCGACAATTGAGAGAGTGAGGGAGTTACTACTGTATTGAGAGAGTGAGGGAGTTACTACTGTATTGATAGCGAGGGAGTTACTACTGTATTGAGAGAGTGAGGGAGGGAGTTACTACTGTATTGATAGCGAGGGAGTTACTACTGTATTGAGAGAGTGAGGGAATTCCTACTGTATTGAGACAGTGAGGGAGTTACTACTGTATTGAGACAGTGAGGGAGTTACTACTGTATCGAGAGAGTGAGGGAGTTACTACTGTATCGAGAGAGTGAGGGACTTACTACTGTATTGAGAGAGTGAGGGAGTTACTACTGTATTGATAGCGAGGGAGTTACTACTGTATTGAGAGCGTGATGGAGTTACTACTGTATTGAGAGTGAGGAAGTTACTACTGTATTGAGAGAGTGAGGAAGTTACTACTGTATTGAGAGTGAGGGAGTTACTACTGTATTGAGAGAGTGAGGGAGTTACTACTGTATTGATAGCGAGGGAGTTACTACTGTATTGATAGCGAGGGAGTTACTACTGTATTGAGTGAGTGAGGGAGTTACTACTGTAGTGAGAGAGTGAGGGAGCTACTACTGTATGGAAAGAGTGAGGGAGTTATTACTGTATTGAGACAGTGAGGGAGTTACTACTGTATTGAGACAGTGAGGGAGTTACTACTGTATTGAGAGTGAGGGAGTTACTACTGTATTGAGACAGTGAGGGAGTTACTACTGTATTGAGACAGTGAGGGAGTTACTACTGTATTGAGAGTGAGGGAGTTACTACTGTATTGAGAGTGTGGGAGTTACTACTGTATTGAGAGTGAGGGAGTTACTACTGTATTGAGAGTGAGGGAGTTACTACTGTATTGAGACAGTGAGGGAGTTACTACTGTATTGATAGCGAGGGAGTTACTACTGTATTGAGTGAGTGAGGGAGTTACTACTGTAGTGAGAGAGTGAGGGAGCTACTACTGTATGGAAAGAGTGAGGGAGTTATTACTGTATTGAGACAGTGAGGGAGTTACTACTGTATTGAGACAGTGAGGGAGTTACTACTGTATTGAGAGTGAGGGAGTTACTACTGTATTGAGACAGTGAGGGAGTTACTACTGTATTGAGACAGTGAGGGAGTTACTACTGTATTGAGAGTGAGGGAGTTACTACTGTATTGAGAGTGTGGGAGTTACTACTGTATTGAGAGTGAGGGAGTTACTACTGTATTGAGAGTGAGGGAGTTACTACTGTATTGAGACAGTAATGGAGTTACTACTGTATTGAGAGTGAGGGAGTTACTACTGTATTGAGAGTGAGGGAGTTACTACTGTATTGAGAGTGAGGGAGTTACTACGGAATCCTCAAAAAAAGAAGTGTAGATGGAAAGGTGGGGGGGTTGCGGTGAATTGAGTTTTGTTTCCATCTTGACCATACAGCTGTTCCTATATCACGAACAGGGCCTGTGACACTTTAACAATTCTGCTGTAGTGTCCTCACAAAGCTATATAATGGACCTTTGTTTCCATCCTGACCATACAGCTGTTCCTATATCACAAACAGGGCCTGTGACATTTTAACAATTCTGCTGTAGTGTGAATGAACATTGAGGTATAACGTCAACACCCACCATTGGCGATATGGCAGACGGGGATAACCATCCCAGGGAAAGAGGGGTAGGGACCTGAATCAACACTGAACCATCAGAGCAATCATAATGCTAAAATGGACAGTGAAAATGGCCACATTTTATATCGCCCACCACAGGATTCGAACCTGGGTCATCGGTGTGCCAGGCGAACGCTCTACCACTTGAGCTATGGTGGTGGGAGGCTGTAGTGTCCTCACAATTAACGCTTCGGCTTGCACACTGAACCCAATGGACAAACTGTATTGCGGCTGAACTGTGTCCATATTGTAGCGGGGGTTTTGAATGCTGCATGAGGAATGATGGTGTTGTTGCTGTCTGTGTCAGAACATCGACACATTGGAGCGAGTGGCAGGGATGCCGGAGGACAAACTGGTGGAAGCCCACGGAACCTTCAACACCTCTCACTGTCTGCAGTGTGGCCAGGAGTACAGTCTGCCCTGGATGAAAGGTCAGTTATTATCGTCTTCATCATTATCATCAGCAGCAGCATCGACAAGAAGTTGTCAGGTATTGTAGTCCTGATGTTTCACTTGGTTTGATTTCTCCTGGCTTTTTACTGTTGTGACTTGTTGAAGAGCACTGAAGGAGTTGTCTCCCTTCCCATGCTCAGCACAGTTCATTTTGGAATCCGTGTTGTTAAGCATGGTGGTCCAGAATGGTCACCACAGGAAGAGATGACTCAGTTATCATCTAGGAAAACGCCCTAGATCAGTGTGTGATCCATAGAAACGAGCACATTTCATTGTTAACATCACATTGTTTGAGCGAGATAAACGGTATTTTAGAGCAAATGCTTTGTCAGAGTTTGTGTACTAAATATTTTATTTTATTTGGTTAATTTAATTTAATTAATTAATTTATTTATTTATTAACTAATGGTTGGTGTATTGTTTTAGAGAAGATCTTTGCTGATGAGATACCCAAGTGCAATAAAAAAGACTGTGGAGGTGTCATCAAGCCAGGTACGTCTGCACCTGTGGGTTTTTTTTGGGTGAGGGTGTTATTAGGAACACTTCTTGACTGGCATGCAGCACAGTGTTGATGTGCCCACCTAACAATGAAACTATTGACTGCCAGTTCAGTCTTTATTTACATAATGTTGACACAACACTAACTGTTGTTGAGATAGTCAACACTTCCTTGTCCCACTTTGACCGGTAATCAATTGATTGAATAAATAAATAAAAAATAAATTAATAAATAATTGATTAACGCAAAATATTAATACAATGTGGTCTGTTTATTGGGGATTGTTTCTTTTGTTTCAGATATTGTGTTTTTTGGTGAAAGTCTTCCCAGGCATTTTGTGGACTGTGTATCAGAGGTCAGTGTGAACTATGACACAGATGACATGGCAACAAGGAAGGCCTGTGTGTGTGGCATGGTGTAAGAGATGGGAACATGCAGCACACTAATAATAATAATAATAATAATAATAATAATAACAATAATATATTTTATGAAGCGTGATTCCAAACGAAAAAGTGTGATCAAAGCACTTACACGCATAATAAGATAGAAAAAGTGTGATCAAAGCACTTACACGCATAATAAGATAGATAAGATAACCATGTTATTTAACAAGGGTAAAAGGGTAAGCACTGGGTGTGCTATTTTACATCTTGACCTTGGGGCTTGTAACAATAACCATTGCAGGTTTCAGGATGCAAGCCTCATGTTCAGTCATGTTGGGGAACATAGGTTGTGTACTGACTTCCACACAGTGTTGTGCTTGCTGTGTCTCAGTGACCAGTGCCTTCACCTGTTCTCTGCACCTCACAACTCCAATAATAGTAGTCATAATAATGATAATAATAATCATAATAATAATATTTGTAGTAGTAGTAGTAATAGAAAAATAATAACAATAACAATAATTGTAGTAGGAGTACTACTACTACTACTACTACTACTACTACTACTAACAGCAATAACAATAATTGCTGTAGTAGTAGTAGTAGTAGTAGTAGTAGTAGTAGTAGTAGTAGTAGTAGTAGTAGTAGTAGTAGTAATAATTGCAGTACTACTACTACTACTACTACTACTACTACTACTACTACTACTACTACTACTACTAACAGCAATAACAATAATTGTAGTAGTAGTAGTAGTAGTAATAATAATAATAATAATAATAATAATAATAATAATAATAATAATAATAATAATAATTGCAGTAGTACTACTATTACTAATAATAATTGTAACTGCAATATAACAAGAACAAAGTTGTGAGTGGTTTGTTGGATGGTTGATGTGTGTATAAAATGTTGTGTGATTCAGGACTTCAAGAAGTGTGACTTCTTGATCATCATGGTTTGTTGATGTGTGTATACAATGTTGTGTGATTCAGGACTTCAAGAAGTGTGACTTGTTGATCATCATGGGGACATCTCTAGCTGTACAGCCTTTTGCCTCCTTGGCTGACAGGTATGATGATTGACACACTATCAGTAGGTCTGTTCTTCCACCCCTCCTTGGCTGACAGGTATGATGATTGACACACTATCAGTAGGTCTGTTCTTCCATCCCTCCTTGGCTGACAGGTATGATGATTGACACACTATCAGTAGGTCTGTTCTTCCATCCCTCCTTGGCTGACAGGTATGATGATTGACACACTATCAGTAGGTCTGTTCTTCCACCCCTCCTTGGCTGACAGGTAATGATGATTTACACACTATCAGTAGGTCTGTTCTTCCACCCCTCCTTGGCTGACAGGTAATGATGATTTACACACTATCAGTAGGTCTGTTCTTCCATCTCTCCTTGGCTGACAGGTATGATGATTGACACACTATCAGTAGGTCTGTTCTTCCACCCCTCCTTGGCTGACAGGTATGATGATTGACACACTATCAGTAGGTCTGGCTGACAGGTATGATGATTGACACACTATCAGTAGGTCTGGCTGACAGGTATGATGATTGACATACTATCAGTAGGTCTGTTCTTCCATCCCTCCTTGGTTGACAGGTATGATGATTGACACACTATCAGTAGGTCTGTTCTTCCATCCCTCCTTGGCTGACAGGTATGATGATTGACACACTATCAGTAGGTCTGTTCTTCCATCCCTCCTTGGCTGACAGGTATGATGATTTACACACTATCAGTAGGTCTGGCTGACAGGTATGATGATTGACACACTATCAGTAGGTCTGGCTGACAGGTATGATGATTGACACACTATCAGTAGGTCTGTTCTTCCATCCCTCCTTGTCTGACAGGTATGATGATTGACACACTATCAGTAGGTCTGGCTGACAGGTATGATGATTGACACACTATCAGTAGGTCTGTTCTTCCATCCCTCCTTGGCTGACAGGTATGATGATTGACACACTATCAGTGGGTCTGTTCTTCCACCCCTCCTTGGCTGACAGGTATGATGATTGACACACTATCAGTAGGTCTGTTCTTCCACCCCTCCTTGGCTGACAGGTATGATGATTGACACACTATCAGTGGGTCTGTTCTTCCATCCCTCCTTGGCTGACAAGTATGATGATTGACACACTATCAGTAGGTCTGTTCTTCCACCCCTCCTTGGCTGACAGGTATGATGATTTACACACTATCAGTAGGTCTGTTCTTCCATCCCTCCTTGGCTGACAGGTATGATGATTGACACACTATCAGTAGGTCTGTTCTTCCATCCCTCCTTGGCTGACAGGTATGATGATTGACACACTATCAGTAGGTCTGTTCTTCCATCCCTCCTTGGCTGACAAGTATGATGATTGACACACTATCAGTAGGTCTGTTCTTCCACCCCTCCTTGGCTGACAGGTATGATGATTGACACACTATCAGTAGGTCTGTTCTTCCATCCCTCCTTGGCTGACAGGTATGATGATTGACACACTATCAGTAGGTCTGTTCTTCCATCCCTCCTTGGCTGACAGGTATGATGATTGACACACTATCAGTAGGTCTGTTCTTCCATCCCTCCTTGGCTGACAGGTATGATGATTGACATACTATCAGTAGGTCTGTTCTTCCATCCCTCCTTGGCTGACAGGTATGATGATTGACACACTATCAGTTGGTCTGTTCTTCCATCCCTCCTTGGCTGACAGGTATGATGATTGACACACTATCAGTAGGTCTGTTCTTCCACCCCTCCTTGGCTGACAGGTATGATGATTGACACACTATTAGTAGGTCTGTTCTTCCATCCCTCCACCCACTTCCCTACCTCCCTCCCTGGGCCATGGGTACTGGACTAGTGTTTTAGTCTGTCAGGTATGATGAGTAACAAATATATAGACATAAATTTGAGGCGCTAGCATCATTTCAGCATCAATAAGAAGATTGTATTGAATGTTATACGGTAGAAGAGCATCAAAATATTGCATGTAAGATGAACAGTATTCAGAAGAATAACTTTATTTTGAAAAGAATGTTTGCAAAAAGCGAAAGCAGCGGACTTATTGTGCCTGTGACTGAGGATGTTCAGATCAATTACATTTTCATTGAAAAGCAGCACAAAGAAGGTTGACTTTTAGCAGTATTGACTGCAAAACTGTTTGAAGCTGGCATGATGCTCATTTCTTAACCCTTTACCGGGTGCAGCGGCCGAAGGTCAAAACGGTCAAAACGCCTGAAAGCGTCCGTATCAACCATTGGTTATATTCTCGTGTTCTTTGAAAGATTGCGAGACTTCCGGCTATTGACTTCCAGTTTATTCTGTTGTGGAAACATTCTACTGCATTTTTACAAGTTTCTCTTTGATGCATTCGTTTTTTCGAATTTTTTTCAATTTTTTTGTGTTAGTGTCTAAAATTGATGGTTTGGATTCTTCGACTGATGAAGAGGAGTTTACAGGCTTACATTTATCAGACATTGAAGTGAGAGAAATGGACTTTGAGTCGGAAGAAGAGATCGGTACTGACATTAGTGTCAGTATCGTGCATGTATCCGATCTTTCAGATTGGCGGGAAAGTGAAGAAGAGAAGAAGCTTGTTTGGACTTTTTAAAACTTTTTTTTTTTTTTGTAAACATATGGAGTAATAAAAAACAAGATATTACAAGAGAAGAATAAAAAGGTAGATAATCAAAAGAAAATTTATTTCTGTTCATTTTGCATTTTATTTCATTTAAATCTATGCACTAATACCTAAGATGTGGTATTTTTACTAACGTACCCCGAAATATCTCTAAGATTATAAATATTCTTGCCCGTTTAGAGCTAAAAACTAGACAAACGTGTGCCCAGTAAAGGGTTAACTTGCACAGTGGGTTGTTGCATTTCTCCAGCCTGAAATGTTGATGTTTGCAGTGTCAGAACAAAGTGTCCAATAGTAACAAAGTAAAGACCATGAACAATAGCTCTAGCTGTTTCCCTTGTATTTGTGTGTGACCTAGCTTTGTGTTTGGACATGTCACTTTGGAGTTCAATACCTATTGTTTTCAGAGTGTCTGCCTCCACTCCACGCCTCTACATCAACCTGCAAAAAGCTACTTCTTCGGTAAGCCTGATGATGATGATGATGATGATGATGATGATGATGATGATGATGGACAAAATTATTTATATATTTCTGAGGCTGGGAAAACAGTTGGCTGAGTGGTGTAACTACAGCCAAACAGTGGAAGCATAGATTCTTCATCTTCATCCATTAGACGGCCTCAATCATCAGGTTGATTACTCTGCCGTACTGAATGGGGTTTGCGTAGGGAAAAGAAAAAAAAATTGATAGGAAGTGACAGACCTAAGACAGATGAGAATGAAATCTGCACTAAAAGGACACCTACTCTAAGTGGGTTTTACTTGCAGGGTACTTCTTTTCCCTCTTCGCTCCAGGGAGCTAGCAAGTCCCAGTATGTCGTAACACAAAACTGGGCAAAAAAAAAAAAAAAAAGAATTGGGGAAAGAGATGGGGATGGGGACAATCTGAGCCTACCTCCTCTATTTAACCTCTGGAAAACTATTTATAGTTGTGGCACTCGTGACTTAAAGGAGTCAAGAGTATCAGCTGTCACTGTTGTTTTGGGCAGCTCGTTCCAGTCCTTGATGGTGTTGGGAAGGAAAGAGAACTGGCGGTATTTGGTTCTACATTGAATTTGGGTGAGCTGTTGGGGGTGGCTTCTTCACCGACGTGGAGGGACTGGGACTAATTTGCTGGTGTCGATTGTTGAGCTATATCATTGTAGGCTTGTTGACCCGAGTGACCAAACAATAACATGACCCTGATACGCAGGCAACAGCTCCCTACTCTTCGCAGGAGCGTCTACACGAGGTGTAGTCTGCACGTTCATGTATTCTATTGCACAGATGTTAAAGATCCTGACGCTCATGTGCTGGATGGGTGAGTGGCAGCTAAAGAGATACACTCAGCAAGCACTAGGTCCCTTTTCCAGGGGCCCAGGATTATGCTCAGTTGTGTGGGGCAGATGCGTCATGCAGTGCCTTGTCAAGGCAACCAATGCTTATTATTCGCAAGTGAACAGCTGTTGAAAATGTAAAAGCTATGTAACAATAATGTTTACTATCCACAAGTGAGCAGCTGTTGAAATGTAAAAGCTATGTAACAATTAATGTTTATTATTCACAAGTGAACAGCTGTTGAAATGAAATATGTAACAACCAATGTTTATTATTCACAAGTGAGCAGCTGTTGAAATGTAAAAGCTATGTAACAATTAATGTTTATTATTCACAAGTGAACAGCTGTTGAAATGAAATATGTAACATCCAATGTTTATTATTCACAAGTGAGCAGCTGTTGAAATGTAAAAGTAACAACCAATGTTTATTATTCACAAGTGAGCAGCTGTTAAAATGTAAAAGCTCTGTAACAACAATGAAATCAATCAAATCAGATAAAGCTGCATATTTATAAATAGCAAAGTTAAAAATAAGTCGCTAGCAAAGCCTGGCTCTCATTGCAGAAAGAAAGATGTGTTTACTGTACAATACCTGTTGATTGGTCTTGCAGCCTGAGTTGGATTTTATGGCGCTAATGATGGGCGGTCGCAAGGGCTTCGACTTTGATAAAGAAGATAACATTAGGTACGTAACATCATTCTACCTCAGGTACCTCACACATCTGTCATCTTTCTAATTTTTCTACTTCAAAGATTGATTGCAGAAGGGAAAGCATCAGGTATGGTATTGTGGTTACTGTTCAATCTGACATTTGTGTATAGTTGTTGTTATAATGTTGTTTATTGTACATGCACTTTCAGTTGTAGCAAGATTTTAATTTATTGTTAAATGTGTACCATTTTAAATTATTGCAAGATTTTATTGTGTTTGTTGAAATGTGTACCTTTTAAAATTGTTGTTTGTTAAGTTTTGTTGCTTAAGTGCAGGATGTTAAGTTTTGTTGCTTAAATGTGGGGTGTTAAGTTTTGCTGCTTAAATGCAGAATGTTAAGTTTTGTTGCTTACATGCAGGGTGTTGAGATGTTGCTTAAATGTAGGGTGTTAGGTTTCACTGCCTAATTGTGGGGTGTTCGGTTTTGTTACTTAAAGGTAGGATGTTAAGTTTTGTTGCTTAAATGTAGGGTGTTAAATTTTGTTGCTTAAATGTAGGGTGTTAAGTTTTGTTGCCTAAATGTGGGGTGTTAAGTTTTGTTGCTTAAATGCAGGATGTTAAGTTTTGTTGCTTACATGCAGGGTGTTGAGATGTTGCTTAAATGTAGGGTGTTAGGTTTCGCTGCTTAATTGTGGGGTGTTCGGTTTTGTTACTTAAATGTAGGGTTTTGTTGCTTAAATGTAGGGTGTTAAGTTGTGTTGCTTAAATGTGGAGTGTTAAGTTTTGTTGCTTAAATTTATGGTGTTAACTTTTGTTGCTTAAATGTATGGTGTTAAGTTTTGTTGTGTAAATGTAGGGTGTTAAGTTTTGTCGCTTGCATATAGGGTGTTAAGTTTTGTCGCTTAAATGTCAGGTGATCAGTTTTGTTGCTTGAATGTCAGGTGTTAAGTTTTGTCGCTTCAATGTAGAGTTGAAGTTTTGTCGCTTAAATGTAGGGTTTTAAGTTTTATTGCTTAAATCAAAGAGTTTATTATTTTTAATAAGAGGGGACAGAGAGCAAGAAAATGCGTATCCGATTCGTCAGAGTGACTTGCCCTTGAATGTGTGCTAGACATCAAAGCAAGATGGCGACGTCCGAAACGAAAACACGTGTATGCAGTGGTGGTGAATTTTGTGCTGCACCTAACTGTTCAAGTGCTCGGTACAAAGCTGAGTGTGATGGATGGTCATTCTTTAGATTTCCACTGAACCAAACAAGGTACGTGTTGATATTGTTTCTTGACCAGATTTCAAGATATTAGCCATGGTAGTTGTGCATCATGATCATGCTGAAGAATTTGGGTGTCCAATTTCCACAATGATAAATGTCCATACACAAACATTAGAGTACCATCGATAAATTCGACCACGTTTTTCAGATAATTAATTGCTGTCCCTAACTATTTGTTTCAGTTTTCTGTAATTTGTTTCAATTTTACATTCTTATCAATGAACACAGATTTTCATGGCTCAGTCCACACATAGAACGAACAGTGCGGAAGACATTGCTCAGTACAATGTTGCAAGCTGAATATCTAGGCAGGACACGTTGTTTATTTCAGAATAATACAAAGGCATGTTGGGAAAGAGTGATGAAGGATGCTATTTAACATAAAACGCAAATGTATGTATTTCAATGTGAATATTTTTGTTTGTATTGTCAGGTGTGATGTCTGGAAATAAAACTGCAGACGACAAGATCTTATGAACAAGACGACGAAGCAGCTTCATGCCGCATGTGTCCTCTGTAGAAACCATTTTAAAGACAATAAGTTTTATCGGCCAGCCCTGAAAGACTGGCTGCTACCAGATGCAGTGCCCACGCTGTTTGATGTGATTAACCCTCCTCCACGCTTTAAGTCCAACTGAAAGTCTCCCAAGAAACGATTCTGCCCTCCAGTGCAAGGCACAAATTCACTAGTTGGTGAGTAGTGTTTGCAAGTATTTTATGCTCATTGTTGCCTTGTACATTCAGAAATGTATAGTTCTGTAAAAATTACTGACACATTTTTGTTTCTTTCAGTCACAAACCTTTTGTTAAGAGGTGAGAGTGGGGTGAGCTGAAGGCATGAATAATGACATTACACTATCAGTTGAAGGCATGAATAATGACATTACACTATCATTTGAAGGCATGAATAATGACATTACACTATCATTTGAAGGCATGAATAATAACATTACACTATCAGCTGAAGGCATGAATAATGACATTACACTATCATTTGAAGGCATGAATAATGACATTACACTATCAGTTGAAGGCATGAATAATGACATTACACTATCATTTGAAGGCATGAATAATAACATTACACTATCAGCTGAAGGCATGAATAATGACATTACACTATCATTTGAAGGCATGAATAATGACATTACACTATCAGTTGAAGGCATGAATAATGACATTACACTATCATTTGAAGGCATGAATAATGACATTACACTATCAGTTGAAGGCATGAATAATAACATTACACTATCAGCTGAAGGCATGAATAATGACATTACACTATCATTTGAAGGCATGAATAATGACATTACACTATCAGTTGAAGGCATGAATAATGACATTACACTATCAGTTGAAGGCATGAATAATGACATTACACTATCAGTTGAAGGCATGAATAATGACATTACACTATCATTTGAAGGCATGAATAATGACATTACACTATCATTTGAAGGCATGAATAATGACATTACACTATCAGTTGAAGGCATGAATAATGACATTACACTATCATTTGAAGGCATGAATAATGACATTACACTATCAGTTGAAGGCATGAATAATGACATTACACTATCAGTTGAAGGCATGAATAATGACATTACACTATCAGTTGAAGGCATGAATAATGACATTACACTATCAGTTGAAGGCATGAATAATGACATTACACTATCAGTTGAAGGCATGACATTACACTATCAGTTGAAGGCATGAATAATGACATTACACTATCAGTTGAAGGCATGACATTACACTATCAGTTGAAGGCATGAATAATGACATTACACTATCAGTTGAAGGCATGACATTACACTATCAGTTGAAGGCATGAATAATGACATTACACTATCAGTTGAAGGCATGAATAATGACATTACACTATCAGTTGAAGGCATGAATAATGACATTACACTATCAGTTGAAGGCATGAATAATGACATTACACTATCAGTTGAAGGCATGAATAATGACATTACACTATCATTTGAAGGCATGAATAATGAAATTACACTATCAGTTGAAGGCATGAATAATGACATTACACTAGCATCACGGTTGCACTCAGCAGGGAGAAATGCACAAACACAGAATAAAATTGTACCCTTGAGGAAATCAACATTACTGTAAGTTGTGTTCAACACATGCATGCAGGCAAGGCAAGAAAGCAAAATCTATAGACAACAGGAAATAGACATTACTGTAAGTTGTGTTCAACACATGCATGCAGGCAAGGCAAGAAAGCAAAATCTATAGACTTGTGGAAATAGACATTACTGTAAGTTGTGTTCAACACATGCATGCAGGCAAGGCAAGAAAGCAAAATCTATAGACAACAGGAAATAAACATTACTGTAAGTTGTGTTCAACACATGCATGCAGGCAAGGCAAGAAAGCAAAATCTATAGACTTGTGGAAATAGACATTACTGTAAGTTGTGTTCAACACATGCGTGCAGGCAAGGCAAGAAAGCAAAATCTATAGACAACAGGAATTAGACATTACTGTAAGTTGTGTTCAACACATGCATGCAGGCAAGGCAAGAAAGCAAAATCTATACACAACAGGAATAGAATGAAAGACTAAAGGTAGGAAATGGAGGAAGTAGTCACAATAAGAGGGTATACAGTATACTGTAATATAATTGTGACTGTATGTAAATATGCTGTTATACTGTAATATAATTGTGACTGTATGTAAATATGCTGTTATACTGTAGTATAATTGTGACTGTATGTAAATATGCTGTTATACTGTAGTATAATTGTGACTGTATGTAAATATGCTGTTATACTGTAATATAATTGTGACTGTATGTAAATATGCTGTTATACTGTAGTATAATTGTGACTGTATGTAAATATGCTGTTATACTGTAATATAATTGTGACTGTATGTAAATATGCTGTTATACTGTAGTATAATTGTGACTGTATGTAAATATGCTGTTATACTGTAGTATAATTGTGACTGTATGTAAATATGCTGTTATACTGTAGTATAATTGTGACTGTATGTAAATGTGCTGTTATACTGTAGTATAATTGTGACTGTATGTAAATGTGCTGTTATACTGTAATATAATTGTGACTGTATGTAAATGTGCTGTTATACTGTAGTATAATTGTGACTGTATGTAAATGTGCTGTTATACTGTAGTATTATTGTGACTGTATGTGAATGTGCTGTTATACTGTAGTATTATTGTGACTGTATGTAAATGTGCTGTTATACTGTAGTATAATTGTGACTGTATGTGAATGTGCTGTTATTTATACTATAGTATAATTGTAACTGTATTTAAATGTGCTGTTATACTAGGTATATTCTGTTTGTTATGCCTATAGAGGCGCAGACCGATGCTGACAACCAGGATGCAGCCATTCCAAGCAGCAGTGTGCAGGAACCATCAGCTGTTGCTACTGGACGTTTGCCATCAGGTGTGTAACATTGTTTGTCATGATGTTTGGGGTTGTGTGGAGTGGGTGGATGGAGTTTGCCATCAGGTTTGTTAACATTGTTTGTCATGATGTTTGGGGTTATGTGGAGTGGGTGGGTGGGGTTTGTCATTAGATGTGTTAACATTGTTTGTCATGATGTTTGGGGTTATGTGGAGTGGGTGGGTGGGGTTTGTCATTAGATGTGTTAACATTGTTTGTCATGATGTTTGGGGTTATGTGGAGTGGGTGGGTGGGGTTTGTCATTAGATGTGTTAACATTGTTTGTCATGATGTTTGGGGTTATGTGGAGTGGGTGGGTAGGTGGATGTAGAGACTCAAAAGATGTCCTGTGGTCGCTGTACAAGCACATGTAACAAAAAAAAGGAAAACCGATTGGTAAGTAAAATGTATGGATTAACTGTGTGTGAAAACAATTACAATGTGTCGACCTCCAATAACTACAACAATAGTGTGCATGTCTGATTGTCTCCCAACCTCCAATAACGTCAGTGACCTATTTTAATTCCTGGTTACGCTATACAAGTACTATTGTACTCTTACAAGCTAAGAACATGTTTTGTAAGAGCAAAGTTTTTAGCTGGTTTTATCCGTTTAAAAAAAATGTATTTATGTTTTAATCCATGTGGGATGCATCTCCATTTAGAAATTTGAGAGAGAGACTGATTGTCACATGCGGAGAACACTGTCACCTAAGGCTGTGATGCAGTGCATAATAAAATAACTTTTGTTATTATTATTATTGTGTATGTTTGCAGCCACTAATGGAGAGAGAATCTCTACACTAAACAACACAGTGAAAAGGATGAGGTCAAGGCTGCATAGGATGAAAAAAAAACCTTCGCCAGTGTGTGTGTGTGCATGTGCATGCATGAGTATGAAAGGACTTGTTTATTATTTGCATTATTAACTTGATACCGGCTGGTATTTAGCAGTATACCTTGATTATACCCCATGATGTGTGTGTGTATTTGCACAGGCATGTAAAATTGACTTGTATATTGTATGAATTTTTAACTTTTTAGACTATTGACTTTGATATGCTCTTATACTATTGATTAAATTTACTTTTGTCTCATAATTTACCATTGATTTGCAACATGAGAAAAGTTACAATACATAATTTGTGATTGCACACTATTAGTTTTGTTTTGTCTAAATAAAAAATCTGGATCTGGAATGTCAATTATTTTTTGTCTCTTTGTTTCTTTCTTATTTTTCTGTCTTCTTCTTTCTTCTTCTTTTTCTGACGTTCGGTACATAAGTGTGTTGCTTTTCGCGGTGTTTATGAATCCTCATCCTGCTGTTTTTTTTTCTTCTTATATTCTGTTTTCCTCCTTCTTTTTGTGTGTATGAAGTTATGTTCCCTTTTGAATTATAACTTCTTAATTAATATGTACATACTCCACATATAACATATATAAAACTATGTTTGCATGCCAAAACTAAAACAAGCATATACAATAACCTGAAAGATATGCACTATTAGTGTAATCTGTTACACAGACCATCAAACCTACAGTTGTCCCACTCCTTGGGCAAATAAAATGTAATAATGGCAGATGATGTGAGAATTTTAAAAAAAAAAAAGATAAACACAATGATACTAGCCAAATCAAATACTCAAAACCATACTTGTTATTAATCAAAATCATGCTGAAGCACCTTGTTAATCCCTGCACATTGATGTAGACATGATAGAATGTTCTGTTGGTTTACCACAACAGAAAAGTTTCAATACAAGTGACTGCTCACCCTTACTTAGGTTTTGTCTACAAATGTTTAAATATCAATTATATTTCCCGTTTTCTACATTATTTTCCTGTCTTCTTGTTCTTCTTCTTGTGCAAACTTAGTACAATACAAATATAAAGAAAGACCAGTGAAAGACAGAATTCTTGTATGAAATAATGCAATACTAGTCAAGTTAAAGCCTGAGAAAACACAGATTCCTCCTCCCCCCTCCAATGATTATTCATCAATTAGATGTCGAAGGCTGTTGTTTAGCCTGTTGTTTTCGCACACTAGCAATATAACACACTATAATGCTCACCACCTGTAGCACGCATTTGTCGGATGGGGAGGCAACTCTTCCCGTGATACGCTATCGGCCTATATGCAAGATTACCGCTGTCCTCTCTTGGTATACTAAACTCTTTGCTTAAATGTAGGGTGTAAAGTTTTGTCGCTTAAATATAGGGTGTTAAGTTTTATTGCTTAAATGTTAAACCGGTGTTAAGTTTTGTTGATGGTGCATTGAAAATCAAAAGATAGGTTGGATTGTACGTTCGTTTTGAATTGTTGCAAGAATTTATTCTGTTTATTGTTAAATGCGGCCCTTTGAAATTGCTGTTTGTTAAGTTTTGTTGATGAAATGTACATATTTTAAGTTTTGTTGATGATTAATTCAAAATCAAAAGTTTGCCTGGCTTTGCTATCTGACATGTTCAATACATTGAAAGTTGATTTGTCCATACCACTACGCATGGCTACCTGGTTGTTAATGTTTATCATTACCTCATATGTCACTACATTAATGTTATTGTTTGTCGTCATTGTGTCATTAGTGAAGTCTTGCCTCCTGTACTCGCCGACCTCTGTTTGGGACTTCATAACTAGCCTCTCTCTGTCTCTGGCGATGGGTCTTCAGTTTATTTCCTTTCAGTCGTCAATTCACATTTGTTATGACCTCCGCAGGTAATACCCTGGTGATGCCTTGGTAAAAACTATTATCGCCGATGTCCAAAAATAAAGGTTGACTCCAGTCCATTACATTTCTGGAGTGTATAGGTCTCTGAACAATCGCCTCTTTTTCAGAGAATACTGAGTGCCTTTTGTCACAACAATCAGCAAAGTTATTCCTTCAAAAAGGTGCTCCTAATTAAACAGATTGCCTGTTCACAAAAACTCTCTCGAATTCAGGATACAACTTGCTCAATAAAAAAGGCAAGGGAAAACGGATCACAAATACAAAAGGAACTGAGTATGAAAAAACTAATGCAAAGGGTTACATTCACAGCCGATAACAGTACTCAGGTAACTTCTCTTTCCCGTGCACTTGAACACTAATAAGTTGATAAGTAAATAAAACTGAAGACACCTTGAGTGGAAGGAGAAGAGGAGGTAGAGAAGGAGGGAGAAACTGAAGACGTCTTGAGGGGAAGGAGAAGAGGAGGTAGAGAAGGCGGGAGAACACCAAGTGCTAAAGAACAGAATAATGGTTGCGCGCTCACCAAAACTCCAAGCACCGGCAAGAATTAAAAAGGACGAGAAGGCAAAGACAAGCAATGAACAAATGGGGTTGAACACAGACTAAGAAAAAGGCAATAAATGGGAGAAAAATTAATCTTGCCCTAACAGTTTCAGTTTTGTAAATGAATTTACTATTGTATTTGTTTTGCTCTTATTTTGTTTGTGGTATTGCTTCCATGCTTGTTGAACTGTTGATGAAGAAAACAGTTTGAGGTGACCTTGTTTACATTTGACTTTGTTCATTTTCATCTGTAGTTGTGACATGTGCTGCTATAGTAGTTACCACAGCTAGAGTGTTGTGTACAAACCAGTTTAGTTGCACTATTAGACAACCCTTGGCTAAAAGCATGAAAGGTTTTGGCAATGAAAGTAGGTGTAGACATTTTGCTGCAGGTTAGTCATAACATTTGTCACCATATCACTGCTTATGTAATAGAGTGATGTACTAATGACAACGTGTTATGTCATAGAGCGATGTAGTAGGGACAACATGTTACATCATAGAGTGATGTACTAATGACAACATGTTACATCATAGAGTGATGTACTAATGACAACATGTTACATCATAGAGTGATGTACTAATGACATCATGTTATGTCATAGAGTGATGTACTAATGACAGCATGTTACATCATAGAGTGATGTACTAATGACAGCATGTTATGTCATAGAGTGATGTACTAATGACAGCATGTTACGTCATAGAGTGATGTACTAATGACCACATGTTACATTATAATGATGTATTAATTACAACATGTTACATAATAATGTGATGTACTAATGAATGCATGTGGCGTCATAGAACTATGTACTAATGACAACATGTTACATCACAGAGTGATGTACAAATGACAAAATGTTACTTCATAGAGTGATGTACTAATGACAACATGTTATGTCATAGAGCGATGTAGTAGTGACAACATGTTACATCATAGAGTGATGTACTAATGACAACATGTTACATCATAGAGTGATGTACTAATGACATCATGTTATGTCATAGAGTGATGTACTAATGACAGCATGTTACATCATAGAGTGATGTACTAATGACAGCATGTTATGTCATAGAGTGATGTACTAATGACAGCATGTTACGTCATAGAGTGATGTACTAATGACCACATGTTACATTATAATGATGTATTAATTACAACATGTTACATAATAATGTGATGTACTAATGAATGCATGTGGCGTCATAGAACTATGTACTAATGACAACATGTTACATCACAGAGTGATGTACAAATGACAAAATGTTACTTCATAGAGTGATGTACTAATGACAACATGTTGCATCATATAGTGATGTACTAATGACATCATGTTACATCATAGAGCTGTGTAATAATGACAACATGTTATATCATATAGCAATGTACTAATGACAGCATGTTGTGTCAAAGAGTGATGTACTAATGACCACATTTTACATTATAATGATGTATTAATTACAACATGTTACATAATAATGTACTAATTACAACATGTTACATCCTAATGATGTAACAATAACAACATGTTATGTCATATTATGATATATACTAATGAGTTCAGGTTATGTCATGTAGTAGTGCACTAATGACGCCATGTCCTATCATCAGGGATGTGTTCAAACAAGCAACGTGTGATGACGGGTGCATCGCTTTGGCTGACTTGCTGGGCTGGGGGGTAAGTACCATGTGTCACTGACGCCTTTCTACTCCCAACACCCACCCACCCTATCTGTCTCTCTCTGTCTCTCTGTCTCTCTGTCTCTCTCTCTCTCTCTCTCTCTCTCTCTCTCTCTCTCTCTCTCTCTCTCTCTCTGTTTCTCTCTGCCTCTCTCTGTCTCACAATTCATGGGACATCTGAAAAGAATGAAACCTTGTCGCAGGATGAGCTTCGTAAGAAGGTCAAGACACAGCATGCTCGTATCGACGAAAAGATGGCAGCTGAGAAGAGGGCAGAGAAGGCAGAGCAAAAGGCCAGGCAAAAGGGAGCCAAGGCATCATCATCAGACAACAAATTGTAGCAGTGTAGCCCAGTGAAATTTTGAACCCATAAATAAAAGAATGAACATTAACAGATACTGCACCTAAAAACTTCCACACCAAAGGTGTATTCATAGTGCTTACCCTGCATCACCCTGTGAAATTTTGGACCCATGTTGATGTTGTAAGGAAAAAGGTAGCTTTGTTGTGAATACGCAGAGATGAAACCTTTGGCAATGTTACCTTCCTGTCTGCGGTTTTCACTTCCCATTAGTTTTAGTTTGCTTCACATTGATCTTTGTCAAATAAGCCACAGACAGATGGGTTCACATTTGATATTGATTGAATGATAAATTATAAATAAATAACCAATTATTACTAAATAAATAATGAATGTTTACACTTGTTTTATTTTCCTTATTTGTGTTTCTAACAGATTGTTATTTTTATTAATTCCCAAAAATTTATTTGCCATTTGTTTTACAATAAAACGATGTGTGTCCCCAAATTGTGCTAAACTTTTATCTTTTAGTTTTGTTGATTTGACATATAATTGTTTTAGACATTATAGTAATAAAAGATGTGTGTGAAGGTCTTTTATATTTTTTATAATTGATTTTGCTGTACCAATGTAAGTTTCTCAATCATATTAATCCCTATCCCCACGTATCCATTCTCATCGCCTCATAATTTTAATCTTTATTATTGAAAGCATAATAGTACCCCAAAATCACCGCCAAAAGTCAGTTTGGTGTCAAATGTGTGTCATATTGTTAGACTATTACTTTGATTAGTGTGTGGGATAAGGTAAAGATTGCAATGAGATGAGGTTGTTTGGGTAAGAATTTAAGGTATCATGGGTTTGTTTGGGTTAGAATAAGATAACTTATTTTTATTTGCATAAGAAAAGCTAGTTTGGGTTAGAATAAGATAAGGTTTATTGGGATAGAATAAGATGGGATTTGTTTGGGATAGAATAAGATGGGGTTTGTTTGGGAAAGAATAAGATGGGTTTATTTGGGATAGAATAAGATGGGGTTTATTTGAAATAGAACAAGATGGGGTTTATTTGGGATAGAACAAGATGGGGTTTATTTGGGATAGAACAAGATGGGGTTCAATTGGGTTAGAATAAGATGGGGGTTTATTTGGGATACACAAGCCATTGGACAACACGATGACCTGCTCACAGTGGTGAAGAAACGGAAGCTCCGATGGTATGGTCACGTCACCAGATCATCAGGCCTTGCAAAGACCATTCTGCAAGGCACAGTGCAAGGAGGTAGAAGAAGAGGGAGACCGAAAAAGAGGTGGGAGGACAACATCCGAGAATGGACTGGTTTGACACTGAGCGAAGCCATCAGGGTTGCGGAGGACAGAGAAAGATGGAGTATGCTGGTTAAACGATTATCTGTGGTGCCCATACGACCTCCGAGTTATGGGACAGGATAGGATAGGATATTTGGGATAGAACAAGATGGGGTTTATTTGGGATAGAACAAGATGGGGTTTATTTGGAATAGAACAGGATGGGGTTCAATTGGGTTAAAATAATTCAATTCAACCAATGTTTATGACCTGTTATAAGGAATGATGACAGGCGTTAAGCATTGCTCAAATAAATCAAAGACATTTAGACTTGAAAAACATAAGGTATAAAATGTAAAAATGCAGGCAGAAGTTGTTTGCGTTAGAATAAGATTGGGTTAGAATAAGATTGAGTTAGAATAAGATGGGGTTGTTGGGGTTAGAATAAGATGGGGTTGCTTGGGTTAGAATGAGATTGGGTTAGAATAGGATGGGGTTGTTTGGGTTAGAATAAGATGGGGTTGTTTGGGTTAGAAAAAGATTGGGTTAGAATAAGATGGGGTTGTTTGGATTAGAATAAGATTGGGTTAGAATAAGATGGGGTTGTTTGGGTTAGAATAAGATTGGGTTAGAATAAGATGGGGTTGTTTGGATTAGAATAAGATGGGGTTGTTTGGATTAGAATAAGATGGGGTTGTTTGGGTTAGAATAAGATGGGGTTGTTTCGGTTAGAATAAGATTGGGTTAGAATAAGATGGGGTTGTTTGGATTAGAATAAGATGGGGTTGTTTGGATTAGAATAAGATGGGGTTGTTTGCATTAGAATAAGATGGGGTTGTTTGGATTAGAATAAGATGGGGTTGTTTGGATTAGAATAAGATGGGGTTGTTTGGATTAGAATAAGATGGGGTTGTTTGCATTAGAATAAGATGGGGTTGTTTGGGTTAGAATAAGATGGGGTTGTTTGGATTAGAATAAGATGGGGTTGTTTGGATTAGAATAAGATGGGGTTGTTTGCATTAGAATAATGTGGGGTTATTTGGGTTAGAATAAGATGGGGTTGTTTGGATTAGAATAAGATGGGGTTGTTTGGATGAGAATAAGATGGGGTTGTTTGAATTAGAATAAGATGGGGTTGTTTGGATTAGAATAAGATGGGGTTGTTTGGATTAGAATAAGATAGGGTTGTTTGGATTAGAATAAGATGGGGTTGTTTGGATTAGAATAAGATGGGGTTGTTTGGATTAGAATAAGATGGGGTTGTTTGGATTAGAATAAGATGGAGTTGTTTGGGTTAGAATAAGATGGGGTTGCTTGGGTTAGAATGAGATTGGGTTAGAATAGGATGGGGTTGTTTGGGTTAGAATAAGATGGGGTTGTTTGGGTTAATAAAAGATTGGGTTAGAATAAGATGGAGTTGTTTCGGTTAGAATAAGATTGGGTTAGAATAAGATGGGGTTGTTTGGATTAGAATAAGATGGGGTTGTTTGGATTAGAATAAGATGGGGTTGTTTGGGTTAGAATAAGATGGGGTTGCTTGGGTTAGAATGAGATTGGGTTAGAATAGGATGGGGTTGTTTGGGTTAGAATAAGATGGGGTTGTTTGGGTTAATAAAAGATTGGGTTAGAATAAGATGGAGTTGTTTGGGTTAGAATAAGATTGGGTTAGAATAAGATGGGGTTGTTTGGATTAGAATAAGATGGGGTTGTTTGGATTAGAATAAGATGGGGTTGTTTGGATTAGAATACGATGGGGTTGTTTGGATTAGAATAAGATGGGGTTGTTTGGATTAGAATAAGGTGGTGTTGTTTGGATTAGAATAAGATGGGGTTGTTTGCGTTAGAATAAGATGGGATTGTTTGGGTTAGAATAAGATGAGGTTGTTTGGGCCCTATTCCCCTTTGTCCTGGGTGGCGCTCTTTTGCAGCTGCTGTGCTTTCATTCAGAGGTCAACTTGAATTTCATTCACACAAGTGACAACTATTATCTTTAAATATATATATATTTAAATTTCATAAAAAAGGGTGTGATGTGCTGAATGCTGTTTAATGTTGTAGAGCATGTTAACTTGTGAGAGTGATTTAGGAGTCAATTGCCTATATATGACATCCAGTATTATTGTCATTATTATTTAGTAATAGTGTTGGCTTCCTTTAGCCCTACTAACCTTCATCAGAGAGCAAGAGTACACTTGTTACGCTTCACCTATGAGCCCAGTCTTTTGGGGAAGAAGCATTATAATTTATATGAACAACCTTTATTATTATTATTATTATTATTATTATTATTATTATTATTATTATTATTATTGGAACCTTGGGCGGCTTGAGTGAGATTGATTGATTGATTGATTGATTGTTGTTTTAGGTCCAGCGGACTCTTACGAGCCAAATCAGGACCGGACAACCCCCGATCCGCATAAAAGATCTGCTGAAACAACCCTAGTGGGAAAATTGAATGCCCTCCACCGGCCAGTCACTTTACAATAAAGACATCCCACGCAGGGGACGGCTGTGGCTTTACCCCAACTACTCGAACCCCCGATTACAAAAACAAAATAGAATACAAACATCATTATAAATCATCAACAAAACACATACATATAAAATGCCTATATTGCTAAATAATAACATCATAGGAAGCCCTAGTGACCACCCGGCAGAAAGCGTCCAACACTCCCAAGCTGATCCAACAGACCTCATACACAAACAAGGAGTCTTGTCCAGGAAGAGTTTTCAAGAAAAAAGGTAGGTCATTGATCTAGCGAAGAAGAAGATAGTATAGCAGAGTGATAGGACAGATCAGGAATGGGAAGAGCAAATGAGGAAGACAGCGACAGTGACTTGAGTGAGATCTTGTATATCGGCCAGCCCTATATATAAGAACAATTAAATTAAATTAAATAAATTAGTAGTAGTACAGAGATAGGCTTTGATACATAAATCATCTGATAAAAATATAATCCCCCTGTTAGGGTGCCAGGGGATTCAGTATAAATAGTGCTTTAAATTGCCACTGTCACTGTCTTTCTCATTTGCTCTTTCTCATTCCTGCTATGTTTTATCAATCTGATATACTATCTTCTTCTTCGCTAGACCAGTCACCTACCTTTTTTCTTGAAAACTCTTCCGGGACAAGACTCCTTATTTGTGTGTCTCAGCTTGGGAATATTGGACGCTTTTCTGCCAGGTGGCACTAGGGCTTCCTATGATGTTGTTATTTAGCAATGTAGGCATTTTATATGTATGTGTTTTGTTAATAATTTATAATGATGTTTATATTCTATTTTGTTTTTGTAAACAGGGGTTCGATAAATT
Organism: Oncomelania hupensis; assembly: GCA_036898135.1. NCBI lineage: Eukaryota > Metazoa > Mollusca > Gastropoda > Littorinimorpha > Pomatiopsidae > Oncomelania > Oncomelania hupensis. The sequence goes on from CM072513.1 coordinate 82,314,093, forward strand.
AGAGTATAGCCTCAGCGTCCCCTGCGTGGGATGTCTTTATTGTAAAATGACTGGCTGGTGGAGAGCCTTCAGTTTTACCACTAGGGTTGTTTCAGCTGATCTTTTATGCGGATCAGGGGTTGTCCGGTCCTGATTTGGCTCGGAAGAGTCCGGTGGACCTAAAGCAATAATTATGTAATGTAATGTAATAAAAATATAAATGTGCCTATCACAAGTGGATATGTTATAGGTCTTAAGTTATTTTGTACTTAAGATGATTTGAATGGATGACATTGATCTGCGTCACTGAGCAGGATCCAAAGCAAAGTCACACTTGTTACAGAGATAGACTGTTGGGCATCTGTCATCACATCATCATAGATATTCCTATCCTTTGTGGTAGTATTATATGTTTCCAGTGATTTTGTAAATAGAATTATTCAAAATGTGGACAATTTGAATGGATGCAAATTTGATAAATTTGTATGTGTAATAGATGGAAGTGAATAGTGATGATGTTGTTAATGCCATGTAAGTACTGTGATGTTTATATAAAGTGTGTTATATTATACACCCTAACTCTCTGTAACACACTATCTAATAAAAATTATGTCCAACATGCCTTCACCAACTCCAATTTCATTTACCTAGGTAAGACAATTTTCTATGTTGTTTTTTTTATATATACAAACTGTTAATCTCCCTTGTATAAAATGTTGTCTCCCTTGCATCAGAATGTGGCCATTGAGCATAAGCTTTGTAAATGTTTGAAAATAAAGAGATGTTTGAAATGTCTTTAACATTTCCCACCTTACACAAAATGTTATGGAAATGATTTGTTTGGATCGTGAGCCTTATCTATATATAATTATGTACATCTACATTACGTAGACATTCTGCACTTCCAGTGAAATAAAAGCATATGAAATGTTGCTTTTTGTTTAGTTAGTTATTTTGTAAATAACCATTGCATATTGTTGGTACCCAAAAGCCAAGGCTTCATCTATGATCAATTTATGAAGATGAAAATCTGATGGTGTTTTATGTTGTGATTATATGAGAGGTGTGTGTGAATGCATGGTAGTGAGACTGTTACATGTGCAGTTATTGGCGTGCACAGAAATATGGTGCAACATTCACACAACAAAATGTCACAATAAGACGGTAATAACAATTTGCTGCCATTTATTTTGCATAAAAACATACACAACAAATGGTCAGCGTCATAAATATAAAACAGACTTTTAGCAAAATTTCTCATAAATAAAAACAGATTTCTTTCACATCCACATCTACCCATATACTTAATCTAAGAGACCAGTATGTTAATCTGCTTTCTGTAATTCATGTTGAATGGTATTGAAATGTTCAGTTTTGTTATCCCCAATATAAAGTAAACTTATTTCTATAGTCCTGACATGTAAGATTGGCGCTAGATCGTAAGAGCACCATTTTTTACTTGGCCACAACAAAGATATAGTTGTTGAATGGTTTGTGTGTATATTTCATTGTCTTACTTTATTCTCATTCATACACAGTATCACTCAATATTCAGACAAAATTAAATTGTAACAAAAATGATGTAGAAAACGTAATAAAAGATCTTGGAAAACATGGTACATAGAGAAAGAGAGACAGCCATGGTTTGTGCTTAGAACATGGTAACAGAAGATATGATATGTATCGTGTTCACTTCTGGAACAAATAACAATTGACATGTCAATAATATTGATTAACAAATGGACGAACGTAGTGTGGAAAGAATCTTAAGAAGATGCAGAAAGAAAGTTTCATTGACAATTTATAATGGAACCAAATTTTCAATGAAATTGATACAGCTGGAGTGACTGGTGTCTGCATCAGCTTGAAGGAATGCATAGTGAGAGGCACAAGATTATTACTACCAATAGCTAGGGGAGGAGGGGAGTGGGGTCAGGATGATCACAGTCCCAGCAAACTGACCAACACACAATCATCACATTAATTATTCACATCTCTGTTCTCTTTGTGACCAGTCTGCATTGGGTGCAATGGAAGCTTCCCAAGTTGATCCTACGGCTCCTGGATAGCTGTTGCTTGTAATGAGATCTCAGTTTTTTTCTTGGTCATGTTGAAGTGGTGGTGTCGTTTCTTGTTGTAGTTTCCAGGAGTTTTAACACAGTTTTATATTGAAGTTACAATGGTGGATAGTGGTTCCATTGGGGTTGTTTGGAAGTGGTTATCAGAGTTGCTGCCCTTTACAGAAGTTCTGAAAAAAAAAAAAAGGTTATCTTAGTTTCAAGAGAGTATTTTTACAAAATATGTAACAGTATGCAAATTTTAACACGACGTAACAATTTACTATTTGTGTTGTACTTTACAAAATATGTGACAGTACGCACATTGTAACACGACGTAACAATTTACTATTATTGTGTTGTACTGTACAAAATATGTGACAGTACGCACATTGTAACACAACGTAACAATTTACTATTATTGTGTTGCAAATCACTTTACAGAAACATTTGTTCTGGTTGGTTAACGAAACTTGCACACAGGAATACTTCGTGCTGAACGATTTAAATAACTATGTATTAATATCCACATAGTTTAAAAACAAAATATTATATTTAATTATTTTGAAATAAAAACATCTCGGCTAGATATAGATATTTCCAGTTCACACCCAGAAATAGACGTCTTATTTCCAGTTAACATAAAATCGGGCTACAATGTGTTCATTTATGACCCAATCACCAATGGTTGCTGCAGTACCTGTGTGTGGTGTTCACTGGCTGGTGTCTAATGTCATCACCTCACTTTGACGTCATCATCTTGACGAACTCTGAAACGTATATCAAACAATCTAATAAAACATTATTTCACAAAAATACCCACTTGTCTAGTATCTTGACAGAACAAATGCACAACTATTAAAATATCTGTTAACACAGTGCTGATGGATGCCTGCGTTAACATTTTATAGTACCGAGTACTTTATCAAAGACATTCAGGCCACACCGATGTGCTTTCACTGTTCAGTATTGTCACAATTGTCATTGCACCCAACACAGCGATGCCTTTTCACTGTTCAGTATTGTCACAATTGTCATTGCACCCAACACAGCGATGTCTTTTCACTGTTACATTACATTACATTATTATTGCTTTAGGTCCAGTGGACTCTTCCGAGCCAAATCAGGACCGGACAACCCCTGATACGCATAAAAGATCTGCTGAAACAACCCTAGTGGTAAAACCGAAAGCTCTCCACCAGCATGCAGTCACTTTACAATAAAGACATCCCACGCAGGGGACGGCTGAGGCTTCACCCCAACTTATCGAACCCCCGTTTACAAAAACAAAATAGAATACAAACATCATTATAAATTATCAACAAAACACATACATATAAAATGCCTACATTGCTAAATAATAACATCATAGGAAGCCCTAGTGACCACCTGGCAGACAGCGTCCAATATTCCCAAGCTGATCCAACAGACCTCATACACATTTAAGGAGTCTTGTCCCGGAAGAGTTTTCAAGAAAAAAGGTAGGAGACTGGTCTAGCGAAGAAGACGATAGTATAGCAGATTGATAGAACAGAGCAGGAATGAGAAAGAGCAAATGAGAAAGACAGCGACAGTGGGAATTTAAAGCACTAAATTTCCAGAAAGTGGGGATACTATTTATACTGAAACCCCTGGCACCTCAACGGGGGATTTTCACTGTTCAGTAGTGTCCCAGTTGTCATTGCACTGTTCAGTATTGTCCCAGTTGTCATTGCACTGTTCAATATTGTCACAGTTGTCATTGCATTGTTCAATATTGTCACAGTTGTCATTGCACTGTTCAGTATTGTCCCAGTTGTCATTTCACTGTTCAGTATTGTCACAGCTGTCATTGCACTGTTCAATATTGTCACAGTTGTCATTGCACTGTTCAATATTGTCACAGTTGTCATTGCACTGTTCAGTATTGTCCCAGTTGTCATTGCACTGTTCAATATTGTCACAGTTGTCATTGCACTGTTCAATATTGTCACAGTTGTCATTGCACTGTTCATTATTGTCCCAGTTGTCATTTCACTGTTCAGTATTGTCACAGTTGTCATTGCACTGCTCAATAGTGTCACAGTTGTCATTGCACTGTTCAGTATTGTCACAGTTGTCATTGCACTGTTCAGTATTGTCACAGTTGTCATTGCACTGTTCAGTATTGTCCCAGTTGTCATTTCACTGTTCAGTATTGTCCCAGTTATTGCACTGTTCAGTATTGTCACAGTTGTCATTGCACTGTTCAATATTGTCACAGTTGTCATTGCACTGTTCAATATTGTCACAGTTGTCATTGCACTGTTCAGTATTGTCCCAGTTGTCATTTCACTGTTCAGTATTGTCACAGTTGTCATTGCATTGTTCAATATTGTCACAGTTGTCATTGCACTGTTCAGTATTGTCCCAGTTGTCATTTCACTGTTCAGTATTGTCACAGTTGTCATTGCACTGTTCAATATTGTCACAGTTGTCATTGCACTGTTCAATATTGTCGCAGTTGTCATTGCACTGTTCAGTATTGTCACAGTTGTCATTTCACTGTTCAGTATTGTCTTAGTTGTCATTGCACTGTTCAGTATTGTCACAGTTGTCATTGCACCCAACACACCACCACTACTCACCCTCGTAGTTGACCTGTCCATCACCGTCAATGTCGGCCTCTCGGATCATCTCGTCCACCTCCTCGTCCGTCAGCTTCTCCCCCAAGTTGGTCATCACGTGACGCAGCTCAGCGGCGCTGATGAAACCGTTGCCGTCCTTGTCGAACACTCGGAACGCTTCGCGGATCTCCTCCTCGCTGTCAGTGTCCTTCATTTTGCGCGCCATCATGGTCAGGAACTCGGGGAAGTCGATCGTGCCGTTGCCTGGAGAAATAACAGCCACTATTTTTATTGATGATCTTATTAATAGGTCTGTCAGCTTATCTGAAGACAGTTGAGTAATCTGATGCACGCTTACTTGCAAGCTGGCGGCATTAGGACTAAATCTTTGTTTAATATTGGCCACGTTCTTCTTTCTCTATCCTGCAGAGGGGATCATGTTAGCTTTACAGGACTAGGCTAACTTCCTTCTATAGGGTCTTTCATATAGCAGAGATTTTTTAATAATAGGTTGTCATCTACGTGCCAAGGTTGTCATCTATGTGCCCTCTAGTTGACCTGCATTACACAGCACATTCAGTACCTCTCAAAGGGGTAGCTTCAGGCATCGGTTGTCTGAAGAACCTGCATTGTAAGAGGATTGGGGTTGGAGTCCGTATCTCCGTGTCTCCTCATCAAAAACACCAACAATTTGAGTTCCAATATTTTTTCCTTCTTCCTCTTCTTCTTCCCTACCCTCATTAACTCACCGTCAGCGTCGACCTCATTGATCATATCCTGCAGCTCGGCCTCAGTGGGGTTCTGTCCCAGTGACCTCATAACGGTGCCCAGTTCTTTGGTGGTGATGGTGCCGTCACCGTCCTTGTCGAACAGCGAGAACGCCTCCTTGAACTCTGCAATCTGCTCTTCTGTCAGCTGGTCGGCCTGCAACACACACAACGAACACTTTTTATTAGGTTGATAATCTTCTTCAATGACGTCTCATCTTAATCAGCTAGCATTCCACTAACTAACATTCCAGCAATGCCACAGCCATTGAGGTTAATGGCACCACATTTACCTATACTAATGCACGCCTACTCATTTGAACCGCTCGGTCTGTGCTGTTTTGTTCTACATCATGTTATAGGTATGACATTTTACAAATTGCTTATAGGTATGACATTTTAAATCTTGTTATAGGTATGACATTTTACATCATGTTATAAGTATGACATTTTACATCTTGTTACAGGTATTGCTTTTTATATTTTTCGTACTTTGGTAGTTACAGACGACCTGCGAACGTGTTTCAAATCTGGCCCTACCACAAAATTACCCAACTCAAACAATTGGTAACTTCAATAAACATTTGTTTTCCACTTTGTTGGTCAGTTTTTGTGTTAATGCTTTAAACAGCTCTACCAGTCCATCAGGGTTCATGTACTGACATTGATGTTGTTGCTCTGTAATGGGCGAAGGTCCTTTAATCCTCTTTTAAACTAAATCTCCAGATTTATCACTATAGTGCTTTTATGTATGACTGGGCGCTAAATGGTGTGTGTGTGTTTGCCAGTTTGTTTACCTATGTAAGGGAGAAGTTACCAGCTACGTCATAGCGCTGCTGGAGATTAGGAAAAATTGTGCTTGAGAAAACAAGCAAAAAACCTGTATGACTCAAAATCGAGAAATTGTTTACAGGTGCTGAACACATTTGTCGCACAAAATAGTTCACAAGTTCGTTTTAAAATATGGAGGATGAATGACACGAGCCTTTGGCGGATATAATCTCGTACACGCTTTAGGTGGTAAACAGCAGGGGGTATGACTATTGTTCCATCTGACACCATGTCCGGCTATGGTGTGTGTGTATCCGACCATATTGTGTCTCCAGCAAAGGTGTTTATGTATCGCTGGTTTTATTGACGGAACATGTATTAACAAAGCTGTGTTTTTGTTTTTTTTTGGTTTTTTTTTTTTTTTTTTTTTTTTTTTTGGGGGGGGGGGGGGGGGGGGGGGGGGAGTAAAATTTACGTCACCGGACACATATACACGCGTATAGGGGACGGGTTAATAAAAAGCTGGTTGAGTAGAGTCGCTGGTTTTATTGACGCAACATATTAACAAAGTTGATTGTTTGTTTTGTAGATTATAGTCACACGACATTTTCGCATATAGGTGACTACTGGACCGATTTATAGCCTACTGACACCAGCGGGCCAGTTGTTGGTAAAGGGGAAAATAATATGATCACACGTTGACCAATCCGGGATTCGAACCAGCGACCTTTCGGTTACTAGCAAGACGCTCTTACCAACTGAGCTACCCGGCTGTTGAAAGTTGATTGAGTGGAGTCGCTGGTTTTATTGACGCAACATGTATTAACAAAGTTGGTTGAGTATAGTCATATTGTCATGGAAATGTCCCAGTTGTAAGGAGGCGAACCCTGCATTATTGTGTATTTCACTTTGTAGATACGGATTGTGCGATACAAGCTGGCGCAAGTGTATAATAAGAGTATATCTTCACTCTATGCTCGCCCGCCCCGAGTTGTCTAGAAGAAAAAGCGCCACAAAACGTTTCGATCGCTCCGCACGAACTATTTTTGCTTTTGGGCAACCTTTTGCCATTATGTTGACTGCACAACAGCCAATCAAAGTGAAGTTGGCTGAAAGTGAAAGTTACTGTCAATCGCACTGACGACACAACAATACTATCAAATATAAATATTAATTCATACCGATTGCACACAAAGATAATTATTCCGTCAAATAACAAGCCCACAAATCTTACCAGACTGTAAATGACAAATTCCCTTAATTGCTATTTCACCATTCAACACATCGCCATTCGGAAATCGAAAATCCACCACACTGGCCGCCATCTTTTTCTCTCCGCAAACAACATTTCGAGGCCGCCAAAGAGCGCTCCCCCCGGGCATAGGGTTGCGCCAAAATAGACTTTCCGCCAAAATAGTTAGGTATTGTTACGTAGCGCTCTGCCTAGGCAACTCGGGGCTGGTTTGCTAGTTTTGGTTAAGTTAATTTTTCTTCCTCTGTTTATCTCGCGCCTTCTCTTTCTCCTCAACTCTTCCTTCTCCCCCTAGTTCTTATCTATCATCCCGCCTTACTCTCCATGCAATATAATGTGGCAGCAGCTTGTCCATTGTCCGTGTGCAAAACAGCGTACAAGAATTCCCCTACCACCAAATATAATTGTATGGACAGATTGACATACCAGTTTGTGTTTGTGTGTCGTGCGTGTGAGATCGCGCGCAAGAGAGTATGTGTTTATTTAGGCGCGTGCGAAATAGTTTATTCAGGCATAACGACAGAGAAAGAGAGAGAGAGAGAGAGGGGGGGGGGGAGAGGCAGAGAGAGAGAGAGATGTTTGGGCCTAGTTTCCCCCACTCCTATATATATCAATAAACTGTTACTTGGGCTGACTGATGGAAGCATTGATCACGTTATTGATAGAAACGGCCCCAAACTATTCAAACATTTCACTACAGTATTGTTTCTTCGGCAACTCCCAGCTTAGGCTACAGAGTGTCGGTGATTTGTATTGAAATATAGACTATCGTGTAAGCGTGCGCCTCTGCAGTAGAAGATAGTCAGACTGCATTAACTAAGGACAATTGATTTTAAATAACTTGACAGAAACTTAGTTGGCTGTTTGAAAACCGTCATTGACTGAAGTATCAGCTGTGTACATATTTTACTGTTCGCGGCAAAACACCACAGGTCACTGTTGTTATGTAGGCCTACATACACAGGCACATTAACCAATAACACCACAGGTCATTATTGTTATGTAGGCCTACATACACAGGCACATTAACCAATAACATTACAGGTCATTGTTGTTATGTAGGCCTCCATACACAGGCACATTATCCAATAACACCACAGGTCATTGTTGTTATGTAGGCCTACATACACAGGCACATTAACCAATAACAACACAGGTACAGGTCATTGTTGTTATGTAGGCCTACATACACAGGAACATTAACCAATAACAACACAGGTCATTGTTGTTATGTAGGCCTACATACACAGGCACATTAACCAATAACAACACAGGTCATTGTTGTTATGTAGGCCTACATACACAGGCACATTAACCAATAACACAGGTCACTGTTGTTATGTAGGCCTATATACACAGGCACATTAACCAATAACACCACAGGTCACTGTTGTTATGTAGGTCTTACTTACACAGGCACATTAACCAATAACAACAGACCATCGGAAAAAATTGTGTGGATCCCCGATAGCGGATGCGTAGCGCAGTTACGTATAGATCACACCGTAGTACGTATCTATCACACAGTAGTACGTATCTCTCACACAGTGGTACGTATCTATCACACAGTAGTTCGTATCTATCACATAGTAGTTCATATCTATCACACAGTAGTACGTATCTATCTCACAGTAGTACGTATCTAACACACAGTGGTACGTATCTATCACACAGTGGTACGTATCTATCACACAGTAGTACGTATCTAGCACACATTAGTACGTATCTATAAAACAGTAGTACGTATCTATCACGCAATTGTACGTATCTATCACACAGTAGAACGTATCTATTTATTTTTATTTTTATTTTTTTTAATTTTATTTTATTTATTGTCCCTTTTTATCGGGAAAATCTGGGCCGCCTCCCCTGGGGAAGGCGTAGTCGCAGCCTGTGGCGCGCCCAAACCCAACCTACCTAACATTAGTTGTAATATTAAAATTTAGAAATGTTTCAAATTTTTGAAATTTTGCTGAGGGAGCAAACCGGAGTACCCGGAGAAAACCCCCGAGACGTTGCCCGAGTCGAAAGTAAATAATATTCGGAGAAACATAACGCCCAGATGCTGGATCGAACCCACACCTGTCAGGCGCCATTGGTTTCTGGCCTGTGGACAAGGCAAGTTAGTCCCGCCTTAGCCCACTTGGCCACAACGCTCGCCAAGCAGTAGCACGTATATATCACGCAGTAGTACGTATCTATCATGTAGTAGTACGTCATGCAATAGTACGTATCTATCACACAGTAGTACGTATCTATCACGCAGTAGTAGACCTACGTATCTATCACACAGTAGTATGTGCGCTACCCCTCCGCTATCGGGGATCCACAACATTCTTGCCGAGGGTCCATTCTTCTTGGCTTAAGGCGCCTTGTATGTACATAGTGAAATATAGACAATATGACCACTGGGAACATATACTGTACTAAATATAGACAATATGACCACTCTACATTCTGGGAACATATACTGTACTAAATATAGACAATGTTTTCAACATGGACTTAACAGAAACTTTGGTCATGGTTTGAAACGTCATTGATTACTGCCAGTTGTGACAAAAGCATCGAGTGTTGACAGGCAATTGGTTTGTGTTTGTCCATCCCTTGAAACCGACATCAATTATGTATTGACACAAAACTTTATGTGAAGTTTGTGTGGTTAAAGAAAGGACACACAGTAAGTTCAAGTACAAAAGGTTCCCGTCCCCACAGACTTTATTGTTGTTGGGTTTTTTTTTAAACTGGAGTAAGGCAATTATAAGACTTCACTTTTCTCGAGGACAGTTTTGTGAAGCGGCGTGACATATTAGCCTACGTACGCAAATATGCACGTGCACGCACACATACATTCTTTTATAAGCATACTCTCTCTCTCTCTCTCTCTCTCTCTCTCTCTCTCTCTCTCTCAAGTTAGACAACTCCATTCTCTCTCTCTCTCTCTCTCTCTCTCTCTCTCTCTCTCTCTCTCTCTCTCTCTCTCTCTCTCTCTCTCTCTCTCTCTCTCTCTCTCTCTCTCTCTCTCTCTCTCTCTCTCTCTCTCTCTCTCTCTCTCTCTCTCTCTCTCTCTCTCTCTCTCTCTCTCTCTCTCTCTCTCTCTCTCTCTCTCTCTCTCTCAAGTTAGACAACCCCATTCTAGGATTAGTGCATGCAGTTGGTGTTTGTCCGACAGTTGCAGCAAGGCCACTTCAGTTATAGGAATAAATTATGATCGAAACCCAAACGCGGGATTAAATAAAAGTAACAAAGAAAGAAAGAAAACGGGAAATAAAGCATAAAAAGAAAGAAAGAAAGAGTGTTTGGGTTTGCCAAAGCGTTGAAAGGCGATGGGGAAAAGGTATGTGCAACCCATGGAAAGCCAAAAGGGGAAAACATAAAGAGACAGGAAGTTCTTATCGAATTTGCCCACGTGGACTAATGTATCGGTTCATCGATCGGTGAAATCAATAACCAATCACTTTCCTCGCTTGTAGGGCTGATTGCCAGTGTCAGTGCCTGGCCTTGCCGCAGCTAGCCCCCTGATAGGGCTACATGCAATATTAACCACACCATTATACAATCATTCAAACACACTCTCTCCGCGCACTATAGCCACAGGGATTTACACGGATAACAAAAATAGTCGTGGCATAGGGAGAGGGGGAGAGAAAGAGAGAGAGGTGGGGGGTGGGGGTGCGGGGACTATTCATTTATTGATGTTTAATCAGTTGCATGACTGGTTTCCAAATTGATATCCATTCAAACCATTATTCCAATCACTGTTGATGTCACGTGGGGTTTATGGGCTCTGCACAATGGAATTATGGACCCTCACGTTTATTCGGTGGGAACTGCTAGTAAGTCACCCTATGAATTACTTTAATAAATTTATTTGTTTAGCTCGTTCGGTGTTAAGGTTGGGGTACAGAAATAGATAGAAAAATTGTAAAAGATTACTGTCACACTAGCTTTCACACGGCTATGAATCATATGTAGTCCAGCCACTTGATAACAGTTAAAATCACACATTTATTTCTTCTACTCTATACAAGATTCTCTAAGTACTAATCTAACTTAAAATGTCTCTGTCACTGCTAATAGTTCGATCGCTGATAGTCTAGGCAGCTGTTATATCTTCCTCGGGCACTTGCTATAATATTTCATGTAGATTTGGACTGCTGTGGTCCGTTTTACAGTTTCTGAAGAGTTGGACTACTGTGGTCCTGTTATGATCAGTTTAAGTGCACTTTCGGAGATTACACTTAACTTTCTGATGGTGCGGTCGAAGTCCTTCTGTGAGGTAGCTTCTGGTACACCTTTGTAGTTGTGTAGTTGGGTTCCCTTGCCACGCTGTGGGGTCTGACAGGGTGTTTTTCAAGGTAGCTCCTTCCGTCTTGTGCGGCAGAGTCTCCTCAACCAACTAGTCGTTTCTGTGGAGTGGGGTGCACAGGATAGCTCGGGATAGCTCGGGATAGCTCGCCTGCTCGTCTGTAATATAAGAGACGAAATTCTGCACAACCCTGAATAATCGGTTTGTGCAGAGCGTCTCACTGAAAGCCAAAGTAGCCCTCAGTGATAGCTCCACATCTCTATACATAAGCGACGAACATTCTGCTACTTCCGGGTTCCACTGGAATCTCAACTCTAAATTCCCATACATACATAAATATAAATCGTGTCTAACTATACACATACAGAATTAATAATATTATAAACATTCAGTGGTACAGTCACTGGTCTGCAAACATACATATAAGTTAAACAACAGTGGTTCCGTACGGGATACAACATGGCGGCGCAACCGGTCGTGTTTCGCCTCGTGGTCGGCTCTTCCACGTGGTACGGCAAATTCGGATTAATAATTCACATTTATGCATAGCAAATTCTTCAAACATAATTTCAACAATAATATAAATATATCACGATGAAACAGAAGGGTGTTCATTTACCTGTTTGACAAGTTCAGGCCCGTGATGACTTGAGAGAATTCTAAGATTCTAAGTCCTGCTTCCTGGTCTATGAGTGAAGAGATTCTCTGCTATCTAAGTAGATGTTACTTCTTCCTCGTCTCACACACGACTGATTCAAACTGTGTTAGGCTCTGACACAGTCAAAACTGCTCTACCCACTTAGCCTGCTGGCCATTGGTTAAACGGTCCGATTCAAAGCTCAAGTGCTGAGTCACTGCGATGTGGGTGGCTCGCTCGCCGTGTGTGGCCTGCTGTGTAATCTTAATTGCTGCTGTGTAGCTTACTGACTCTCTAAGGGTACAATGACTACACATGCTAAATAGTCAATGTGCAGAGTTAAAGCTAGCCAGTTCGTGACAGTTGATACAATCTGAACATGCTTAGTAGAGTGACTATATTATATTGACTTAATCATAGCCTGAATATAGCGACATATAGATTAGTTAGTTATTAATTGCTTACAGGGTCCAGCGGATTGCAAAGAGCCGAATCAGGACCACAAAATCAAGACCACAACTTGGCTGAAAGAGGACTCACCCCTGATCCGCAAAAAAGATCTGCTGAAACAACTCCAGTGGTAACACTGGAGGCACTCCACCAACCGTCACTTTATAATAAAGACATCTCACGCAGGGGACACTGAAGCTATACTGTAATGTATCGAATCCCCGTTTACAAAAACAAAATAGAATACAAACATCATTATAAAATATCAACAAAACACATACATATAAAATGCCTACACTGCTAAATAATAATATCATAGGAAGCCCTATTGACTGTTTGGCAGAAAGCGTCCATTATTCGCGAGCTGATACAACTGACCTCACACACAAGTGAGGAGTTTTGTCCGGAAGAGTTTTCAAGAAAAAAGGTAGGTGATTGGTCTAGAGAAGAAGAGGGTAGTATAGTAAATTGATAGAACAGAGTAGGAATTAGACAGAAGAAATGAGAAAGACAGCGACAGTGGGAATTTAAAGCACTAAATTTCCAAAAAGTGGGTATACTATTTATACTGAAACCCCCGGCACCCCAACATGGGGAGCGACATATAGACTTACTTATAGCGTGAATATATCGGCATATAGACTTACCCATAGAGTAAATATAGCGACATGTAGACTTATAACGTGAATAGAGCGACAGGTACAGTGGCGTAGCTAGGGATTTGGGAGCCCGGGGGACTTGACCTCTTTGGGGGCCCCTGCATTTTGACATTCGACATCATGACATGAGATAGACATAAGATTCTTTATTCGCTTCAAATGTAACACACAGAAGAATTTGCTTTGCGCGTCTGGGAATGGCATAAATCATTGACAATAACTATTAAAAATTAAAGATAATGTACTTAATAAATATATAAGTCTAAGTTTACTAACTTATATAACAACGTGGCGGTGGCGTAATATTTAATGTAAAACATTTTGTAGCACTCTCCTTTGGGGGCCCTTCTCAAGTGGGGGCCCGGGGGGATTTTCGAATTTGGACCCCCCTTCCCCCTCCCCTAGCTACGCCACTGGACATGTAGACTTAAACGTGAGTATAGCGACATGTAGACTTAAACGTGAGTATAGCGACATGTAGACTTAAACGTGAGTATAGCGACATGTAGACTTAAACGTGAGTATAGCGACATGTAGACTTACAACGTGAATATAGCGACATGCAGACTTACAATGTGAATATAGCGGCATGTAGACTTACAACGTAAATATATCGTCATATAGGCTTACTCATATGACTAAGTTAATGAATCTATATCCATTCAATATCCATCATTCTTTCAATATTCAAAGTGTTAATTAGTAAAAACGTTTACACTGCAATGGGAGAGTGTTGACATGTAGCAGACAGTCACGTCAGTGTCACAGTGTGTGTGTCTAGTCTGTGTCTTAGCAACCTACCGTCACACCTGCCCTGAGTTGTCTAGAAGAAAAAAAAAAGCGTCACAAAACGCTTCATCTGCTCCGCACGAATTATTTTTGCTTGTGGGCAACCTTTTGCCATAAGCCAGCGCTTTTAAAATGGCGCAGCACATGTTGACTGCACAACAGGTAATCAGAGTGAAGTTGGCTGAAAATGAAAGTTACTGTCAATCGCACTGACGACACAATGATACTATCAAATATAAATATTAATTCATACCGATTGCACACAAACATAATTAGTTGGCGCCTCGGGCGGCTTGAGTTAGATCCTGTATCGGCCAGCGCCTTGAGTCGCGAAGTATGGTGAGATATGTGCGCTATAAAAAAAATCCTCGATAATAAAAAGTCCGTCAAATATCAATTATACAAGTCTTACCAGACTGTAAATGACAAAAAGTCCTCCCTTGCTATTCACCATTCCTATCCTATCCTATCCCGTAACTCAGAGGTCGTAGGGGCACCACAGATGATCGTTTAACCAGCGTACTCCATCTTTCCCTGTCCTCAGCAACCCTGATGGTTTTGCTCATCGCCATTCGCAAATCGAAAACCCATCACTTTGGCCCAATCTTTTTTTCTTCGCAAACAACCTTTCGAGACCGCTACAGAGCGCTCTCCGCGGGCATAGGGTTGCGCAGACTTTCCGCCAAAATGGTTAGGTAGCGTACTGCCTAGTCAACTCGGGGCTGCACTGCATAACGACTATATTGGTCTATGGACACATCGTCGGCTTCACGCACAGGTAGACTGACATTATACACATTTGGAGACCTACTGGTTGAACATGTACAGACAGATCTACATGTAGAGATTCACAACTTTATTTCTACGCAAGCTATGTTTCATTTCCTTTTACTGCAGATCTAATTCCAAAGGGAGACTACATACTTCCAGTTTTATACACAACTACTCTCCATTATTTCGCTTCTTCTGCTTCTTCTTCTTCTTCTTCTTCTTCTTCTTCTTGGTGCTGTGGAAGCTACGTGAGAGAGTAAATAAATCTTTTACTAAGTTCGTCTTGTTGAACCAGAAGTTGCCTTTGAAAGTGTTCGTGATGAACAGATGGCAATCTGTTTGTCTGTGAGTAGCAAATGTTGACTGTGTGGCCTGTATAAGTATTGTTTGCATTGAGAAATTGACGATCAATGGCAGCTTCTGTTTCAACATCGACCACCAACACCGCAAAGAAACCAGACCGAGATAGTAAACTTTCTTTTCCAGAGCTGTATTCCAATACTATTGCACTTTCTGTCTGTCTGTCTCAGTCTGTCTGTCTCAGTCTGTCTCTGTCTGTCTGTCTCTTTCTCTCTCTCTCGGTCTCTCTCTTTGTCTCTCTCTCTCTCTCTCTCTCTCTCTCATGGCTGACTCGATTTTTTTAACCTTTCGATCTGACATGTTATCTTTTGAATGTCGTTGACTGATCCATGTGATATTAATAGGACTAGTGATACAACGCTTGGCATGTGATTGCCACTGATCCGCTAGGCCTATACAGTCACAGGTAAATGAAGCAAGCTTACATTGCTGCCACGCTTAAACGCAGCAGCCACACCCTGTCTTGTCAACGCATCTCAGCAGTTAGAGAGAATGAAAGAGAAGAGAGAGAGGAGCATGTCTATATATTCCCCAGGTCTATGTTCTCTCAGGTCAATGGTCTATGTTGTGCCAGGTCCATGTTATATCAGGTTTATTGTCTATGCTGTACTAACGATCACTTCAGATCGCCTCGCTTTCAGTTCGATTGAAGGTCAGATTAAACGCGTGATAGCATCCTGTATTATTATTATTATTATTATTATTATTATTATTATTATTATTATTATTATTATTATTATTATTATTATTATTATTTTTATTGTCCCAGGTCCATGTTGTATCAGGTCTATGGTCTATGTTGTCCCAGGTCCATGTTGTATCAGTCTATGGTCTATGTTGTCCCAGGTCCATGTTGTATCAGGTCTATGGTCTATGTTGTCCCAGGTCCATGTTGTATCAGGTCTATGGTCTGTATTGCCCCAGGTCCGCGTTGCACAGGTGAAAGTTTTTTTCTGCTGGGGGCCGGAATACGGTTTTTCCTAAACCCTCAGCCGGAATTTTCCTTGTTTGAAGAATTTCAGAAACAAAAAATAAAAAATCTGATCAAACAAGCTACAAAATTGCTAAAAATGTAGTTTTTATGCAGACTTTTCTTTTCCGATCCCAGTTTTGGCTAATGTCGTGAAAGTGTTACGTTTATTCACAGGCTCTGAAGTCTATACTTTCGTCTTTGTAAACTCGTAGGCCTCAATTGCTTACTATATTATGTCTCTTCTTTCGTCTTTGTAAACTCGTAGGCCTAAATTACATACTATATATATGCAATTGAGGCCTACGAGTTTACAAAGCCGAAGGAAGAGACCTCAGAGCCTGTGGTTTATATCAGGGTTTCCTCACATTTTTGAACTGTGCAAGACTTGTGACAGGAGAAACACCACGATGCCTGTCTTGCTTGAGGCCGATGCTACTAAAGTTAATGCTGTCGGGCAAGGAATCAAAAACAAATGGAAGTGGTATTGGTTGACCGAAATGGCAGGCACATGTCTCTGTGTCATTTAAAAATTGTTGTAAAACTATCACGTTTGGATCAACAGTTTTAAAAAAGCTGAGCGGCCATGTATGACGGCCTACTAGCGCCAAAACCGAAAGTTACCAGTATCACGAGATAATTTAAATTAACACGTGTTCTGCGTAATTTATATTGATACCGGTAATCCACAGTGTTAATTAATAATTATCAGTATTTGCCACGCCTTCCTAGCGCCTAAACCTGATAATTACAAGTATTATGAAATAATTACAATTATCAAGGGATAATTACAATTATCATTGAAAAATTACAAGTATCTGTTCATGTTTTTGTTCTCTCCAGCCAAACCATCAATG
The DNA here is from genome assembly GCA_036898135.1 of Oncomelania hupensis. Classification (NCBI taxonomy): domain Eukaryota; kingdom Metazoa; phylum Mollusca; class Gastropoda; order Littorinimorpha; family Pomatiopsidae; genus Oncomelania; species Oncomelania hupensis. Next base: position 82,331,306 of record CM072513.1, read on the forward strand.
TCATCCGCAAAACGAAGGTTGGAGATTGTTCTACCCCTAAGGCCGGTCCAAGGTCAGGGACAGATCGTGTTTAATTTTCAGTTTTGGCTCTAGCAATCCGTCAGAAAATGCGCCCAAAACTAAAATTTTAATTTTCACTTGATAATTACAATTTTTACGTGTTAATTTTAAATATGTCATTGATATTTGTAATTATCCAATGATATTTGTAATTATCAGGTTTTGGCGCTAGTAGGCTGTCATATATGTGAATTGCACAGAACACGTGTTAATTACCATCATCTCTTATACATGAAAATGCAAGTTTTGGAGTTAGTAAGCCGCCTTAGCCACAATTAAACATAATCACGTAAAAATCGTGAAGTGAAAAATTGTAATTATTATGTGATAATTACAATTTTCGGTCTTGACGCTTTTCTAGGCAGATTGCTAGAACCAAAACTGAAAATTAAACAGTGTTACACTCGATGTTGATGTTTTTTTTTTTTTTATCAGTAGTTGATTCAGCCCCGATGCTTGAATCTTGATAGGTGTAACTCAGATTCGTTTATCCACGCAACCTGTTCACTCAGCAACAAGACAGGAGTCGTCGTATGAAGTTTTCTAACTTTATTCAGCGAACATCAACAACTGCATACAATCGCTTTTTCCACTTTTTCTCTCTACAACTTTCAACTCTCTTTTTTTTTTGAATAAATTTACGTCCCCGGACACATTAAGCGTATAGGGGACGGGTGAAACACAACTCTGCTCTCTTTTGAAACAGTGCGGTACATATATAGTCTCTCTATACTCCAGAAAAATTTAGAACACTCCAGCGTGACGCACCACAACCAATCAAAACAAACTTCGTCAGTACTGTCTTACGTTATACAACATTCTTCATCATAAAAGAACCTCTCAGCTTATAGTGGATCTATCTAGATTCTTCGATGATAGTAAAAAGCAACTCTAGAGAATTCTCCAATAATATTGACCAACTAAAATTATCAACATTATACCAAGCTTCTTCTAACAACAACGCAAAATCAAATCAAAGGTAAATACACTCAAATATTGCATGCTTTGCAAAACAAAACGATCGAATCTATCGTGCGGGTTTCAACGTAACAAACAGGATATCGCGATGATATTTGTAATTTTTTAAAATGATAATTGCAATGATCCCTTGATATTTGTAATTATCTCATGATATTTGTAATTATGAGGTTTTGGCGCTAGTAGGCTGTCAAAGCCATTCTAACCTCACAAGCCATAAAGTAGGCTGTCAAAGCCATTCTAACCTCACAAGCCATACAGCAAACAGGAAGGTAAGTACAAGCACAGGCTGTGAAGTCTCTTGTTTTGTCTTTGTAAACACGTAGGCCTTCATTACATACTATAGTATGTAATGGAGACCTACGAAAGAAGAGAGTTCACAGCCTGTGGTTCAAGCAGGGACAAGCAGCCTTCGTCTGGGCGATCAGTTTCATTTCTGGAAAGAAAAGACACAATGAAAATAACGAAATTTGGAAGTAATTTAAGATTCCCAGACGGGAGTCTAGTCCTTGGCAAAAAGAAACGATAGCCATATATTTTGTTAAATATAGTGCATGACAAGATGCATGCACACATTAACTTGGTGGAGAGGACGGTGTATTGTTTCATTGGCTTCAGAAGTTTTACAATGTGCAATCACATTTCATATATTTTTTTGAGTACAACTTATTGAAAGGCCTTTTCTTGCGAATGTGGTAAAGATGATTTCGTGCGAATTTCTAAGCTCAGGCTGCTCTATTAGGGTTCTTTGTACAAAACATTTTTCGGGGGTAGGAGGGAGGTGCAAGGCCCCCGGATTCCCCTAGGGTGCTTGGCGCGTTCCGCGCCTTCGGTTCGACGCTTTGCACCTTCAATAGCTCGCTTTCCTGTTTTTGGATAATTTCAAACTTTCACCCTTAATGTTGTATCAGGTCTATGGTCTATGTTGTCCCAGGTCCATGTTGTATCAGGTCTATGGTCTACGTTGTCCCAGGTCCATGTTGAATCAGGTCTATGGTCTATGTTGTCCCAGGTCCATGTTGTATCAGGTCTATGTTGTCCCAAGTCCATGATTTATCAGGTCTATGGTCTATATTGTCCCAGGTCCATGTTATACAAGGTCTATGGTCTATGTTGTCCCAGGTGCATATTGTATCAGGTCTTTGTTTCCCCAGGTCTGTATCCTCCAAGTCGTTGTTCTCTTACATATTTTCCATCAGGTCTATGTTTCCCCACATGCACTCTCCGCCCCCCCCCCCTTTCTTGTTCCTGACCTGTGGAAATATATGACCTGCGAAAACAAAGACTTGGGGGAACAGTAGTAATCAGATGGAACATACAGACCTGCATGGGAAATATCACCTGGAGGAACATAGACCTAGAAAGACTTGATGGAAAATAGACTTGGGGAATACAGAGCTGGAGGAACACAGGTTTATCCCCAGAGTGGCTGTCACGAAGCTTTTTAGCGTAAGAAAACGAACACTTTAGAAGTTTACAACTTCATTGCAATTCCCACCATAGAAAAACAACTGCGTAGGTCGATATTTAAACCTTATCATGGCAGTCATAGCACGTCTCTATGTTGTCTGTTGTATTGATCTCTCTCTCTCTCTCTCTCTCTCTCTCTCTCTCTCTCTCTCTCTCTCTCTCTCTCTTCCTCTTTCTCTCTGTCTGTCTGTCTGTCTCCCTCTGTCTATCTCTCTTTCTTTCTCGGAAAAAGCCTCGTTAATTGGAAGGTTGGTGGAGGTTCAAAACCTTTGTTCCAGACTCTCAGATCCCACCATATCCAGACTCTCAGATCCCACCATCTCCAGAGCCTTTGGAATGAAATAAGTGCAGAGAAGACCAAAATGATGACCAACAACACCAATGGCATCAACACGAACATCAAAGTCCAAGGCCAATCCCTCAACACGGTGCATAGCTTCAAATATTTAGGAGCCATTGCATCAGACAATGGGTCCAGACAGAAAGTCCTCTCCAGGATCGCACAAACAACTGCAGCCCTGACAAGGTTGAAGCCCATTTTGGAAAGACAGAACCATCAGTCTACACTCCAAGGTAAGGCTGCTGCGCTCCCTTGTCATCTCCATCTTCCTGTACACTTGCGAAACATGGACCCTCACAGAAGATCTACAACGAAGAATACAAAGCATGGAGATTAGGTGTTAAAGAAGACCTTTGGGCATTTCCTATACCCAGCACATCTTCAATGACGATGGCCACGTCACCAGAGCATCAGGCCTTGCGAAGTCTATCCTCCAAGGCACGGTGCAAGGAGGCAGAAGAAGAGGGAGACAGAAAAAGAGGTGGGTGGACAACATTCGAGAATGGACTGGCTTGACACTGAGCGAAGCCATGAGGGTTGCTGAGGATAGAGAAAAATGGAGTACGCTAGTTAAACAATCATTTGTTGTTCCCCAACGACTTCCGAGTTACTGGATAGGATAGAATAGGATAAGATTGCGTCTATGACAACTATACTGATATTTAAATCACACAATTCATTTTGCTGTTCAACTTTCGTCCATTTTCATTTTGCTGTTCAACTTACAGTTCACTTCTCGGTCTAAGGTCCTATCCAATCCTATCATCTCGTAACTCGGAAGTCGTTGGGGCACTACAGATGATCGTTAAACCAGCGTACTCCATCTTTATCTGTCCTCAGCAACACTCATGGCTTCGCTCAGTGTCAAGCCAGTCCATTCTCGAATGTTGTCCTCCCACCTCTTTTTCGGTCTCCCTCTTCTTCTACCTCCTTGCACCGTGACGATCTGATGACGTGACCGTAACATCGGAGTTTACGTTTCTTCACCAATGTGAGCAGGTCATCGTGCTGTCCAATGGCTTGTGTGATGGTCTGTCGGACTTCGTCGTTGGTGATGTGCTGGGTATAGGAAATGCCCAGAAGTCTTCTGTAGCACCTCATCTCCATGCTTTGTATTCTTCGTGTGAGGGTCCAAGTTTTGCAAGCGTATAGGCAGATGGAGATGACAAGGGAGCGCAACAGCCTTCTCTTTTAATGTTAACTGATGGTCTTGTCTTTCCAAATGGCTTCAAACTTGCCAGGGCAGCAGTTGTTTGTGCGATCCTTTAGAGGATTTCCTGTCGGGACCCATTGTCTAATACAATGGCTCCTAAATATTTGAAGCTATGCACTGTGTTGAGGGATTATTGACCTTGGACTTCGATGTCGATAATCATTTTGGTCTTCTCTGCACTTATTTCCATTCCATAGGCTCAGGAGGTGGTGTCAAGCCTCTGTACCAGCTGTTCATGTTTTTGTTCTCTCCAGCCAAAACCATCAATGTCATCCGCAAAACGAAGGTTGGAGATTGTTCTACCCCCTATGCCGGTCCAAGGTCAGGGACAGAAAAAAATAACAACACAGAAATCTGCCCATTCGCTTTAGACCAAAGTGCGCAAAAGTAACAGGCGTTAGCCAGACGGACAGAGTCAAAAACAACAGGTGCCCAGCTATTGCTCGAGGACTGAATACTAGGTAATAGGTAATGCGAGTTTGTCCAGACGTGGAACAGTATAGACGCTTCCACGCTTGCTACAAGATCTGCAGGTCTGCGAGGTAACTAGGTAAACACAGCACAATACGCTTCACCAAGTTGTTGAGCCTATAGGATAGCACAGCCTACCTGTAATACATTATTTAAACTTCCTTGTGCCACGTATTGTCTGCTGTAAGAGCCCACCACTCGTAAACTAAATAATCAATCACTTGCTTTCAAGTCCCCCCACCTCACCCCTCCGCCAAATACCCCATCCCACTCCCACCGGCACCTATCCTGGGCTTGTAAGGTAAATAATTCCACAAAGGCGCTCTCAAACCTGCTCCTCCATTCCCACCACCCCCTTCAAAAATGTTAAACTAAATATTTAACAGTTTGATAAATCCTATTCTCAGGACAGAATTTTGAAACGTACTAAGCGAAATATTCTACTTTAAATCCTGCAGTCAAAAATATTATTTGAGTTTTACCGCTTACACCGATCGCAAATCACTTTCAAATTTAGAGATACGTATTGCTTAGCTTGACGAGTCATAGCTTGACGAGTCGTTGGTTAGTATTGTCATAAGGATTCCCCAAATAGCTTTTGACATTGAGCTGTCCATTCAATTTTAAGCGTGAGGCAGCTGAACGACCATGCACCAACACCCACCGAATCAAGAAAAAGCTACCAGTCTGTCAATCCTTACAGTGTTCGGATCGGGTGAGTTTTCCCGTGTTGAGTCAAAGTAAGACGCAGGTTCCACTGCTGGTAGTGCACTTCCGTCAATTTCTGTAAGTTTCAGCTTTGCAACCATGCTTCCCTCGGAACCCAAAGACTTTGATTTCCCGGAAGCTGCCCGCAGAGTCGATAAAGCAACACCAGGGGCCGGTAACATGAGCGCGCCGGTCGCCACCGAACAGTCGCATGACGAAACGGTCGAACGACAAGACAGTCGACCGATCGCTTGACCGTCAATCGCTAGTTGGCCTCGTTTATGGTCAGAACTACGACGGTAGCTGATCGTCGCCGAACCTCCGATCTTCGTTCTCGACTAATGAAAACATGCTTGGCAAATGCTTTCGCAGTTGTTCGTCAATACGGATGCCCTCGTCTGTCTTTCTTAGTAATTACCTCGTGTTCCGAAAACCAGCAAAATAGAACCGAGGTCCTATTGTATTGTTCCATGCACCATTATTGAGAGAATATGCCTGCGCTGAGCACTCTAATTTCTTCACAGGTTTAGCAGCCCACCGCTTGGTTTGAAAAACTTAACATCATTTTTTAGATGTTTAGGTTTTAGCATGAAGCATAGAGTTTTGCACTATACAAGTAGATTTGTATTTCGGTGAAAAAGCCAAACTTTTCTAACAATCTCCCAAGATCGCCGCGCTTTAAGCTTGACTGAGGAAAGAGCGCTTGTGTAGTGTATTCTTTTATTACTATCGTACACGGAGGTTTTGAATGTTGGCTAAGGTTTGTTGTATGATCTTGTTTAGTGTTTTATTTATTACTATCGTACACGGAGGTTTTGAATGTTGGCTAAGGTTTGTTGTATGATCTTGTTTAGTGTATTATTTATTACTATCCTACACGGAGGTTTTGAATGTTGGCTAAGGTTTGTTGTATGATCTTGTTTAGTGTATTATTGTATTGCTATCGTACACGGAGGTTTTGAATGTTGGCTAAGGTTTGTAGTATAATCTTGTTTAGTGTATTATTTATTACTATCGTACACGGAGGTTTTGAATGTTGGCTAAGGTTTGTTGTATGATCTTGTTTAGTGTATTATTTTATTGCTATCGTACACGGAGGTTTTGACTGTTGGCTAAGGTTTGTAGTATGATCTTGTTTAGTGTATTATTTTATTGCTATCCTACACGGAGGTTTTGACTGTTGGCTAACGTTTGTAGTATGATCTTGTTTAGTGTATTATTTTATTGCTATCGTACACGGAGGTTTTGGATGTTGGCTAAGGTTTGTAGTATGATCTTGTTACTTGATATCAGCGACTCAGTGGTCTAACAGTCAACAGCTTGTTGGGAAGTAGAAAGTTGTTCTATTATTGCAGGGGTCTATACTCCCAATACGTACAGCTCTTACATCAAATAAATCAATGTATTATTGCAGTGTTATGTCACTTGGCTAACCTACAATACTTACATTAAAGGCATCGGTAATCAATTATTAATTATTTTGTTCTTCTTGCAAAGGTTAGTCATATTCTATTACAGAGTTGATATTCGCTAACCTACAAAACACAATTACATTTAGAATATTCATTTAGAGTGGGGGATGTCTGCCTCAAAGCACCTTCAACATATATATATTCAACATATTGAAATATACAAATTAGTAAATATCACGATCTTACTACAAAATGAGAAAATGCCAGTCAGTGTGATATGAAATTAAGGTCGGTTTTGAGTTGAAAACATGATTGAACATGTCAGTAAGTGAGTAACGATGGTCTCTCAGTGTGGTAACATCAAGTCTCTTATCTCACCAATATATGCCAAACAATACACGGCAACAAAGGAAACAGCAGAATTGGGCAAACGTACATTAACAGAACAGTAGGATAATTATGTATGTCATTAATAGAACAGTAGGATAATTTAAATTATGTATGTCATTATAGTGATAGTAGTACTCCCTCCTCCTTCCCCTTCTCTCTCAGCGCGACGAGTCCAGTATAATACTACTTAGGGGAATCGCGCTTTACCAAATGTTAACTGAACATTAAATTTCATCTTAAAATAAGTTGACAACTACGAGAAAAACGGTTTGTCAAATGGGGAGGAAATATTTTCCAAAGGAGGTCGAAAGTGCCGGCAAAATTGCGCAAGATGTTATATAATGAGTCAACACTGGAGAGACAGGTTTCCTTGCAAACTTATTCAACTTCTTTTGTAAACTAACTAAACACATTTCTTACGTTTTGCAATACACTTTATAGGCCATACATTGTTAATCCATTAAAAATAAACGTTATCTTCCATTTTGCAATCAAATTGGCGCTATCACTTTGTTACCATCGATACTTGTCGCTAACGGTGACACAGATACAGGTGTATGTCACTTTCTCCCTCTTCCCTCGCTCACAAGTCTAGAGCAATGTGACATCAAGGCAAACTACAGGTGTAACAAATAACAACAACATCTCCACGATCACCTCTAGCCATATTAAGTTACGGATGGATAAAACTAAACACTCACCATGGTGGATTTTGATGTGCCGGTGTGAGCGAGCAAAAACACGAGACGTTAATCCGAGCACTGTCGAGGGCGGAATGATCAAGGTGACAACTTCAAGTTTCGCTCCTAAGCAAGGTGGGCGGGCTATTTTTAGTTTGCAGCGTTCATTCCTTGGTTGAACACACACACCGGGACCCGCCAGTCTTGCCGCATTGCGACAAGGGCCGGGGACAACATGCGACACTGACAGGGGCCAAGGGGGGCTTGGCTAGGTCCTACCATGGGCAAAGAGGGAGAGAGAGGGGAGGGAGAGAGACGGAGGGAGAGAGACGGGAGGGAGGGGGAGAGGATAAGAAGAGAATGTGGAGTAGAAGGAAGTGGGAAGAGAAGAGAAGGAATCATGTTTATTGAAAAGAACCGCATCGACCACGCCTGCCAAGAAGTATTAAAGCCAGAGGCAGATAGAAGATCTGCAAGAATAAATACTCCAACACTCCTGGAAATAATGACGGAGGAGGAAAAAGATGATGGATGAATGAATAAATGAGGTGAAAAAAGGACGAAGGAAAGACCAGGAAAGGGGTGTTGGGTGGGGGAGGGGGAGTGCGGAGTGAGGCGAGGAAGACCATGGTGATCAGATAATCTAGTTTGAATGAATACATGTATAAATAAGTATATTACCATTTCTTAAGTGTGTAATGTACATTTCCATACAAGAAACCTGTTGACAACAAGTCAAACTCAATACTTAACCTTAAGGTGAACAAATTCCACTGCTGACTGAAGCCCAGTACAGGTGATGGAAACAGGAATTCCTTACAAGACGTGTAATACAGAAAGGCGTGTCACTGGGCAACGATAGTGGAGACGTCGATTACACAGATAGCCTCCTTCACAAGCCACGTTAACATTATTACCTTTGATTTGAGATAGAATATCTGTTGTTTTATTAAAACTAAACAAATTTCTCTCGAGCACGTTTGTAGAGAAAAGTGGGCTATGTCTTAAATGTCCGAAAACAAACACTTAATTTTCTCAACAATATGCTTAATTGTCTTTAAAAATGTGTCATATCGAGGTATTAATTATTGTTAAGAATTAATTATGTTTTATTTCTCTAAAAAGTATATTAACTAATTATTTAATATATAAAAACGATGTCTTACATTTCCAAGCCATTGTAAATCTAATCCCCTAGTTCATTTACCAACTTTACATGTCCAATGTAAATATGTGCGTGGGGGAATCTTTACGCGCTGACGTCATGTCCATTGTACCTATACATTCTTTCTGTCACTAAGCCCTTAAATCTTACTTTTGTTTGACAAGTTTAATTTGAAATTTTGGCGCAACACGTGTATTTCTTTTCTTTTTTCAGGCCAAGTTTTTCAAAGATTATACTGTAAGGAAAGAAGAAGAAGAAGAAGAAGAAGAAGAAGAAGATGGTTATAAGGATGAGAATTATGATGAGGATGATGAGGAGGATGAGAAGAAGGAGAGGGCGGGGAAAGACAGATGTAGCGTGAAGTGCAGTGGAACAGTGATGACGTAACTTTCCAAGGACATAATGCGACAATGTTGATTACCTGATTTGTCAAATTGAACAGCTCTTTTTTCATTTTTTGTTTGACTAGTTTTGTTATTGTACCCTGTTTGTTCTTCTCCTTGTTGTTGTGTGTTTGTTGTTGTTCTTCTTCTTCTTCTTCTTCTTCTTCTTCTTCTTTTTAGCCAACACCAAATCGTGGATAATAAAGGTAGATGAACCGGGGGTGAGGGATCTGCTTGGTGGGGAGGGCTACATACGTCTATGCGTTTTGCATGTATGCTTATGTATTTGCCAACAACCTATGAACTGTTTGTTGTTGCTGTTTGGTGGTGGTGGTGGTGGTGGTGGTGGTGGTGGTTTGTATATTCTTTAATTCAGCAGATGACCTTAAGTTGTACCCCCGGTAGAGGTGCCGGGGGCTTCTGTATAAATAGTATCCCCACTTCATGGAAATTGAGTGCTTTAAATTCCCACTGTCGCTGTATTTCTCCTTTATTCTTTCTCATGCCTACTCTGTTCTATCAATCTACTACATGTATCTTCTTCGCTAGAACAGTCACCTACCTGTTTTCTTGAAAACTCTCCCATAACTCCTCATGTGTGTATGAGGTCTGTTGATTCAGCTTGGGAATATTGGACGCTTTCTGCCAAATGATCAATAGGGCTTTCTATGGTAGTATTATTTAGCAATATATGCATTTTATATGTATGTTTCTGTAATATTTTATAATGATGTTTATATTCTATTTTGTTTTTGTAAACGAGAGTTCGATAAATTAGAGTAGGCCTACAGCCTCAGCGTCCCCTACGTGGGATGCCTTTATATTATTGTAAAGTGGCCGGCTGGGAAGTGCCTTCAGTGTGTTACCGTTGAGTTATTTCCGCAGATCTTCTATACGGATCAGGGGTGAGTTCTCTTTCAACCTTATGGTACTGATTTTTGTGGTCCTGATTCGGCTGTTTACAGTCCGCTGGACCCTGTAAACAATGAATAACTAACTAACCTTAAGTTGTAGCTGTACTTATGCATTTGACTCATTTGATAAGAAGGGGTCACGTTGGATATGCAGTGGGACGCACGGTTTGTTCAGGGGCCACACACACAGACAGAACAGAGAGAGCTCAATCCAGCTAGCTCTCGCAATGTTTGCACTGTAGTTCACAAACGTGATAGGAAGTCGTTCAGCTGTAAGATGCATGGAGGTAGGATAGAAAGGATTGGGTAGACCATAGATACTCTAGAGAGAGTATCTATGGGTAGACCAATATTCTACAATCACAATTCACCAAGGTCAAGTTTCGCAGCAGGATTTGGCGGGATTACACTAGGGTTGCCTGTTTGCGACTGTGATCCAAATCTAGTTCTGGCCTGCAGAAAAAAAAAAGTCTGTTACCGACATTGGAGCACTGAGTTATCCGTCGCTGAGTTTGATCACACGTTTGAGCTGACGATACTTCCATCATTGTCCATAGACGATACTTCCATCATTGTCCATAGACACTTTATGACTTTCCTGATCGTCATAAAGCGTTCACATTTTGTCTGCTTCCACAGAACACCGATGTTCTAGTGTCAACTGACGCCAAAGTTTGTAGATTCACCACCACAGTTTCCGGAATTCCGGGATCTGCACAGAAAATCCAAGATTGTAAGATTGTTGGTTTCACGCCACAGTTCATGGATTTGTGGATTCCTACCGACGTTGATGATCAGACATTTTGTAACCGACACCAACCATCGTAATTCCTGATTTCCTTCTCCAGTCTTCCAGATCTGTCATAGGACTATTAGCCATCATCAGGAAGATTCCCTTCTCCAGGCCTTCCAGATCTGTCATAGGCCTATTAGCCATCATGAGCAAGATTTCCTTCTCCAGTCTTCCAGATCTGTCATAGGCCTATTAGCCATCACGAGGAAGGAAATAACCCCATGGGCCTTAAGCAAGTGCAATGGAGCGTCAACAGCATAGCAGTAATATATATGTATATCTAGCAATACCTAGGAACCGAGTACAATGGATCGTCAACAACATAGCGGTAACAGTAGTATATATCTATATCTAGCAATACCTAGGAACCGAGTAGGCCTACAATGGATCGTCAACAGCATGGCGGTAGCAGTAGTATATATCTATATCTAGCAATACCTAGGAACCGAGTAGGCCTACAATGGATCGTCAACAGCATGGCGGTAGCAGTAGTATATATCTATATCTAGCAATACCTAGGAACCGAGTAGGCCTACAATGGATCGTCAACGGCATGGCATAGCAGTAGTATATATCTCTATATCTAGCAATACCTAGGAAGTCTCCTCTCTGAAAATCCTTACGGGAAGAGAGGGGACTATAAACTGATAAACATACATACATACCTAGGAACCGAGTAGGCCTACAATGGATCGTCAACGGCATGGCGGTAGCAGTAGTATATATCTATATTTAGCAATACCTAGGAACCGAGTACAATGGATCGTCAACAGCATAGCGGTAGCAGTTGTATATATCTATATCTAGCAATACCTAGGAACTGAGTAGGCCTACAGTGGATCGTCAACGGCATGGCGGTAGCAGTAGTATATATCTATCTATATCTAGCAATACCTAGGAACCGAGTACAATGGATCGTCAACAGCATAGCGGTAGCAGTAGTATATATCTATATCTAGCAATACCTAGGAACCGAGTAGGCCTACAATGGATCGTCAACGGCATGGCGGTAGCAGTAGTATATATCTATATTTAGCAATACCTAGGAACCGAGTAGGCCTACAATGGATCGTCAACGGCATGGCGGTAGCAGTAGTATATATCTATATTTAGCAATACCTAGGAACCGAGTACAATGGATCGTCAACAGCATAGCGGTAGCAGTAGTATGTATCTATATCTAGCAATACCTAGGAACCGAGTAGGCCTACAATGGATCGTCAACGGCATGGCATAGCAGTAGTATATATCTATATCTAGCAATACCTAGGAACCGAGTAGGCCTACAATGGATCGTCAACGGTATGGCGGTAGCAGTAATATATATCTATATTTAGCAATACCTAGGAACCGAGTACAATGCAGCGGCAACAGCATAGCGGTAGCAGTACTATAAATAGCATATCGGTAGAAGTAGTATATATCTATATAGCAGTAGCAGTAGTATATATCTATATAGCAGTAGCAGTAGTATATATCTATATAGCAGTAGTATATATCTATATAGCAGTAGTATATATCTATATAGCAGTAGCAGTAGTATATATCTATAAATAAGTAGCAGTAGTACATATCTATAAATAAGTAGCAGTAGTATATATCTATATAGCAGTAGCAGTAGAATATATATATCTCCATATAGCAGTAGTATATATAGCAGTAGCAGTAGTATATATGTATCTATATAGCAGTAGCAGTAGTATGTATCTATATAGCAGTAGCAGTAGTATATATCTATATAGCAGTAGCAGTGGTAAATATCTATATAGCAGTAGCAGTAGTATATATCTATATCTATATAGCAGTAGCAGTAGTATATATGTATCTATGTAGCAGTAGCAGTAGTATATATCTATATAGCAGTAGCAGTGGTATATATCTATATAGCAGTAGCAGTGGTATATATCTATATAATAGTAGCAGTAGTCTATATCTATATAGCAGTAGCAGTAGTATATATGTATCTATGTAGCAGTAGCAGTAGTATATATCTATATAACAGTAGCAGTAGTATATATCTATATAGCAGTAGCAGTGGTATATATCTATATAGCAGTAGCAGTAGTATATATCTATATAGCAGTAGCAGTAGTATATATCTATATAACAGTAGCAGTAGCATATATCTATATAGCAGTAGCACTAGTATATATCTATATAGCAGTAGCAGTAGTATATATCTATATAGCAGTAGTATGTATCCATATAGCAGTATCAGTAGTATGTATCCATATAGCAGTAGCAGTAGTATATATCTATATAGCAGTAGTATATATCTATATAGCAGTAGCAGTAGTATATATCTATATAGCAGTAGCAGTAGTATGTATCGATATTGCGGTAGCAGCAGTATATATGTATCTATGTAGCAGTAGCAGTAGTATATATATCTCTATAGCAGTAGCAGTAGTATATATCTATATAGCAGTAGCAGTAGTATATATATGTAGCAGTAGTATATATCTATATAGCAGTAGTATATATCTATATAGCGGTAGCAGTAGTAGATATCTATATAGCAGTAGCAGTAGTATATATCTATATAGCAGTAGCAGTAGTATATATATATATATATATATATATATATATATATATATATATATATATATATATATATATATTTATTTATTTATTTATTTATTTATTTATATAGCAGTAGCAGTAGTATATAGTGTGGGTGAGCCTTTGTATTGACCTCCCTTTCAGAAATGACACAGTATTGTTGTACAAGTACCATCTTTAGTATTTATTGTGTACTTGCAGTCGGAGTGCCGACATTGACTTTCACGGTGCGAACAATGTACAAATACAGGTCTGGGCTTGACAGGCTGAGACCTATACCGGGTTGATATTGACATTGGCCTCACACTCCGTGTTAAGATGTTAAGAGATAACAGTCCAGTTGTGTCTGGAACCTTTATAGGGCCTTATTGCACAATCCTGTGCGGACTGAAAGTTCCATGTGCATCACGTCGTGTCTTACTTAAAACGTAAATCACGATCTTACTACTAGGCTCCATAAATCTCTCACACAACTTAGCTGAGACTAGCCGAGGCAAACATTAGCCTCTCCGCTACTTGTACAAGATACAACATGACTGAACCCTTGTACAACTGGACTGTTATCTCTTAACATCTTAACACGGAGTGGTATATGGTATATATGGACATGGTATATAAAGACTATTCTATCCTATGCTATCATATCCCGTAAATCGGAAGTCGTTGGGGAACAACAGATGAACGTTTAACCAGCGTACTCCATCTTTATCTGTCCTCAGCAACCCACATGGCTTAGTGTCAAGCCAGTCCATTCTTGAATGTTGTCCTCCCACCTTTTTTCTGTCTCCCTCTTCTTCTGCCTTCTAGCACCGTGCCTTGCATGCAGGATGGTCTTTGCCTGACGATCTGGTGGCGTGACCATACCATCAGTTTTCGTTTCTTCACCACTGTGAGCATGTCATCATGTTTTCCAATAGCTTGTGTGATGGTCTGTCGGACTTCGTTGTTGGTGATGTGCTGGATATGGAAATGCCCAGAAGTCTTCTGTAGCACCTCATCTCCATGCTTTGTATTCTTCGTTGTAGGTCTGCTGTGAGAGTCCACGTTTCGCAAGCGTATAGGAAGATGGAGATGACAAGAGAGCGCAGCAGCCTTACCTTTTTAATTTGTTTTAAAAATTTTAATGTAATTTTAACAACTTTATTATCACCGAGGTGAAATTTGGGCACTTTTGGGGTGTATACTGATGGTCCTGTCTTTCCAAATGGTCTTCGAACTTTTCAGGGCAGAAGCTGTTTGTGCGATCCTGGAGAGGATTTCCTGTCGATACCTATTGTCTGATACAATGGCTCCTAAATATTTGAAACTATGCATTGGGTTCAGGGATTGGCCTTGGACTTTGATGTCCGTGTTGACGCCATTGGTGTTGTAGGTCATTATTTTGGTCTGTTCTGCACTTATTTCCATTCCATAGGCTTTGGAGGTGGTGTCAAGCCTCTGTACCAGCTGTTCAAGTTCGTGTTCCTCTCCAGTCAATCCATCAACGTAGTCCGCAAAACGAAGGTTGTAGATTGCTATACCCCCTATGCTGACGTTGCCTTCGTGATCTGCAAGGACATCTGACATGGTGCGCTCCAGGAAGATGTTCAAAAGTGTTGGAGAGAGTAGGCATCCTTGACGCACGCCAATTGCTGTTCTGAACCTGTTCCCGGTGGTGCCATTGTGGAGGACACAAGCCCTAAAACACAGGCCCTATAGAGACACAGGCCCTATAGAGACA
Organism: Oncomelania hupensis; assembly: GCA_036898135.1. NCBI lineage: Eukaryota > Metazoa > Mollusca > Gastropoda > Littorinimorpha > Pomatiopsidae > Oncomelania > Oncomelania hupensis. Next base: position 82,346,565 of record CM072513.1, read on the forward strand.
CTGGCTCTGTAGAGACACAGGCCTAGAAGACACGAAAGACACCATTTCACTATACGAATTAAGACTGCCTCTCCCCGTTTGGATGGTGAAACGTTTTCATCCGCTAAGAACCTCGAGGCAAGCTGGGCTCCGTGCTGTTCAAATGCGATGCCTTAATTCAGATATGGTGTCTGCTAGAGTTATTGGTTATTACAGGTGTTAGTAATAATAATAATAATAATAATAATAATAATAATAATAATAATAATAATAATAATAATAATAATAATAATAATAATAATAATAATAATAATAATAATAAAGGTAAAGTAAAGGTAAAGGTAGTCCCATAGCCTTGTGGCCGTAGGGGAGCGTGATGTTGGAGATCACACTTATCTTGGGCCAGCGTAATGAGGGTGATGCCCAACTCTCTCCCTCGCTGCTTTACCTTCCCCACCCTCAAGAGAGTAGGTACTCAATCACAGTTGAGTCAACTGGGGGCGTTGTTGTTTGTCGCTTCACACCTTAGCGGTCACCCATCCAAGTGCTAACCGCACCGGACGGTGCTTCACTTTCGACACAGTAGCGAGTGCTCCAACCACTGCACTATCCGACACCCCTAATATATCACCATCCAAACGGGGAGAGGCAGTCTTAATTCGTATAGTGAAATGGTGTCTTTCGTGTCTTCTAGGCCTAATAATAATAATAATAATAATAATAATAATAATAATAATAATAATAATAATAATAATAATAATAATAATAATAACGGATTTTTATATAGCGCGGTACTCCAGCCTACAACCAGACTCACCACGCTTTACATAGTCATTACATAAAAATACATACACTGGATCAAACATCGCTTTTGCTACGATACACCAAAAGACGAAACAGTAAAAGTAAAAACTATTTACAACTATGTACAAAAATTACAAAAAAGACAAAAATAGAATAGCAAATACCTATTCCAGCTATTTATATTTATAAAACGTTAACTTAGTAATGGGGCCACATTTAACATTTATCAATGCCTGTTAGTATAGAACGTTAACTTAGTAATGGGGCAACATTTAACATTTATTAAGGCCTGTTAGTATAGAACGTTAACTTAGTAATGGGGCAACATTTAACGTTTATCAAGGCCTGTTACTATAGAACGTTAACTTAGTACAGGGACAACATTTAACCTTTATCAAGGCCTGTTAGTATAGAACGTTAACTTAGTACAGGGGCCACATTTAACGTTAATCAAGGCCTGTTAGTATAGAACGTTAACTTAGTAATGGGGCCACATTTAACGTTTATCAAGGCCTGTTAGTATAGAACGTTAACTTAGTATTGGGGCCACATTTAACGTTTACCAAGGCCAACAATTCGAGGGTCCTTGTTAAACAAACATGGATGGGGAAGGGCGGGGAAGGGGTAGAGAGGGTGATGGGGAGACATCCCAGGTACAAAAGCACATTTCTCCGTTCATCAACGATGAGACAGAAAAAGCGAAGCTGCGTGTGTTTGTGGTGTTAAAGGGGGGTACTAGGCATTGAAGTATGCCTCACAACGCTCTGAAGTGCCCCATGGAACAGGATTTACCAGTTTGCCCATGGAGTTGGTTTTTCATACTGTACCACTTTCCCATAGTAGTTTCCCACTGTGGTGTCTGTAGTCACAAAGCTGTTTTGTGTTTGTTTGGCGACGTAAAAGGGCAGTGCATGGTATGTGGTTGGTGAATGGCGCAGGCGTCAACACTATTGACAGGGTGCATGGAAGAGTATCAACAAACTCAGCCAATCGTTGCCCAGTGTGCACTGCGGCGTAAAGCGAATTCTGACTGTCTATGACTGCGGTAAACTCCTCGTTACGTAAATGTATAGTCCCCAACACATGTAGCGTATAGGAGACTGAAAACTCAAGCAAACTCTTCATTATCCTCTGGTATTATTTATATATTGGCCAAAGGGAGGCTACTGTGTTTGACTTAAGAGTGGTGTGCTATTGATCTAAGTAAATTTTGGCGACACTGCACCAGTTTGTGTTGTGTGCATAGTTTGTATGAATGCGATGTATATTGGGACCCATCATCTGGAAAACAGTTTTCAATTATGAAACAGGGCGTGCATAACATTTTGATTTGTTGGTTTTGATGACAGTAATATGTTCATGGCAGTCCAAGACCATTGGATAGCTTAATACTGTTTTTTAAATCTGGATTTGGTGCGTACTTGTGTGTGTGTGTGTGTGTGTGCGTGTGTGTGTGTGTGTGCGTTTGGGAAGGAAAGGATATAGATAAGGAGACACGCAGGTTAGGTAAGACGAAACATCAATATTGCTGTGTAGCAAGTCAGGGAGAGAAAAGATCAATAGAAATCGCCGTTCGATGTCAATATATGATACATCCGTGCCTGTGTGTGCATGCGTCTCTCTCTCTCTCTCTCTCTCTCTCTCTGTCTCTGTCTCTCTCTCTCTCTCTCTCTCTCTCTCTCTCTCTCTCTCTCTCTCTCTCTCTCTCTCTCTCTTTCTTCTCCTTCTCCTCTCTGTCTCTGTCACTTTCTCCGTCTCTCTCTCTCTTCTCTGTCTCTGTCTCCCCCTCCTCCTTCATCTTCTTCTTCTTTCTCTCTCTCTTCTCCCTATCTGTCTCTCTCTCTCATTCTCTCTCTTGCCTACGAGTGTGTTTGCAGTGCAGTGAAGCTAGACGTGAGGATCGGGTACAGAGCGGTGCCCTGACTGGTTAAAGCCACAGATGAATCAGGCCGTGTTTTAGCGCTCAGTCCTACTCTCAGTCACTGCCCTGTCATACACCTGACAACACTGCTTCAGTCATCCTCACACAGGACAATGAGTCCGTGGAACTGATTATGAAATATCGTTGATTAAGTTTTGATACAATCAGCATTTGTTCACCGTTCACCCTCTGCCCGCCTCCCAATAACACCACACACATCGTTTTAACACATCGCTATTATACGTACACCAACCAGGAACTCCCTCACCTTAATACACCATAAAGCACACGTACACACACACACGCACACACACACACACACATGCAGAGAGAGATAGAGTGTGTGAGAGAGAGATAAAGAGAGACAGACAGAGAGAGAGAGATAAAGAGAGGGAGAAAAAGACTTTCTAACACTACTTACAACAAATATGATCTTTTTTTAAAAATTGGATTCCTGCAAAAAAAAGAAAACTTGCCAACACAGATGTACGTTAAATGTTATATTGTTTTCTCCGCTTCTTACTCCCCCTTTGTTACTGAAAATATAATTACATATTAACAAAACCCACTATATGAAAATATTACATATTAACAAAATCCACTATATAAAAATATTACATATTAAACAAAACCTACTATATGAAAATATAATTGCATATTAACAAAACCCACTATATAAAAATATAATTGCATATTAACAAAACCCACTATATGAAAATATAATTACATCTTAACAAAACCCACTATATGAATATATTACAAATTAACAAAACCCACTATATGAAAATATAATTACATATTAACAAAACCCACTGTATATGAAAATATAATTACATATTAACAAAACCCACTATATGAAAATATAATTACATATTAACAAAACCCACTATATGAAAATATAATTACATATTAACAAAACCAACTTTATGAAAATATAATTACATAATAACAAAACCCACTATATGAAAAGTAAAAAGCAAGTAAGCTTGCGTTGTTAAAGATTTAGGGAGGCGCGGTGGCCGAGTGGTTAGAGCGTTGGCTTGCGAATCTGAAGGTCCCGAGTTCGAGCCCAGGCAGGCTGGTACAGAGGCTTGACAACATATCCAGAGCCTATGGAATAAAAATAAGTGCAGAGAAGATCAAAATTATTACCAACAAAACTAATGGCATCAACACGGACATCAAAGTCCAAGGTCAATCCCTCAACACAGTGCATAGCTTCAAATATTTAGGAGCCATTGTATCAGACAATGGGTCCCAACACGAAGTCCTCTCCAGGATCGCACAAACAACTGCTGCCCTGGCGAGGTTGAAGCCAATTTGGAAAGACAGGACCATCAGTCTATATTCCAAGGTAAGGCTGCTGCGCTCCCTTGTCATCTCCATCTTCCTATATGCTTGCGAAACATGGACCCTCACAGTAGATCTCCAACGAAGAATACAAAGCATGGAGATGAGGTGCTACAGAAGACTTCTGGACATTTCCTATACCCAGCACATTACCAACGACGAAGTCCGACAGACCATCACACTAGCCATTGGACAACATGATGACCTGCTCACAATGGTGAAAAAACGGAAACTCCGAAGGAGTGGCCACGTCACCAGATCATTAGGTCTTGCAAAGACCATCCTGCAAGGCACAATGCAAGGAGATAGAAGAAGAGGGAGACCGAAAAAGAGGTGGGAGAACAACATTCGAGAATGGACTGGTTTGACACTGAGCGAAACAATCAGGGTTGCTGAGGACAGGGAAAGATGGAGTACGCTGGTTAAACGATCATCTGTGGTGCCCCTACGACCTCCGAGTTACGGGATAGGATAGGATAGGATAGGGTGTTGGAGATTCCAGTGGACCACGGACTTAGAAGATTGTTTGTCTCTTATCTGTATAAGTGGAGGCGATCTCGCTGAGGGCTGTTTCTGCCAAGAGTGAGACGCTCTGCACTCCCTTTGTAAGCAAGGCGTTGCAGAAACTCGTCTTATGTTTTGCAGACGAGCAGGCTTGGTCCGCGGCAGGAGATAGACCCCATTGAGAGTCAACCCGTACACGCGGCCTGCAACTGAAGTGCGAGCACTGAGCTCTGATGACTCAGTAGTCAACAAACAAGACGAGAAGAAAAACAGCACTGCACCTCAACGCTCCAGTTAAGTGCCATAGAATAAGTGCACGAACACTGATTTATAGGGACTGTGCGGTAGTCCACTCTTCCGGAAAAAGAGCATTAGTCAAAACAAGAACAAAAAGCCCAGGGATGACACAGTAGCAAGTATCGAGAACAGTTGCAGAACAGATCCACCAAAGATCTAAAAATTCTCCGAACTACTCGAAGTGAATTTTGGACTGTTAAATTATTCCTAGTTAATATTACGTTTTGGACATTTAAGTTAATGTAGTGCTTAGATAATTGGGTTATAGAGTATAGGAAATAAATGTGTGATATTTACTGTTAACAAGTGGCTGGACTACTTATGGACTACATTGTATGGAGCGATGTCGCAGTGTAGTTAAAGAAGGAATTTTCTACACATTGTAAGGAGCGAGGTCACAGAGTAGAAGTATAGAAGTGAACAGCTCAGTTGTTGGTAACAACTCCACAAGACGCATTTAGCCAATTTCGTGTCTTGACAAATTTTTTTTTTGTCTGCTGCGTTTTGCCTCCGTTATTTCCTGCCTTACCTGGTCTGCAAACAGACCTCACTGGGCGCGTGCCAGATAAAGAAAAAGAATTCAATTCAATTCAATTCTTTTATTTAACGTCTCTTCACTTGCTGAGTGATATTAGACCAAAACACTTTCTCTCGCACAGACAAACAAACACAAAGGTCAATAAACAATAAAATAAATAAATAAAATTCTATAACAATTTGTTGATCAGAGATTCACTAATAGTCGTAGCAACGTCAACTATTACATTATGATGTAATATAGAATCTAATGGTTTGTCGTTGTCAATCACTATTTGTTTTTCCTTATATGTATTAAGCAACACAGGACACTGTCGTGCAATGTGTTCCACAGATAATCTTTGCGAGCAAACACACAAAATATTCTTAGAAAACTTGGTATTCCACGAATTCACCCTCAATTTGTGAATAATCCTACTTATGTGTCTTGAACAAATAAAGTCTGGAGCTCCACAACTTAAAGCTGAACGCATGTAATTTTCAATTAAAGATATCATTTCATGAGCAGAGAGCTCAAGTTCAGGATGCTGAAAGATGCATTTAATTTTCTGTGCTCCGTTCTTGGCTAGAATGTCTACTTTTTCGTTCCAGAAGATACCACAGTGGGATGGAACCCAACAGAAATAGACATCAGTTCCTCTTGTCCGCAAAATATGAATTAATGCTTTAATTTCAAATAAATAATCAGAACGATTCTTACAATGCCACGTTTGCAATGAATGAAGAACAGCTTTGGAATCAACACATAATAAAATTTGGAAAAACGTAATAGGATAATCAGAAATATATTGCAATGCCTTTAGTATGGCAAACACCTCTGCTGTAAATATTGAGACATTTTTACCAATATAAAAAGATTTCTCAAATTTTAAATCAGGTATAACAATACCAGCACCAGCTTCAGACGATTCTAAAACAGATCCATCTGTATATATTTTTAAGTGATTTTTATATGTATTAGATAAGTGCTCCCTAACTTCACTCACCAACTGATTGATATTTTCAGATTTTCTTGTTAAAGTAAAATCAATATCAATGTTTGCACCTAAGTGCTCCCAAGAAGGAATTGTAGGAAATAATGGAGGCGTTTTAATGCCATGTAAATTGATGTGACATGCTTCAAAAATAGCACTAACAAAATTTCTAATAGGTAGAAGGTATGGAATTTCTCTTGCTTTACTTGGGTAATCCAAATTACAGTCTATTAGAATTTCTTCTCTATTTGAATTAGACACTGACAAACTTCTAATAACAAACTTAGAGACATTTAGTTTTAGTTGTTCTAAGAAACCTAAACAACAAGCTTCTTTATACGATTTTAACGTACTTGAATGAACAGGAACACCTAAGGCGGCTTTAATTGCTCGACTATCTATGCTTTGTAATTTTTCCAGTAAATATTTGCTTGCAGAAAAATAAAATAAATAATAAATAAATAAATAATAAAATAAAGAAAAAGACCCTATGGAGCTAAGACAAACGCGGGTACAGGCCATGGTGCCTTTTATCGCAAATACTGCAGCCAAGGCAAAGTTTGGTAAGAAAGAGGGGGGGAGGAGGGAGAGGGGGAGAAGTGGAAGGGAAAGAAGTAGCTATAATAGACGACAGTGCATATTGCTATAGGCCAAGTGGGTAAGACGATAGAAGACAATGAGGAGTATGCTGGTTAAAAGATCATCTGTGGTACCCCAACGACCTTCGAGTTACGGGATAGGATAGGATACGCTAGGATAGGATAGGATAGGTGGAGCTGAGGTGTGTAAGGTAGGGCCAGGGGAGGTAGGTGTGTACCTTGTCGCAATGCGGCAGACGACTGCAGCAAGTACTTGACCAATATCTATGACCGGGGGTTGTACACACTGACGCACTGCGACATAGACTTATACTACTTTCATCCAAACCGTTCATCCAAATGGGAGATAGTGGGAGTAGAGAGGGAGATAGAGAGAGAGAGAGAGAGAGAGAGAGAGAGAGAGAGAGAGAGAGAGAGAGAGAGACTTAGACTTAGACTTAGACGTTTTATTGAATAAACACCAAACAGGTTCATTTCAATGGGAAGGATGGGGTGGGAGATTCAGCGCGATCATGTGAAATCAGATTAAAAATGACAACATATGCAATAAAAATAAAATTACCAACAATACAAACTTAATGTTTCTGTACATTCCATATTCAAAAGCTTACAGAAATAACGAAATTTGATGCAAAATCCAAGAAAAAAGAAATACACACCAGAAAGAAGACTACAAAATTCCAATCTTAGAACTATACAAGACTACAAATTTCAGCACAAATGCAAAAGGAGATTTACCAGTCCGAATGCTTTGTCTCTCTTTCACCATCATTCATTCTCATTTATTATATCCATCTACTCTTCGTAAGAGAGAGAGAGAGAGAGAGAGAGAGAGAGAGAGAGAGAGAGAGAGAGAGAGAGAGAGAGAGAGAGAGAGAGAGAGAGAGAGAGAGAGAGAGAGAGAGAGAGAGAGAGAGAGAGAGAAAAAATTCATGATTGAATTGCTATTTACTATTGAACACCAATATTGATTGAATGTGAATCCGTCTGAATTTATATTGTAACATTGTTTCTTTTGAGCCTCTCCCCTATCATTTGCTGATAACGATTGTTTGATTGATTGATTTGGGCTGTTGGCAAGCCACTCGCGGAGAGTTTTACCTTTGAGAACTATGTTGAGAATTTGGGGACGTGTTACATGTGCTATTATACAAATGCTGTTATACTAATTGTACTTATACACACTGCATGTAAGCCTGGGCACTGCGACACCTAGCGATGCTATAATACTGTTATTGTAGGACTACAAGCCATGGAACAAGATCAAGACATGCTCACAGTAGTGAAGAAACGGAAACTCCGATGGCAGGGCCACGTCACCAGAGCATCAGGCCTTGCAAAAACCATCCTTTGAGTTACGGGATAGGATAGGATAGGATAGGATAGGATAGGATAGGATAGGATAGGATAGGATAGTGTTACGTTGAAACGCGAACGATAGTATGTCTGAAGCGCACACGATAGATCTAATCGTTTCGATTTGCAAAGTATTCAATGATGGAGTTTATTTACCTTTGATTTGAGTTTGCATTGTTGTTAGAAGAAGCTTTGTATAACGTTGATAAATTTCATTAGTCGATATTGTTGGAGAATCCTCCAGATCTGCTTGTTTACTATCGATCGAAGTTTCTTGATGGACGTAGATAATTGAGAACATTCTTTTGACAGAAAGAGGGGTTGTATGACGTAAGTCAGTGATGACGATCTTTAATTCTGATTGGTTGTAATGCGTCATTTCTAGAACGTCCTGTCGTCATCTCGAATGAGAGAAAAAATTATAAAATGGATGCCCTGTGTGTGGGTAGAAGTTGTTGACAGTGAGTTGGAAAGAAAAAAATTGAGAGTGAAAAGGCGATTGTATGCAGTTGTTGATGTGTGCTGAATAAAAGTGGAAAACTTTATTCGTCGACTCTGTGACTTGTATGCTGATTGAGCAGGCTGCGTGGATAAACGAATCTGAGTTACACACCTATCAGGAATTCAAGCATCGGGGCTGAATCAGATACTGATAGAAAAACACCAACATCGAATCGAGTGTAACAGATAGGATAGGGTAGGATATGACACTTTGTACACTGACCTATGTAGCTGGGTGGTAAAGTGTTAGCCATGTAGTAAAGTGTTAGCCATATGGTACAGTGTTAGCCATGTGGTAAAGTGTTAGCCATGTGGTACAGTGTTAGCCATGTGGTAAAGTGTTAGCCATGTGGTACAGTGTTAGCCATGTGGTACAGTGTTAGCCATGCGGTACAGTGTTAGCCATGCGGTACAGTGTTAGCCATGCGGTACAGTGTTAGCCATGTGGTACAGTGTTAGCCATGTGGTACAGTGTTAGCCATGTGGTACAGTGTTAGCCATGCGCTCCCATGACCCAAGTTCCAATCCCGTGATGGGCAAAATAGAAGAGCCCATCTCCACCTTCTGTCTTAGCAGTAGGATTTCTCTGGGGGTTCAGTGGTGATTTAGGTTCCTAGCCCCTCTTGCTAGGATGGAGAGCCATATCGTCAATGGTGGGTGTACATGTTACACTTCTCTGTTCATTCCTTACCAATGTCAACTGTACTGATTTGTGTGTGTGTGGGGGGGTGGGTGGGTGGGTGGGTGGGTGGGTGTGTGTGTGCCTGCGTGAGTTTGTGTGGGTTTGTGCGTGCGTATGTGTGTGTGTTGAGTGAAAAGGTAAGCATAACCCAACGGGTTATCCCAAAACAAAATACAATACAATACTGTTACCAAGTACATTTTAAAAAATAAATATTTTATAAAAGAAATTTGGAGATGCCGGGGATCGAACCCGGGGCCTTTCACATGCAAAGCGAACGCTCTACCACTGAGCTACATCCCCATCTGTTATCAAACCACAGATCAAGGACTCAAATTGCGTGCTTACAATGACTTTCACACAATCTGTTCCTAATCCGTTTCGACTACAAATGTGGTGACATAATTAGCCCTTTGTACACATTATAGGTAGTGTGGGGTGGGGAGGGGGAGAGATAAGGGAGGGGGCTGTGGGGACAGGAATGGGTGAGAGAGGGGGTGATAGTGGGAGTTGGAATGGGGCTTAGATGTGTGTGTGTGTGTGTGTATTTATGTGTGTGTGTGTGTCCACTGTAACTGTGGACTAGGTCTAAATCATTGTTTGTTGTCTGTTTGACTTAAATAGCCATGTTGTCAGTGTGGCCAAATCCTTGTGTTGTCTGGTCACTTTGTGTTTATGTACACACGCACACACACACACACGCACCCACACACACCCACACGCACACACACACACATTGTACATATCTACTTGGCTTTTAAGTTTCTTCTGTGGTGGGTGGATTGTGGTTAAGTGACGTAGTTGATCGTCACGATGGTCATTGGGTCTGATGGACACAGACTGTCCGTTGTCTATATAAATAGAAAACAAATGGATAAATAAAGGAAGATAACTCCAATGTTAGGCAAAACAAGGCAGCTCAATACAATGCACGTTTTGGTGCTAGACGTTTGTTCAGGCAGCCACACACTACAAGACAAAACATATTCTTGCCAACGCAAAACTCCAAACATGAATTGATGTTAGAATGAAAGAGTTATACAATACAATACAAGATTATTGCTTTAGGTCCAGCGGACTCTTCCGAGCCAAATCAGGACCAGAGAGACGTTATCTTAAAATATTATAAAATGATTCAAGTCTTAAAAAACAAGCCCGTTACTCTTAAATACACAAACAAACTTTCACATGACACCTCTTTAAGAGACTTCTTTAAAACTAATGTATTAAAAATATATTCTTTCTTCAATCAAATCACTAAATTCAGTCCTAATAAAATCCAAACTAAACAAAACATGTCGATACGATTTATATGCGATAAAACAAACCAACATCATGTAAAAATTGAAACAGATGTTGACCATTACATACTTTAAAAATCTTGTTGAAAGGTATGGAACCAAAATATGTTTCCCTTTCCTCAATCAAATCAGCACACTCAGACATGAAATGGCGAACGGAAAAGGATTGATCACATGCAAAGCACCATGGTGGTTCTTCTCCTTTTAAAAGGAAACTGTGGGTGACATAAGTATGCCCAATATGAAGGCGAGATAACACTGTTTCTTCTTTGCGAGTGGATGCAAAGTTAGGCAAAGAAGTGGACAAATCGGGAAGAATTTGAAATAATTTGTTGTTGACATGGTTAGACCAGTCAGTCTGCCACAGTTGTTTACAATAAGATCCAGTCATACAACGTAGGTCAGAGTAGGGCACAAACTGGAAAATCTCTGGAGGGAAATCGAGATGCAGAGCATCTTTAGCCGCCCTGTCTACTGCAATATTGCCGCGGATACCCATGTGACCAGGGACCCACATAAAAACTATCTTTTTACCCTCAGAAACAAGTTGTGTATGGAGGTCATGGATCTCTGCCAGAAAAGGGTGTGATATCTTTCTTGTGGAAAGAGCCTGAAGTGCTGACAATGAATCAGACATGATTAAAAATGAGGTTCTTTTGGATTGATAAACTTGTTTTAGAGCTAAATGAATTGCCTTCAGCTCAGCTGTATAAACAGAACAAAAATCAGGTAAACGCTGTTGCAAAGGCTGGTCTAAGTGTCTCCCAGAGACCGACGCAGCAGCAACTGTATCTCCTTTCTTTGACCCGTCTGTAAAAAGTTGTTCATATCCTGGGTATAAAGCACACTGTTCTAAATAAAGTTGGTTATATACGGTTTCAGATGTATTGTTTTTAAGGAAAGCGGACAACTGCCAATTAATGTTTGGGGTACATAATTTCCATGGGGGAGCTTCAGTCCGAAGTTCATCGTCGTTGATGGAAGCAACATCAATGCCTGCTTTTTCCAGATGAGCTTGCATTCTGATGCCAAACGGAGGAATTGTGTTAGGTTTGGCTTCAAATTTCTGAACAAAATCTGGGTTGAAAACACAGTCATAAGCAGGGTTCATAGGATCAGTTTTTAATTTTAGATAGTAATTCATTGACAATTTTGTACGTCTGAGCTCCAGCGGGGGTTCGTTAGCTTCCACGTAAAGGCTTTCACAAGGGGAGGTGCGAAACGCACCCAAAGCAATGCGTAGTGCCTGATGGGCAACTGGATCTAACATCTTAAGATAAGATTTTCTAGCAGAACCATAAACAATGCAACCATAGTCTAACTTAGATCTAATTAAAGAACGATATAACAGCAATAAAGTTTTCTTGTCAGCACCCCAGTCTGTACCACTGATAACCTTGAGCAAATTGCAGGCCTGTTGACATTTAGTTTTCAAAATTTTCAGATGAGGAATGAAAGATAGCTTTTGATAAAAAATAACACCCAAAAATTTGACTTGTTGGACCGCCTTTATTGGAGTTTTATTGAGGAGAATAGTAGGGTCTTGAATAATTCCCCGGTGCTTGGAAAAGTGAATACATTCAGTTTTTGCTTCAGAAAATTTAAAACCATTTTGTAAAACCCAGTCTTCAACGGCCTTGACACATAACTGTAGCTGACGTTCTGCAGATGCCAAAGTTTTACCTTTGGCTACTAACGTAAAATCGTCAACAAACAAAGAATTGTCAATTCCCCGTTTAACGGAACGAACAATATTATTTATTTTAATATTAAACAGCAAGGGAGACAAGATGCTACCCTGAGGCACTCCCATCTCCTGTTCCCTCATATCTGACAAAGATCCCCCAACCTTAACCTGAAAGAGTCTGTCCGTTAGAAAATTGGATATAAACAGAGGTAAATGTCCCTTCAAACCCATTTCTTGTAAATCTGAAAGAATGCCATATTTCCATGTGGTATCATAAGCTTTTTCCAAATCAAACATGATGGCAACGACATGTTCACCCTGGACGAACGCGTTACGGATAAAAGTTTCCAGTCGCACCAGGTGGTCAACAGTACTTCGACCACTTCGAAAGCCACACTGAGTGTTGGATAAAATATTGTTTGTTTCTAGATACCACAGTAAGCGAGAATAAACCATTCTTTCTAGCGTCTTGCATAAGCAAGACGTTAAGGCTATTGGTCTATAGTTTGTCGGGTTAGTATGGTCCTTGCCAGGTTTAGGGATGGGTACAATAATGGCCTTTCTCCAGGAGGGAGGAAAGGTGCCAGTGATCCAGAGCTGATTGAAGATGTCCAGCAGTTGAGACCGTGAGTACCTTGTTAAATGTCTGAGAAATTGATAATGTACATCATCCGGTCCAACTGCTGAATCTGCACTTTTGTTAATTGCATCGTCAAGCTCGACTAATGAAAACGGAATGTTGTAATCTTCAGAATTATCGGAGGTAAAATTTAACTGTTGTTTTTCTTTACGGGTTTTAACTGTTTGAAAAGGGACAGAATAATTTTCAGAGGAAGAATTTGCAGCAAAAGAAGAAGCCAAAAGATCAGCTACTAATTTTTTATCTCCGATTACGTCACCCTGCACAGTAAGGCATGGGCTCACCTGTTTGTTACTTCTATTTTTGAGTTTGCGGACTACTTTCCACACCTTCGACAGTTTCGCTTTCGAATTAAGCGTGGAGCAGAAACCTCTCCACGATTCCCTTCTCTTTCGCTTGAAGAGCTGTCGGCATTGCGCTCGCAAACGTTGGTGGTTTTGTTTATTTTCAGTGCTTGGGTGTAAAAACATAGTCCTTAAAGCTTTTTTACGAGCTTGCTGAAGTTTTCTACATTCATCGTCAAACCAGGGTTTTTTAAGTGTGTGAGGGTTTGACGAAGTTTGCGGAATGGACTCCTTGGCACTGTTAATAACTATGTCAGTGTAAAGCTGGATTGGATCTATGGCATTCGAAAATTCCTGCTTCTTAGTACGTAACTGAACCTCAGACAGGTTAGAAAACAGACTCCAGTTAGCTTGTTTCAGTTTCCACCTGCCATGAGTTTGCTCAAGGTTGTCTGAATCATATTTTAATAAAACCGGAAAATGGTCGCTGCCATGGAGATCTTCTAAAACTGTCAATTTAAAATCCAAAAGTAAGGAGGGATCACAGATCGATATATCAATGTGGGACAAAGAAGCAGTTCTAGAACAGGAAAAAGTTGGAGCACCCTCGTTCAAAGTTACTAGGTTTAACGAGTCTAAAATGTCTTCAATTATTTTACCCTGAGAATCGGTACGATCACTACCCCACAGGGGAGAGCGTCCATTAAAATCTCCCAACAACAAAAAAGGGGTAGGTAACTGTTGGACCAAATTCTCAAGTTCACTTTTAGTTACATTTATTGATGGTGTCAAATATAGAGAACAAACTGTGAGGGATTTAAAAAGAGATACTCTAGCTGCAACTGCTGGTAAACTTGTATTAAGTAAAATTGGATTAAATGGGACATTTCTATGAATAAAGAGTGAAACGCCTCTAGAAGATAAACAATCTAGAGAGGAATAACCAGTAATATCTATAGGATGTTTTTCTGACAGGAGAGTTTCCTGAAGGGCCAATACTTCAGGTCGATGCTCTGTCAGCAGACAGCATAGCTCCTCATAATTTGCCCTTATCCCTCGGATGTTCCATTGTAAAATGGACATAAAAATTAAGTAAAAGAATGCTAAAATTTTCATCTCCGAGAGCACAATTACGTGTCTTTATCTTTTGGACCCTCGTCCATCTCTTCATGTTCCATCAACCCCCCGAAACGGTTCTCCGTTTCGAGAGGCTGATGGTGCCTGGAAGAAAGGGGTCCGGGCCGTTGATTTTTTGTCAAAGCCCCGGAACCCGAACTGCCAGCCGACTTCCTCCCCTTCTCCCCAGCACCGGACTTTGTATCTTCCCTCTCCCCTTCACCCTTTCCAATCTTTCCCTCTCCTCCTCTGACGCTCTTCTGCTGGCCAACTAGAATTTTAGCCGCCCCAGCAACTACCCGGTCACTAAAACCGGTCGTTGCTGGTGCGGTGGCATGAGGCCTAGCCTCCTTTGCAGCAGGTGTGACGGCTTTTGACACGGCCGTCTGCGTGTTGTGGGTGACGGTTGGGGACGTGCCCGTCGGCACGTTCTCCAGTGGAATCGATGGGGCTGGAGAAACCCCCTTCTGGGCAAACAACGCGAGCATCTTTTCTATAGCATCCATCCGTCTGCACAACGTTTCCAAGATCTGCGTTATTTTACTCATGGCGGTGTCCATTGTCGGGTGTGCGCTAGCTTCCACATGAGATGTGGAACCCGCCACAGACGCAAAGGACCTCTCTTTTAGAACTGGCCTACTTTGAAGTACTTTTTTTCCTTGCGTCTCCGAAGGAGCAACTCTCAGTGGCCCGCACCTTTTGGATTTCCAGCTCCAGCTGCCACTGAGGACAATCTTTGGAGCTGGAAGAATGATTCCCGGTGCAATTCACACAGCAAATCGGATTTGTACATTCGTTTTCATGTTTGTCTTTAGCACAATCACGACATATTTCTTTGCTTTTACAGGTCTTGCTACCGTGACCAAACTTTTGGCAGCGGTAGCATCGCAACGGTGATGGTACAAACGGCGTCACCTTCACCCTAAGGTACCCCACCTTGAGTGACTCCGGCAACTTGGCCATAGCGAAGGTCACAAAAAGTGTGTTGGTGGGGATACGTTGGGGTCCTTTGGTGACGAAGACCCGCTGGACTGCTGTGACCCCCTGGCTGGAGAGCTCATCTCGGATTTCCAATTCCGACATGTCGATCAAATCCTGACACCGAATGACTCCCTTGGAGGAATTCAACCGTCCATGCACAGAAACTTTGATTTGTCTGTCAACAAATACGGTCAAATTCCTCTTTAGAAGACTATCAGATGCCCTTTTGGTTGAGCACTCCACCAGGTAGGCCCCAGATCTCAGTTTTTTCACATCTTTGAACCCGATTGTGCAGACGGATTGAAAACCCTTCTGTATGGCGAACGGAGACAGCTTGCCAATTGGCATAGCCGGATCCGCTCCCTCCACAACCAAAAAACGAGGCCAGGCCCCTTCCACCCCCGATGCACAAGCTTGTTGTCGCGTCTCCATGTCACTGTCCGTGTCCAGTCCGTCATCATGCAGTCTTTTTTTTTTTGTTGATGCCATGTTAATTATTTGTTAATTCATCCCCCCTGCTCCCCACCCACCACGGAGTCCAACAAGGGGATGCGTCCAAGCGGAAAATCCAGCAAGGGAGCGCACCAGGGCTACAGGGGGGATATACACCCAGACAATCCCGCACTGCCACTACGGTTTTGTTCAAGTTTGACCCATGAGCCGCAGCCTTCTAGCAGAGCTAGGGCAATACACGACCAGCCGCTTGACTGACGCGGGCCACGCCAGCCTCCCGTCTAGGAGAAGTCCGGGCCAAAGAGGTGTGTTAGTGTGAGGGACCGCAGTCCCTCAGTGACCTCAACCTCCAGGATCCCATTCTCCCCCGACACGGGTTGCCCTGCACGGCAAACGCAGGGGGCCAAGAGAAGGCCACAGAGAAAAAGAAGAATAGAAAAAGAAGGAGTGATGGTGAAAAAGAAGACAGGGAAAGTCCGGTAAGGCAGAAGAGAGGGAGTCAAAACTGCATAGTATACTGGGAGAATTTAAGGGTGAAGAGAATATAAGTGAAAGGACCAATAAGACAGAAACAAGACAAAAGAGAAGAAAAAGGGGTAGGCAACTTGGTCACCCAGCCAGAGAGAGGCATGGGGTCCACCCCCGGCGCGCGGAGCCGAGCCCGTGGGGGCAATGAAAGAGTTCAAGGTAAAGAAAGAGTAATTGTATTGTAAGTAAGCTATTGGTATGTATGCATCATTAAGAATAATTATCATTTTGTTTAGTTAATGTTCAGTTAGTGCTGGTTGTATTTATGTATTTCTGTATTTATTTATTTACTTTTATAATATTTTCCTGGAGACAAAGAAGCTAACGCCAAACAACCATTTTTGCTGGAGAGAAAGGAGCACTGAAAGTATCGTGGTCTAATTTTAAGGGAAACAACCGTGTACACGTGAAATTTAATGGTGTTATGTCCCTTATAGGAACAATTTTAAAATACACCAAAAAAATGGAGTGGGAGTTTTTTTGTTTTTTTAAAGTGTTTTATCTTTATAGTACACACGCGCACACAGACGCCCTTTCCACTTTCCCACCACACAAACACACACCTTCGTACGCACGCACACGCGCGAGCCCACGCTCGCCAGCTTTACACACACACACACACCCACACCCACACCCACACCCACACACACCCACCACAGACCACCACACACACACAAACACACACACACCACACACACACACACACACACGCACACCACAGAGAGAGATAGAGAGAGAGAGAGACTGGTGTCAACGGTTTCTTGTATTTCTGCGGAGGACGTCCAAGCAGTAGTGAAATTTGATTATTTCTTTTGACAGAAAGATTGCCCTTCTATCTTGTACTGTTAGCACCATAGTATTAGGCTGACTATCAAAGATGGTGCTACCATCAGTCCTGATACATTCGCGCTACTCAGACATCTACACAAACCTTCTATTATTTACTTCCTCTTCTTCTTCTTCTTCAATGTGAGAAATTGGGCTAATTTCAGGCGTTAAAAAGTTAAAGAAACGCAAACAGCTGATCCAGGGCTAAAGAAACATTGACAATGACTTGCGGTATTTAAAACGATTATGTTTCTGCATTATAACAAATTAATGGCACTATTAAAAGCTTTAAAACGTCTAAACATCACCAAGATGTTGGTAATTTAAAATAAATAAATAAATAAATAAATAAATAAATAAATAAATAAATAAACCTACGATATAAGCTTCAAAATGTTGTCGAACAAAACATCATTGTGTGTGTGTGTGTGTGTGGGTGGGTGTGTGTGTGTGGGTGTGTGTGTGTGTGTGAGAGAGAGAGAGAGAGAGAGAGAGAGAGACAGACAGACAGACAGACAGACAGGCAGGCAGACACAAAGAGAAAGAGAGAGAGAGAAAGAGAGAGAGAGTATAAAGTTTTACGTGAAACAGACACAAAAGCCTTAATTTATTAGTAGTATTTCCTTCATGACGTCACGCGAGATAAAAACGAAAACTTGTTTTATTTTTTCTCTTTTTTCCCTGGTTTATATGCATTCAACCATGGACCATTCAACGTTTATTTCAGATAAATAAATACTACGACATATTTCGTAAAACCAGACACAATTATAAGCGATCAAGGCAAAAATACTGAGGCCGTGAAAAATGATCCCAATTCTGAAACACAAATCACGACACGACACAGATGGAACTGACAGATGGACGGCCCACAGAACTAGAAAGTGGGTCTAACATGATTTTTTTTTTAAACAATCTCAGCAGGTATTCGCAGTCAGTCAGTCACAGATGTCGCAACGCACAGACATTCAGCCTGTGGAAATCAGTCTTTCTCTCTCAGCTCTTGTTGTTTTCTGATGATGTTGCATTTTTAATTCTTGTTGATGAACTTGAGGAATTCTGCCACAGAAAAACGAAAACATTACTTTACTTACAGGGTACATGACAGTACCCACATCAACAATTTTACATGTTCACACGTGTTTCTTTGGAAAAGGAAGATCTGTTCTCCTCTGTTGTGATCGCTACAAGGGAAACAATCTTGTTGAAAGTCAATAGTAGTAAAGATGTGTGTTGCGTCCCTTGATCTTTACATCGTGTCTGTCTTTGCAATGAAGCAACCAGTATAGGCCTATGTACCAAGGTGTACACACTCACTTACCCCTGGCTTCATCCACGCACACACCCTCCCTCCATCTACCCGTGCTTTACTAGTCCTTCTTCTTCTTCTTCTTCTTCTTCTTCTTCTTCTTCTTCTTCTTCTTCTTCTTCTTCCTCCTCTTCTTCTTCTTCTTCTTCTTCCTCTTCTTCTTCTTCTTCTTCTTCTTCTTCTTCTTCTTCTTCTTCTTCTTCTTCTCTCTCTCTCGGTCTCTCTCTCTCGGTCTCTCTCTCTCGGTCTCTCTCTCTCTCTCTCTCTCTCTCTCTCTCTCTCTCTCGGTCTCTCTCTCTCGGTCTCTCTCTCTCGGTCTCTCTCTCTCTCTCTCTCTCTCTCTCTCTCTCTCTCTCTCTCTCGGTCTCTCTCTCTCGGTCTCTCTCTCTCTGTCTCTCTCTCTCTCTCTCTCTCTCTCTCTCGATCTCTCTCTCTCTCGGTCTCTCTCTCTCGGTCTCTCTCTCTCGGTCTCTCTCTCTCGGTCTCTCTCTCTCTCTCTCTCTCTCTCTCTCTCGGTCTCTCTCTCTCGGTCTCTCTCTCTCTCTCTCTCTCTCTCTCTCTCGGTCTCTCTCTCTCTCGGTCTCTCTCTCTCGGTCTCTCTCTCTCTCTCTCTCTCTCTCTCTCTCTCGGTCTCTCTCTCTCTCGATCTCTCTGTCTGTCTGTGTCTCTCTGAAAACTACCGACTTCCAAAACCACGAATTGACATTTTTAAATCTAGCTTCTCTTTTAAAGGCCCCCTGTTATGGAACACTCTTTCTTTAGAACTGAAAAAAATGCACATCGTTAAACAGCTTCAAGTACAAGATTTACAACATATTTCTTAATAATTTCAGAAATCATGCATTCTAGCATGCATCAATTGATTTTCCTCTTTCACCCCCCCCCCCTCCCCCCTTCTCTTCCCACTCAGTCCGTCAAGCCTCTCTCTCTCTCTTTATTAAATTAAATGGTTTCAGTTAAATATGTTATATTTAGTATTGTTAGTTTCCTTGTTACGAAGTTAGCTTGTTTATTTCAAATCAATGTTTGTCTTTGCATGAATGCGGATGAATTATTAAAGTAAATGTGTGAGTGATTGAAAGAAGGACTGATTGTAAGATTAGCAAATTAATGCTAAAATCATTTTCTTCTTGTAATAAACTATTGAATCTGAATCTGAATCTCTGTCTCTCCACGCCCCTCCTCCACTGGCTGTCAGTGAATGCAGTCATTACCTTCAAAGCTGAGTGTTCCGTTGCCGTCCTCGTCTGCCTGTTTGACGAGGTCTGCCAGTTGGGCCTCTGTGATGCCCAGTCCCCTCTTCTCCAGCGCCGCGCGGAGCTCAGCGGCCGAGACTGTGCCGTCGCCGTCTGTGTCCAGGGATTTGAACACACTGGCGTAGCGTGCGGCGCTGGCCACGTCACTCTCAGACAGCAACTTCAGGAACTCCTCAAAGTCTATGTCGCCATCGCCTGCAGGGACAATTCGTCATTGAGGTGTTGTTAATAATAATAATAATAATAATAATAATAATAATAATAATAATAATAATAATAATCATCATCATCTTAATAATAATAATAATAATAATAATAATAATAATAATAATAATAATAATAATAATAATAATAATAATAGACGTGTCGGTACAAACTACATTGATTGTCCCACGCCTGTGGCAATGCAGTAAATCCAGCAGTCACATCTATTTGTTGACTACATGTGCTGTCTCATTTAGTGTTTTAGTCGAGTGCCTGTAAAACTGACCGTTGGTGTCGTATTTCTTGATGAGGTCAGTGAGGTCGGTGGCAGAGAGTTCCACGCCCTGGGCTTTGAGGATGGCTCCCAGCTCGTCCACACTGACCGACCCGCTCCCGTCCTTGTCGAACAGCTTGAAGGCCTGGCGGTGCTCTGAAACAAGGATGGAATGTAAAGAGTTCGAACCATACCATACCATACCAAACAATACAATACCATACCCTGCCCTACGGTACGATTCAATCCTAGAGATTGAAGCCACATTGCGTGATTCGATGAAATACCAGACCGATGCACGATACGATACGGTACGATTCTGCAATACGATTTCAATGCAATACTTCGAGATGCGATTCTTACTAAATACTTGGGTATGTGATGCGACACACAACACAATACTGACGATGTCCATAATTGGTGAGTGATTAAACGGAAGACAAGCTGTTAAGGGACTGTGTCGCTCATGATGGAAATTTTATACTATGGTAATGACTCCACCATTCATCATGATCTTCTTCTTCTTCTGGATATTGTGAATACTCTGATTGTTCAAAGCAAACCTCCACAACTTTTAGAAAAAAGTTGGTGTCATATATATTTATTAATTTATTTATTTAGTCTATTTATTTATATTTGCATGATGAAATTTAGATCTACAGTACTATATTTACAATTTGGAGGCGTAACAGACTATTTGCTTTTATAAATGGCTGCCCAAGAACAATAATGTATTTCCAGTTGCCAGCGCCATCTGTGGGTGGTGAAATTGATGAATTACCGCCCCAGACAGGACACGGGTTGACAGATGACTTGGTCATATCATGATTTCAGCATGCTCAGTGCTGTGGAAGGCAAGGGCAACCAGGGCAACCAGGGCAGAGTGAGTGTTGGACATTTACAAAACCTGGTACGGCTGATGATCTACATTACAAAGGACCCATTGGTGCAGTCATCATAGTTCACAGCACAACTGACTACCGTCATACATAACCGTGGTTACCGTACCCAACTGTTGACCCTATCTCAGGACTAATCCTTGGACGTCATTGAGATAGGAATAGCCCCACTCTTCTTTTTCCTGTTTTGAGATGGGGTGGTAGTGGGGTGTTTGAGCGGGGGAAGGGGAGGGTAGGGGGCGAAATTAAACTTTGGTCTATATCATTGTAAACTGTCCCTAGACATCTTCAACTTTCAATTGCTCTTCCCAAAACCTTGATCAAAGATCGGGATGTACGGGGTGACACTTGTACAGCAATGGTCCTGTGTTGGCGTTGCCCATTAAATATTGGATTGTACAGCAATGGTCCTGTGTTGGCGTTGCACATTAATGTGATATTGGATTGTACAGCAATGGTCCTGTGTTGGCGTTGCACATTAAATATTGGATTGTACAGCAATGTCCTGTGTTGGCGTTGCACATTAAATATTGGATTGTACAGCAATGGTCCTGTGTTGGCGTTGCACATTCAATATTGGATTGTACAGCAATGGTCCTGTGTTGGCGTTGCACATTCAATATTGGATTGTACAGCAATGGTCCTGTGTTGGCGTTGCACATTCAATATTGGATTGTACAGCAATGGTCCTGTGTTGGCGTTGCACATTCAATATTGGATTGTACGGCAGTGGTCCTGTATTGGCATTGCACATTAAATATTGGATTATACAGCAGTGGTCCTGTATTGGCATTGCACATTAAATATTGGATTATACAGCAGTGGTCCTGTATTGGCATTGCACATTACATATTGGATTGTACAGATCCACTTTGACCACGCCCCATCCACAGATCCTTTTAACATTCACAGTGAGCGTTGCCCCATTGAAAAACAACAAAAAAACAACTATTTGGAAAGTAAAGGTTTTTTTTTAAAATCAATACATTCCGTAGTTTTGTGTGTATGTGTGTTCCTGTTAATAGCTAGCTACCTTTCTAGCGCTAACATGTGGTCTAGCAGATCGTAGAGCGTATTGCTGTATCGCTAAACAGGGGAAATCACTCCTTGTGACAACAGAAATCAAACATTCCAAATGGAGCGGTTGGTTTGACAAATGAAAACCAGCTTTATCATTGTTTTATGTAATCCTATCCTATCACGTAACTCGAAGGTCGTAGGGGCACCATAGATGATCGTTTAACCAGCGTACTCCATCTTTCCCTGTTCTCAGCAACCCTGATTATTTCGCTCAGTGTCAAACCAGTCCATTCTCGAATGTTGTCCTCCCACCTCTTTTTTGGTCCCCCTCTTTTTCTATCTCCTTGCACTGTGCCTTGCAGGATGGTCTTTGCAAGACCTGATGATCTGGTGATGTGGCCATACCTTCGGAGTTTCCGTTTTTTCACCACTGTGAGCAGGTCATCGTGTTGTCCAATGGCTTGTGTGATGGTCTGTCGGACTCCGTCGTTGGTGCTGTGCTGGGTATAGAAAATGCCCAGAAGTCTTCTGTAGCACCTCATCTTCATGCTTTGTATTCTTCGTTGGAGATCTGCTGTGAGGGTCCATGTTTCGCAAGCATATAGGAAGATGGAGATGACAAGGGAGCGCAGCAGCCTTACCGTTTTATGTAATACCAATACAAATTTTGGGCTAAACTCATTGTTAATAAAAGTAAGCCTTCGAATTGTATCCCTTTAGGATACTATAAATGTTTCAACAGTTAAAATTCTCTAGTTAGCCTGTGTGTGATTGTGACTGATCAGGTCACGTGTATAGGACAGCAGAAGAGGCCAACTGCAAGCCACCAAGTTTTAAAAAGTAATAGTAATAAAAGAATATGCCAAAACGTTTACTTAATCAAATTTGCATTAATTTCACTTTCAGGGGAAAATGAAGATAAAATAAAGGAGAAATAATAACAATAAAATAATATTAATATATGAAAACAAACGTTATTCCTTACCTTCAATTTCCTCAGGAGTGAAAGACTGAAAGAATAAAACAAAATGTATTAATTATATCATAGTTTTACATAATTATTCTCATGTCTGAGTGATTAATGTGCGTTTGCTGTTTATGTGACACTGTGTGTAATAGACTATGTCAGCGTGTATATTGCTCAGATCGCTGCGCTTTAAGTTTGATTGGTGATTTAGGGATAAGCGCGTATAAAGATTCTATTATTAGTATTAGTAGTATTAGTAGTAGTCTTATGGTGAAGTAGATGTCAACACCATGACAACCATCTTCAACTCAGCAGTGATAGATGACGCCACTGAGATCCTTGGCAAGCACCGCCCAAAGAAGAAAACGTGGATCACACTTGAACTTTGGGACCTGTGTGACAAATGAAGAGAGATAAAAAGGAAAAAGAACACCTCACAGGGAGCTGATACCTACCGAAAAATCAACAATGACATCCGAAAAGGCATGCGCTCAGCGAAGGATAGATCAATGCCAGGAAATAGAAAACAGTCTGAACAAGAACAACAGCAAGAAGACTTACCAGACTGTTAAGCGGCTGACAAGTGTTAAACAGCCCAAGGTATTAACGATCCAAAGCAAGTCTGGCGTGTGCTTTATAGAAGAACAAGAAGTCTTGGATAGATAGACAGATAACTGCTCTAATCTTTAAAACCAAATACCAAACGGAGACCAATCAGTCCTGGCATGTCCCCACAACAGAGAAGAAAAAGAATTCCTCCCCATTCTCCGATAAGTTGAGGCAGCAGTGCACTTGCTGAAGAATGGAAGGTCAGCAGGAGTGGACAACATACCCGCAGAATTGCTTCAGGCAGGAGGAGAAGCTATGATTGACGCCCTCGCCATTAACTGTAACAAGATCTGACAAAGAGGGGAGTTGCCTACACTATGGACCCGCTCGCTAGTCATCACTCTTCCCAAGAAGGGTAACCTTCAGGATTGTCAAAACAGATTAAACAACATTGGTGTTTGTCAATGACTCACGAGGCTCATTTCATGTGGAGTTAATATAGCGCGCTGCTAATGTCCACGCCAAAATACAATGAATGAACCACGAGGTTTAACGTCATTACCAGCTATTGCAAACGGGAATATCCATTCCAGGAAACAGGAGGTAAAAACCTAACTAAACACTGAACCACCAGAGCAATCATACTGTTAAGATGACCAGTGAAAAATGGCCACCTGCATCTTTCCCACCACGGGATTCAAACCTGGGCCATCGATGTGCCAGGCCAACGCTCTACCACTGAGCGTGGGTGGGGAGGAGAGAGAGAGAGAGAGAGAGAGAGAGAGAGAGAGAGAGAGAGAGAGAGAGAGAGAGAGAGAGAGAGAGAGAGAGAAAGAGATGTAACATTTGGTACACGTTGTGGTAGAAAAAATCACAGTGCATCACATTTTTATCTGTAAATTCCTTATTTGCTGGAATATTTGGAACTGATATCAATGCATTAGGAATGACACTGGACTATTTGGAACTGATATCAATGCATTAGCAATGACACTGGACTATTTGGAACTGATATCGATGCATTAGCAATGACACTAGAATATTTGAAACTGATATCAATGCATTAGCAATGACACTAGAATATTTGGAACTAATATCAATGCATTAGCAATGACACTGGACTATTTGGAACTGATATCGATGCATTAGCAATGACACTAGAATATTTGAAACTGATATCAATGTATTAGCAATGACACTAGAATATTTGAAACTGATATCAATGCATTAGCAATGACACTGGAATATTTGGAACTGATATCAATGCATTAGCAACGACACTTGAATATTTGGAACGCATATCGATGCATTAGCAATGACACTGGACTATTTGGAACTGATATCAATGCTTTAGCAATGACACTGGACTATTTGTAACTGATATCAATGCTTTAGCAATGACACTGGACTATTTGGAACTGATATCAATGCTTTAGCAATGACACTGGACTATTTGTAACTGATATCAATGCATTAGGAATGCCACTGGAATATTTGGAACTGATATCAATGCATTAGGAGTGACACTGGAATATTTGGACCTGATATCAATGCATTAACAATGACACTGGGATATTTGGAACTGATATCAATGCATTAGCAATGTCACTGGGAACACACATCTGCCGTGAACTGACAAAACCGAGCAAGTCCACAAAACCTACTTTCGAGAAAATCGACGTTTTGTGTTGCGCTATATTACGCGATCGTTTCTGGAAGTTTAAGGGCATATTATAATGCAATTCCTCGATTTAAGAGTGCATACCTTTAATGTTAAAGAAATGTTTGATAGATTTGATGTTTTAAGACTATTTGTGGACTTGCTTTGTTTTGTCAGATTATTCTTGAGATAGATCTTTGTTGAGAACATGACAAAACCAAGCAAGTCACCCGCTTGGTTTTGTCAGTTTATTATTGAATTAAATCCTTGTTAAAAAAATTCACAAAACCAAGTAAGTCAAATCCGCTTGGTTTTGTCAGTTTATTATTAAGTAAATCCTTGTTTTCAAAATTCACCAAACCAAGTAAGTCCCATAGGCCGTTTCGTTTCTTTGTTAAAAAGCCTGACGAGATGAGTCACATAAGTTGGGTTTTGTAAGATGTGGGTGCGGCAGTTACAGTGAGTGTATATGTGTGCCTGTTTATTGTTTTTAGCCATTCTTCACTTAATATTCCTGGGTTGGTATGCAGGAGTCATGGGTTTTTTTGCTCTCCCTTCAAAATAATATTAGATGCAGCCAATTTAATTTTAAAAATACAAAACTATTTTCCTTTCAGTTTCCTATTGTAGCGATCTTCCTGCCTTTACACCACGTGTATGTCTTGTATTTTGTTGCCCTTGTTGTGTGTCTGTAATATATTTGTTGCTGTTTGTTTGTGGGTTCGGGCACTAAATAGAATAGGCCCAACGTTTCCCGGCGTGTCGTAAGAGGCGACTAACAGGGGTAATGTTAGCACGGCATCACTGGGCGAAAGTCTTCTACACAGAAGTCACCGGCCAGGGCGAGGAACCTCACGTTGCTACATGTTCAACGACCACGTGCTCGGGGCCAAGGCGAGCCACACTGTATTCGTGGATTTCGGCTGTGCCCAACAGCCTGGAGAGGATTGGGAACCGCCAGGTCCTTTTTTGCCCAAGACACACTACATGCATAATGACACTATCCACTAATTCCATACCGGATAGGTCGTCGCCCGGCTCAAGGACCGCGCCTTCCGTTGGCCACCAGGACGGAGGTGTTAAGTATGCTACTGATGGACAATTTAGCAAGATCCGCACGAGAAACAACATCGTCAGTGGAATGTCAGGACCCTAACTGCGGAAGGAAAATTAGAAGAACTGGCCCACGAGTTGGACCACTATCGATGGAACGTTCTAGGCATTAGCGAACTGCGCTGGAAAGGCCTAGGTGAAACAACGACAGACAAAGGCCACAAGCTCTATTTCAGCGGTAGAGATGACAGGCACGAACACGACGTTGGATTCTTAATCCACAAGAACATTCTAGCCACTGTCATGGGTTGCCGCCCGGTAGACTCATTACCATCCGCCTGAGAGCAGCCCCTTTCAACATCAACATCATCCAGACTTATGCCCCAACATCAGACTATGACGACAGCGAAGTGGAGGATTTTTATGAAAATCTACAGGCGGTCCTTGACCAAGTGCCGAAGAAGGACATAGTCATAGTGCAAGGCGACTGGAATGCCAAGGTTGGCCAAGATGCGCACTACAACTGGGGAGACACATGTGGACCCCACTGCAACAACGAGACAAATGACAGGGGTCTAAGATTCTTGGAGTTTGCCAGATACAACAATCTGGTACTGGCAAACACGCTTGGTCTCCACAAAAACTCCAGACGATGGACATGGCATAGTCCCGGCGGGGAGCATCACAACCAAATAGACTACATCATGGTCAAGAAACGCTTCAGATCAAGCATCAACATTGGCAGGACACGCACTTTTCCAGGAGCAGACATCGGAAGTGACCACGATCTCTTGATGATGTCTTTCCGGCTCCACTTGAAGAGAGTAAATACTGCACTAGACTGAAGTTCGACCTGGACAAACTGCAAGACCCGGAGGTGGCAGAACTATTTCAGGCCACAATTGAAGGGAAATTTGCACCACTGCTCATTTTGGGGGCTGGTGAAGTAGATGTCAACACCATGACCACCACCTTCAACTCAGCTGTGACAGATGCCGCCACTGAGATCCTTGGCAAGCACCGACCAAAGAAGAAGCCGTGGATCACACCTGAACTTTTGGATCTGTGTGATAAACGAAGAGAGATTAAAAAAAGAAAGAAAAAGAACACCTCACAGGGAGCTGATGTCTACCGAAAAATCAACAATGACATCCGAAAAGGCATGCGCACAGCAAAGGAGAACTGGATAGAAGATCAATGCCAGGAAATAGAGAACAGTCTGAACAAAAACAACAGCATGAAGGCCTACCAGACTGTGAAGCGGCTGACAAGTTTCAAACAGCCCAAAGTCTCCACGATCCAAAGCAAGTCTGGCATATGCCTTACAGAAGAACAAGAAGTCTTGGACAGATGAACAGAGTACTGCTCTGACCTTTACAACCATACACCAAATGGAGACCCATCGGTTCTAGCATGTCCCGAGAACAGAGAAGAAGAAATCCTCCCAATTCTCCGGGAAGAAGTTGAGGCAGCAGTGCAATCGCTAAAGAAAGGGAAGTCAGCGGGAGTGGACAACATACCCGCGGAACTGCTACAAGCAGGAGGAGAAGCGATGATTGATGCCCTCACCATTATCTGTAACAAGATCTGGAAGAGTGGAGAGTGGCCTATACCATGGGCCCAGTCGCTTGTCATCACTCTTCCCAAAAAAGGTAACCTTCAGGAGTGTGAAAATTACCGCACCATCAGCCTCATCATCCATCCCAGCAAGGTCCTCCTGAAAATATTTCTCAACAGGTTGAAACCCCAAGCTGAACAAATCATAGCTGAAGAACAAGCAGGATTCAGGGCAGGGCGAAGTACCACTGAAAAAGATTTTCAACCTCAGAATAATCTGTGAGAAATACCTACAGCACCAACATCATGTGTTCATAGACTTCAAGAAAACGTTTGACCGAGTCTGGCATGCAGCTCTATGGGCAACAATGAAAGCGTACAACATCAGACCTAAAATTATTGAAGTCATCAAAAACCTGTATGACAAGGCTACCAGTGCAGTCCTCCACAACAGCGCCATCGGGAACTGGTTCAGAACAACAATCGGTGTGCGTCAAGGATGCCTACTCTCTCCAACACCCTTCAACATCTTCCTAGAGTGCATCATGTCAGATGCTCTTGCAGATCACGAAGGCACAGTCAGCATAGGGGGTAGAGCAATCTCCAATCTTCGTTTTGCGGATGACATTGATGGATTGGCTGGAGAGGAACAAGTACTTGAACAGCTGGTACAGAGGCTTGACACCACCTCCAAAGCTTGTGGAATTGAAATAAGTGCAGAGAAGACCGAAATGATGACCAACAACACCAATGGCATCAACACGGACATCAAAGTCCAAGGCCAATCCCTCAACACAGTGCATAGCTTCAAATATTTAGGAGCCATTGTATCAGACAATTGGTCCCGACAGGAAGTCCTCTCCATGATCGCACACACAACTGCTGCCCTGACAAGGTTGAAGCCATTTGGAAAGACAGGACCATCATTCTACATTCCAAAGTAAGACTGCTGCGCTCCCTTGTCATCTCCATCTTCCTATAGGCCTATGCTTGCGAAGCATGGACCCTCACAGCAGATCTACAACGAAGAATACAAAGCATGGAGATGAGGTGCTACAGAAGACTTCTGGGCATTTCCTATACCCAACACATCACCAATGACGAAGTCCGACAGACCATCACACAAGCCATTTGACAACACGATGACCTGCTCACAGTGGTGAAGAAACGGAAACTCCGATGGTATGGCCACGTCACCAGATCATCAGGCCTTGCAAAGACTATTCTGCAAGGCACAGTGCAAGGAGGTAGAAGAAGAGGGAGACCGAAAAAGAGGTGGGAGGACAACATTCGAGAATGGACTGGTTTGACACTGAGCGAAGCCATCAGGGCTGCTGAGGACAGAGAGAGATGGAGTATGCTGGTTAAACGATCATCTGTGGTGCCCCTACGACCTCAGGGTTACGGGACAGGATAGGATAGGATAGGATAGTTTGTTTGTTTATTTCCACACCTCGTGGAAGTTGCCGCGTAGGCGGAAGATCTACAGGATCCTTCATGGTGGGCAGGAAAGTACATGAAGAAAACTCTTTTTCAAAAAGCAACACGTCCTTTGCTGACCGAAATTTCGTCATCATTTTCACAGGAAAATAATATTGCACAGCAGCAATAACATGGATTCTCACTGGTCCACTTTATCTTAAGGCGCTTTCTCATTGGTCGGGAGGACTTACTTTTCTTTGTCAGGTTATTGTAGAAAATGACGTCATCATGCAAACTCGAGCATCAGCCAGGGGATCGCCGAAACAAAATCGCAGGGGACTTGCTTGGTTTTATCAGTTTATTCCCCCACTTAAAATTTTTTTAACAAGGACTTACTCTATGATATCTCCAAATCTAAACATAGTTCGGATTTGATTTTTACAGGTAAGATGCGTCATTCTCTTGCAAGTTTGATGGCGCAAAAAACTCATTTTCGACCTTAAGTGGACTTACTCGGTTTTGTCAAATCACGGCAGACATGTGCATTTTAAATAATTACTGTTTACTTTACTGAAAGTTATGAAGGTGTAGATTTATGTACCCGAAAACTATCATAATACGCAAAGTACGTTGTGTGTAGAAAACTTCACATATACATTTTGATGCCAGTATTCCGCAGGTCATACTCATGACCAAGATGGAAGACCTCAAGACAGCGTTTGCAAAGGGAGGGTAAGCATGTGTGAGTGTGTGCGTGTGTGTCCGTGTGTGTGTCTATGTGTGTGTGTCTGTCTGTGTGTAAATGAACCTGTCCCTTGTCAGAGAGTCTCAAGTGACATATAATATTTTCGTTTTCAACCTGATCTCATTTGTGTAAAAAAATCTAAAGCTATAACTGGGTAACTTTGTGACGGAGCATGTGTGTGTGTGTGTGTGCGTGTGTGTGTGTGTGTGTGTGTGTGTGTGGTGTTGTACCTTCTTCTCATTATCCTTCTCAGTGCTTGGTCCTTCAGCTTGGAACTTTCTTCCTCTCTCTATTGGCATCTCTCCGAATATAGCCATTTTCAAGTCCAACTTAAAACTTCCTTTAAAATGTCTGATCTCGTCTCCCGTCACCAGCAACATTTTTATTTCCTGATTCAGACCTGCTCACAGTGATGAAGAAACGGAAACTCCGTTGGCCGATGGTATGGCCACGTCACCCGAGCATCAGGTCTTGCAAAGACCATCCTGCAAGGTACGGTGCAAAGAGGCAGAAGAAGAGGGAGACAGAAAAAGAGGTGGAAGGACAACATTCGAGAATGGACTGGCTTGACACTGAGCGAAGCCCTGAGGGTTGCTGAGGACAGAGAAAGATGGAGTACGCTGGTTAAACGATCATCTGTGGTGCCCCAACCACCTCCGAGTTACGGGATAGGATAGTATTCACACTTTTCTGCTATCCTATGCACCAACGGGAATCCCCTCTATGAAAAATACTTCCGGTTTTTTTTCTCCGCGTGTTTTAGTGAGTTATTTCCAAATATTCAAGAATAATAACATGTGTCACTGGCCACCTGTATCGTACCCTCACATATTTTTATTTTTTTTTGCTGCCGTTTATTATCCCTTTCTATCGCCAGTGGCGCGCCTAAACCCTACCTACCTAACATTATTTGTGAATTTTTGAAAAATATTCGGAAAAACATAAACGCCCAGATGCTGGCTCGAACCCACACCTGTCAGGCGCCACTGGTTTCTGGCTTGTGGACAAGGCAAGTTAGTCCCGCCTTAGCCCACTTGGCCACAACGCTAGCCTAACATAGTCAGTTACTTCGTGTTTTGTGAAGGTTGCGACGGCGAAGCTATGGAAAACTACAAGAGTTTTCAGGTCCTGTTTCACTTTCTGTCGATGATCGACGCACCTCCGAAGTCGCCACAAATACAGGCCTCTACGATTGTTTTTTGCATTCTTTCACTGAGCATGTACTTCCTCCACCGTTTTTATACTTATCCCACTCGTTTTCTGGCTCTAACAATCGTCGTTTTCGGCAATTTGCCATATTTAAAAGTCACGCATCAAGCTTTGATAAAAGCAAAACAAGCCAAACCGGAACTTGGTTTCATATAACCTCGTTTTAATTTATAATGGCGATACCCACGAGTTTTTATCAGAGGTGCCGGAAAGTTGTGAATAGGATAGGATAGGATAGGATTCAGACCATCGCCGTCACACCGCACGCCCCCAGCCCTCTCACTCCTCCCCCTCCTACCCTCGTCTTTTAAAGTTTATTTGTAAATATTCTTTTTCAGTTTTGTATTATGTTTTATGTGTTATTAGTGTCTCGTTTTTGTTTCACTCCTTTTCGTATGTGTTTCGATGCTAAAGTTTAGTATAAATGCGTGAAAACTGCTATTTGAACTGATGTCATTAAAAAAACCGCTATATAAGTATTCTTTTTTTTTTCTTCTTTTTCTTCTAGTAACAAGCCATTGGACAACACGATGACCTGCTCACAGTGGTGAAGAAACGGAAACTCCGATGGTATGGCCACGTCACCAGATCATCAGGCCTTGCAAAGACTATTCTGCAAGGCACAGTGCAAGGAGGTAGAAGAAGAGGGAGACCGAAAAAGAGGTGGGAGGACAACATTCGAGAATGGACTGGTTTGACACTGAGCGAAGCCATCAGGGTTGCTGAGGACAGAGAAAGATGGAGTATGCTGGTTAAACGATCATCTGTGGTGCCCCTGCGACCTCCGGGTTACCTGACAGGATAGGATAGGATAGGATAGGATAGGATACGTGTGTTTGTTAGAGGTGCGTATCAGTGGATTTTGCATATACATTTATTTCATTGCAAATTCTCTTTGAAGAGGATTCTCAGTTGCCAAATGTTCTATCTGTACAAATGAGTAGCTTTGTGAGAGGCAGGTGTGTGTGACTGTGCTGTATCCTGTTAAAATGCTGCATTGCATCCAGCCAAATATTCTCGGGTAAACCGATAGTAGGTCTATATTGAAATAGATCTGGCAGAAACAGCTGTTTACATTTTTGTCTGCACACAAAAGTTTAGATCATATTCTTGTGCTATTGTTTGCTTGTGATTGAGACAACGTGCAAACATACTCGTGTTTTGAGTGACTGTTTAGAGGGGATGGGATTGAGGGTATTGATTTAGTATACACAAATCCCTATAAAAATAATTGAATATCTGTACTGCATTCACTACAACTGGCTATAACCTCATTTTCATCATTATATTTGTGACTCGCATGCATACGAGGTTTTATTGATATTTTCTTTCATTATTTTTTTTCTAGTATTACCAGCGTCAGAGTAAGGTGATAGTAGCAAAATTATCAATGAGAACCTCTAGAAGTCCTGCAAAAGATGTCCTTGAACTCCTATGAAGTGAATACAGTACCGTGTTGAATTGTATACATATGTATAGTCTACTAGGCCCTATCTCTCTCTCTTACTCTCTCTATCTCACACACACACACACACACACACACACACAGATGACAGAGAGAGACTGCTGCACAATTTTGGTAAATCCTTCTTTACGTTTTCACCACGGGTAGTTTTCTTCACAGGACGTACTAATGTGAATATTCTGTTCTTTGTGTAACATGGGTAGTTTTCTTCACAGGACGTACTAATGTGAATATTCTGTTCTTTGTGTAACATGGGTAGTTTTCTTCACAGGACGTACTAATGTGAATATTCTGTTCTTTGTGTAACATGGGTAGTTTTCTTCACAGGACGTACTAATGTGAATATTCTGTTCTTTGTGTAACATGGGTAGTTTTCTTCACAGGACGTACTAATGTGAATATTCTGTTCTTTGTGTAACATGGGTAGTTTTCTTCACACGATGGATAAATAAGATGCAAAATAGCAAGGTGTAGCGAAGGTTGAACTAAACTGTAGGCATGGCTAGTGGTAGCTGAGGCCTGTGTCATGCGATGTGGAGTGACTCAGAGGGTCAGGACGCAGCACCGTCCTACACAGGGCCCCGGTTCCTATCTAACACGCACGTGGACCATATCACAGCCATAGTAAACAGCACTTTGCCTACCTACTTTATCCTACGATATGCACAATGGCGCAGTGGTTATGGGCCTAGCGCTTTACAGTGCCAATGCAAAATGCACATCTGATAGATTACGCCCATGAAGACGTGCAACACTGCCTAAAGCTGTCAGCATCAATGTGGTGCACAATGGAGAGTGGGCTCCCCTGCCTCTCTGTCCTGGATTTGGCTACATTACAGCGGCCATGCTTTCTTTAGTTCAACTTGGAGGGGCGGTTTTAATATTTGAGCCATCAGTGACTAATATGTCATACGCTTATACTTCAACAAAATGACAGACAGAATTTTAAGCAATGCAGAGTACTTGTTAAACATCACACAGGTATTGCCAATGCAATAGACTCATTATATCCGGCACTGTGTTACAGTGACAGAGGACAAATGAAGTACGCTGTTTAAGCGCTGGTTAAACGATCATCTGTGGTGTCCCAACGACGTTCGAGTTACGGAATAGGATAGGATAGATGGTAGAGTGTTATTTGTCACACACAACCACACTCACACCCACACACACACACACACACACACAGAGCAGTGCAGAGTTAAATATAGTTTTAACAGTGATATTTAAGTATTTGAAGCATGCCTATAACTATAACTACCATCAACACCACTGATAATGTAATGATAATGAGCCTGATGACGTCATGGACATTGTGGTGTGATATGGTATCAATGAAGCACTCTTAAAAAACGGGATAGGCTTGACTTAGGGTTGATAATATTCATCACCAAAACCATTTGATGTTCAGTTCTGAATAGTAGACCTATAAACTGTAATTTGAGATCTCTTTCTGTCTGTCTGTCTGTCTGTCTGTTGTCTGTTTGTTCCCCCCCCCCCCATCTCTCTCTGTCTCTCTCTCTCTCGCCCTGATCACCACCAGTCCTCCTATATATCTTTCTGTCTGGACAGTAATTTATTTAAATACTAAACTTGGACTATTGAGAGAATTAAACACACACACACACACACACACACACACACACACACACACCCAAACCCACCCACACCCACAAACACACACACTCACTAAAAAGAAACCACACAAAATCTGTCGCATCGATGCAAATTTACGCAACCATAATACATGTATGCATCTGGTGCACAAAGCAGAGAGAGAGACAGACAGACAAAGAGACAGACAGACAAACAAACAGACAGACAGAGAAAGAGAGGGAGATAGAAAGAGAGAGAACACAAACACCACACGCACACACACAGAGATTTAAATGATACTTGTATAATTATTTCAAGTTAATTTTAAAAGGGGGGGGGGAGAGGGGCGAAGAGGAGGGCTTAGGGAACGAGCGTCGACAAAGTAGCTTAACGTAATAAATTAACACAGCGAGCTAATGCCGGCACAGTTAGACCACACCATCACTGACTACTAAACACTGCTCACACCACACTATTGCACCATTATCATTAAGCCATTAACTAAATAATAATGAAATAAATAGACAATGGATCTACTTACTACAGAGATCGGGGTATTTTAGCACTGGGCGATGAAGCGTGCACAATTCTCTATCATTTCTATGTCTAACCCGCACGGTGGCTCAATTGTTTTGGTTGTTTGATTAGTGCGCATGTTGCTGCAAGTTGGCGTTTTGGGAGGTTGAGTGAGATCCTGAATCCAGCTAGCGCCTTGATTAGTCCTTTGAGTGGGTAATGCGCTATTTAACACCAACTGATTTTATCTTCCTTGATATGGAGACCTGGATTGCAATGCAACAATGGATTTGTGTAAAGGACATCAAGACGGACTGTTATGGGTTGTAGCTTTATGCACAGTCAACCTTGAAGTTAGGAACCTCAATCCACTCTGAGCCACCAGAGCAATCATACTGCTAATACTATCCTATCCTATCCTATCCTATCCTATCCTATCCTATCCTATCCTATCCCATAACTCGGAGGCCGTAGGGGCAGCACAGATGATCTGTGCTAATACAGACAGTGAATATTACCAATGTTATCTTGCCTACCACGGGATTAGAACCTGGTCCATCGGTGTGCCAGGCGGCCATTGGAACGTTGTACCACTGAGCTAGAGCAATGGGTTGAGTTATGCAGTGACAGCAATGATGCCCATGCCAATGACCACCGTTTGCACAACGATCTGTGACCACAGAATTGTGATGTGGACAATGTGACATGGACAATGTGACATCGTTGCAGTCATTGTAACCACGTCTTACTAAGCCACAGGCATCATGCCGACTGTCTGTTTGCAATACAGATTTCTTAATTTGATTTTTATCTTATCTTAGTGCTTTGAGATAGCGCAGTGGTTGGAGCACTCGCTACTATGTCGCAAGTTAAGCACCGTCCAGTGCGGTTAGCACTTGGATGGGTGACCGCAAAACGTGAAGCGACAAATAACAACGCCCCCGGTGTACTCAACTGTGACTAAGTACCTACTCTCTTAAGGGTGGGGAAGGTAAAGCAGCGATGGAGAGAGATGGGCATAACCCTCATTACGCTGGCCCAAGATAAGTGTAATCTCCAACAGCACGCTCCCTTACGGCCACAAGGCTATGGGACCACCTTTACCTTTACCTTTTTGAGCACAGACTAACAAACGTCCAGCTTGGATGCAAATTATTAAGCACCTGGACGCAATTACTGAACGAGACAAACAGAATGAAACAGCGCACATCATAGCCCAGTCCGCCCCCGGTGGGAATGTGTACCTGGCTCTGTCTAGAACCGGGAAGGTAAGGCAGTGATGGAGAGTATATTAAAGCCGGCCCTGACAAAAGGGACGTCTCTTACAGCCCAACGACCCAAAGGTTGCAGGAAGTACTATGGTCAATTTAAAAGACGTACAAAGTATGACAGAGATCGTTTCACAGAAATCTACCTTTTGATGATGACGCTACTATGAAAGTGAGCATGATGATACCCATTGTTCAGATGTTCACAATTTGATACTAGTTACTATCATTACACTAGTCTTAGAGGTCTGGTAATAAATTCTTGCAGTGAAAGCCCTCCTGTGGGCGTGCAAGCAGCTTAGCAAGACATTGATTCCCTGATAATGTCAGGGCGCCAGTCTAGCAAAGAGGTCTCCAATGGAGCGTCCTTTTCCTTGGCTAATCCACAGCAAAGCATTGCGGTTCGTTGGTCACGCTTCGCTGCGTTTTTTGTAGTTCGTTCGCCGGCGCCTGTGTGCTAAGGGAGATAAGTCACTTACTGCTACAGCAAACGACCTTTTAAACGCTCGGACGAAAAGTGTATGAAGATACTTTAAACACACTTTAAGAACGCGTTCCACAGTGTCAACAACAGCGGTACTTCATTAACACAATACAATGAAATGAAATGGACTACACTACACTACACTACACAACACTACACTACACTACACTACACTACACAACACTATTATTATACTACACTACACATATTTTAATTGAGTACTCACAAACAGAAGAGAAAAACCTATAATCGACCAAACGTGTTGTTTTTTTAAATTAATAAAATAAAATAAATTTAATAATAATAATTATTGTTATTAATTTATTTCGTAAAACGCAAATCCACACGACTCGTGACACATGCACTGGCAAGGATAAATAGCTCAATAGATAGCACATAGGTACAAATACCCTAGGTACAAATACCCTAGGTACAAATAGTTGACGCACAAACTACCACACGCAGCAAAGTGACGATTCCTCTGTTTTAAAGTTAATTTAATAAACACAGAAATTAGATGTATCAATAAATATAGTTTTTAATTCCGATCACATCTTTGAACTACCAACAGGCAACAACAAAAACAAAAGATCAAAGTTGTCTTCTATAAAAATAATTTTTTTATGGATGGACTCACCATAGTGACGGATATTGTGCTCGACAGACAGAAGAAGAGACAATGGGACAATGAGGACTCTCAGTCGTTGATGTTCACGCTGATGGGGATTGCTCCTCGCGGTGATCGCCGTCTATCGTCGTCGCTGCCGTGAAACCGAGTGAACAGGGCCGCCCTATGCAGCACAGATAATTACAACTCTTATCCTGCCTGCTGGAACATCACGAGACCGCGCAGTTATCACACGAATACAGATAACTGCAAACGTGCTGACTTTTTTCTTTACAGACATGCTTGTCTGTTTTGTTCCTGTTTGAAAAAAAAGAGGAATTTTCAAACATTTAAATTTTTTTTTAATATGTTACTGTTCCCTAAACTACTAACTGACCTTGCTAGGCTAACATTGGTATAGTTACCTTAAATGACCTGTTCGTGTGTTAAGTAAAATATGTACCTGTATTTTCTTGAAGAGCCCCTACATTACGCATTTGAGCGTCACACATCCTTTTGACATTCACAGTGAGTGTGGCTCCACTGGAGCCAAAACATAATTTTATTCAAAAAGTACGGTTTTGATATAAATCGATTAAACAGATTTGGATGGGACTGTTTTGACACTGAGCGAAGCCATCCGGGTTGCTGAGGACAGAGAAAGATGGAGTACGCTGGTTAAACGATCATCTGTGGTGCCCCTAAACGGGATAGGATAGGATAGGATAGGATGGGATGGGAGAGGCGGTGGGGAGGGTGAAGGGAGGGTAGATGCGACTATTAATAGCATCAAGGTTGAGTCTAAAAATAGCACTGCCGCGAAATTGTGCATAGGAGGTACATTTGTTTGTTGACACAGGAAGAGCTGGACGCGTGCAATCCAAGCTTACGGTCCTGATTTGGCTCGGAAGAGTCCGCTGGACCTAAAGCAACAATAAATCAATCAATCAATCAATCCAAGCTTAACGTGAGGTTTAAGCAATGATGTGGCCATGTCCTAAGTCAATTGATAGTCACACACCAATAAAATTAATTAACATCCTTCATATATTTTAAAGCAAGGCATGACGGGAGTAACTTTAATAATATTAACTACTTATTGTACCTAAACCTGGCTTGGTGACCCAATGTAACTGAGCATAGTTCGTTTGGTTGTGTGTTTTTTTTTTTGGTTGTTTTTTTGGGCTATAGTATTTATAACTTTTTTCATTTCCTTCAAGACTTCTCGATAGGAATTATACTAATTTATACTAATTAATTCTTGTGCCTGAAGTTTACTTGTTAACAATTAACTAAAAATAACTTTCTCTAATTGTTCTTTCTTAAGTGTTGCGATTAATACATTTAAAAAAAATCTTGTTTCTATTACCAGTTACGAATGCGTGATTAGAATTATGATAACAAATTTATTAATGTGTATGTGCATGTATATGCGTGATTGTATGACGTAAATAGATAATATGACGTAGGCTAGGTATGCAGGTTGTAGTGTGTGTGTGTGTGTGTGTTTGTGTGTGTGTGTGGGTGGGTGGTTGGATGTGTGTGTAGGTGTGTGTGTGTGTGTGTGTGTGTGTGTGTGTGTGTGTGTGTGTGTGTGTGTGTGTGTGTGCATACAACGTCAGCTAAGCCTAAAAAGCGATACAGCCAGAACACAGCCTGCAGTCACGACGCGACACAGGACAATATCGCAGCATTGATAACACGCCGCTTTTCTCTGCAACCTGGTACAAATGCACAGTGGCTGTGTTTGCAATTTTCTGACACTGACGAAACACGAAAGGGGTTGTGTTTTGTTATGTTTGTTAAATAAGGAGGGGCGTTAAGAGGATCAATAAGAGGTTGTGTTTTGTTATGTTTGTTAAGGGGTGGCGTTAAGATGGTCAATATGGGGTGGCGTTAAGAGGGTCAATAAGGGGTGGCGTTAAGAAGATCAATAAGGGGTGGCGTTAAGAGGATCAATAAGGGGTGACGTTAAGAAGATCAATAAGGGGTGGCGTTAAGAAGATCAATAAGGGGTGGCGTTAAGAAGATCAATAAGGGGTGGCGTTAAGAAGATCAATAAGGGGTGGCGTTAAGAAGATCAATAAGGGGTGGCGTTAAGAGGGTCAATCAAGGGTGGCGTTAATAGGATCAATAAGGGGTAGCGTTAAGAGGATCAATAAGGGGTGGCGTTAAGAAGATCAATAAGGGGTGGCGTTAAGAAGATTAATAAGGGGTGGCGTTAAGAAGATCAATAAGGGGTGGCGTTAAGAAGATCAATAAGGGGTGGCGTTAAGAAGATCAATAAGGGGTGGCGTTAAGAGGGTCAATCAAGGGTGGCGTTAATAGGATCAATAAGGGGTGGCGTTAAGAGGATCAGTAAGGGGTGGCGTTAAGAAGATCAATAAGGGGTGGCGTTAAGAGGGTCAATCAAGGGTGGCGTTAATAGGATCAATAAGGGGTGGCGTTAATAGGATCAATAAGGGGTGGCGTTAATAGGATCAATAAGGGAAGGCGTTAAGAGGGTCAATCAAGGGTGGCGTTAAGAGGATCAAGAAGGGGTGGCGTTAAGAGGATCAATAAGGGGTGGCGTTAAGAGGGGCAATCAAGGGTGGCGTTAAGAGGATCAATAAGGGGTGGCGTTAAGAGGATCTATAAGGGGTGGCGTTAATAGGATCAATAAGGGGTGGCGTTAAGAGGGTCAATCAAGGGTGGCGTTAAGAGGATCAATAAGGGGTGGCGTTAAGAGGGTCAATCAAGGGTGGCGTTAATAGGATCAATAAGAGGTGGCGTTAATAGGATCAATAAGGGGTGGCGTTAAGAGGATCAATAAGAGGTGGCGTTAAGAGGATCAATAAGGGGTGGCGTTAAGAGGATCAATAAGGGGTGGGAATGGGGAGGTGGGAGAAGAGAGAGAGGGGGAGGAAGGTTGTGGCATTAAGCCTCTCTGTCATCATCTACATCAATTTAGATGAGCCTCCACATTATGACCTTAGAATGAGGGTATAAAGCTAGGTCCAGTCTGTGCACAACGGGTGGGTACCCGATACAAAAACTCATCTCGTAAGCGCTACGTAAACAGTGAACAGTAAACTGTATTGTCCAAATCTTCACAAAATGGAAACATAGCTTCCAGCGCCCAAGAAACAACAGAAAGACAAGAGTAAAAAATGCCGTCATACCCTCCCCCAGTGGCTGCCACGTTTTCGCTGAAAAGGAAAACCTGAATTTCGCCCCCAATGAGTGGCAAATGTAATCCTAGTCCAAATGCAGACACTGATGGTGGTACATTAACAGTGCACACCAATACAATTCAATGTTGGGTGGACCTACATAAAGACAGATAATGACCAACAACCTTCTGTGGGGCCGGGTAGCTCAGTTGGTAAGAGCGTCTTGCTAGTAACCGAAAGGTCGCTGGTTCGAATCCCGGATTGGTCAACGTGTGATCATATTATTTTCCCCTTTACCAACAACTGGCCCGCTGGTGTCAGTATAAATCGGTCCAGTAGTCACCTATATGCGAAAGTGTCGTGTGACTATAATCTACATACAAACAAACAAACAACCTTCGACAATAATTATTATACAGTGACACTGAATTAGGAAACGGAGTGTGCGAAGAACTCCGTCCAGTGACACGTTTTGCTGTTGATGGTCTGAATAGCAGATCTGGATAGGGCTAGCTTAGGTCAGAATCATCAGTTACGTTGTGTGCCTAAATCACTCCCCGCAAAGGGTAAACAATAGCTCAGTCGGTAAAGGGTGGGGCCCAAACAATCATTTTCTCTTACACTTGACAAATCATAAGTTTTACCCGAAAGTTTGTCGCCCCGTACAATCCTGTACAATTACATTATATTACATGGTTATTGCTTTAGGTCCAGCGGACTCTTCCGAGCCAAATCAGGACCATCCTGTACAATTGTACGAGTACGATTGTTTACATTTGTACGAGTACGATTTTTTACAATTGTACGAGTTCATTCCTGTACAATAGTACGAGTACGATTCTGTACAATAGTACGAGTACGATCCTGTACAATAGTACGAGTACAGTTCTGTACAATAGTACGAGTACGATCCTGTACAATAGTACGAGTACGATCCTGTACAATAGTACTAGTACGATCCTGTACAATAGTACGAGTACAGTTCTGTACAATAGTACGAGTACGATCCTGTACAATAGTACGAGTACGACCCTGTACAATAGTACGAGTACGATCCTGTACAATAGTACGAGTACGATCCTGTGCAATAGTACGAGTACAGTTCTGTACAATAGTACGAGTACGATCCTGTACAATAGTACGAGTACGATCCTGTACAATTGTACGAGTACGATCCTGTACAATAGTATGAGTACGATCCTGTACAATAGTACTAGTACGATCCTGTACATTAGTACTAGTACGATCCTGTACAATAGTACGAGTGCGATCCTGGGCGACCGGAGTTGGAGGAGAAGACAGCAAGCGCTTGCTGGCTATATTGATGTAGTTGGCACTAGGACATGAGCGTGAGGACCTTTAAAGTCGGTGCGATAGAATGCATACGTGCACAGCCAGGACCTCGGTTTATACGCTCTTTGGAAGGGGTAGGGTGTGTTGCCTGTGCATCAAGCGGTGTTATTATGTTTGTGTGAATTATTATTAGTCATTGTCAGTTATTGTGTTATTGTGAGTTATTGGAGTACAACAAATATTTGGCACCTCACTTCATGGCCGCCATCCCCATCTTTCTATAATAACATCTGCCGCACATTGCATCAGCAAACCTCAACATAGTGGTCCATTGTAATGACGTTAGCACTGCAGTCATTGATAGCCAAAGTCTATTGTAATGACGCTAGCACTGCAGTCATGGATAGCCAAAGTCCATTAGCCTACCGTACCGTTGGAGAACACAGCTTGTGTGATGTCTGAACATCACAAAGCCGCGGTGGTAACCTAAGCTTATTATCTTCACTATCATCACTACCGTTATTGCCGCTATCATCGTCACCATCCTTGTTATCAGCACAAACACCACTATCACCACTAATCCTAAAGGTGTGCACAAAAGCCTAAGCGGTCACGTGGTCACATAAGTTAATTCAACCTACCATCAACCACCACTCCACCCCTTCACACACACACACTCACACGCACACACACACACACAATGTCTGTTACCCATAAATCGTTGCAGCGGAAGTGACGTAGGAGAGGGTGATTAGTCCGTTTAACCGACATCGGCACTTGGGTAGCAAGTTAGCACAGCAGGTGGAGCGTCAGACTGCTGTTACAACGGTAGCGGGTTTGATTGAGATTGCCCCGAACATTAAACTGGTTGTGAATATCTTACCGCTTTGATCGTCAGTCAGGAAGTTCAATCAGTGTCTAATGGGTGAAATTATGTTCACTTGCGCCACACTGGCAGTTCCATTGGCTCTTTTGGTTTTGGGCTGCGCTGCAGTGCAGCTGCCGGGCTTTTCATGAGAAAGCAACCAGACCAGTCCTATGATGAGGATGATGAGGATGATGAGGATGATGATGATGATGAGGAGGAGGAGGAGGAGGATGCAATACTGCAGCACGCTGTGTTGGATGTCACAAGACTGAATCATAATCCCGTTGATAACGAGGACTTGCGTCCCCGTGCCAGTAGCTCCCTGCTTAAGACGCGTGTGGTGAATGAGCGGACAACGGTGGGGCCGGGTAGCTCAGTTGGTAAGAGCGTCTTGCTAGTAACCGAAAGGTCGCTGGTTCGAATCCCGGATTGGTCAAGGTGTGATCATATTATTTTCCCCTTTACCATTGTTGTTGTTGTTGTTGTATCAAATTTTATTCATCAGATTAACATAAGTTGTACCCCTTTACCAACAACTGGCCCGCTGGTGTCAGTATAAATCGGTCCAGTAGTCACCTATATGCGAAAGTGTCGTGTGACTATAATCTACAAGTACAAACAACAACAAAAATAGCGGACAACGCCTATTACAAACTGCTGAGGGTGATTTGTAGTCGGTGATGTATCCTGCAACATAGAGCCTGACCCCTCCTTTCTTCCTCCAGCACAGCACGCAGTCATTCCATCAGGCAACAGAAGGTGAGGACAGCACGCAGTCATTCCACAAGGCAACAGAAGGTGAGGACAATTGACTGGTGTTTTCAGTTTTGACCACTGTGGTGCATCACGTGGCTACTGTGTACTGGCAACGTCACCTCACTTCATTGCTTCCAGCATGCCTTGTAAACTTACCGGAACCTTAATTGCGGAGTTTAGTCGTATTTGACGTCATTGTAAGGTCTTTTCACACGTTAGTTTACACTAAACCTATGCAGGCATCAACAAGTTAAATATGCTGGTTCTTGTCAGACAATAATATACCCGTTTATTTTTGGTATCAGACGAGGGTAGATAGATCTTCTCTATCATTAATTATGGACTGGAGGACATCATCTACTAAAGATTATATCCAACACGCTGGCACTGAACTTCAGTTCTACTCCTTTAGGCCAGACTTGTTTTATATACTGCCTCTCTTTTTGTTTATATACTGCCTTTCACTTTGTTTATATACTGCCTCTCACTTTGTTTATATACTGTCTATCACTTTGTTTTATATACTGGCTATCACTTTGTTTTATATACTGGCTCTCACTTTGTTTTATATACTGCCTCTCACTTTGTTTTATATACTGGCTATCACTTTGTTTTATATACTGCCTCTCATTTTGTTTTATATACTGGCTATAACACTTTGTTTTATATACTGGCTATCACTTTGTTTTATATACTGCCTCTCACTTTGTTTTATATACTGGCTATCACTTTGTTTTATATACTGGCTCTCATTTTGTTTTATATACTGGCTATCACTTTGTTTTATATACTGGCTATCACTTTGTTTTATATACTGACTCTCACTTTGTTTTATATACTGGCTATCACTTTGTTTTATATACTGTATATCACTTTGTTTTATATGCTGGCTATCACTTTGTTTTATATACTGGCTATCACTTTGTTTTATATACTGGCTATCACTTTGTTTTATATACTGGCTATCACTTTGTTTTATATACTGGCTATCACTTTGTTTTATATACTGCCTCTCTTGATTGAATGCAGAATGTAAACAACCCAATGACTGGTTGATTTGTTGTGTTAGTGAGCGTCTCAACTCTCTTTATTATTGTTCTTGTATTTCTCCATTTTCTTTCTTTTCTTTCTCTTCCTTTACTTTATTTTGTTTTTATTTCTCTTCCTTTACTTTGTTTCTTTTCTTTCTCTTCACTTTTCTTTATTTCTCTTACTTTACTTTGTTTCTTTTCTTTCTTACTTTGCTTCTTTTCTGTATCTTCCTTTACTTTACCTTGTTTCTTTTCTTTCTCTTACTTTGTTTTTCTTTCTCTTCCTTTACTTTACTTTACATTGTTTCTTTTC
Organism: Oncomelania hupensis; assembly: GCA_036898135.1. NCBI lineage: Eukaryota > Metazoa > Mollusca > Gastropoda > Littorinimorpha > Pomatiopsidae > Oncomelania > Oncomelania hupensis. Next base: position 82,391,360 of record CM072513.1, read on the forward strand.
TTTCTCTTACTTTGTTTCTTTTCTTTCTCTTACTTTACTTTGTTTCTTTTCTTTCTCTTCCTTTATGTTATTTTGTTTCTTTCCTTTCTTTTACTTTAATTTGTTTCTTTTCTTTATCTTCCTGTACTTTACTTTACTTTGTTTCTTTTCTTTCTTCTCCTTTATTTTACTTGTTTCTTTTATTTCTCTTCCTTAACTTTACTTTGTTTATTTTCTTTCTCATCCTTTAATTTACTTTGTTTCTTTTATTTCTCTTCTTTTATGTTACTTTGTTTCTTTCCTTTCTTTTACTTTAATTTGTTTCTTTTCTTTCTCTTCCTTAACTTTACTTTATTTCTTTTATTTCTCTTCCTTTATTTTACTTTGTCTCATTTTTTCTCTTCCTTTACTTTGTTTGTTTTCTTTCTCTTCCTTTACTTTACTTTGTTTCTTTTCTTTCTCTTCCTGTACTTTACTTTGTTTCTTTTCTTTCTCTTCCTTTACTTTGTTTCTTTCTCTTCCTTTACTTTACTTTGTCTCCTTTTTTCTCTTCCTTTACTTTGTTTCTTTTCTTTCTCTTCCTTTACTTTTTGTTTCTTTTCTTTCTCTTCCTTAACTTTGTTTTGTTTCTTTTCTTTCTCCTCCTTTAATTTGTTTATTTTCTTTCTCTTCCTTTACTTTACTTTCTTTTCTTTCTCTTTGTTTACTTTACTTTGTTTCTTTTCTTTCCCTTCCTTTAATTAACTGTGGTTTACTTCTTAAACAACCTTTTGTCTTAGATCACTCCATGTCTTAGTGTCCAGTAGAAACATGTGTTGCTGTAGGGAGACTGAATGTTTTACCGCATCACTCAAACAAAATCTAATCTGAATTCATTTGGGTAATAAAATGTCTTGACTTCATTTTATTTTATTTTATCTTCTTTTTTTTATTTCTTCCGTTTTTTCTGCTGGTGTTTTTTTTTTTAACTTTTATTTTCTCTATTTCCTTTGTTTTCTGTCTACCGGCAAAATGTTTGCTGGTAGCGAGTGTCTTGCAAACCGTGACAGTTTGTAGAGAGCAGCGTGTGATTAAATGCTGTGCCATGCCTCATTTATAGTCAGCTTAATGAAATTAGCACACTCTGGTAGAGACACGTTACGCCGAATAAACGTATCCAGAGGGTTGCTACGTCCGATTTTGTACCCTGGACATCGACGTGGCGTATGGTATACTAACTGAAATTAGATCATCTCAGGCTTTTCTTCAAAGTTGACATCAAGCTATATATGTGCATAAACTACTAAACGCCTCTGCCATTTGGTAGTATAATTTTAACCAAGATAGATCTAATTTTGGAGACGAGACAGAAATTTTTGAAAAATCTGGGGCGCGTAACACTGAGCACATGGGAATCATTTTATTTTGTTCCCGTACTTTTTCACGATAGATCAAGTCATTATGCCATTTTCCCAGAGAAGGTACAAAAGTAGTTTTAGTGGATATCGATCTAATGGACTGCGTTTCTGTAGTGTGTTAAGCATTTCACTGTCCAACATAGTCACATTTTGTCTGAGTGATTGTGCTTTAATAACAGGCCTAAATTACAAACAAAACACACTAATAGGCTAAGTGCAGAACACATTCACAATCTAACAAAACTAGTGTGTTTTTAATACGTTTCTGATTATTTTCTGTAATACCATTTTAGCCAACATACCTTCACACCGCTTTTGCTTTATGGGTACAAAATCAGGCGTACCAACCGTCTGGGAACGTATATTTGGCATTACGTGTCTCCACCGTGAGGCTTGTCCATCACTGTAACCACGCCCCAACACCACCGTTACCTACACCTAAATCCTAATTATTATTATGTATGTAACATCACTCTCTCTCTCTTTCTCTCTCTCACTCACACATACACGCACGCAAACACGCACACGCGCGCGAGCCCTCACACACACACACACACACCCACACACACACACACAGTGAAAAGAAAATGGCATTTTAATAATACTATTTACTTATACAGATTACGTGAAAAGAATTATAATGATCTATTATTGTGTAAGATACGCTAAGTACCCATGGCGTACAATTGTATACATTACACACACACACACACACACACACGTCCACACACACAAGCTTGCCATCCAATGAAGCACCACTGCCACAAAAAGATGTAGTATGCTGGTAAAACGATCATCTGTGGTGCCCCAACGACCGTTGATTTATAGGATAGGATAGGATAGGATAGGATAGGATAGGATAGGATAGGATAGGATAGGATAGGATAGGCACACATCACTACGCTACGTACCCCGCAGCAGAGGAGGGCGCGCCCGAAAATGAAAAGGGAACGCCAACACGCGCGGTGAAGATGATTGGGCCTAGTCGTCAAGGCCGGCAACACTTTCACCAGTACCAACCCTTTCTTTAGCCGGACAACTACTACCTAACGTTGTTATCTCCCTTGTTTAGAGCGTCCATCACTCTCGTTCTTCACTATACCTTGTTTACTATACCTTGTTCACTATACCTTGTTTACTATACCTTGTTTACTATACCTTGTTCACTATACCTTGTTTACTATACCTTGTTTACTATACCTTGTTCACTATACCTTGTTTACTATACCTTGTTCACTATACATTGTTTACTATACCTTGTTCACTATACATTGTTTACTATACCTTGTTCACTATACCTTGTTTACTATACCTTGTTCACTATACATTGTTTACTATACCTTGTTCACTATACATTGTTTACTATACCTTGATCACTATACCTTGTTTACTATACCTATACCTTGTTCACTATACCTTGTTCACTAAACCTTGTTGACAGCTGCCCTCACTGCAGCCCTGTACTTTAAAACTATATTTGGCAGTGACTTCTCTTTCAATGTTTTCTTCCCATTTCTGTTGCCAGCCAGCCAGCTTGTGCAGGCGTTTGTATGTTCGCATGAAGATATTTTTCAAAGGCGTCTTCTTATGGTACTGGAAATCAATCTCTTTATTTTCAGTAAGCCCAGCTGTAACACTAACCATCTAAGAACACAGCAAAATGGCCGCCTGTATTTATGGCTAAATTGCACCACTGGTGGCAGAGAAGGAAAAGATCTTTCCTAGCATTCCCTGGGCCATTGTCCGCGATGCTGTCATGTAATTCCAATGCCTGGGCCAGTGTCCGCGATGCTATCATGTAATTCCAATGCCTAGGCCAGTGTCCGCGATGCTGTCATGTAATTCCAATGCCTGGGCCACTGTCCGCGATGCTGTCATGTAATTCCAATGCCTGGGCCAGTGTCCGCGATGCTGTCATGTAATTCCAATGCCTGGGCCAGTGTCCGCGATGCTGTCATGTAATTCCAATGCCTGGGCCAGTGTCCGCGATGCTGTCATGTAATTCCAATGCCTGGGCCAGTGTTCGCGATGCTGTCATGTAATTCCAATGCCTGGGCCAGTGTCCGCGATGCTGTCATGTAATTCCAATGCCCAACTCTTTCTTTAAACCAGACAACTGCTAACCTAATCATTTCGTTTCCCTCACTTCATAGTGAAAGTGGTAGGAATAGATGAACTATACTTACCGGCCGATACCAAAGGACCCGAACATCGAGGGATAATAATTATGAGTCTTTCAGCGGTCAAGTTTGCTGTGTGTTGGTGTAATAATAATAATAATAATAATAATAATAATAATAATAATAATAATAATAATAATAATAATAGGCAATTTATACAGCGCTTTCCAAAATCACAAAGCGCTTTACACAAACCAATGTAAACACAACATGCATACATTGGTCAATAACACACAACCACATACGCATCCCAAAACCCAAAAACACTCACTTATGGCGCCTAAGAAAAGGCCTATCTAAAAAGATGCGTCTTCAAGTTCATTTTAAAAGACGCTAGTAAAGGACTGTGACGGACGGACCTAGGTAGCGAGTTCCAGGTCTGAACGGAGAAGAAACTAAAGGCTCGACCACCGGGTCTCACCCTGTGGTATTCTGGTACACGGAACATCCTTTCATCTGCAGACGAGTGGAGAGAGCGAGAAGTAACATAGACAGTCACAAGTTCGGAAAGATAGCTAGGAGCAGTTCCAGAGATGATGTGGTAGCAAAGACATGAGGTTTTATATTTAATTCCTTGTTTAACTGGGAGTCAGTGTAGTTCTTGAAAGAGAGGCGTGCAATGCTGTGATTTTCGTGCTTTGAAGATGCAGAGTTTTGGACTTGCTGAAGAGGTCTAAGGACTTTCTATGTGCAACCCACAAGGAGTGAATTACAATAATCCAATCTAGACAGAATGCATGCACTAACTAGTGTTTTGTTGCTTCTTGTGTGAAATACTGTCGAATGGAGCTTATGCGCATAATTTCAATGTATGCAATCTGACAAGCTTTTGCAATGTGTTGCTTCATGGAGAGATCCTGATCGAGAAAAAAAAAACAAGATCGCGAACAGTGTCAAAAAAGAAATACAACATAGATTTATTATGCGTGTGTATCTGTGTGTGGCTGCGTGTGTTCAAGCGCTTTGTGAAGCATTTTATGTTTGAATTGCTCTATACAAAATATATTATTATTATTATTATTATTATTATTATTATTATTATTATTATTATTATTATTATTATTATTATTATTATTATTATTATAGAAGTAGTTCCAATAGTGATAGTTGAGGGAAGAGAAGAGGGGTCTGCAGATGACGGAGAAACACGGAGAGCCTCAGTTTTGTTATCATTTAGCTTGAGACGGTTGTTTGACATCCACGATTTTACCTCAGTAACACAATTTTGAAGGGTCCGAACTAAATGATTGTAGTTAGAAGGAGAGTCAGAGTGATTAAGTTGGGTGTCATCAGCATACATTTCGTGGCGAACAGAGTGTAAATTAATGAGACGTGAGAGATGAGAGGTGTACAGAATGAACAGAACAGGGCCAAGCACAGAGCCTTGAGGAACGCCAAAATCAAGCGGTTGTGCGGTAGATTTAATACCATTTACGAGAACAGCTTGTTTTCTTTCTGAGAGATAAGACCGATACCAGTTAAGAGCACTGTTTTGGATTCCAAAATCGTTATTGAGACGTGATAAAAGAATTTCATGATCGATAGTATCAAAAGCGGCCGAAAGATCCAAGAGAAGAAGAACTGAAATTTTGTCTTTGTCTAAAGAAATCAGAAGATCATTTAGAACGCGAAGAAGAACGGTCTCTGTGCTGTGCCCAGAACGGTAAGCAAACTGATGAGAAGTGAGAAGACTGTGATCAGAAATATGGGAGAGAAGCTGCTGAAGGATGAGAAGTTCAAGTAGTTTAGAGAGAAAAGAAAGATTGGATATAGGTGTAGAGAGCAGTATTTAGACTAGGCACAGGTCTTAACTGTACAACCTCAATGACAGTGGGTAGAGAGTATGACACACACGAGCAAAAACTTTCACAAAAGCAGCATAATGTTATTACTATAATTAGTAGGCCTATATGTATGGCTATTGCATTTGCAAAGGGGGTTAAATCACGCCCACACCCCGAGAATCACAGCACTGACCGTCATTAACCATTTTTATTGTCTTAAGTCATGCGTCATCATTGGCGTATTCTGTGCTATAACACGTCTTTAACAAACAAAAAAGGGGTGACGTCACTACTAATTATCTTTCGTACACGAAACCTCTTGTACTAAATAACAACTTAGTTTGAAACTTCATGTCAAAACTTCCAAAGTTTGTCCTTGGAACAATTTCAAGGTTATAGTTTAGGCTTGAAACTTCCTGGGTTGTGGTTGAGGAGATGGGTAGGTAGGGCGTGAAGCGTCCTTGTATATAGAAATAACAAGGAATGTCCTACAACTACACAGGCTTGGAGGAATAACATTAAGACTACTGCAAAACTAATTGGTAAAACTAGGAGGGTAAAGCACCATCACAATGGCAACATGATAGTGATGATGACGGGGACGATGAGGATGACGAGGAGGAGGAGGAGGATGACAATAAGGATGATGATGATCATCATGATATTGCTGTTTTGTTGTTGTCATTGCTATTAATACTGATGACTTTGAAACAGAAGAAGACTACGACGACGATGATGGCTTTATTATCGATGTGGTAGTCATGCGCCAGTGCTTTCAGTTTTGCAAGTACAGAGTCAGAGAGACAGAGACAGAGAGAAACATAGGGAGAGGAAAGAGAGAGACAGAGACAAACATAGGGAGACTGACAGAGGGAGAGACTGACAGACAGACGGAGAGACTGACACTGACAGAGGGAGAGACTGACAGAGACAGAGGGAGAGACTTACAGAGGGAGAGACTGACAGAGGAAGAGACTGACAGATGAAGAGACAGACTGACAGAGACAGACAGAGAGACAGGAAGGGGATGAAGTGGGAGAGGTTAGGGATAAACAGAGAAAAGTGGATTCCCCATTCACAAGATGCCTGTTGGTGTTGTGGTTCAAAGGTTTATTGACGAAATTAAAATATTCTGACGCAGGCAGTAATGAAATGACGACCATGTCACATTCACATGAATGATTCACTTCACAAGCTTTGTCAGTGTCTTTTTTCTTTCGGGGAATCGCGCTCACCAGTTGTATTACAACTACAACTACTACTACTGTTGCTGCTACAACCTTAACATTATGTAAATAGAAGTTAAGATGTAACTAGCAAATCTTCAGCTTTTAATATTATGTAACTAGAAGTTAAGATGTAACTAGCAAATGTTCAGATTTAACATTATGTGACTGTAGGTTATTACGTGTAATAAAGATTTACTATTTCAGTATTTACAGTCAAACATTGGGTAACAAGCACTAAGTGCAGTAGTTGTGTTGATATGTACACAAAATCAACTGGTAGTTTGGAGCAACGCATAACATCAAGACGTAACAGCTGATTAGAATCATTATCGTGTTCCAAACACTGTAGACGACAAACCAATGCGTCAATAAATAAATAAATTATAATTAGTAATACATTGCACGATGTGACTCAAGTACTGCTGTGAATTCTAGAATCATAGGCTAGTTGATTTAGTCGTAACACCTGGTATGTACTGTAATAGCTAAGTTCACCCCCATCCTAACACCTGGTATGTACTTAAATAGCTAAGTTCACCCCCATCCTAACACCTGGTATGTACTGTAATAGCTAAGTTCACCCCCATCCTAACACCTGGTATGTACTGAAATAGCTAAGTTCACCCCCATCCTAACACCTGGTATGTACTGTAATAGCTAAGTTCACCCCCATCCTAACACCTGGTATGTGCTGTAATAGCTAAGTTCACCCCCATCCTAACACCTGGTATGTACTGTAATAGCTAAGTTCACCCCCATCCTAACACCTGGTATGTGCTGTAATAGCTAAGTTCATCCCCATCCTAACACCTTGTATGTACTGTAATAGCTAAGTTCACCCCCATCCTAACACCTGGTATGTGCTGTAATAGCTAAGTTCATCCCCATCCTAACACCTTGTGTGTACTGTAATAGCTAAGTTCACCCCCATCCTAACACCTGGTATGTACTGTAATAGCTAAGTTCACCCCCATCCTAACACCTGGTATGTATTGTAATAGCTAAGTTCACCCCCACACACATCCCACCTCTCCGCTACACCACCCCCTCAATTAAAAGTAATAAAAATGTTGACTTCTGCTTCTTCTTTCTTGTGCTCCTCTCACTCTTCCTCCTCCCCCCTCCACCCCCACTATTATCCTCCTCTTCTTCTTCTTCTTTCCTGTTCCCCATTTATCAACCGTTAGAATGTCTGTACAATAGCCTACACTTCATCAGCACGCTGCACATCGTAGCTACATTGTACAGTCCCTTGTTTCAGTGTGAGGCTATCCCGTTGTCCGTAGTTTGTGAGAAATGTGGCCAGTGCACATCACAGCTTGTTGCAATTTGTAAGAGAAGACCAGTTTCCGTAACACAGCACCTGCACGTCAACCAATCAGTTAATAAATAAATAAATGGGTCACTGGGAACGTCAGTCAGTTTGTCAACAGACCAATCAAACAATGAAGTCAACAACATATCGATATAACAACAGTGAGTTAAATAATCCACATCACAACTGCTTTTGGAACCAACCTGTCGCAACAAGCCGCCGAAATTCGGATTAGATTTCAATTATATAAATCTGTGTGTGTGTGGGGGGGGGGTGTATGTGTGTGTGTGTGTGGGTGGATGTGCGTGTGGGTGTGTGTGTATGTGTGTGTGCGTCGCGCAAGTGTTTGTGTGTGTGTAGGTGTGTGTGTGTGTAGGGGGGGAGGGTGTGTGTAGATGTGTATAGGGGTGTGTGTGTGTGTATGCGTGCGTGTGTGTGGGTGTGCCTGTGTGTATGAAAGAGAGAGAGAGAGAGAGAAATGAAGAAAGTTGGAATGATGTTTACGATTAGTGTGATTGAGATGGAAGTGATGTATATAAATGTTAAATGTGATTCTGCACCTGCTGTCATTCCTTTTGGGGGTACTAAATATGTATTGTATTGTATGGTATTGTGTTGTATTGTATTATATTATATCGTGTTGTATTGTATCGTATCGTATTGTATTGTACTGTATTGTATCGTATCGTATCGTATCGTATCGCATCGTATCGTATCGTATTGTGTCGTGTCGCGTCGCGTCGCATTGCATTGTATTGTATTGTACTGTATTGTGTTGTATTGTATTATTTCGTATTGTATTGTATCGCATTGTATCGTATTGTATTGTATTGTATCGTAATGTATTGTATCGTATTGTATTGTATAGTATTGTATTGTGCGCTTTATTATCCATTGAAGGCAGTTCTTCATACTTCCCAGTTGCTAGACAGGGTAAAATTGGGACTAAATCACAGAAAAATCTCAATTCTACGACCAGCTGCAGAGGTTGGCGGACAAGGAGAGCGTAAGCCTTCAGCTAAGCAGTGTGTTCGCATCCATGACACATTGCATTGTACTATCGTAACACCATTATTACGGATGTAACTCTCCGATGATCAGGACCTAGGCCTGCTTCAAGTCAAGGATGTTGTTGTTGTTGTTGTTTGTAGATTATAGTCACACGACACTTTCGCATATAGGTGACTACTGGACCGATTTATACCGACACCAGCGGGCCAGTTCTTGGTAAAGGGGAAAATAATATGATCACACGTTGACCAATCCGGGATTCGAACCAGCGACCTTTCGGTTACTAGCAAGACGCTCTACCAACTGAGCTACCCGGCCCCTCTTAGTCAAGGAGAGTAGAGAAGTGCATAACTATGCCACGAAGTACGCTGTACTCAAATCGCAACTCTGGACCCCAAGTTTCAACAACTTGACAAAGGGGAAGTGACAAAGGATTGAGAAGGGGAGAGAGGGGGGGGGAAGGTTTACACACAGTTCATTTTGCCAAGGAGGGGCGGAGAAAACAGCTGGAAGGGGTTGGGGCTGGAAGTGGTGGGGTGTGACGGGTAGGACAACAGTTTTAACAAGGAGAAAAAGGTGTCCTTTATAAACCAGTGTGTGAGTGAGTGAATAGTGTAGGTGTAGGTGTGTGTGTGTGTGTGTGTGTGTGTGTGTGTGTGTCGTGGGTGGGTGTGTCGTGGGTGTGTGTGCGTGTGTGTTAAAGTCAGAGAAAGATAACTCTTACCTTTCACGCATTCAGTCGACACAGATACGCCCTCTCATCACTTACTCATCATCATCGTCACAAACTCTGCAACAGATCAAAGCAAACCATGATGTTAATACATGGTGCAGCCATGTCCGTTTCGCTGCAGCAGTAGTGTGCTATTCAAGTAGACATTGGATTGGATACAACAAAGGAGAGGGGCCGGGTAGCTCAGTTGGTAAGAGCGTCTTGCTAGTAACCGAAAGGTCGCTGGTTCGAATCCCGGATTGGTCAACGTGTGATCATATTATTTTCCCCTTTACCAACAACTGGCCCGCTGGTGTCAGTATAAATCGGTCCAGTAGTCACCTATATGCGAAAGTGTCGTGTGACTATAATCTACAAACAACAACAACAACAACAAAGGAACCAAAATAATGACTGGAGTCTGCCCTCTAGTTATTACTTTAATCGTTTTTTTTTTTAAATTATTTTTTTAGTAAAATTTACGTCCCCGGACACATTAAGCGTATAGGGGACGATATGTAATCATGATAACATAATACTATATATTTATGTTTCTGTTGTAGCATTGTTCAATAATGCTTTTTTCACCTCAAGGCACTGGCCGAGGCAGGATCTCACTCGAGTCGCTAGAGGTGCTTACTTGTTGTCTTAGGCGCATCCTATGACGCCAAGACAACTGAGCACAATGCTGGGCAACCGGAGATGGGGAGAACAGACCTAATGATTGCTGACTGTATTTATGTAGCCGGCACTCATCCAAGTCAAGTCAAGTCAAGTCAAATAATTTTATTGCCAAGATAAAACACAAGGAATATGTCTCAGAATCGAGATAACACGCACGCACACACACACACACACACACACACACACACACACACACACTCATACCCACCCACACCCACCCACCCACACCCACACACACACACGTGTGTAGCATGCGAAGACAGGCAGTGGGCTACAGAAATACAGTTCAAGTGACTATGTTACTATACAACTTTTCTGAAATTATACGAGCTTTTCCTTAAAACGCACATCTATGATAGGCCAGAACCCAAAAGCTTTCGCGCGCACACGCACGCACGCACACACACACACAGTTCGCACACGAGCCAACATACTGCACGCAAGCACGACAGACAGAACCACACCTATGAGCCACCGCGAAAACTGTAAGCAGAGGTTGAGGTCGAGGGGTCAAGGCCAAAGGTCGTTCTGTCCATGGCTAGCAGTACACACAAACACACGTGTAACGGTGTAGTTCGATGTAAAACCGAAAACTTTGTTCTGTGCGAGGTATAGACTTTAAAAAACTGTGAAATTGAAAATAGAAAGGATTATTTGAAGAGGAGCGCACTAATGGAGTAATGGAGAGAAAAGGTCACAGGGCAAGAACCATGCAGAAGATGCGTGTTGCATGATCATGTCTGTCGCTACACACATCCAGAGCCGCCACACAGCACACACTTCATTCCAATATCATAAACACGCACTTAAAAACGGATAGGGCATGATAATTATAATCCGTCTAGGACACGAGCGTTAGGGTCTTTAAAGTTCGTTCCAGCACCATTCAGAAGCGCCAAAATTGCTGATGACGGCAGTGGGTTATGACTGTAGTCTCCATCTCATGGTTAACGTTCCCAGCACTACTCACCCTCGTAGTTGACCTGTCCATCACCGTCAATGTCGGCCTCTCGGATCATCTCGTCCACCTCCTCGTCTGTCAGCTTCTCCCCCAGGTTGGTCATCACGTGACGCAGCTCAGCGGCGCTGATGAAACCGTTGCCGTCCTTGTCGAACACTCGGAACGCTTCGCGGATCTCCTCCTCGCTGTCCGTGTCCTTCATTTTGCGCGCCATCATGGTCAGGAACTCGGGGAAGTCGATCGTGCCGTTTCCTGCTCCATCATCAGCAATCAATCATCAATCAATATCATCATCATCATCATGTTGGTCTTCATCGACGTCACCGAGTTCGTCGCAAAATGATATTGGACATCGTCTGTTGTTGTAAGTAAGCCTATTTGACTAGTACATTTACGAAATGACTATTACGTTTCTATGTCTATGTCCATGCAGAGACACTGTCTACTATGTTAACACAAAATACATGCAGCTGACAATGCTCTCTCAACCACACGCTAACAGCCGATAACAAAAACGTACCGTCAGCGTCGACCTCGTTGATCATGTCCTGCAGCTCGGCCTCAGTGGGGTTCTGTCCCAGTGACCTCATGACGGTGCCCAGTTCTTTGGTGGTGATGGTGCCGTCACCGTCCTTGTCGAACAGCGAGAACGCCTCCTTGAACTCCGCGATCTGCTCTTCTGTCAGCTGGTCGGCCTGCAACACCACCATCAGCAGAGTAACATTTACTCCGTGCACACATGGCTGACGGAAGCCTTCTACGCTCGAACCTCTCAACACGTGATATTCATCACCAGCGGGCCAACATTGGATTCGGCTATCAATAATAATAATAATAATAATAATAATAATAATAATAATAATAATAATAATAATAATAATACAGGATGCTACCACGCGCTTTTTCTTCAGTCGAACTCAAAGCGCGGCGATCTGAAGAGATCGCTATTACAGAAGACGGAAGAAAAATCCATGTTTAGTTTTGAAATATAGATTGACTGCATCCAATACCATCAGCCGAAGAGCAATGTTTAGTTTTAAAAGTTAGTTATTCATTGCTTGCAGGGTCCAGCGGACTGCAAAGAGCCGAATCAGGACCACAAAATCAAGACTACATCTTCGCTGAAAGAGGACTCACCCCTAATCCGCATAAAAGATCTGCCGAAACAACCCTAGTAGTAACACAGAAGACAATCCACCAGCCGGTCACTTTACAATAAAGACATCCCACGCAGGGGACCCTGAGGCTATACTCTAATTTATCGAATCCCCGTTTACAAAAACCAAATAGAATACAAACAACATTATAAAATATCAACAAAACACATACATAGAAAATGCCTACATTGCTAAATAATAACATCATAGGAAGCCCCACTGACCAGCTGGCAGAAAGCGTCCTATATTCCCAAGCTGATCCAACAGACCTCACACACAAATGAGGAAATATGTCCCGGAAGAGTTTTCAAGAAAAAAGATAGGTGACTGGTCTAGCGAAGAAGAAGATAGTATAGTAGTAGATTGATAGAACAGAATAGGAATGAGAAAGAATAATGGAGAAAGACAGCGACAGTGGGAATTTAAAGCATTAAATTTCCAGAAAGTGGGGATACTATTTATACTGAAACCTCCGGCATTCCCACGGGGGGATTAGTTTTGCAATATAGACAGCCTGCATCCAGTGCCATCAGCCTAAAATCCATGTTCAGTTTTGCAATATAGACAGACTGCATCCAATGCCATCAGCCTAAAATCCATGTTCAGTTTTGCAATATAGACAGACTGCATCCAATGCCATCAGCCTAAAATCCATGTTCAGTTTTGCAATATAGACAGACTGCATCCAGTGCCATCAGCCTAAAATCCATGTTCAGTTTTGCAATATAGACAGACTGCACCCAATGCCATCTGCCGAAGAAAGTCATGGGTGTCCTGAAAAGTGTGGTACCTAAGTCACCAGTGTGGTACCTAAGTCACCAGTGTGGTACCTAAGTCACCAGTGTGGTACCTAAGTCACCTAAGTTGGTCTCATGTGGGGTTGGAACCCGCAACCTTCGGCACAGAAAACCAGCTCCCTGTCCACTGTGTTACCTTTACCTATCTACTGTGCTACCTTTACCTATCTACTGTGTTACCTTTACCTATCTACTGTGTTACCTTTACCTATCCACTGTGTGAATTTTTTGTATCTACTGTGCTACCTTTACCTATCCACTGTGCAACCTTTACCTATCCAATGTGTTACCTTTACCTATCCACTGTGCTACCTTTACCTATCCACTGTGTTACCTTTACCTATCTACTGTGCTACCTTTACCTATCTACTGTGTGACCTTTACCTATCTACTGTGTGACCTTTACCTATCTACTGTGTGACCTTTACCTATCTACTGCGCTACCTTTACCTATCCACTGCGTTACCTTTACCTATCCACTGCGCTACCTTTACCTATCCACTGCGCTACCTTTACCTATCCACTGCGCTACCTTTACCTATCTACTGTGCTACCTTTACCTATCCACTGCGTTACCTTTACCTATCTACTGTGTGACCTTTACCTATCTACTGTGTGACCTTTACCTATCTACTGTGTGACCTTTACCTATCTACTGCGCTACCTTTACCTATCCACTGCGTTACCTTTACCTATCCACTGCGTTACCTTTACCTATCCACTGCGCTACCTTTACCTATCCACTGTGCTACCTTTACCTATCCACTGTGTGACCTTTACCTATCCACTTTGTTACCTTTACCTATCCACTGTGCTACCTTTACCTATCTACTGTGCTACCTTTACCTATCCACTGTGTTACCTTTACCTATCCACTGTCTGACCTTTACCTATCCACTGTGCTACCTTTACCTATCTACTGTGTGACCTTTACCTATCTATTGTGTTACCTTTACCTATCTACTGTGTTACCTTTACCTATCTACTGTGTTACCTTTACCTATCTACTGTGTGACTTTTTCGTATCTACTGTGCTACCTTTACCTATCCACTGTGTTACCATTACCTATCCACTGTGTTACCTTTACCTATCCACTGTGCTACCTTTACCTATCTACTGTGCTACCTTTACCTATCCACTGTGCTACCTTTACCTATCCACTGGGTTACCTTTACCTATCCACTGGGTTACCTTTACCTATCTACTGTGCTACCTTTACCTAACTACTGTGCTACCTTTACCTATCCACTGTGTTACCTTTACCTATCCACTGTGTTACCTTTACCTATCCACTGACTGTGCTACCTTTACCTATCCACTGTGTTACCTTTACCTATCCACTGTGTTACCTTTACCTATCCACTGTTCTACCTTTACCTATCCACTGTGCTACCTTTACATATCCACAGTGCTACCTTTACCTATCCACTGTGCTACATTTACCTATCCACTGTGCTACATTTACCTAACCACTGTGCTACATTTACCTATCCACTGTGCTAGAGCTCACAAAAAGCGCCCCAGCAGCGCCAGCAGGACGAGGGGGAGGATAAGGCCAAGTGCACGCTGGGTGTGTTGAGCTTTAGAATCCGTGTGAAGGAATACATGTGTGCACAGACTAGACTTTGCATTTGTCTTTCTGTCCACTTTCTTCCAATTCCCCACTCAATATGGCCCCCAGATATGATTGAAGGTAGAGTCCACATTTCAATCAGATGATCACTGAAGTATTGAACAGTAGCGGAGGCTATGACAATTTCACTGGACCTTGAGGCATAGCACACGGTATTGTGCCTTTTTAAACAAACCACACAGTCCTTAGCAACAGCCCTGCCTCACTTTCTGATTGTAATTTTTTTAAATTCCAGAAGCATGATGATGATGATGGCGATGGCGAAGTCGACGACGACGATGATGATGACGGAGATGATGATGATGATGATGATGATGATGATGATGATGATGATGATGATGATGATGATGATGATGATGATGATGATGATGATGGTTGCCTTGTTGACAACAACAACAACGATGATAACGATTATGATGACGAAGACGATGAAGGCGAAAACGATGATAATGATTTAATGTCGATCGATCACGATGATGAAAACGACAATTGTGTAGAAGATGAAGAAGAAGAAGAGAAAGATGAAGATGATGATGAAGATTATGATCGATAGATAGATAACTCAGTGCTTATAGGGGATGATGATGATGATGATGATGATGATGATGATGATGATGATGATGATGATGATGATGATGATGATGATGATGATGATGACGATATAAGGTTTTGATTGATTGATTTATTGTTGCTTTAGGTCCAGCGGACTCTTCCGAGCCAAATCAGGACCGGACAACCCCCGATCCGCATAAAAGATCTGCTGAAACAACCCCAGTGGGAAAATTGAATGCCCTCCACCGGCCAGTCACTTTACAATAAAGACATCCCACGCGGGGGACGGCTGAGGGTTGACCTCAACTACGCGAACACCCCGGTTACAAAAACAAAATAGAATACAAACATCATTATAAATCATCAATAAAACACATACATATAAAATGCCTATAGTGCTAAATAGTACAATCATAGGAAGCCCTAGTGACCACCCGGCAGAAAGCGTCCAACACTCCCAAGCTGATCCAACAGACCTCATACACAAACAAGGAGTCTTGTCCAGGAAGAGTTTTCAAGAAAAAAGGTAGGTCATTGATCTAGCGAAGAAGAAGATAGTATAGCAGAGTGAAGGACAGAGCAGGAATAGGAAAGAGTAAATGAGGAAGACAGCGACAGTGGGAATTTAAAGCACTAAATTTCCATAAAGTGGGGATACTATTTATACTGAAAACCCCCGGCACTCCAACGGGGGTACTGTTGCCGCAGTGAATCTGTCTTGCCGATAAAGGAAAGACAGGTTTTCAACTGTGGCTTTCACTGTTCCCTTTATAGGTTTGAACAATCTACAGTGGCAAGATTGCTCATGACCCCAAGGGGTACGATATAAGGATGATGATGATGATGATGATGATGATGATGATGATGATGATGATGATGATGATGATGATGATGATGATGATGATGATGATGATTATGATGAAGCATACAGAAAATGCGTTAGTTAATTAAGAAGTACGGTCGATAGCCGTGGTGTAACATGCTGTTAGTAGCTTGGTCATCAGGAGACCAGTCTGCAAGTTGGACGGTGAAAGAAGGCAAATTTGCATATTTTTGTCATCCTTTAAATTGTCATCGTCATCATCATCGTCACCGTCATCATCATAATCCATCAATGACCATCAATCCTCCATCAATCCATCAATCAATCATCCATCATCATCATCATCGTCGTCTCTGTTGTTGTGTTGCGAGTCTACAGCAATTACTGAATTAGCCTCCAATGGCAGTGGGAAGTAATTTCCATGCAGACGAAGAGGAAGGATTGGCGTCATCGCCACAATAGGAATGAATGGGGCATAGCAAAACCAAGAGAAAGATTAGCAGTTTGTCCAAAGTGCTGTGTTGACTGGCCCTAAGGTCCCAGATTGCGTGTGTAATGGGGCGACTATACTGACGCATTTACAATACAGCCTGGTCAATACCGCTCCCTGGCAAACTTCACTGGCTGCCGGCGAGTAATGGATTTGGAACAATAAAACGTCAATACCACCTTCCAGCAGTCCAGAAAAACATGAAGAAAGAAGAGGAAGATTATCAAGGGGTAAATATCACGGACCTTGACTGTTTCAGTCCCGGGAACTTTACACTGAAAATGTTCTTCGTGAGAGAAAACTAGCCATCACACATTCAGCATCAAAGATACTTTTCACATTGGTAATGAGTGTTGCTCCACTAAAAAACAAGAAGATCATACCAACATATAGCCTTTAGCAAACCAAGGGTTTTGAAATAAATACATAAAATAGTTTGGTTTTGTGGCAGCTGAGCCTAAAGCCCTCACAAACAAGCTGGGACTGACCAAATGTAGCATAACAACAACAACAACAACAACAACAACAACAATAATAATAATAATAATAATAATAATAATAATAATAATAATAATAATAATAATAATAATAATAATAATAATAATAATAATAATAATAACAATTTATTTTATAACGCGCAATATCAAGCATGAAGTCCGCTCAAAGCGCAACATTCATTCATACAGACGCAATGTATAATGACAATGCATTTCAATAAATCTATAATTAAATCGTTTAAAGAAAGAACATACAGAATCAGAATCTTTATTGTCCCCGTGAAAACACAAGGAAATGTGTGTGCGGCGTACACTTCATCAACATAACGGTACAAAAGCAACAAGACACAAAAGACTTCAGGGTTTAAAACAAGCACACTACACAGGACATACACACACACACACACACACAAACAAGCACACCCACACACACGTAATAAACTGAACAAGTATATGACAAACATGTCACCATAAAGAGACGCTTTGTACAGTAACAATAAGAAAAGGTAATGAGTATTCAGCACCATACAACTACCACTACCCACACACACATCGATCAACACACATACAAACCACATACACACATTTAAACTCTAACACACACACGCGCGCACAGTAGCACAATGATATAACATAACAACCCATCTACTGTTCTCCTAGACCAACAGCACCGCAGGCTGGCAGGTCAACCAAGTTCCAGCCAGCCACAGACCGAATCGCAAGATTAAGACATAGTCTATACTTTGAGAAGAGAAAGGTTATGGCGGTTTTCTGGAAGCGTGAAATCTTAAAGCGTGAAAAACATGTGCCTTGGCAGACGACATTTCTTCCCACTTTTACCCGTCATCCCCCGCTCCTCCCCTTTAACCCTCCCTCCCACCTCCTCCCTCTCTCTCTCTCTCTCTCTCTCTCTCTCTCTCTCTCTCTCTCTCTCTCTCTCTCTCTCTCTCTCTCTCTCTGTGTTAGAACTCATAAACGTGCAATTAAAACGGTTATTCTTACAAATAAAATCTCTTCGAATGATTACGAACAGATCAACATACTACCTCTTGCCAACATATGAAAATTTAATAAAGGAAATTTCATGCACAAGATCCTTTTTGGTAATGCACCCCCTTATCTTTCTTCTTTTATTTTTGTAGAAAAACTGCCAGATTTTCTACCAAACTAAATATCCCATTTCCAAGAATTTATCTGTTTAAAACCGGTCTGTTATATTCAGGTTCTACTTGATGGAATAACTTTCCAGAAGTGCTCCGAAGTGCAATCACTAAATACAAATCTTTTACAACATACAAGAAATATTATTGATTAATTAGCTACTTAATTAGAGTTATATATTAATAACATTCATTAGATTCTTTTAAATAAAAGTATGTATGTGTGTGTGTGTGAGTTCGCGCGTATGTGCATGTGTGCACAGATCTTGATTATATTGTTAGGCTACATGATGATGTTATTGTTATAAAGTTATTTTGTTATACTAATTATTATTGTTACAAGCTCCAAGGGCAAGATGTAAAAAAGCACACCCAGTGCTGGCTCTTTACCCTTGTTAAATAAAAATGTTATCTTATCTTACCCACCCACCCCCTCTTCCATCCCTCTCTATCTCTTTCTCATTCCTCTTCTCCATGTGCGTGCACGCGAGGGCATGTGCTTATTCAGGAGTGTGTGCGAGCGCATTTAAAACAAGTTGTCGGATATTGCAGTGGTTGGAGCACTCGCTACTGTGTCGAAAGTGAAGCACCGTCCGGTGCGGTTAGCACTTGGATGGGTGACCGCTAAGGTGTGAAGCGACAAACAACAACGCCCCCAGTTGACTCAACTGTGATTGAGTACCTACTCTCTTGAGGGTGGGGAAGGTAAAGCAGCGAGGGAGAGAGTTGGGCATCACCCTCATTACGCTGGCCCAAGATAAGTGTGATCTCCAACATCACGCTCCCCTACGGCCACAAGGCTATGGGACTACCTTTACCTTTTTTTTTTTTTTTACAACAAAACATTACGCCAGATTTAATTAAACTCACATGGTTTAGGAGCTGTGTAAGTGTGTACACCGTTCATTCTTTAGGGTGTGTCTTCATGAAGGCGATGGTCTTTTTTACCTTTACCTGAATTTACCTGAGTGGCCACTGAGCGCGGCCGACGGGGTAGGAAGTTTGAGAACTTATTTTAACCCCCTTAACTGTCTATCATGGCGGTTTTTGAACTGGTTGACGGTTTCAGCTTCAACAATTGATTGTTTCAGTGCATTCCATGGGTTCACAACTCTTTGTGAAAAAAAGTTCTTTCTGAGATTCAGTCTAGACCTATCTTGTACTAACAGTTCCAATACTACGTCTAGCTGACAGTCACACTCTTCACTGCCTAGTTCCTTAACACTTACACTTTGTTCCTTCCTGGTTGACGTCCAGTTTCTTCTTGCTCTATCGATCACCTCATAATTCATGTTGGGTATTGTATTGATTCAACGTCAGTTTACGGACCAGTACCGGCATACAACTGATGATAATTACGTCACAACTTAGTACCGTCGCCGGAACTATAGGCGACTAACTTGAGCAAAAGGAAAAAGTTACAAAACTATCACGGAATAGGATTGTTTTTAGATAGTGCACTTTCCAGCTGAAAAGGTTTCTCAAGGCGCAGACAAATACTAGCAGAATTAACGTGGGAAATAGGTTAATCAGTGGACCAATATGACCTCCTGTTGTCCTAAAGCTAGGGTATCCGTGCTCGTCATTTTTGACCTTCACGGCTATTTGGCTATCGTTATTATTTATATCGGACAGTATCCTTTCAGGGCGGTGGTTTGTTGTGTTGGTTGTGTAGTGTGTACATCACAGTTCAGCTGTACATCGGGCGACTTTAAGCTAATTAGACACGCTTAGGGCGTGACAACACGCTGATCGAGTCCCAATAAAGTCAAAAAGGAGTTATTTAAAATAGAAAAGTGTTATTTGACTAAAAATTTTCCACCCTTTTCACTCCTCCACATTCTTCATCTTCTTTCACCTCCTTCTTTCCCTCCCCTACTTCTACTTCGTCTTCCTTCTCTTTCTTCGTAGATTGTTCCTCCCTTCTTCTTGTTCAGCCACTGCCTACTCCCGTAGTGTAGTCTGTCCACTTAGCTAAAGCGCCAGCCGTCAACGTATGTTGAAGTCAAACAGACCACTGTTTTCATTACAATAACGCTTAATTGGATGGTGTATGCAAAACAGGAAATTGATCTCAATTAATTTGCGTTAGTCCGTTAATTGATAATTGAAGTTAATTACGAAAAAAAAAATATTGACTCGAATGATTTGCGACCATTTCACTAATCAACTGCGGCACCAATTGAGACTGCCTCGTTAATTGTAAACAATACATGGCCCATATGCTAAGTGTGTCAAGTTTAGTTAACATTTAGACCCACCTTATCCCGACTTAAACACGTCGAATGTCAACACTCTAATGCATCTCATTAACTACAATGCGGAGATTGGGAAAACTAACTCTAAATTATAACAAAGACCTCAACAATATTATATAGATAGATAGATAGATAGATAGATAGATAGATAGATAGATAGATAGATAGATAGATAGATAGATAGATAGATAGATAGATATGTATACCAACACATAGCAAAAAAGACACACAGGCAAACATGCTCAGACGCAAATACACACACACACACACACACACCCCCCCCCCCCCCAAAAACACACAGTCTACATGCACAGGCTCGCACGCAAACATACACACTTCTGAAGGCCTGCACACACACACACACACACACACACACACACACCACACAAACACGCACACACCCACATACACAAAGGCCTATACACAAACCCTGGGGAAAAATACCTAGTTATATAGCTTAGATTACAAGATGATAGTATACTATTGTGTACAATGTTTAAATATTGTTAAAGGCTAAATATTATATATATTTTGTATACTAAAGATTGTAACGGAATTGTGTGTACAAGTTCACATCTTGTCACAGTGACTCACTGTACAAGCTGACGCCACTGCGGTGTCCTAATGCGGATGATCAGCCAACTTACACACGGACTTCAAACTTTACACCCAAGCAACCATTATTTAGCAAAGTTTCACCACAGACAAGCAAAAGTAATAATTGCATACAAATCATGTTTGCAATGGGCACATACAGTAATGCAGGAACCGGCGTAATAATTCATTGTCAAAGGCCGGAAGTTATTCAATCTAGGCCTATTGTCTGCTTATCAAACAATGCACGATACGCTAGTCAACAAAACGTCGCTATGTTACCGACAAAACTAAAAAAATAATTATTCAGAAAAATATTTCGAATATTAATCTTTAACACTCAGTTAAATTTCAATTCGGATGGCATCAAAATTGTACTCACCATGCTGGATTTTGAAATATGTCTTGCTGATGACAGGCCTGTTCTTGACTGTCGCAAGCTGAGATTGAGGAGAGAGAGGCGCGGTACAGTTTTCTGTAATCCACGGCGAGCTATGATTATACCGGCGACGTCGAGCGTGTTCTGCGTGAGGATGATGGTGGTGGTGGTGGTGGTCGTCCGTTATTGGTGTTGTTGTTCTTGGTCGATGGATGTTTAACGCAGTGTACTGCAGCAGCAACCTCTGCCAAACGCTGACTGTGTACATATACTCTAGAGGGGGAAATCGGCTACCCAAAACTAATTGTTATAGAAGCAAAACTTAGTGCATCGGGTAGAGAATAATTGTGTTAGCTTATGGTTCAAAATCGGCCCACAGGAACGTAGGGGAAATATATTAAAATAATTTTTGCAAATCGTTATTTTCCATGTTTGACGCTGTTCGTTTACCACACATCGCACTGCATGCATTCCACAAAAGTGGGTCGCAGGTGCCGTCATTCTGACCTTTGACACCTTTGTTTTACCGAACTGGCGGTGTTTAGAGAACAATAGGTTTGAATGTATGGTAAGCGAAACAATCTCAAAATTTTGTATACATTATTTTTTTTTTCTATTTAGTCTTTTGTCGATATGCTCAGAGAATTCATTTCTTAGATTTTTAAAAAAAATACATTTTGTCATCAGGGTTTCTGAAGTATAAATGTATAATAGGCGAAACAATGTAATGATTATATATTTTTTCTCTCTCCTTTTTACGATTTAGTATTATTTCAATATGCTCAGATCAGAGAATTCATTTCTTAGATTTTATAGTATATATATTTTGTTACCAGGGCTACTTAAACGTGAATGTATGGTAGGCAAAACAATGTCAAAATTTTATATACATTAATTTTTTTAATTATTATTATTATTATTATTTACGATTTAGTCTTATATAGATAAGCTCAAAGAATTCAGTTATTAGATTGTTTAGTAATAATTGTCACCAGGGTTTCTGAAGCTGTATGCGGCATTTGCCGAAAATCAAGGAACCAAGATGACGCCATCATTTATCCGACCAAAAAAAGAATTTCTAGTATTTTGCTTGCTAGAAAAAACAAGTGGAGATTCATTAGAGATCACTGAGGGTGACTTTGTCGCAACTATACTAACAAAAAAGTATAAAGACATACATGAACAACATTAGTTCAGAATCAAGTTCACGGTCTAGTAGGTCAAGCACAGCGCAGTTTGATTTCAAGAACAGCTGTTTGTTTTGTTCAAAAACTGTAGACAAAACTGAAAAAGGCGTCTACAACCAAAAGATGAGTGGTATACAGTTCGAACATTAGAATATAAAGAAACTCTTCACATGGCTTGTGCAAAGCGCAGTAATGATGACTGGGCACAAAAGGTCACTGCAAGACTGGAACTTGTTAATGATTTAGTTGCTACAGATGCAGTGTATCACAAAGATTGTAATAGTCGATTTCAGTCATTGAAGAGACCTCGGGAAACTGCTTCAGATCAGCAGAATCAGCAAGCAAAACGTTGCCGCCGAAAAAAAATTAAACCTTGGCTGAGGCCTTTCAGAAAGTTGAGCGTTTTCTTGAAGAAAATGACGATGAACAGATAACTAATAATGATCTCAATGGAGGGGATGAAGCATACAGCCATCCCAAGATGAAACACGAATTAAAGAAACTTTGGCGATGACGTTATATTCACATGACTGTGTGGATGGGAAGGCTAACGTTGTTACGTGCAAAAAAAACTGCATCTTCTATTCTGCACTCGTTTTATGCCAGACAAGGTAACGACGAGGAGGCCCAGAGGATACAAGGAAATAACAAGTCATGAATCTGGCCACCAGGCAGTCGAATAAAGGGGTCGGAGCACCCGTCAACATCAACGCACAGCTGCTATTTCAACGGTTTATTATTGCATCACAAGGTCAAATGAGCGGGGAAGAACAAGAAATATTCAAACACGAGCTATGCAGTTATCCATCATCTTTGTTTGAATCTCCAGAAATAATGAGACTACCAAACAAGGCATCACTGGCCGATGAGCTGTGGAAGATGGTGTCTGAACCTCCCATGTGTTCTCTACCCCGTGACCTCCAGTATGTTGTGGACGGAGGTTCCTTACTACAACGAGTACAAGCACCCTGGAAGCGGTGCTCCACATTCCAAAGCATTATTGACTTTTAAGTCAGTTATGTAAATAGCCAATATCCCCATGCCGTGGTAGTCTTTGATGGATATGGGTCTGGACCCTCAACCAAGCATATGACTTATATAAGACGCACAAAAGGAATGAAAGGAGTACCGGTTCATTTTACTCCTGACATGGCCCTGCTGTCTACTAAGGAAGTATTTCTTGCACACAAGGAGAACAAGCAGAGATTTATTTCTCTCCTTGGTTCATGCTTGGAGCGGACATGCACAGTCATATAAGCGAAGTCAGACGCTGACTTGCAGATTGTCCTGGCAGCTCAACAGGCAGCTAAACACAAGAGCGCGGCCGTGGTAGGTGAAGACACGGACCTGTTAGTGTTGTTGATATATTACCTGTGTGCCGAAGACCATGATGTCTACTTCTATTCAGACAAACAACAGCAAAAGAAGAAAGTGTGGGACATAAAACGACTTGTTGATGTCCTTTGGTTCCCGCTACGTCATCTCATGTTAGTTCTGCAGGCCATTACAGGTTGTGACATCACGTCCAGGTCCTTTGGCATTGGCAAGGCTGTAGATCTCACAAAATTGAGGTCCAGCACCTGCTTTTAAAAGGCTGCCAAAACTTTTCTGGAGCCATCTTCAGTGACAGAAGTAGAAGCAGCAGGAGAGACAGCCCTTGTACTCCTATATGGTGGCAAAGAACATGATAGAATAGACGAACTGAGGTATCGCACCTTCTGTAGGAAAGTGGCCCTTGGAACAACCTTTGTTCAGGTGAATACGCTGCACCCAACGTCTGCGGCTGCACGATTTCACAGTCATCGCGTCTACTGGCAAGTACAAGAGTGAATGCGCAAGCAGCAGGACGCATGCCCAACAACATGTGGATGGAAGCTGTAGGGCAGCATGCTACTGCCAGGTACAACCCTGCTTCCTGCTGCTCTACCAAAGCTGCTGAAGATAATCCGATGCTCATGCTCGGGAAATTGTGATGCCCAATCCCGGTGTTCATGCAGGAGATACAGGCTTTTTTGTTCTCCTGCCTGCAAGGAGTGCAGGGGTCTTAGCTGCTGCAACACTCCCCCACCCCATCCCGATGAAGTGTAGCAGGATTGGAGCACAAATGTTCAGTCATCCTTGTGTGGTTTTGCGTTATCATATTAAGTTAAAGAAACTGACTACATAGTACAATGGTTTGCAGTGTAATTAATATGTTCATATTGTTCACTGTTTATTATTTTATCTGTTGTCTCATAGAGCATATACATAACTTTCTACATCATTAACTTTAACCAATTAAAAGTATCGTTAATTATTATAACGTTTTCGACAATGCATTTTTATTACCTTTCAAACGAGGTGCTACTTGATAGGGTTCTAACGATTTTTGTGGACAGTGACCTTGACGGTGACCTTTAAATAGCCCCTAAAAAGTATGCCGCGCACCAACTGTGTCCGATTTTTTATGGGAAGTAGCGACTGATCGTGCCGTCATAATGCAGTGAAAATCTTTTCTATAACAATTTGTTTAGGGTCATAGCATATTTTTTTCTAGGTCCCCCAGGCTAATAGGACTTTCCCCGTAAATAAACGTGATAGATAACCAAACAACGTGACAACCACATACGACAAGGAAATAGAAGCTTGAAAGGGCAAATGTTATAACATAACGACTTAAAAATCCGATACTTGGTAGTGTGATGCATTTAATTCTGTTTATAAATCACATCCCTGCTTGCTACCATTGATCATGGCATATGAATTCTTTTAAATGAGTCTGAGGTCTAGAAAAAAAAATGCGGAAAACACTAAACAAATGCCTCATTAGCGTTAAGAGAGGAATGTTTATATATTCACACTTGTTTGTTGATATATATAAACCATGACTAACGAACTTTAAAAAATCATTCTTTTTTGTGTCCAATATTTACAAAATAAACGTCACCCGAGCGTTAGCTATAGCAACAAATGGCTTTTTATTTCTTAGAATACTGGCACATGAGAACCAAACACAAAGGCAGCAGAGCTTGACCAACAAACCCCATTGTGTTGCTGTGGCTTAGCCAAGGGAATCAATGTGCCTGTAGTCTGAAGTGACGCTCAATGACTGTATAGCGAAGCCACTGACGTCATCAGGGATCTCAATGAATTTTAAGCTGCTTACTTGGCCGTCGGAGACCTTTCACTTCAATAATGTAAATTAATAAACTCTTCTATGGTCATACTGTCCATCATGCAAACGTTTGACAAATTTACCTCGCTTTGACCAAGCACAATAAGAACAAGAACAAGAAGGATGAGGAGGAGAAGAAGAAGAAGTAAGAAGAAGAAGAAGAACAATGATGATGATGATGATGATGATGATGATGATGATGATGATGAGGAGGAGGAGGAGGAGGAGGAGGAGGAGGAGAAGGAGGAGGAGGAGGAACAAATGGAAACCTGCACGTAGCGTGGAACAGTCTTCAGCCTGGCCAGGCCCAGGGGCTGTGGCAAGACGTCCTTTGATATTTGAACGATAATCACGCCTTATTAGGTTCACCCTCAGCTAAACCGAGCTTCCAGAACTCACCCGACCACCTTCTCACCTCCTGTTCAGAAGAAGAAAGGATTGCTCCATCCAGATTGCTATGTTGGTATCGGACGTGCCGATCGCTACGCAAAAGCACTTGCCATCGTATTTCTGTTATTGAATTCTTTAATTAATTCTTTAAATAATTAATTATAATTTATGTTCCCCTATTTGTGATTTTAGACGATACGCTCTTTCTCACGCATGGACAAGGTATAGAAACATAGATGGACAATTAATTTAACAATTTAAAATTGAACTACAACCGTAACAAGTAACATGACTAAAATTACTGCTTCTATCATATCAGTCTGGTGCTTGGTGCTGCGTTTTATGGGCGGATTTACGCATAGGTTTCGGTTTTGGATGAGTTGGTGGGTCTTATCTCCCCTTGTCATAAATGGAACTGCGCTGCGACTGTCGTGCTTTCACAAAGTTCGTCCGCTTTGTGGACAACGTCAAATCAAAGTCAGTCTTTATGCATGAAGGGCGACAACATCAGGATCAACTCAGAGGATCCAGAGTGATTTCCCTTTCATTCCCCAGCACAAGCAATGTTGACATTTACCACGTGTGCTGTGTCTAATGCTTTCTTGGAACTCTGCAGCGAAGAGTTAATATAGCGCGATTATCCATTCAAGAAATTAACTGAAAGCGTATTTCTCCCTTTGACTCTCCTTAGAATAACCCATTGAACAACGATAGCATTTTGATGACTGCTCATTTCCCACGTTCCTAACCTTAGCAGCCAGATTCTATTTCCTTAGTGCAGTGTCAAAAGTCTGGAAGTCTTCTTCAGAGGTGGAGACACTCTGGATGACATCCAGGCCCTTAGCTGGAAGGCAGAGAGAGCATGGGAGACGTTCAGAGTTAGACCCCGCTACAAAGGACGTCAGATTTGTAAACCCAGGAAACCTCTTCAACATGTCCTGGGGATTGTGTGCAAGCTCCTCCTCTTCCTCCTCATTCTCCTCTTCCTCCTTCTCCTCTTCCTACTTCTCCTCTTTTAGTTCTTCAAGTTAAACGTTTAAACTATAAACCCTGTAATAGGAAGATGAATTGGACCAGGAGTGTGGAGGACGCACCCCTTATCTTACTCCTTGGTTTTTTTGTCTAGGAAATCTACCAGATTTTCTAACAAACTAAATATCCCATTTCCAAGAATTGATCTGTTTAAAACCAGGATTGTGGATTATGACATGATAGAATGTTTGTGTGGTGTGTTTAACACCAGGGTTGTGGATTATGACACGATGGAATGTTTGTGTGGTGTGAGTGATCTGTTTAAAACCAGGATTGTGGATTATGACATGATGGAATGTTTGTGTGGTGTCAATCATCTGTTTAACACCAGGATTGTGGATTATAACATGATAGAATGTTTGTGTGGTGTGTTTAAAACCAGGGTTGTGGATTATGACACGATGGAATGTTTGTGTGGTGTGAGTGATCTGTTTAAAACCAGGATTGTGGATTATGACATGATAGAATGTTTGTGTGGTGTCAATCATCTGTTTAACACCAGGATTGTGGATTATGACATGATAGAATGTTTGTGTGGTGTGTTTAACACCAGGGTTGTGGATTATGACACGATGGAATGTTTGTGTGGTGTGAGTGATCTGTTTAAAACCAGGATTGTGGATTATGACATGATAGAATGTTTGTGTGGTGTGTTTAACACCAGGATTGTGGATTATGACATGATGGAATGTTTGTGTGGTGTGTTAAAAACCAGGATTGTGGATTATGACATGGTGGAACGTTTGTGTGGTGTGTGTTAAAAACCAGGATTGTGGATTATGACATGATAGAATGGTTGTGTGGTGTGTTTAACACCAGGATTGTGGATTATGACATGATGGAACGTTTGTGTGGTTTCAATCATCTGTATAAAACCAGGATTGTGGATTATGACATGATGGAACGTTTGTGTGGTGTCAATCATCTGTTTAAAACCAGGATTGTGGTTTATGACATGATGGAACATTTGTGTGGTGTCAATCAGTCAATTAATTATTCAATCAAGCATTCCGTTGATTGTCTTTTCACAACAACGTGATATTAGGCAATAGATAATTCTAAACCTTAATGTAAACAAACAATAAAATAGTAAAATTTACAGCAGTGAGAACAACTGCGTTATCATTATGCACAACATCATGTACGACGGCACTTGATAAGATTTAGTGAAGGTCTTTTTCTACAAAAATTATGCTTTTTTGTAACTACAAAGGTCTTAAAATTGGACAATCTAGCATCAAATGACGAATTGTAATTTCTTCTGGGCACATGTATGTAATGCCTTTAGAAAACTTAGCATTACAAACGTTTAGGCGTAGTTTGTATATTAATCGAAACACATTTCTCGAGCCTCGCACAATATTTCTATTGCAAACATTAATATAGGCATAATTCTTTAAAAGAAACAAATATTCATGTTGAGCCATATTTATTTTGGAAGTATAAAGAATCATATTTGTCTGCTCCTCGTTTCGCTAAGCTATCAAAAATTTCATTAACGAAAATGCCAACGTGCGATGGAACCCAGCAAAATACAATTCCTGTGCCTCTTGCTAAGATATCGGATCACATATAGAAAATCCATTCTTTATTTACATTTCCAGTTTTGTAAAGAATAAAGTACAGATTTGATGTCGACACAAATTAAAATGTAATAAATGGTGCAGTCCTCCATAACAGCGCCACCGCAAACTGGTTCAGAACAACAATCGGTGTGCGTCAAGGATGCCTACTCTCTCCAACACTCTTCAACATCTTCCTAGAGCGCATCATGTCAGATGCCCTTACAGATCAAGAAGGCACAGTCAGCATAGCGGGTAGAGCAATCTCCAACCTTCGTTTTGCGGATGACATTGATGGATTGGCTGGAGAGGAACAAGAACTTGAACAGCTGGTACAGAGACTTGACACCATCTCCAGAGCTTATGGAATAGAAATAAGTGCAGAGAAGACCAAAATGATTACCAACAACACCAATGGCATTAACACGGACATCAAAGTCCCAGGCCAATCCCTCAACACAGTGCATAGCTTCAAATATTTAGGAGCCATTGTATAAGACAATGGATCCCGACAGGAAGTCCTCTCCAAGATCGCACAAACAACTGCTGCCCTGACAAGGTTGAAGCCCATTTGGAATGACAAGACCTTCAGTCTACATTCCAAGATAAGGCTGCTCCGCTCCCTTGTCATCTCTATCTTCCTATACGCTTGCGAAACATGGACCCCTCAGCAGATCTACAACGAAGAATACAAAGCATGGAGATGAGGTGCTACATAAGACTTCTGGGCATTTCCTCTAACCAGCACATCACCAACGACGAAGTCCGACAGACCATCACAGAAGCCATTGGACAACACGATGATCTGCTCACAGTGGTGAAGAAACGGAAAGTCCGATAGTATGGCCACGTCACCAGATCATCAGGCCTTGCAAAGACAATCCTGCAAGGCACAGTG
The DNA here is from genome assembly GCA_036898135.1 of Oncomelania hupensis. NCBI lineage: Eukaryota > Metazoa > Mollusca > Gastropoda > Littorinimorpha > Pomatiopsidae > Oncomelania > Oncomelania hupensis. The sequence continues at coordinate 82,421,176 of CM072513.1, forward strand.
CAAGGAGGTAGAAGAAGAGGGAGACGGCAAAAGAGGTGGGAGGACAACATTCGAGAATGGACTGGTTTGACACTGAGCGAAGCCATCAGGGTTGCTGAGGACAGAGAAAGATGGAGTACGCTGGTTAAACGATCATCTGTGGTGCCTCAACGACTTCCGAGTTACGGGTTAGGATAGGATAGGGATAGGAAATATCCCTTGGAATATCTAGAATACATTCCATCGCCATTAAAATTGCAAATAATTCGCAGGTAAAACCTGATGACCGTCCAAGTTAACTATGACTTTTTGAAGGTATTGAAGGTATGTAAAATCCAGCTCCACTTTCGGCAGGCTCAATAACGCTGCCGTCAGTAAAAATGTTCAGTTCCTGAGTATAGTTAGTGTTAAGATGTTCTTGAACATCTTTCTTGAGGACATTGTCATTTTCATGTTCCCTTAAATCGGTAAAAACAACATCAAAGTCAGCTTGCAAATGTTCCCATGGTGGAATTCTAGGAATTGAAGGCTGGATAGGTGTACTGTATAAATTTATATTACACGCTGACAGAATATCTTTTGCATAGTCTAGTGTTGTCTGAGTATACCTGCTGTGTTGATTTTGGGATACCGGTCTTTGGAAAAATGAATTAACTCATCCTTTTACGGAGTTTTCTACAAAGACTTCGCACTACATATTTAGCTGTTGCTAATCTACGTTGCTCTGACAACGACAATAATCCTGTAATAATTGTGTGGTGTTTCGACCTATGAATTCGTGGTTAATTCATTTGACCTCTTCTCCTCCTCCTTCACCTTTTCCTTCATTTAAGGTGTCATTTCAGTTCTTCTAGGGTGTTTTGTGTATAGGTGCGTGTGAGTGTGTGTGTGTATTTGTGTGTGTGTGTGTGTGTGAGAGAGAGAGACACTGCCCTACTCAGGAAAGTATAGGGAAAACATTAATTGTGATGTTTGTATGCTATTGTATGATGATGTAATATTGCCAACGTTTTTCATCATTCTCCTCCACCGTTTTTATCCGTCCTCCTTCTACTTCTTCGGCCCCCTCTTCCGTGTTTAGTTGTTTTGCTCATTACACAACTTAAACGTCGATGGTTGCCTACCGTACCTTGTGCCTAATCAATGACCGTGTGTGTGTGTGTGTGTGTGTGTGTGTGTGTGTGTGTGTGTGTGTATGTATGTGTGTGTGTGTGTGTGTGTGCTGTGTTGTGTCACGTGACAACCGCAATGCGACAAACAAGTCTTAAAGTGTTGATCGTTACGTGTGGCGTCATCTGCTTGTTTCGGCATTTTGTATGCCGCAGTGGGTGGCAGTGTTCGTGATCGTGCAACACTTCTTTACAGTGGTAAAGCCCTGCCGTAGATCAGTACCACACTGCCGTAGATCACACGACATTGCCCTATAGCACCCAACCTTGCCGTAATAGTACCACACTGCCGTACAGCAGTACAGCAATCAACTTGTATATTTAAATCACTACCCTACTGTGCAGTCATTTTCTTGTTATCGAACTTGGCAGTCGTAGTATTCTGTTTTGCACTAAAAGTGTACTACATTGCCATACCTGAACAGTTTGTCGCATGTAAATTCGGTTCTATTGGACGATTCTGCAGTTGCAGCTGCCGTCTGTGCGGCATTCAGAATTTGTCGTGCATTTCATTCATAAACTTGCAAGATACTGCCGCGTGCCGCATTGCCCTAATCGGGAGATAATGTCGCACAATGCTAAATTATCTTCTTTTTTTTTCCTTTCGGTTCAGCACTGCCCGCTGGTATCTGACGACTATATAGGCAAAGATAGTGTGCAATTATAATTCTAGTCCTTATTATACGGTCGTAATCTGTGAAGTACGGCGCACCTAAACAGTTAGGCTTAATTACCCTAATAATAGAATTCGGGATTTCTTCGAGTGGGAGGGGAGGAGGGAGGAGAGGAAAGTAGTTAAATGTGTCGTCCTGCATAAGATACTTTTTTAAAAAAATCGTTCTTAAAAAGCGCTTTTCCAGTTTAAGAGCTGCTCAAGGCGCTGTCCTAGTTAGGATTTAATTCAAGCCGTTCACCGTGTGACACCCCAGGGGTGGAATTCATGGCCAGTTAAATTATAGGCGATGGTTAACGTTACCAACATTGGTTTTGTAACCAACAATGGTATCGTTAACCATCGTTTAGCAGATCGCTATTCATGAGCGAGTGTCCACGCATTGTTACTTAACCAAGGCTATTTTTGGGCTGTGCGGGAATATCCGTAAGGGGGCATAATTCAAGCAGCTGTTTTCCTTCTTTCGTCAACAAAATAGGCCTATAAACCCATCGGAATCGTGCAGCCGCACGATTAAAGTCTGGCAATGGTGGCGTGATTAGCAAGCCTACCGACAGCATGCTGGATATCATAGTGAGCAAGGAGAGCGAGCTTTTTGTTGGGGTGAAAGGAGAGAAATCACTTTTGATCACTTTGTAGTTTGTAATGTTAGGCCTACATTTTGTTTTTAGACTGAGGTGTCAATTTCTGCCGTTTCTGGGTAGTTTGGAACTTGAAATGTTGTCTTTATTTCGTAGGGTTGCATTACCCTACGAGTATAAACTATACAGATACACAATAAGCCTACACATCACCAGTCAAAATCCAACAACAATATTTTAATAATAATAATATTAACCCGTTTTATTAATATGACAGATTATTAAAGGTGCCAGAGGCATAAAAACAAAGAGTGAGACACACATGTAAAAGTGGTGACAAAACGCCTTGCCGATCACACAGTTTCAGTCTGTCTACCGCGTTCGTTAACGTGATGATATCATGCCGACGAAAACGAAATTTTGATACCAGTTCCACATCATCAAATTTGTCAAGTGGATTACTTCTGTCGCGAAATACTCTCTCTCTCCTCGGAGCTCGTCTCTGTCGAAGTTGCCACCAAACGATGGCCGCCATTTTTAACCAGTGTTCCATTGGTTATCGGGTGGTGCCCCCTCCGTTAAAATAACCATGGTTAGCAACCGTCGTTAACTCTGCTAAGGCCTCATGAATTTAAAATTTCCAGCTTAACCAACGTCGTTAATTTTACCAACATTGGTTAAGCCTTAACCAACGGTCATGAATACCACCCCTAGCCACTGAGCTCAATCCTGAGCAAACCGAGCATGGGGAGAAGGACCTAGTGCTTACTGGGGGTATTTTAAAAGGCTGGCACTCACCCATCTAGGACATAAGCGTTAGGATCTTTAAAGTCCGTGAGATGGAATGCTTGAGTAGACCTCGGTTTAAACTCTTATCCGAAGAAATGTGTCAGTCAGCCGAACGGGGAAACAGTGGGCTGTAGATCAGTATAGGGACATTGGCGTTGTTTTAGGACACACCGCAGTCATTCACATATCAGTGACTGGTGAAGTAGACGACTGAACTGATGACATACAGTAGTTCTGAAATCAGTGACGCTCTGCCCGTGTCGCAGTGTTCTAGATAATCATAGGACATAACCGCATTGTTGTGCATCATACCACTGCAGTACACTATCGACGTTGTGTCCACAAACGGCAAATACGACAAAAGCCCAAACTAGCATTTTTTGCTCTGTCGTGTAGGTTCCAGTTCTTGTTTTTAACATTACCTGTCACTGATGCTACTTTTATATGACGGCCCACTAGAGCCAAAACCTGATAATTACAAATATCATGAGACAATTACAAATATCATGCAATAATTACAATTATCAAGGGATACTTACAATTATCATTGAAAATATATATATATCTTCGTGTGATCATGTTTAATTTTCAGTTTTAGCTCTAGCAATCCATCTTGAAATGCGACAAAATCGAAATTTGTAATTATCACATAATAATTACAATTGTCACTTCATTATTACAATTACGTGATCACGCTTAATTCTGACTAAGGCGGCTTACTAGCGCCAAAACGTGCATTTACAGGTATCATTGATAAAAGTAATTAACACGTGGTCTGTGTAATTCACACTATGATTAGCGCCAAAACTAGATAATTGCACATATCATGTGATAATTACAAATATCATGTGATAATTACAAATATCATGTGATAATTACAAATATCATGAAATAATTAAAAATATCAACGACATATTTACAATTAACACGTTAAAATTGTAATTATCAAGTGGAAATTACAATTTTCGGTTTTGGCCCATTTCAAGACGGTTTGCTAGAGTCAAAACTGAACATTAAACATGATCAAGCGAAGATTTTTTTTTTTAAAAAAGATAATTGTAATTATCCCTTGATAATTGTAATATTCCTATATTTGTAATTATCTCATGATATTTGTAATTATCAGCTTTTGGCGCTAGAAAGGCGTGGCAAATACGGATAATTATTAAATAACACTGTGGATTACCGGTATCTCTGTAAATTACACAAAACACGTGTTAATTTCAATTTTCTCGTGAGAATGGTAACTCTCGGTTTTGGGAGGACAACATTCGAGAATGGACTGGTTGATTGACACTGAGCGAAACAATCAGTGTTGCTGAGGACAGGGAAAGATGGAGTACGCTGGTTAAACGATCATCTGTGGTGCCCCTACGACCTCCGAGTTAGGGGATAGGATAGGATAGAATAGGAAGCCGTCATACCTTTAGAGCCGGTCTTTTCAAAACAAACGATCGGATTTTTTTTTTCAAAATGCCCGTATAGGCCGCCAACAACAGCTCTCCGGAGTCTTCTGTCCAATGCCATTCTTTCTAACTGACTCCAGGTGTAGCCCATCTTGGTAGTGTCGGCCTCGAGGTCGCGTCGCCAGGTGTTCCTTGGGCGGCCTCTTTTTCGCTTTCCCTGGGGGTTCCACTTCAGCGCCTGCCAGGTGACGTTTGTTGCTGGTTTGCGTAGGGTATGCCCTATCCAGCCCCATCTCCTTTTCCTGATTTCATCTTCAGCAGGGAGTTGGCGTGTCCTTTCCCAAAGGTTGGCGTTGCTGATGGTATCGGGCCAGCTATCTGGAAAATCCTTCTGATGTAACTGTTGATGAAGGTCTGGACTTTCCTGATGGTGGTCTTGTCATCCAAGTCTCTGCTCCATACAGTAAGACTGACTTCACATTGGAGTTGAACACTCGGATCTTGGTGGCCGAAGACAGCTCTCTGGAGGTCCAGATGTTCTTGAGCTGAATGAAGACAGCTCTTGCTTTGCCGATCCTAACCTTGACGTCCGCATCTGTGCCGCCCTGCTGATCAATGATGCTACCCAGGTAGGTGAAGGACGGCGCTTCTTCCAGGGGACTTCTATGCAAGGTGGCTGGTTCGGTACTGATGGAGTTGATCTTCAGGATCTTGCTCTTGTCTTTGTGGATGTTGAGGCCGACCTCCGACGATGTGGCCGCTACTGCGTGTATCTTCATTTGCATTTGCTGTCGGCTATGGGAAAGAAGAGCAAGGTCGTCAGCGAAGTCCAGGTCATCGAGCTGGCTCTACAGAATCCACTGGATTACGTTCCTACTTTCACTAGTGGACGTCTTCATAATCCAGTCTATGGCGATGAGGAAGAGGAAAGGCGACAACATGCACCCTTACTTGTCGGACTCCGGTTTTCACCTGGAAGTTGTCTGTGAGCTGTCCGCCATGGATAACTCTGCAGGACATGCCGTCATAGGAGTTCCTGATCAGATTGACCATCTTGGCTGGGATGCCGTAGTGTCGAAGGAGCTTCCAGAGGGTATCTCGATCCACGCTGTCAAACGCCTTCTCATAGTCGACGAAGTTGATATACAACGGCGAGTTCCATTCCAGGGACTGCTCAACTATGATGCGGAGCGTTGCAATCTGGTCCGTGCAGGATCCCTTCTGCCTGCTCGTCTCGTAACTGTGGGTCGACAGTATCCTTCATCCTCTCCAAAAGGACCCGGTTGAAGACCTTCCCAGGCACAGATAGAAGTGTGATGCCCCTGTAGTTGTTACAGTTGCTGAGGTCACCTTTCTTGGGAAGCTTGATCAGGTAACCTTCCTTCCAGTCTGCCGGAACATCTTCTTCCTCCCAGATCCTCTCAAAGAGTGGGTACAGCATCTCCACTGATGCTTCCAGGTCCGCTTTTAGCGCCTCTGCTGGGATGTCGTCAGGTCCAGCGGCCTTTCCGTTCTTCATCAGGGTGATGGCCTTCTTGATCTCTTCTCTGGTCGGTTTCTCACAGTTGATTGGAAGATCCACATTGGCTGGTTCAATGACTGGGGAATTCGTTGGTGCTGGTCTATTCAGAAGTTCCTCAAAGTGTTCAGCCCATCTGTTCAACTGCTGGTCTAGACTGTTCATGGTGTTTCCCTGCTTGTCCTTAACAGGTCTTTCTTGCTTGCTGAACTTTCCGGAGAGTCGCTTAGTGGTGTCATATTGCCGCTGTACGCTGCCTGTTCCGCTTCAGCTGCCAGTCCGTCCACGTAGGCTTTCTTATCTTTCTTAATGCTTCTTTTCACTTCTCTATGGGCTCCTGTGTAGTCCTCTTGGGCCTTGACCTTTGCTGCTCTGGTTCTGCTGTTGTGGACTGTTGCCTTCCTCTTCTTTCTTTCTTCTATCTTGACCAAGGTCTCTGCTGTGTTCCACTTTTTTCTGCTTGAGTTCTTTAGGCCCAGCCCCAACCCTTTTCCCTTTTTCTTTACCGCCCACCCCCCCCCCACTACTTCTTGGCATGACGGTCTTAGTGCCTCTTTCACTTTCTTCCACCTGTTGAGTACACTGTCTTCTTCTTCTTCAAATAATTCCTGAAGCACTTCGAACCTGTTCCTCAGCGCCAGACTAAACTGTTCTTTTGTCTTTGGGGTCTTTCAGAAGGCTGATGTTGTACTTCATTCTTCTGCCTGACGAATTTAACTGGGTCCTCTTCAGCTTCAGCTTCAGTTTCGCCACCACCAAGTGATGGTCGGACGCCACGTCTGCTCCTCTTCTCACTCTAACGTCTTGCAGGGATCTTCGGAATTTCTTGCTAATGCAGATGTGGTCGATCTGGTTCTCTGTCGCGTTGTCTGGAGATACCCATGTACTCTTGTGGATCCGCTTGTGAGGAAAGATGCTGCCTCCGATGACCAGGTTGTTGAGTGCACACAGGTCCGCAAATCTCTCTCCATTCTCATTCATTACTCCTAAGGCGTGGGTGCCCATGACTGGTTCGTATCCGGTGTTGTCAGACCCAATCTTGGCATTGACATCTCCCATGAGGATGGTGATGTCCTTGTCTGGATAGGTCTCGAGGATCTTCTGTAGTCTGCTGTAGAAATGGTCTTTAACATCCTCTTCACTGTCGTTCGGTGGAGCGTAGCACTGGACAAGGTTCATCTTGATCTTCCTCATCTTGGTACGGAAGGATGCTGTGATGATCCTGGAGCCATGGGCCTCCCATCCAATCAGTGCCCTCTGTGCCTGATTGGACAACATGAAGCCTGCGTGTGGGGTGCATCGCTTTCTTCGTGCCCGGAGTACAGCAATAGCTCTCCTGTCATCAATCGCCTTTGTCCAGCTTGGGTCCACCGTGTTTCGCTGATGCCTAACACAGTCAGGTCATTATTCCTCATCCCAGCTGCTACCTGTGCCGTTTTTCCGACTCATACATGGTCCGGACATTCCATGTGCCGATGGTGGTTCTACTGGCTGACAGAAGTATAGTCGGCTCTGTGGCTTCCTCTCGGCTTTCACCACAACGCGTCATAGGTCTTCGTGATGAACTACCTTCCTCTCCCAGGATAAAGTTTTCTATCTCTTCTGTTGTTGACGTTTCTGTAGCGTAGTCTTTTTAACGGTGTAGGGGTGCTAACCCTCCTTCTTTTGCAGCCGGGCTTGGGACCGTCCTTGGCGGAGTCAACGATCGGAAATGCCAGAAAATTATTCTTCCTGCTTGTCGTCTGACATATTATGTAGACCACAGGCGCTTGTATCTGGACACGCGAGCGCTTATTCATATGTCGCGTCTCCCTTTGGTTATCTAGTCTCGCGTGTCCAGATACAAACGCCTGTGGTGTAGACTGTTATGGTTCCCCCCTCCCCCCCCTTCCCCGTTATTTTCATAATTTGATTTATAACGTTTTGGCACTTTCACGCATCATTTGAATTGCAATGAAATACTACAGACAATGGAATACACAGATAGAGAAATACAGACAATGGAATATACAGATAGAGAAATACAGACAATGGAATACACAGAGAAATACAGACAAAGGAATATACAGATAGAGAAATACAGACAATGGGATACACAAAGAGAAAAATACAGACACTGGAATACATAGATAGAGAAATACAGACAATGGAATACAAGATAGAGAAATACAGACAATGGAATACAAGATAGAGAAATAGAGAGAAAGACACACACTTACAAGTAGCCTACAACAGCACAGATGGTTGTGGTTTTTCAATGTATAAAATCTTTATTTACATAGTATTACCAAAACATTACTAAAAAAAATCACAACGCCATAAGTATTTGCTCTTTATAAAATTTCCACTACCACCTTCCACCACCCCACCCCACCCCACCACCCAAGTAAAATTAGTTATTGTTCTAGTGCAACGTTCCCCTCAGTGTTGAAACTGAACAGAGATGCAGCTATAGTTTAGTTGTAATACGTCACACCGATCTAGTTCAGTGGTACAGAGTTCGACTGGCACACCGATGTAGTTCAGTGGTACAGCGTTCGACTGGCACACCGATCTAGTTCAGTGGTACAGCGTTCGGCTTGCACACCCATCTAGTTCAGTGGTACAGCGTTCGACTGGCACACTGATCTAGTTCAGTGGTACAGCGTTCGACTGGCACACCGATCTAGTTCAGTGGTACAGCGTTCGACTGGCACACTGATCTAGTTCAGTGGTACAGCGTTCGACAGGCACACTGATCTAGTTCAGTGGTACAGCGTTCGACAGGCACACCGATCTAGTTCAGTGGTACAGCGTTCGACTAGCACACTGATCTAGTTCAGTGGTACAGCGTTCGACTGGCGCACCGATCTAGTTCAGTGGTACAGCGTTCGACTGGCACACCGATCTAGTTCAGTGGTACAGCGTTCGACTAGCACACTGATCTAGTTCAGTGGTACAGCGTTCGACTGGCACACCGATCTAGTTCAGTGGTACAGCGTTCGACTGGCACACCGATCTAGTTCAGTGGTACAGCGTTCGACTGGCGCACCGATCTAGTTCAGTGGTACAGCGTTCGACTGGCACACCGATCTAGTTCAGTGGTACAGCGTTCGACTAGCACACTGATCTAGTTCAGTGGTACAGCGTTCGACTGGCACACCGATCTAGTTCAGTGGTACAGCGTTCGACTGGCACACCGATCTAGTTCAGTGGTACAGCGTTCGACTAGCACACTGATCTAGTTCAGTGGTACAGCGTTCGACTGGCACACTGATCTAGTTCAGTGGTACAGCGTTCGACTGGCACACTGATCTAGTTCAGTGGTACAGCGTTTGACCCGGGTTCTAATCGCAGGGTGGGCTTGATAAGAGTGGCCATTTTCACTGCCCGTCTTAGCAGTATGATTGCTCTGTTGGTTCAGTGTTGATTTAGGTCCTTACCCCGTCTCTCCTGGGACGCCAATGGTGGCTGTAGACGTTACACTTCAACGTTCATTCTGTAGTGCGTGAAAACAGATTTAACACAGCAGCTCTTGGTACATTGGCTTTTCAATAATTGAGTTTATGTTCTGGACTTGAATACGAGCCAATAGTTTGTACATTTTGCTTTTGAATAATTGAGGCATTGCTCTGGCGATACAACCAATACTGCAACACAATGTAGGCCTATGTCACAAATATACAAGAAATACGGGGCTACGCTGTTTTTTTTTTGTTGTTCATACAAATGTTCAAATATCACAGCATGCAACGTTTTACCAATATCACAGTTGTTGTAAAACAATGGATTTGCATAGCGCCACTTTTTCGTTAACCAAACGATAAGGCGAACTTAACTGTTTGACCCAAAGATACAGATTTGGCAAATTGTAATAATGTTGAGTTATACGTTGACAGTGGTCACAACAAAACAATAATGCTGAGTAAGGCACTTTTATACGTTGACAGTGGTCATAACAAAACAATAGTGTTGAGTTATACGTTGACAGTGGTCACAACAAAACAATAATGTTGAGTTATACGTTGACAGTGGTCACAACAAAACAATAATGTTGAGTAAGGAACTTTTATACGTTGACAGTGGTCATAACAAAACAATAATTCACAACAACAATCATTTGAAAATAATTGGCAGATATTAAAATGTCCTTCTTCGGTTGTGAACATAGACAGGTGACAATAAACTACAAAGCATAACGTGCAGAGACACAAACAATTCTATTAGTGACGCCAAAAGGAAGTGTTGACTTTTTTTTTTTTCCTGTCAGAATTTGGAATGGATAGTGGGGAGGGGGAGAGGGAGGGAAATGGGGAGGGGGAAGAGAAGGGGGAGGGGGAGAGGAAGAGTGCGGATGATGAGGAGGGGGGTGGAGAAGATGAAATTATGTACAATGACGGAAAAAATGTTAAAGACGACGGTGACGATGACGGTGACGTTGACGGTGACGATGATGGCGAAGAGTTTGGCTAGTTCTGGTTCGCTTGGCCCTGCATCATCTTGACGAATTCTGCCAAATGTGACAAAATCACTGAATTATTTTAAAACGTCCTATAAACGCGACAGTCTGAGAATCTACAATAGCGAAGGAGCGTTATGGGTAACAAAACTAAATAATAATAAACTAAAATGCCCCCTGACGCACAGCGCCATCTACACTTTGTCATGAAAGTATAAACCGAGGTCTAATCTGTGCACAAGACGCATTCCATCTCACGGACTTGAAAGATTGTGACGCTCATGTTGTAGAAGGATGAGTGTCAGCAGAGAACTGACATAAAATGATATGAAATAACTTGTGCGGTGACGAATACAAAACTACACACGGCCGGCAACCATCAGGTCCCTTACCCCTCATAACCCGTCACCCAGGAGTGTGCTCAGTTGCCTGGACGTCAGACAATCCACCTAAAGGCAGCAAGCGAGCGGCCCAAGTTAGATCCTGTGTCGGACAGCGCCTTGAGTCGCTCAAGATGCTGAGTTGTCCAGCGCTATGTAAGAGCTATTAAATTACATTTTACAACAACAACAAAATCATTTTGAGCACAGATACCAAAGGTGTTTGTTTTTTTTCAAAATTTTGATCTGTGTATGTGTTTGGTTGGCTGTGAGTGCGCGCTTTGAATTATTCTTTAATAAGCTCAGGCGCATTATACTTAATATAATAATAATAATAATAATAATAATAATAATAATAATAATAATAATAATAATAATTAATAATATTATAGTAGTAGTAGTAGTAGTAGTAGTAGTAGTAGTAGTAGTAGTAGTAGTAGTAGTAGTAGTAGTAGTAGTAGTACCATTACTATTATTATTATTATTAAAAGCGCGTGATGACCTTCATAGTTAATCTGTCCATCACCGTCAATGTCGGCCTCTCGGATCATCTCGTCCACCTCCTCGTCTGTCAGCTTCTCCCCCAGGTTGGTCATCACGTGACGCAGCTCAGCGGCGCTGATGAAGCCGTTGCCGTCCTTGTCGAACACTCTGTGTCAACATTATTACTATCCTTGTCGTAGATGTCATCATTATCGTCGTTGTTGTCGTAGTCGTCTTCATCGAAATCGTCGTCATCATCATCATCATCATCATCATCATCATCATCATCATCATCATCACTATCATCATCGTCATCATCATCATAATTATCATCATCATCATCATCATCATCATCATCATCATCATCATCATCATCATCATATTCCAACAAATACCCATTGTCATTATTACTTGAAGGCTTCGCGGATCTCGTCCTCGCCGTTTTGGTCCTTCATCTTCTTCGCCATCATGGCCAGAAACTCGCCAAAATCTATCGTGCCGTTCCCTGTAACATAGACATTACGATGATTACGATTATGATGACAATGTTGCCGATTACGATGATGTTTGTAGGATAACATCACACAACATCACACACCTATACAACAACGGCTACAGACAGAGCAATGATACATAGATCTGTGATGATGATGATGATGATGATGATGATGATGATGATGATGATGATGATGATGATGATGATGATGATGATGATGATGATGATGATGATGATGACGTCCTTTGTATGTCTTTCCTCTCAACACCTGGGCTGAATATTGTCAGCCACCCTACTACCCGTAGCAAGACGATGTTGCAATGAGGAAGATGGAAATTGATGGCAACCCCGCCGGTCGCGGCAGGTGATATTTGATGACTAAAGAAAGCCGTGTTAAAAGATAAGGCGGGGTGTACACATTGTCCAACGAGTTCGGTGTTGGACAGGGTGTACACATTGTCCAACGAGTTAGGTGTTGGACAGGGTACACATTGTCCAACGAGTTAGGTGTTGGATAGGGTGTACACATTGTCCAACGAGTTAGGTGTTGGACAGGGTGTACACATTGTCCAACGAGTTCGGTGTTGGACAGGGTGTACACATTGTCCAACGAGTTAGGTGTTAATGGACAGGGTGTACACATTGTCCAACGAGTTAGGTGTTGGAAGGGAGGAAAAGGTAGGGTAAGAAAGTGAAGAGAGATTGGCGTTTTGACATTAAAGCTGATGTCATGGTGTCAGGATCATACGCCAACAAACATTTTACAAGTCATCAACTCAGTCCATGGAAGGAATGTTCTCCAAATGCCTGGTGTAATGGACATTTCTTCTTAACTATTCTGCCTCACCAGAGTCTTATCAAAGAATATGGGTATACAACGAAGAATCATCCGAGGCTTTCCCTATTTAAAAAGTGAAGACGTTTCAAGAGCAGCGCCGTCATGCGGCTGCGTTGCGGAGCAGGTCAAGGGAGGTAAACAGACCACATAGCATATAGACGATATTGCTCGACTGTATCGACGTGTTTCTAATGAATCCCGAACATATTTGTCAACAAAATTAATGTGTAATGTGTAGGAAAATGACTCCCTGAAATAATGCTGGTATTTTTGCACATTTGTTTTTCGTCAACATTGTGATATAGAGCTTACATTTACATGGAAATGGTAAATAAAAACAGTTCGAATTCGACTTTTTTTCTTTTTTTTTTAAAACTCATACACAAACGAGTCCTTTTATGATATTCAAGTTTGTGCTGTTGGTGACTGAATCATAAAACAAAACTATTGCAGCATGCCAGGGTGCTAAATTGTATTCATACAAAAAAAGGAATCCACAATCAATAAAAGCATGAGCACAGTTATGCATATAGTCAAACCGTTCAGTTGAGCCTTGAGTCTATCAAAGATAATAATAATAATAATAATAATAATAATAATAATAATAATAATAATAATAATAATAATAATAATAATAATAATAATAATAATAATACCGGATGCTAGTGCGCGCTCAACTTCGAATGATTTCGAATTCAATGCGCGGCGAACACGCTCACGTGCAACAAACATTATTACAGAAACACATTGACACAACAAGGACAACAGTATACAAGACATGCACGTGTTGTAAAGGCAGGGAGATGGCTATTAGGAAATGGAAAGGAAAATAGTTTTGTATTTTTTAAATTAAATTGGCTGCATCCAATATTATTTTGACAAGTATTACCAAGATCGAGCTTTTATTTACTCTTTGGGTCAGTGGCGTGGAGCATGAAACAACTACAAGCTGGATCAATCATTATACTTGCCAATTTAATTTTTAAGCATCAATTAATATACTTACCTTTCTTCTTCCTTTGGAAATCTGAAGTATGAAAGGTCAGGGCGCTTTAGGCTGTTGTTGTTGCAGTTTATGGCACTGCAATGATGGCCCGAGCTACTTTTCTTTTTGTATTTTGGCTTCGAAGACCGACTGCTTTCTGCCATGTTTGTTTGCTGACGCAACGCAACCGCTTGGTGTCGCCGTGGTGTCGCTGACGTCACTCGTTTCGCATAGAATCGTGTTATGATTCTTCTTTGTATACCCATATTCTTTGGTCTTATTAAAGTTCCATTTGTATTGATCTAGGGTCTTGGCTATCAATATCACCTACCGTCAGCGTCGACCTCACTGATCATTTCTTCCAGCTCGGCGTCAGTGGGATTCTGTCCCAGTGACCTCATGACAGTGCCCAGCTCTTTGGTGGTGATGGTGCCGTCGCCGTCCTTGTCGAACAGCGAGAACGCCTCCTTGAACTCTGCACAAACAACAACCGTTATTTAATGTCCAATACTGACAACAGTCAATGCTTCGGTACTAGAGGAGAGGAACTCCATGGAGGGAACGCGCAATATTATCCCTTTCCTTTAACAGAGGACACCCGAGTGAGATACTTCGTTTACAAATGTTGGACTATTAAGCCACTCTCACTGAAGGATCGTTCAGTGACTGTCCAGTGGAAGATGAAGAGCTATACAGACAACAGAAGACGACCCAAAATTAATCTCTGAGGAACACCAAACGACTCTTAAACATATAAAAAGAATTAACTTATTATTGATTGATCTTTGTGATATAATTTTAGCTAAACGTTCTAAGCTTTGATCCTCTCACACACAGTGTTTTATCGAACGCCGTTTGATTGCCCTGCGTTTCTTACGTCAGCACCTGCTGTTCTCTGCTGGACGGTTCAACCTTAACACTTACATCATTACATGGATCACCATCTTAAAGAAATTACAATATATGAATGAACAAACACACACACAAACAAACACACAAACAAACACACACAAACACAGACACGCACACATACAATAAGTCAAACGAAACGTTCAAACGTTGCGAGGTAAAGGCGGTTGATTGGACAGAGAAAACATCAGACGTGAGTTTTGAAAGGGAAAGAACTCTACGTTTAGATCGAAAGTGGTTTCAAAAGGGAAGAACTCAAGATTTAGAACTGAAGTAGTACCAAACACCGTGGCACTACTAAATACGATTAATAAGAGAACGATGCAAGAATTTTAAATTTAAGATAAAAAATTAATTGTTTACCTTCTTCATTAAAAGAGAAGCCGTTAGATCGCAGCATTATGCTACTGGAGTGTGGTGGGGTGTTTAAACTGTATGGGTCTGAATCTGAAATAGCAAATGGCGACAAACGGCCAACGCCACAATGACAACACCAACATGTTTCCTCATAAATGCAACCACAGCCTTCACCTTGCATTTCAATTATTGTCAACAGTAAACAATGGGTTGTATACAAGAATTCAAGAATTGGTGATGTCGTTAGCATAATACCTACCAATCCCTCTCCTATCATACCCTATCCCGTAACTCGAAGGTCGTAGGGGCACCAAAGATGATCGTTTAACCAGCATACTCCATCTTTCTCTGTCCTCAGTAACCCTCATGGCTTCGCTCTGTTTCTCGGATGTTGTCTTCCCAACTCTCTTTCTGTCTCCCTCCTCTTCTGCCTCCTTGCACCGTGTCTTGCAGGATGGTCTGCAAGGCCTGATGCTCTGGTGAGGTGGCCATACCATCAGAGTTTCCATATCTTCACCACTGTGAGCATGTCATCGTGTTATCCAATGGCTTATGTGATGGTCTGTCGGACTTCATCGTTGGTGATGTGCTGGGTATAGGAAATGCCCAGAAGTCTTCTGTGGCACCTCATCTCCATGCTTTGTATTCTTCGTTGTAGATCTGCTATGAGGGTCTATGCTTTGCAAGCGTAACCTATATGAAGATGGAGATGACAAGGGAGCGCAGTAGTCTTACCTTGGAATGTAGACTACCCAACACTATAAATATAATCGGTCAATGAATAATGAACGTACATCTTTCTGTCTTTGTTACAGCTGTCCCTAACGACCAAACACTATAAATAATGAACGTACCTCTTTCTGTCTTTGTTACAGCTGTCCCTAACGACCCAACACTATAAATAATGAACGTACCTCTTTCTGTCTTTGTTACAGCTGTCCCTAACGACCCAACACTATAAATAATGAACGTACCTCTTTCTGTCTTTGTTACAGCTGTCCCTAACGACCCAACACTATAAATAATGAACGTACCTCTTTCTGTATTTGTTACAGCTGTCCCTAACGACCCAACACTATAAATAATGAACGTACCTCTTTCTGTCTTTGTTACAGTTGTCCCTAACGACCCAACACTATAAATAATGAACGTACCTCTTTCTGTCTTTGTTACAGCTGTCCCTAACGACCCAACACTATAAATAATGAACGTACCTCTTTCTGTCTTTGTTACAGCTGTCCCTAACGACCCAACACTATAAATAATGAACGTACCTCTATCTGTCTTTGTTACAGCTGTCCCTAACGACCCAACACTATAAATAATGAACGTACCTCTTTCTGTCTTTGTTACAGCTGTCCCTAACGACCCAACACTACCCCTTGGGGTCATGAGCAATCTTGCCACTGTAGATTTTTCTAACCTATAAAGGGAAAAGTGAAACCCCCCAGTTGAAAACCTGTCTTGCCTTTGTAGGCATGACAGATTCACTGCGGCAACAGTACCCCCGTTGGAGTGCCGGGGGTTTCCGTATAAATAGTATCCCCACTTTATGGAAATTTAGTGCTTTAAATTCCCACTGTTGCTATCTTCCTCATTTACTCTTTCCCATTCCTGCTCTGTCCTATCACTCTGCTATACTATCTTCTTCTTCGCTAGATCAATGACCTACCTTTTTTCTTGAAAACTCTTCCTGGACAAGACTCCTTGTTTGTGTATGAGGTCTGTTGGATCAGCTTGGGAGTGTTGGACGCTTTCTGCTGGGTGGTCACTAGGGCTTCCTATGATGTTAGTATTTAGCAATGTAGGCATTTTATATGTATGTGTTTTGTTGATAATTTATAATGATGTTTGTATTCTATTTTGTTTTTGTAACCGGGGGTTCGCGTAGTTGAGGTAAACCCTCAGCCGTCCCCTGCGTGGGATGTCTTTATTGTAAAGTGACTGGCCGGTGGAGGGCATTCAATTTTCCCACTAGGGTTGTTTCAGCAGATCTTTTATGCGGATCGGGGGTTGTCCGGTCCTGATTTGGCTCGGAAGAGTCCGCTGGACCTAAAGCAACAATAAATCAATCAATCAATCAACCCAACACTATAAATAATGAACGTACCTCTTTCTGTCTTTGTTACAGCTGTCCCTAACGACCCAACACTATAAATAATGAACGTACCTCTTTCTGTATTTGTTACAGTTGTCCCTAACGACCCAACACTATAAATAATGAACGTACCTCTTTCTGTATTTGTTACAGCTGTCCCTAACGACCCAACACTATAAATAATGAACGTACCTCTTTCTGTATTTGTTACAGTTGTCCCTAACGACCCAACACTATAAATAATGAACGTACCTCTTTCTGTCTTTGTTACAGCTGTCCCTAACGACCCAACACTATAAATAATGAACGTACCTCTTTCTGTCTTTGTTACAGTTGTCCCTAACGACCCAACACTATAAATAATGAACGTACCTCTTTCTGTCTTTGTTACAGTTGTCCCTAACGACCCAACACTATAAATAATGAACGTACCTCTTTCTGTCTTTGTTACAGCTGTCCCTAACGACCCAACACTATAAATAATGAACGTACCTCTTTCTGTCTTTGTTACAGCTGTCCCTAACGACCCAACACTATAAATAAATAACGTACCTCTTTCTTTCTTTTGTTCTTGCTATCCCTAACGACCCAACACTATAAATAATGAACGTACCTCTTTCTGTCTTTGTTACAGCTGTCCCTAACGACCCAACACTATAAATAATGAACGTACCTCTTTCTGTCTTTGTTACAGCTGTCCCTAACGACCCAACACTATAAATAATGAACGTACCTCTTTCTGTCTTTGTTACAGCTGTCCCTAACGACCCAACACTATAAATAATGAACGTACCTCTTTCTGTCTTTGTTACAGCTGCCCTAACGACCCAACACTATAAATAATGAACGTACCTCTTTCTGTCTTTGTTACAACTGTCCCTAACGACCCAACACTATAAATAATGAACGTACCTCTTTCTGTCTTTGTTACAGCTGTCCCTAACGACCCAACACTATAAATAATGAACGTACCTCTTTCTGTCTTTGTTACAACTGTCCCTAACGACCCAACACTATAAATAATGAACGTACCTCTTTTGTCTTTGTTACAGCTGTTCTACCTCTTTCTGTCTTTGTTACAACTGTCCCTAACGACCCAACACTATAAATAATGAACGTACCTCTTTCTGTCTTTGTTACAACTGTCCCTAACGACCCAACACTATAAATAATGAACGTACCTCTTTCTGTCTTTGTTACAGCTGTCCCTAACGACCCAACACTATAAATAATGAACGTACCTCTTTTGTCTTTGTTATAGCTGTTCTACCTCTTTCTGTCTTTGCTATAGCTGTTCTACCTCTTTCTGTCTTTGTTATAGCTGTTCTACCTCTTTCTGTCTTTGTTACAGCTGTCCCTAACGACCCAACACTATAAATAATGAACGTACCTCTTTCTGTCTTTGTTACAGCTGTCCCTAACGACCCAACACTATAAATAATGAACGTACCTCTTTTGTCTTTGCTATAGCTGTTCTACCTCTTTCTGTCTTTGCTATAGCTGTTCTACCTCTTTCTGTCTTTGTTATAGCTGTTCTACCTCTTTCTGTCTTTGCTATAGCTGTTCTACCTCTTTCTGTCTTTGTTATAGCTGTTCTACCTCTTTCTGTCTTTGTTATAGCTGTTCTACCTCTTTCTGTCTTTGTTATAGCTACCTCTTTCTGTCTTTGCTATAGCTGTTCTACCTCTTTCTGTCTTTGTTATAGCTGTTCTACCTCTTTCTGTCTTTGTTATAGCTACCTCTTTCTGTCTTTGCTATAGCTGTTCTACCTCTTTCTGTCTTTGCTATAGCTGTTCTACCTCTTTCTGTCTTTGTTATAGCTGTTCTACCTCTTTCTGTCTTTGTTATAGCTGTTCTACCTCTTTCTGTCTTTGTTATAGCTGTTCTACCTCTTTCTGTCTTTTGTTATAGCTGTTCTACCTCTTTCTGTCTTTGTTATAGCTGTTCTACATCTTTCTGTCTTTGTTATAGCTGTTCTACCTCTTTCTGTCTTTGTTATAGCTGTTCTACCTCTTTCTGTCTTTTGTTATAGCTGTTCTACCTCTTTCTGTCTTTTGTTATACTGTTCTACCTCTTTCTGTCTTTGGTATAACTGTTCTACCTCTTTCTGTCTTTGTTATAGCTGTTCTACATCTTTCTGTCTTTGTTATAGCTGTTCTACCTCTTTCTGTCTTTGCTATAGCTGTTCTACCTCTTTCTGTCTTTGTTATAGCTGTTCTACCTCTTTCTGTCTTTGTTATAGCTGTTCTACCTCTTTCTGTCTTTGTTATAGCTGTTCTACCTCTTTCTGTCTTTTGTTATAGCTGTTCTACCTCTTTCTGTCTTTTGTTATAGCTGTTCTACCTCTTTCTGTCTTTGTTATAGCTGTTCTACCTCTTTCTGTCTTTGGTTACAGCTGTTCTACCTCTTTCTGTCTTTGTTACAGCTGTTCTACCTCTTTCTGTCTTTGTTATAGCTGTTCTACCTCTTTCTGTCTTTGTTATAGCTGTTCTACCTCTTTCTGTCTTTGTTATAGCTGTTCTACCTCTTTCTGTCTTTTGTTATAGCTGTTCTACCTCTTTCTGTCTTTGTTATAGCTGTTCTACCTCTTTCTGTCTTTTGTTATAGCTGTTCTACCTCTTTCTGTCTTTGCTCTAGCTGTTCTACCTCTTTCTGTCTTTGTTATAGCTGTTCTACCTCTTTCTGTCTTTTGTTATAGCTGTTCTACCTCTTTCTGTCTTTGTTATAGCTGTTCTACCTCTTTCTGTCTTTGCTCTAGCTGTTCTACCTCTTTCTGTCTTTGTTATAGCTGTTCTACCTCTTTCTGTCTTTGTTATAGCTGTTCTACCTCTTTCTGTCTTTGTTATAGCTGTTCTACCTCTTTCTGTCTTTGTTATAGCTGTTCTACCTCTTTCTGTCTTTGTTATAGCTGTTCTACCTCTTTCTGTCTTTGTTATAGCTGTTCTACCTCTTTCTGTCTTTGTTATAGCTGTTCTACCTCTTTCTGTCTTTGTTATAGCTGTTCTACCTCTTTCTGTCTTTGTTATAGCTGTTCTACCTCTTTCTGTCTTTGGTTACAGCTGTTCTACCTCTTTCTGTCTTTTGTTATAGCTGTTCTACCTCTTTCTGTCTTTGTTATAGCTGTTCTACCTCTTTCTGTCTTTGCTCTAGCTGTTCTACCTCTTTCTGTCTTTGTTATAGCTGTTCTACCTCTTTCTGTCTTTGTTATAGCTGTTCTACCTCTTTCTGTCTTTGCTATAGCTGTTCTACCTCTTTCTGTCTTTGCTATAGCTGTTCTACCTCTTTCTCTCTTTGTTATAGCTGTTCTACCTCTTTCTGTCTTTGCTATAGCTGTTCTACCTCTTTCTGTCTTTGCTATAGCTGTTCTACCTCTTTCTGTCTTTGTTATAGCTGTTCTACCTCTTTCTGTCTTTGCTATAGCTGTTCTACCTCTTTCTCTCTTTTGTTACAGCTCTGTTCTACCTCTTTCTGTCTTTGCTATAGCTGTTCTACCTCTTTCTGTCTTTGTTATAGCTGTTCTACCTCTTTCTGTCTTTGTTATAGCTGTTCTACCTCTTTCTGTCTTTGTTATAGCTGTTCTACCTCTTTCTGTCTTTTGTTACAGCTGTTCTACCTCTTTCTGTCTTTGTTATAGCTGTTCTACCTCTTTCTGTCTTTGTTATAGCTGTTCTACCTCTTTCTGTCTTTGTTATAGCTGTTCTACCTCTTTCTGTCTTTGTTATAGCTGTTATACCTCTTTCTGTCTTTGTTATAGCTGTTCTACCTCTTTCTGTCTTTGTTATAGCTGTTCTACCTCTTTCTGTCTTTTGTTATAGCTGTTCTACCTCTTTCTGTCTTTGTTATAGCTGTTCTACCTCTTTCTGTCTTTTGTTATAGCTGTTCTACCTCTTTCTGTCTTTGTTATAGCTGTTCTACCTCTTTCTGTCTTTGTTATAGCTGTTCTACCTCTTTCTGTCTTTGTTATAGCTGTTCTACCTCTTTCTGTCTTTGTTATAGCTGTTATACCTCTTTCTGTCTTTGTTATAGCTGTTCTACCTCTTTCTGTCTTTGTTACAGCTGTTCTACATCTTTCTGTCTTTGTTATAGCTGTTCTACCTCTTTCTGTCTTTTTTATAGCTGTTCTACCTCTTTCTGTCTTTGTTATAGCTGTTCTACCTCTTTCTGTCTTTGTTACAGCTGTTCTACATCTTTCTGTCTTTTGTTATAGCTGTTCTACATCTTTCTGTCTTTGTTATAGCTGTTCTACCTTTTTCTGTCTTTGTTATAGCTGTTCTACCTCTTTCTGTCTTTGTTATAGCTGTTCTACCTCTTTCTGTCTTTGTTATAGCTGTTCTACCTTTTTCTGTCTTTGTTATAGCTGTTCTACCTCTTTCTGTCTTTGTTATAGCTGTTCTACCTCTTTCTGTCTTTGTTACAGCTGTTCCTAACGACCCAAAACCCCACCCATTCCACCCCATTCCAACATTTAAAAAAACGTATTCCACTCACTTGTCACCGTTTTCTTTGTCCCAAATTCACAAACCCATTTTAAGTGTCCTGTTCACCCAAACATCCGTTTAATAAGAATTCAAACCCTGTTAAAATTGTCTATACTTATGTCCCTTTAGTTCCACTACGATGATTGACTTGCCTGCAATTTGCTCTTCATTTAACTGGTCCGCCTGTAACACAGAAACGTCGTATCACGTTAATTCCACATCACATCACATTAATATCACGTCATATTAATTCCACATCAGCATTAATATCACATCACATCAAGCCCACATTAATATCACATCACATCAACAACATAACTCCACAATTACTGCAATAAGGATAACACCATAACTGTAATATATAGTCAAACCGTATAGGCGACTACTGGTCACATTATTCTGAAAACAGCAAACCAATAATTACATTACATAATTGTTGCTTTAGGTCCAGCGGACTCTTCCGAACCAAATCAGGACCGAGCAAACCAATAGATGGTAAGGGGAAAATAATATGGTCTCACGTTGGCCAATCCGGGATTCGAACCAGGTACCTTTCGGTTACTAGTAAGACGCTCTACCAACAGAGCTACCCGGCCCCACTAACTCCACATCACACGAAACTCATATAAACTATCACATTACGCCGAAAATCCGTAATGTTAATCACACCAGGAGCACATAAAAATACCACAACCACAACATAACCTCACATCACAGATTGCCGTGTCGGATAGCGCAGTGGTTGGAGCACTCGCTACTGTGTCGCAAGTTAAGCACCGTCCAGTGCGGTTAGCACTTGGATGGGTGACCGCAAAACGTGGAGCGACAAATAACAACGCCCCCAGTTGACTCAACTGTGACTGAGTACCTACTCTCTTAAGGGTGGGGAAGGTACAGCAGCGAGGGAGAGAGATGGGCATCACCCTCATTGCGCTGGCCCAAGATAAGTGTGATCTCCAACATCACGCTCCCCTACGGCCACAAGGCTATGGGATTACATTTACCTTTACCTTTTTAAAACAGATCACATTAATAGCACCAAGGCCACGTCATATTAACCACAAGACATCGATGTCACTGTTACATTACATAATACTTGCCACTGTATTACGTCAGTGCCAGGTCCTGGCTATCAACTGCCTCACAACTGTTTGGTTCATTCTGACCTCTCCACTTTCTTTCTTTTCGTTAAATCCGCACACAACCCTGGTGTTTAAAGTGCACTGGCAATACATGAACCAATGGTATTCCTGTTACTAGTGTTGAAGTCCAGGTTCACTAATAAACACGTCTTTCCATAACCAATTGTACTATTCATTATTATGTAATAGTCACACGTAGTGAACGATACCCAGATGAAATAGACTGAGGATCTCTTGATAAACATCACTTGTTCTCCTTTTCCATTTCTCCCATACGCCCAGGTGTTCGGGGACGTAAAACACTACTTTCCCATTTGTTGTCAATATTTGACCATCTGCTATGATCTCTAAATGTGAAATTATCTGACATGAAAACAAAAACAAAACAGCGCCTCTTTGACCTGAGAAGTTTAACCAAAGACCATGGAAGAACAAAGTCTTTGGGTTAAAGTTGAGATGTCACTGTAATTTACTAAGAAGTCTACCGTTAACATAATTATCGTATTAATGTAAAGTTTACTCCTGTCACACATTTTTAACGTACTTCACTTAGTTCCGCCATGTTGAAAGGTCAGCTCATGACCACGAACCTATGTGGCTACTTGGCAATAAGGCGATGTGGTCTTTGAAGTTGATAACCCTTAAGGCGCCCTACACCTGATTATCACACTACAACGATACAGGCAATAGAAACTGATTATTTAAATCACTGACATAGATCTTGCTGGATTCACAACTAAATTTATATACAAGCCATGTTTGACGTACTAAGAATGTCTCCAGTCAGTTTTGTCCTGTATGTTTCTATCTTACGTATCAATGAATAACGTAGCCAAAGCAATTTGTCAGCAGTCATCTGTGTTATGCCTAGGTGGTTTGTTACATTACGCTCTCGCTGAAGTGCGAAAGACAATACTAAAATGAAAGAGGAACTAAAACTCCGTGTTCTCATTGAAGATGAACCATTTTCTGCAAATTTAAAGAGAGAAATGTCTGCTTTTGGAAGCGGAGCTGAACTTTCAGTACTGATCCTCCGTCGTAAGAACTCCTCAACTTCTGCCAATTGTATTTCCCGAATCAAAGCAATCGAAAGACTGTACAACTAAGCCAACGACCGAGCCAAACAAAAGACTACATTGTTAGGCTGAAATCAAATAAGAAAATACAAGGCTGACGTGGACAAAGGGGAAAAAAGGGGATTGCTCTTATATAGCGCACTTACCAGCTCAGAGAGCTTCCGAAGGCGCTGGCCACTAATACCCATCATGCACACAATAGTTTGCTAAAGTCAGGATTCGAACTCACGTTGCCCAAGACTCACATACAAGAGGCGTCCTGACCACGGAAAAGACTCATTTTAACATTTTAACATTCTGTTCTCATGTTTTATTACGTGAAAAATTATATATTTTCAGGTTTTATAACGGTAAAATTTCCTGTTCTCGTGTTTTAGTGCGTAACAACTTTCTATTCTCATGTTTTATTTTGTTACAATTTTTTATTCTCACCTTTTAGTGCGTTAACATTTCAATTTTCTATTGAATGTTTCAGTGCGTTACAATGTTCTATTCTTTGGTGTTATTACGCTACAATTTTATATTGAATGTTTTATTACGATACGATTTTTTTAATTTAATGCTTTAGTGCATTACAATTTTCTATTCTCAGGTTTTAGTGCGTTTATAATTTTCCATTTTATCTGCCATGTTTAGTGCGTTACAATTTTATATTCTCGTGTTTTATTACATTACAATTTAATGTTCTTATGTTTTAGTGCGTAATAAGTCTCTATTCTCACATTTTAATTTTTAATAACCGGTCAAACAATTTTTTTTTCTTAATTTTCCTAAAACCTTCTTTTAACCCTAAAATTAATGAAGTCATTAAAAGCCTGTATGACATGGCTACCAGTGCAGTCCTCAACAACAGCGCCATCGGAAACTGGTTCAGAACAACAATCGGTGTGCGTCAGGGATGCCTACTCCCTCCAACATTCTTCAACATCTTCCTAGAGCGCATCATGTCAGATGCCCTTGCAGATCACGAAGGCACAGTCAGCATAGGGGGAAGAGCAATCTCCAGCCTTCGTTTTGCGGTTGACATTGATGGATTGGCTGGAGAGGAACAAAAACTTGAACAGCTGGTACAGATGCTTGACACCACCTCCAGAGCCTATGGAATGGAAATAAGTGGCAGAGAAGACCAAAATGATGACCAACAACACCAATGGCATCAACACGGACATCAAAGTCCAAGGCCAATCCCTCAACACAGTGCATGGCTTCAAATATTTAGGAGCCATTTATCAGACAATGGGTCCCGACAGGAAGTCCTCTCCAGGATCGCACAAACAACTGCTGCCCTGGCGAGGTTGAAGCCAATTTGGAAAGACAGGACCCTCAGTCTACATTCCAACATAAGACTGCTGCGCTCCATTGTCATCTCCATCTTCCTATACGCTTGCGAAACATGGAACCTCACAGCAGATCTACAACGAAGAGTACAAAGCATGGAGATGAGGTGCTACAGAAGACTTCTGGGCATTTCCTCTAACCAGCAACGACGAAGTCCGACAGACCATCACACAAGCCATTGGACAACACGATGACCTGCTCACTGTGGTGAAGAAACGGAAACTCCGATGGTACGGCCACGTCACCATATCATCAGGCCTTGCAACGACCATCCTGCAAGGCACAGTGCAAGGAGGTAGAAGATGAGGGAGACCAAAAAAGAGGTGGGAAGACAACATTCGAGAATGGACTGGTTTAACACTGAGCGAAACAATCAGGGTTGCTGAGGACAGGGAAAGATGGAGTACGCTGGTTAAACGATCATCTGTGGTGCCCTTACGACCTTCGAGTTACGGGATAGGATAGGATAGGATAGGATAGGATTCTTTCATAGACCCGTACAATATCCTTAAGTTTGATGTCACATTCAGTTAGTGTAAAGCGTGCTCTCTCTCTCATTGTTCATAATATATGGACGGAAAGTTAAAGAGCCCCAAGGTAACACATTTCAGCGTCACAGATCATTTTGAAAATCACAGCGAATGTTTCCCCACAGAGGAAATAAGATAAAGCCAAACAATAAGATAAACCAAACAATAAGATAAAGCCAAACAATAAGATAAACCAAACAATAAGATAAAGCCAAACAATAAGCTCTTCGATTGAAAAGTAGCTTTGGATATAAATTGATAAATTCGTGCGTTTTAGCGCTTATTAATAGCATCATGGTTGATTCTAAAAACAAAAAATCGCACCGCAGCGAAAGTGTGCACATTAGGCACAGTTGTTTTGTAAGAAAAAGACGTCTGGCATTGAAAGCTAAACGGTAGTGTTGAACAACGATTGTCCATTATATCATTTTTTAATGAGACAGCAATGCAATTTCCCAAGTCAAGTCTTTGTCATAAAATATTAAAAAAACATCTTTGATACCCTTGTCCTTTAACGTCCAATACTAGCCATCAAATACAAATATATAACATTAGTATTAACAGACCTTGATGGTATTTCAGGGTCTGCTGGTACCAACACATGCAAGGGGAATAATGTGCACTTTCTGGTGATGTAGCACATTTTGAATAGAAGTTGAAATCGTGTTGGTGTTTCAAAACGTTAACACTGCTGCATTGATGCATGACCGTCTTTCCCGTCTTTGTTGGAAGTATACTGAACTCTTTCGTTGGGTTCAGGCATAATATTTGTCCACATAGTTTTTATTATATAGTGTCAGTTTGTATTTGACCTTGTTGCATTGATGACACAATATCTTTCAATACTAACTAGTTAATTAATTGTATAGTCTTAAAATGAAAAGACAGTCTATATGTGACAGGTATAACAGTCTATATGTGACAGGTATAACAGTCTATATGTGACAGGTATCACAGTCTATATGTGACATGTATCACAGTATAAAGTCGATGGAGACATTTTGACGACGCCATGGCTAAAAATTGCTCGCGCTCTGCGTGTGATGAAGAGAGGGGAGAAGGGAGTGTGTGTGTGATTGTGTGTGTGCGCGCGTGTGTGTGCGTGTGTGTGTGTGTGTGTTTTTGTGTGGGTGAGAGAGAGAAGAAAGAGAGAAAGACATTACATTACATGATTATTGCTTTAGGTCCAGCGGACTCTTCCGAGCCGAATCAGGACCACACAATCAAGACCACAACTTCGCTGAAAGAGGACTTGCCCCTGATCCGCATAAAAGATCTGCCGAAACAACCCTAGTGGCAACACTGAAGGCACTCCACCAGCCGGTCACTTTAAAATAAAGACATCCCACGCGGGGGACGCGGAGGCTGTACTCTAATTTACAAAAACAAAATAGAATAGAAACATCATTATAAAATATCAACAAAACACATACATATAAAATGCCTACATTGCCAAATGATAACATCAAAAGAAGCCCCAGTGACCACCTGGCAAAAAGCGTCCAATATTTCCAACCTGATCGATCCAACAGACCTCACACACAAATGAGGAGTTTTGTCCCGGAAGAGATTTCAAGATAAAAGGTAGGTGACTGGTCTAGCGAAGAAGAAGATAGTATAGTAGGTTGATAGAACAGAGTAGGGATGAGTAAGAACAAAGGAGAAAGACAGCGACAGTGAGAATTTAAAGCACTCAATTTCCAGGCAGGCAAGTAGATTAACGTCTCCGGACACAAAGCGTATAGGGGACTTTACATTTCCAGAAAGTGGGGGTACTATTTATACTGAAACCCCGGCACCCCAACGGGGAGAAGAGAGAGAGAAAGAAAGAGAATATGTATGAGAAAGAGAATGTGTGTGTGTGTGTGTGTGTGTGTGTGTGTGTGTGTGTGCGCGCAGGCCTGCGTGTGTATGGTGTTATTATTTACCTGCATAGATGTGTTAAGTAATATTCAATCAAGCAAGGCCATCTCGATCTTCCACTATCCACTGTTATCTGTTTTGTTACATGTTTTGTTGGATTAAAGCTGTCTGCGGTTCTACGCAAACTACAATGGTTTGAAGTTGATGGACATTGAAACGACCATGGGTTTAACTGATTTTGCAATATTCTTAGCCTACTCTTATTTGGCGTTTCGTTATTTTGGTATTTTCCTCTTATCCAATTATCGTATATTATTGGGATTTTTTTTTAATCCTTCGGATGAAAGTATAACCCTAAGTCTGTGCACGCACGCATTCGATCGCACAGACTTTAAAGATCCTGAGGCTCATGTCCTTTACAAGTAAGTGCGGGCTACTTAAACACATACTGCACTAGGTCCCTTCTCCCCTATCAACAGTCGTTCAGGATTGTGCTCAGTTGTAGGGCCGTCGGACAACGCTGGGGTTAGATCCTGTATGGGCCAGCGCCTTAAGCTGCTCTCCAGTTGGAAAAGCGTGATATCAAAACAATAAATACCTAATACAATACAATACTACCTTCTTCGATCTCTCAGTACCAGAACGGATTGCCAGCACATCTTTGGGGCACTATGGTAACTGCGCTATATTGTTATTCTTTTTGCCAAACTATCAGTTATAAACCTCCCGCTTGGTATAAAACTATACATCAATAAGTTAAAAAGTACTATCTACTTACCATGATGTCTGTGTTCGATGGATCAATCACGCATGGAAAATGATCACAGGCCACTTTCTGTGACTCTCTCCCTTGAAGAAACTCACCCCCCAGATTTTCTTTTCCAATCAAAACTTCCGATTGTCATCAACAGTAAAACATCGTTTATTTGGTTGAATAGAAGGTCTGCCTTGGCTATTACAACAATTGTGTTTGTTGGTGTTTTTTATATAACAAATCACGAGTTGTCTTACCGTGATATCTTTCATGTCAGAGTAATTTATGTACTGGGTTGGGATCTATGGCAATATCTGGTGGCATGCAAACGCCATTTATTTTCCTTTCATACTATTTTATAATTCATGATTTTTTAAAAACTTTTTTTTAAATCTCAAACAGCAAAACATTGTCTTTAACTTTTGGGTAAAGGAAGAGTCATAATACGATAAAGATTGCTTAACTTTACAAGCATAAGCGATAGTCGGATTGATGTCATCATTGTAATTATTGTGTTAGTATTGCGGTATATTGCGAAATTCTTTTCCTTTCCTGTCTTGTTTGGGACAGTAAAAATTCTGATGAAAGTACGTCACTGTTCTGTACTCGGGGAAAGACGTCAAAGGAATTTGTGTTTTATTTTACTGCGAACAAATTCCACTAGACTGAACATAGTATGGTTTGTAGCAGTAGGCTGGACTACTTAAGACTCATACCACATTGTCGAAGTTTGACTGTACATTATTCCGTCTCGCCTTTCTTTGGCCTTTTGGCGTGAAAAGTTTTGACGCTCTGTTCATGGGACAAGGCACCATACACACAGGACCGTGTCTTCACCCAACACATTGTGGACAACGTGAATAGCCAGTTGTACAATAAACCTTTTCCTCCTTTGTTATACCTACCGTTTCTCTTCTCCTATATTATACTGTTCATTTCTCTGTTATTTTAGTATACCTACCGTTCTCTTATCCTATATTATACTGTTCATTTCTCTGTTAGTTCAGTATACATACCGTTCTCTTCTCCTATATTATACTGTTCATTTCTCTGTTATTTTAGTATCCATACCGTTCTCTTCTCCTATATTATACTGTTAATTTCTCTGTTATTTTAGTATACATACCGTTCTCTTCTCCTATATTATACTGTTAATTTCTCTGTTATTTTAGTATACATACCGTTCTCTTCTCCTATATTATACTGTTCATTTCTCTGTTATTTTAGTATCAATACCGTTCTCTTATCCTATATTATACTGTTAATTTCTCTGTTATTTTAGTATACATACCGTTCTCTTCTCCTATATTACACTGTTAATTTCTCTGTTATTTTAGTATCCATACCGTTCTCTTCTCCTATATTATACTGTTCATTTCTCTGTTATTTTAGTATACATACCGTTCTCTTCTCCTATATTATACTGTTCATTTCTCTGTTAGTTTAGTATACATACCGTTCTCTTCTCCTATATTATACTGTTCATTTCTCTGTTAGTTTAGTATACATACCGTTCTCTTCTCCTATATTATACTGTTCATTTCTCTGTTATTTTAGTATACCTACCGTTCTCTTATCCTATATTATACTGTTCATTTCTCTGTTAGTTCAGTATACATACCGTTCTCTTCTCCTATATTATACTGTTCATTTCTCTGTTATTTTAGTATACCTACCGTTCTCTTCTCCTATATTATACTGTTCATTTCTCTATTAGTTTAGTATACCTACCGTTCTCTTATCCTATATTATACTGTTCATTTCTCTGTTAGTTTAGTATCCATACCGTTCTCTTCTCCTATATTATACTCTGTTCATTTCTCTGTTATTTTAGTATACATACCGTTCTCTTTTCCTATATTATACTGTTCATTTCTCTGTTAGTTTAGTATACATACCGTTCTCTTTTCCTACATTATACTGTTCATTTCTCTGTTAGTTTAGTATACATACCGTTCTCTTCTCCTATATTATACTGTTCATTTCTCTGTTATTTTAGTATCCATACCGTTCTCTTCTCCTATATTATACTGTTAATTTCTCTGTTATTTTAGTATCCATACCGTTCTCTTCTCCTATATTATACTGTTCATTTCTCTGTTATTTTAGTATACATACCGTTCTCTTTTCCTATATTATACTGTTCATTTCTCTGTTAGTTTAGTATACATACCGTTCTCTTCTCCTATATTATACTGTTCATTTCTCTGTTATTTTAGTATACCTACCGTTCTCTTCTCCTATATTATACTGTTCATTTCTCTGTTATTTCAATATACCTACCGTCATCTTCTCATATATTATACCGTTTATTTATCTATTATTGATGTGTGACGGGGACAGTAAGGAATGGGGTCTAGAATTGCTAAAGGGTATTCTAGTTCTATTGGCGTATGGATGTAGGTTTCGTCAGTAATTAAGTTTTTTTTATTGTGAGGGGTTCCTGTAACCTTTCGGTGGTTGGGGAGAGAGGCGTTTGGGACCTCTCTTTTTTCTGAGCCAGCTTAACGAAGGCAATACCCATCTCCCCTCCCTACATACACTTACGTATACCAGCTTAACGAAGGCAATACCCATCTCCCCTCCCTACATACACTTACGTATACATACACATCCAAAAACTCACGTGTAACATACACATACAAGCACACACACACACACGTGTTGACATACACATACACAATTCTAAAATCACTTTGGTGAATAGATGTTAAATGAAATAAACAAACAAACAAATACACATACCTGCACACCCACCCACCCACCCACACACACACACACACATACACACATGTAGACATACACATGCACGCACACACACACACGTGTAGACATACACATACAAGCACACACACACGTGTAGACATACACATACAAGCACACACACACACACACGTACATCTACGCACGTACACACGCAGACTGTAATAATTACTTCTCTTGATTAAAACTGCTGGTATGTGATGTGATTGCCTGCGATGGTAGAATTTTATTATGTACTAAGTGTGATTTGAATAACAATTATTTTTAAAAAAAATAATAATTTACCTCTGAATACAAAGGTGAAACGTCCTCTTGATGGAGCCTGTCGTCTGTGTCATTTAATATTGTATTAAGTTTATGGTCCTACCAAAGAGCTTAATGATCCGTAATAAGCTCTTTGGTCCTACCCTCAGCACATTGTCTGTGCGTGCATAATTGGAGTAGTTGTCAATCAAATGACATTTTCTTAACTTTGTTATGTGGTTGTGTGGGTGTGTGGGTGTGTGCGTGCGTGTGTGTGTGTGGGTGTGTGTATGTGTGGGTGTGTGTGTGTGTGTGTGTGCGTGTGTGTGTGTGATTGATCATAAAACCAACAACAACACCTGGGTAGTAGGCGTTAAAATTTTCGGTTTATTAGACTAAAACCTTCATCGGTAAGACCCAAGGACTGTACAAAACAAAACAGTCTAAGCATAGTACTATATATAGTCAAGAAAGTGAATCGAGTTCATTATTCATTAAAAAGAATAGTGTACCATTTAGAAATTTATATCAATTATAAAAAATAATTATATTTAAAAGCTATCTCTGAACCGTGTGTGTGTGTGTGTGTGAGAGAGAGAGAGAGAGAGAGAGAGAGAGAGAGAGAGCAGCGAGAGAGAGAGACAGAGAGAGACAGAGAGAGAGAGAGCAGCGAGAGAGAGACAGAGAGAGACAGAGAGAGAGAGAGACAGAGAGAGAGAGAGCAGCGACAGAGAGACAGAGAGAGAGAGAGACAGAGAGAGAGACAGAGAGAGAGAGAGACAGACAGAGAGAGAGAGCAGCGAGAGAGAGACAGAGAGAGAGAGCAGCGACAGAGAGACAGAGAGAGAGAGAGAGACAGACAGACAGAGAGAGAGAGAGAGAGAGAGAGAGAGAGAGAGAGAGCAGCGAGAGAGTTAGAAAAGCATGTGTGTGTGTGGTGTGTGTGTAGAAGTTCACAGTAATAGTTGGAAGTATGATATATAGGTTAATTGCTGGAACAAATGTAGTGCTAGTTATCTACTACTTTTAAGTATTATTTTTAGGTGTTCTAACACCTTTTTTTATGTGCTAAGATTCGGTGTACTGAATGAATTGTCCATTGTGGGTAATCAGGATTTCTTGACTTGACTTGACTTGACTTGACTTTGTACAGAGTGAGACGTGTCAATAATGGATTGATGTGGTCGGCGGTGCACGAAACAAAAATTGGTGTGTAAATGCAAGTCAAGTCAAGTCAAGTCAGGGGCATAACTAATGTTCCTATGATGTTTTATGATGATTAATGGAGGCATTCGGATACCCACTTGTGTTTGGTTTGGTCATAAACCAACTTTTGTAGTGCACGCCTGTCAGTATGTGTCACTATGTTTTAGTGTGTGTGTGTATGTGTGAGGGTGTGTGTGCGTGCGTTTGGGTGTGTGTGCGTGTGTGTGTGAGAAGAGATAAGGTTATGTAGGTCTACCTCCGTAGTTTACACACACGCTCACTCACACACACACACACACGCACACACACACACGCACACACACACTCACACACACACACATACACACACACACACCAGATAAGAAGGCAACAATTATCAATACAGTTTTCTGTACATATTAACAAGTTATCATCAGTTCAAGTCCCATTCACAGATATGATATATCACACAGATGGTGATTGGTTATAAAATGTAACGAATGATTTGACTGGTCGCATGATGACGCAGTGCGACAAAAATTCCGCAGAAGCGTATCAATAACAGGTCCTTTAGTGAACAACACAACTACGACGTAGATGAATATGCATTTATCTCTCTATAGACGAGAGAGAGAGAGAGAGAGAGAGAGAGAGAGAGAGAGAGAGAGAGCGTGTGTGTGTGTGTGTGTGTGTGAGAGAGAGAGAGAGAGAGAGAGAGAGAGAGAGAGAGAGAGAGAGAGAGAGAGACAAAGAATGTATGTGTGTGTGTGGGTGCGTTTACGTGCGTGTGTGTATGTGAGTTGGAGAGTGTGTGTGTGGGTGTGTGGGTGTGTGCATGCGCGCGTGCGTGTGAGAGAGAAAGAGATACAGAATGTTTGTGAGTTTGTGTGTGTGAGTGAGTGTGCGTGTGTGCGTGTCTGTGACAAATGTGACAATGGGTAAGCTTGCATTAAAAATCCTTTATGTGAATACGCTGCTATTATGCACAAACACGTTTGAAACAGACATCACTGGTCTAGGGTCTACGTTTGTAACCGACATCACTGGTCTAGGGTCTACCTTTGTAACAGACATCACTGGTCTAGGGTCTACGTTTGTAACAGACATCACTGGTCTAGGTCTAGGGCCAACGTTTGTAACAGACATCACTGGTCTAGGGTCTACGTTTGTAACAGACATCACTGGTCTAGGGTCTACGTTTGTAACAGACATCACTGGTCTAGGTCTAGGGCCTACGTTTGTAACAGACATCACTGGTCTAGGGTCTACGTTTGTAACAGACATCACTGGTCTAGGGTCTACGTTTGTAACAGACATCACTGGTCTAGGTCTAGGGTCTACGTTTGTAACAGACATCACTGGTCTAGGGGCTACCTTTGTAACAGACATCACTGGTCTAGGTCTAGGGTATACGTTTGTAACAGACATCACTGGTCTAGGGTCTACGTTTGTAACAGACATCACTGGTCTAGGGTCTACCTTTGTAACAGACATCACTGGTCTAGGATCCACGTTTGTAACAGACACCACAGTCCTTGGGTCTTACTGATGAAGGTTTTAGTGTAATACACCGAAAATTTTAACGCCTACTACCCAGGTGTTGTTGTTGGTTTTATTATCAGACACCAATGGTCTATTGTCTAAGTTTGTAACAGACGTACAGTACAGGCTTGTCAATAATGGTGACTGGGTAACACCTCGTAACTTGCTGTTATGCCGGCAATAATAAAGCCGAGTTGAACACCTTTGTTTCCTTCATCTACTTTGTCACGAGGTTTACATTGTATTGATTACGTATCATCTACTTTGTCACTAGGTTTACATTGTATTTATTACGTATCATCTACTTTGTC
This sequence comes from Oncomelania hupensis, assembly GCA_036898135.1. Taxonomy (NCBI): domain Eukaryota; kingdom Metazoa; phylum Mollusca; class Gastropoda; order Littorinimorpha; family Pomatiopsidae; genus Oncomelania; species Oncomelania hupensis. Next base: position 82,455,501 of record CM072513.1, read on the forward strand.
ACGAGGTTTACATTGTATTCATTACGTATCATCTACTTTGTCACTAGGTTTACATTGTACTCATTACGTATCATCTACTTTGTCATTAGCTGTACATTGTACTCATTACGTATCATCTACTTTGTTATTAGCTTTACATTGTACTCATTACGTATCATCTACTTTGTCATTAGCTGTACATTGTACTCATTACGTATCATCTACTTTGTCACTAGCTTTACATTGTATTCATTACGTATCATCTACTTTGTCACTAGAGGTACATTGTATTGATTTCGTATCATCTACTACGTCACTAGCTGTAAACTGTATTGATTATGTATAATCTATTATGTCATTAGCTGTACATTGTATTGATTACGTATCATCTACTCTGTCACTAGCTGTACACTGTATTTATTATGTATCATCTAATATGCCACTAGCTGTACATTGTATTCATTACGTACAATGGCATAGACTATGCCCCTAGCTGTACATTGTATTCATTTCGTACAATGACATAGACTATGCCACTAGCTGTACATTGTATTCATTACGTACAATGGCATAGACTATGCCACTAGCTGTACATTGTATTCATTACGTACAATGGCATAGACTATGCCACTAGCTGTACATTGTATTCATTACGTACAATGGCATAGACTATGCCACTAGCTGTACATTGTAGTCATTACGTACAATGGCATAGACTATGCCACTAGCTGTACATTGTATTCATTACGTACAATGGCATAGACTATGCCACTAGCTGTACATTGTATTCATTACGTACAATGGCATAGACTATGCCACTAGCTGTACATTGTATTCATTACGTACAATGGCATAGACTATGCCACTAGCTGTACATTGTATTCATTACGTACAATGGCATAGACTATGCCACTAGCTGTACATTGTATTCATTACGTACAATGGCATAGACTATGCCACTAGCTGTACATTGTATTCATTACGTACAATGGCATAGACTATGCCACTAGCTGTACATTGTATTCATTACGTACAATGGCATAGACTATGCCACTAGCTGTACATTGTATTCATTACGTACAATGGCATAGACTATGCCACTAGCTGTACATTGTATTCATTACGTACAATGGCATAGACTATGCCACTAGCTGTACATTGTATTCATTACGTACAATGGCATAGACTATGCCCCTAGCTGTACATTGTATTCATTACGTACAATGGCATAGACTATGCCCCTAGCTGTACATTGTATTCATTACGTACAATGGCATAGACTATGCCACTAGCTGTACATTGTATTCATTACGTACAATGGCATAGACTATGCCACTAGCTGTACATTGTATTCATTACGTACAATGGCATAGACTCGCGAGCCATAAGAGGTCCATATGTAACAAAAACAACAGGTATTGGAGTGTGACCGCATGGGAATGACTGTAAATCAGTCAGTCAGTCAGTCAGCTAGCTAGTCAGTTAATGCCTTAGCCAGTCAAATGAACCAACGAGTTATTCAGTGGCACAAGCATTGTTGCAGCAGGTTGCCAGTTAGTGAGTCAGAGACAACTTTTGTGTTGTGTCAGTTTGTTATAGGCTGAAATTTTACTATGTATTTACTAATGCCGTAAGTGTCAGCGATGTACACATCTTTTCAATGTTGATTGGTTTTGGTACTTCAAATGATGTTTACTTTGATACATTCATTGATTCACGACTAGGGTGTGTAGACTCTGGTAGCTTTAAAGTGGTGCTGTATCATGACGTCATCATCTTCACAAACTCTGAAACAAACAAACAAACATGAAAGCAAAAATAAATAATGCGACTTTTCTGGCAGAAACAACTGTTCAGGTTTAAACTCTATGTTTCGTCGGTATTTCTCTCTCTTCATACACACACACACATGCACACATACACACACACAGAGACACGGACACACACACAGATAAACACACACAATAGAGAGAGAGAGAGAGAGAGAGAGAGAGAGAGAGAGAGAGAGAGAGAGAGAGAGAGAGAGAGAGAGAGAGAGAGAGAGAGAGAGAGCCTGAAGGTATAACCCCACCCCCACTTCCTCCTTCCTCTCCTCTCCTCTTCCCATTCCTCGCCCAGCATTATTTCTGCATTACTCAAGTAGTGTACCTGTAGCGGATCTTCGATAGCAAAAGCGGTAGTTAACACAGCCTTACGTAGGCCTATCAACCTTCAGGTTGTGCTATCTACCGCTTTAACTATTGACGATCGCTACATGTATCCACCATGAGTACTGCTCGGTGTTGAGGAAGCGTCCAGGTCTTTGCTGAGCGCGGTTGTTTGTACGTAACCTACTGTTCAGTTCCTACAGTTCAATATCACGTCTGATAATGCTGACGTAAATAAGAATGACGCAAAACAGTATTCATAATTGTAGATTATAGTCACACGACGCTGGAGCGTATAGGCGACTACTGGTCACATTATTCTGACACCAGTAGGCCTAAACCAGTTGTTGGTAAGAAGAAAATAATATGGTCACGCGTTGGCTAATCCGGGATTGGAACCAAGGACATTTGGGTTACTACTAAGCCGCTCTACCAACAGAGCTACTGGGTCCTACAAGTCAGTATGACGTCAAGTGTTACCTTTATAGTTGACCAGCCCTGTCCCGTCCTTGTCCACCTCCTTCAGTAGCTCATCCGTCTCCTCTTTCGTCATCATCTCACCCATCGACGTCAGCACGTGACGTAAGAGTTTGACGCTGATGACGCCACTGTTGGTCTTGTCCAATAGCGCCAGCGCCTCCAGCATGACGTCACTTTCGTTGTCGTCACTCGTCTCGGCACTTTTGGGAATTCGCGAGATCAGGATGAGGAATTCTGGGAAATCCACTCGCTCTTTGTCTGCACACACACACACACACACACACACACACACACACACACACACACACACACACACACACACACACACATACACACACGCACAGAGCCAGTAGGATAATTGTCACGACATAAATGTCTTCCAAGTGAAACTCGATCTCTTGTCTTTTTTTGGGGTCTTTTTTTTTTTCATTTGCATTAAGGATTAGTAGACCTGTAGACCTACCACACAAAACCAAAAGAACGGTTTGGTGAGCAGTATTGTACAGCTTTGATAGACCTGAAGTTTGTGTCCACTGCCATTCCCCACCTCCCTCCCTCACCTACCCCCATTTGTCAACCCCACCCCCCATCCTCACTGACTCACGGTTGACTTGCTTCAGCTCCTCCTCCGTGATGGCGCCGATCACTGACCTGATGGCCACACCCACTTCATCTGCCGTCAGGTAGCCGTCAACGTCCTTGTCGAACAGTGAGAATGCCTCTTGGAAATCTGCAGCACAAATACATTATATAAAATAATTACATTCATCAAGTCCATTGCTTTCAATATATTAGCCTCCGTTTAGCTGGAGAAAAAAAATACAGAAGGGTTTTTAATAAAGTGTAAAGATTTTTTTTTTTAATGTAAAGACTGGATTGTGTGGGTAAATAGTTTCTTCTCACAGGCGCTTGTATCTGGACACGCGAGCGCCTATGCCTTTGACGCGTCTCCCTTTGGTTATCTATATTCTTTTCTGCGTGTAGTTCAATATTACCTTAACTACGTAGGCATTTTGACGTTGAGTGCCTGTACTATGTGCCATTCAGATTTTTAACAGAAAATCTACATCGACAGCATAGGCGTTCACCAGGAACTGTTCAAATACAAGCGTTTAAAGAGCCTGTGACCAAACCAAAGCACTAACATTCTATAATTATGTTTGCCTGCCGACAAAGGCCACAAGCTCTATTTCAGCGGTAGAGATGACAGGCGCGAACACGGCGTTGGATTCTTTGGTCCACAAGAACATTCTAGCCACTGTCATGGGTTGCCGCCCAGTCTCCAGTAGACTCATTATCATCCGTCTGAGAGCAGCCCCTTTCAACATCACCATCATCCAGACCTATGCCCCAACATCAGACTATGACGACAGCGAAGTGGAGGATTTTTATGAAAATCTAAAGGCTGTCCTTGACCAAGTGCCGAAGAAGGACATAGTCATAGTGCAAGGCGACTGGAATGCCAAGGTTGGCCAAGATGCGCACCACAACTGGGGAGACACATGTGGACCCCACTGCAACAACGAGACAAATGACAGGGGTCTGAAACTCTTGGAGTTTGCCAGATACAACAATCTGGTACTGGCAAACACGCTTGGTCTCCACAAAAACTCCAGACGATGGACATGGCACAGTCCCAGCGGGGAGCATCACAACCAGATCGACTACATCATGGTCAAGAAACGCTTCAGATCAAGCATCAACATTGGCAGGACACGCACTTTTCCAGGAGCAGACATCGGAAGTGACCACGATCTCGTGATGATGTCTTTCCGGCTCCACTTGATGAGAGTAAATACAGCAAAGTGCACTAGACTGAAGTTCGACCTAGACAAACTGCAAGACCCGGATGTGGCAGAACTATTTCAGGCCACAATTGGAGGGAAATTTGCATCACTGCTCATTTTGGGAGCTGGTGAAGTAGATGTCAACACTATGACCACCACCTTCAACTCAGCTGTGATAGATGCCGCCACTGAGATCCTTGGCAAGCACCGACCAAAGAAGAAGCCGTGGATCACACCTGAACTTTTTGATCTGTGTGATAAACGAAGAGAGATATTTTAAAAAAAACTAAAAAAAAAAACGAACCCTTCACAGGGAGCTGATGTCTATCGAAAAATCAACAATGACATCCAAAAAGGCATGCGCACAGCAAAGGAGAACTGGATAGAAGATCAATGCCAGGAAATAGAGAACAGTCTGTACAAGAACAAAAGCAAGAAGGTCTACCAGACTGTGAAGCGGCTGACAAGTGTTAAACAGTCCAAAGTCTCCACGACCCAAAGCCAGTCTGGCATATGCCTTACAGAAGAACAAGAAGTCTTGGACAGATGGACAGAGTACTGCTCTGACCTTTACAACCATACACCAAATGGAGACCCATGAGTTCTAGCATGTTTCAAGAACAGAGAAGAAGAAGAAATCCTCCCAATTCTCCGGGAAGAAGTTGAGGCAGCAGTGCAATCGCTGAAGAAAGGGAAGTCAGCGGGAGTGGACAACATACCCGCGGAACTGCTACAAGCAGGAGGAGAAGCGATGATTGTTGCCCTCACCATTATCTGTAACAAGATCTGGCAGAGTGGGGAGTGGCCTACACCATGGACCCAGTCGCTTGTCATCACTCTTCCCAAAAATGGTAACCTTCAGGAGTGTGAAAATTACCGCATCATCAGCCTCATCAGCCATCCCAGCAAGGTTCTCCTGAAAATAATACTCAACAGGTTGAAACCCCAAGCTGAACAAATCATAGCTGAAGAACAAGCAGGATTCAGGGCAGGGCGAAGTACCACTGAACAGATTTTCAACCTCAGAATAATCTGTGAGAAATACCTACAGCACCAACAACATCTATATCATGTGTTCATAGACTTCAAGAAGGCGTTTGACCGAGTCTGGCATGCAGCTCTATGGGCAACAATGAAAGTGTACAACATCAGCCCTAAAATTATTGAAGTCATCAAAAGCCTGTATGACAAGGCTACCAGTGCAGTCCTCCATAACAGCGTCATCGGGAACTGGTTCAGAACAACAATCGGTGTGCGTCAAGGATGCCTACTCTCTCCAAAACTCTTCAACATCTTCCTAGAGCGCATCATGTCAGATGCTCTTTCAGATCACGAAGGCACAGTCAACATAGGGGGTACAGCAATCTCCAATCTTCGTTTTGCGGATGACATTGATGGATTGGCTGGAGAGGAACAAGAACTTGAACAGCTGGTACAGAGGCTTATGGAATGGAAATAAGTGATGACCAACAACACCAATGGCATCAACACGGACATCAAAGTCCAAGGCCAATCCCTCAACACAATGCATAGCTTCAAATATTTAGGAGCCACCATCAACACCAATGGCATCAACACGGACATCAAAGTCCAAGGTCAATCCCTCAACACAGTGCATAGCTTCAAATATTTAGGAGCCATTGTATCAGACAATGGGTCACGACAGGAAGTCCTCTCCAGGATCGCACAAACAACTGCTGCTCTGACAAGGTTGAAGCCCATTTGGAAAGACAGGACCATCAGTCTACATTCCAAAGTAAGACTGCTGCGCTCCCTTGTCATCTCCATCTTCCTATATGCTTGCGAAGCATGGACCCTCACAACAGATCTACAACGAAGAATACAAAGCATGGAGATGAGGTGCTACAGAAGACTTCTGGGCATTTCCTCTAACCAGCAACGACGAAGTCCGACAGACCATCACACAAGCCATTGGACAACACGATGACCTGCTCACAGTGGTGAAGAAACGGAAACTCCGATGGTATGGCCACGTCACCAGATCATCAGGCCTTGCAAAGACCATTCTGCAAGGCACAGTGCAAGGAGGTAGAAGAAAAGGGAGACCGAAAAAGAGGTGGGATGACAACATTCGAGAATGGACTGGTTTGACACTGAGCGAAGCCATCAGGGCTGCTGAGGACAGAGAAAGATGGAGTATGCTGGTTAAACGATCATCTGTGGTGCCCCTACGACCTCCGGGTTACGGGACAGGATAGGATAGGATAGGCCATGTTCAGTCATAGTATGAGACAACAGAGACTGATAGTAACACTTCTCTTTTGACCAGTTTTGTCATGTTCGATTCTAAAAAAAAATGATAACAAACATGAAATGTAAGGACACTGGATAAAGTAACACACTTACAGACAAAAATAGGGAGTGGTTGAAGACGTTATCAAACCTTTCCACATAAAACTCGTTCCCAAGCACTTCAACCAGTCTCTCTGACCAGGACGCAGTATAAGTCAAGGGACATTAATCTGATCCATACCTAACACAATTAACTGTAACTAGTTTTGTCCCTTTAATGTAAACATCCCACAAACACATGCATGAATTACACGAATCTTAAATTGTATTAAATAATGAAATACATATTTGAAAGATTGAATGGATCAATATAATAATATTTTATCAATCAGTCAAATAATGTATACAATATTCACTCAGATAGTTTGAAGAAATAAGTAATCAAACAAACACACAGATAAATAAATACCCCGATGAATAAATAAGGAAACTGAATACAAGAAAATACATAAATAAAACTGACCGGCTATTTGCTCCTCTGTAAACGTTTGCTGCGACTGTTGTAAAAAAAAAAAAAACACAAAACAGGCCTACAATGATAATAGTTTTTGTTTTTTTATAATTAGAGAGCACTCATACTCCCATTGTAATTGCCAAATCTGGATAAATAAAGTTGTTTGAATTGAATTGAATTGAAATAATAACATTAATCTTAAACCTTTATTATTGGAGCTAATTTACATAGTAATGGAAAAGTTCGTTGTGTTTCAGAAGCAAACTGCTTTACAGGTGATTTTTAAAAAATAGTCTTAAGGAAAGAAAGCTAATTACAATTAATCAGTGCAAGTCAATTCAAAATTACAATAAAAGACATATATTATAATATTAATGAACTCAATACAATAATAATGAGTATTTACCTCTGGAGAACTCAGTCAATACAATAATAATGTGCATTTACCTATGGAGTAGTCAGTCAATACAATAATAATGTGCATTTACCTATGGAGTATTCAGCCAATACAATAATAATTATACTCCTTCTTTGTAGTTTTTTTCTTTTTATTAAATTTTTTTGAAATTTATTTCTATTTTTAATTTTTTTTCTCTTTTTCTCTCTCTTTGGGTGTGTTGTTTTTCTTAAATATACATTTTCACAGAAAAATATAACGATTGTGAAGGAGTATGATTTGTAAACTATACTATAGATGTCTGTTGCCTTATTATATTAATTATGATTGCTGCCTTACTATTTCAGCTAAATAGTTAGCTTAAACTTACCTTTTTGTTGTTGTTGTTATGAATAGTTTGAAGTACATATGTTTATAATTGGTCCTGTATAATTGGTTTGTAAATTGGGAAGTCAGACTTTCTTTCAAAGCAGTAATATTTGTTGGTTGTACACCTTCTTTATAATTTCTCTCTCTCTCTCTCTCTCTCTCTCTCCCTCTCTCTCTCTCTCTCTCTCTCTCTCTCTCTCTCTCTCTCTCTCTCTCTTTGGATGTGTTGTTTTTCTTAACTATACCTTTCCAAAGAATAATATAACGATTGTGGAAGAGTACGGTTTGCAAACTATATTCATGATTGTTGCCTTATTATTTCAGCTAAATAGTTAGCTTAAACTGACCTTTTTGTTGTTGTTATGTATAGTTGGAAGTTTTTAAAAGATTTATTCTGTTTTTGACCAAAGATTTCTTCTAACAAAATCAAGATGAATATGATTGTCTGACTTATTATTTTCTATTAATTTGACTTATTCTCTTTCTTTATCCAAAAAATGCTAGTACATCACTACATGTGTTTATAATTGGTCCTGTGTAATTGGTTTGTAAATTTGGAAGTCAGTCTTTTTTATCGGTGTTGCTGTTGTGTTCTAAAACTGAGTCGTGTACTTCTATTTAAAAATATTGATATTTAGGTTGTTATGTATTGATTTATTTATTGTTTAACCTTCCTTTGACTACTTGTTTACCTCGAGGTAAATACACCTTTGAATTGTCCAATCATTATGATTAATTCAATTATTCTGTTCTTGCAAATGAAGCCTACCGATGTCATTTTCTGTGTTATTTGTGATTGTTTATTTCAATAGTTGAGTTGATCAGATTTAAGTGAAATGTTTAACTGACTAATATTGATTTATGACATTATTGAATTATTCACTGAAAAAAGTAATGCAATACCTTTCAAACTGCAGTTTTTTATTAAGTAAATAGTCTCAGAGCGGTTTATTTTTGCCATCTTATATTTGATATTTGCTTTTTTGTCTAGGTAGTCACGCCATTATCTTCTTCACCCAGTTTAAGCATTGACGCATAAACATAATGTATGAATCGTTTGTTGTGTATGAAAGAAGTTTGAACTGTATGGGTTTGTTAAAGTTGATTGCTCTGGAGGTATGTACTCAATTCATTTTTGTGTCAGTTGTGATAAAGACAATTAGGGTAAATTTACATAATGATTACATGATCAGGAATAGTTCTTTAAAGGGATTATAATGAGAAAAAATGACAAATACTTGTAAGGATAATTTTTCTATATGTACATATAATTGTAATGGTCTGGGGGATGCAAAGAAACGTAGAGACGTGTTTGATTATTTAAGGAACCAAAAGTGCAACATTTATATGCTTCAAGAAACACACTGGAAAACAAAAAGTGAAAGCTTTATTAGGGCGGCTTGGGGATATAATATTTGGATTAGTGGTGAAGAAACAAACAAAAACGGTGTGGCAATTCTGTTCAATAATAATTTTGAATATAAAATGTTCGATGTATTAAGAGATCCACATGGCACATTTTTGATTATAGATGTAGAAATAATGAAAAGAAGAATACTTCTTGTAAACTTATATGGCCCTAGTGTTGGCGATCATCCAGAATTCTTTGAAAAAATATGGGATCATATTGATCATTATGGCAGTGATAATGTAATTATGGCAGGGGATTGGAATTGTCCTCTTAATATGACGATTGATGTTCGTAACTATGTAAGCACATCAAGCCGCCCTAGAACAAGAAGAAAACTGCTTGAAATGTTTGCCAAATATGGTTATTATGATGTTTTTAGGCAGATTTACCCAGATAAAAAAATGTATACATGGAGAAAATATAATACAATCAAACAAGCAAGACTAGATTATTTTATTATGAGTGAAGAAATCATGAATGAAACTGTTGATATAAAAATATATCCAGGCTATCGTTCAGATCACTCCTTAGTAGTTCTGTTTATTAAAAAAGAACAACTTCAGAGAGATAGACCCTTATGGAAATTTAATAATTCATTACTTAAAGATAAAGAATACATTTTAGAAATAAAAAAAGTTATTAGTAATCTTAAAAAACAGTATGCTGTTTTGGTATATAACTTTGATGGAATTGATGGTATTCCAGATGATCAGCTTCAGCTTCAAATAAGTGATCAACTTTTTTTTGAGATGATTCTTTTAGAGATAAGGGGTAAAACAATATCGTATGCTAGTTATAGAAAAAAGATTAATAGTCAAATGGAAATGGATTTGGAACAAAAAATTAAGAGAATAGAGGAAAATATAAAAGACGAGAATCTGGAAGAGTTGGAAAACCTTAAGGTACAACTTCAGGAACTTAGAGATATTAAAATGGACGGGATTGCGGTTCGGTCCAGAGTCAAATGGCTAAATGAAGGAGAAAAAATGAGCAAATACTTTTGTAACTTAGAAAACAGAAATTATCTAGATAAAGCTATGCCCATATTGGAAACAGAAAATGGAGAAATCATTACTGAACAAAAACATATTTTAGAAGAAGTGCAAGATTTTTACAAAAATCTTTACAGACATAAAGATGTTAAAAATATGGATATTGGTGTAGAGTTAAAGGATGTACCTAAACTTCAAGAAGAAGATAGAGAAAAGACAGAAGGTGTGATTAAATTTGGCGAAGCAGTCACGGCTCTGAAAAAAATGAAAAATAATAAAAGCCCAGGACCTGACGGATTCACGGTAGAATTCTTTAAATTCTTTTTCATAGATATTGGTACATTTTATATTCGTTCTATAAATGAAGGATTCCAAAAAGAGCAATTGTCTGTTACACAGAGACGTGGTACTATTGTTTGTATACCTAAAGAAGGAAAATCTAAACGTCTGGTAAGAAACTGGAGGCCAATATCCCTGTTAAACATTTCTTATAAAATTGCTTCGGCTTGTGTGGCTGACAGATTGAAGGCTGTTTTACCTAAAATTATTGATGAATCTCAAAAGGCTTTTATAAAAGGACGTTATATAGGTGAACATATTCGCTTATTGTATGATACTATAATATATGTAGAAAAAGAGAATATTCCGGGACTCTTACTTACCGTAGACATGGAAAAAGCTTTTGACAGTGTTTCCTGGACTTTTCTATTTTCTTGTCTTAATTTTTTTGAATTTGGACCAGATCTAATTCAATGGATAAAAAACATTTTATTCTAATATTTCATCAACTATATTAGTTAATGGCCAATACTCGCAGTGTTTTTCAATAGAGAGAGGTGTCCGACAAGGTGACCCATGCAGTCCCTATTTATACCTTATTTGTGCTGAAATATTATCTTTAATGATTCGTAAAAATAAATTAATTAAAGGTATTCAAATTAAAGACAAGGAAAATTTATTGTCTCAGTTTGCTGATGACACAACCATTTGTCTTGATGGTTCAGAACGATCTTTTAAAGCAGTAGTTGATGTTCTGTTGGCATATGCAGAAATATCTGGATTGAAGGTAAATTTTGAAAAATCACTTGCTACATGGATAGGAAGTAGGAAGAAGTGTAATATCCAGTATATGAGAGATAAAAATTTTGTTTGGGACCCAGGAACCTTTAGAGTTTTAGGGGTTTTGTTCTCAACGGATACTAATAGTATTGTTCGTATTAATTATGAAGAAAAACTCTCAAATATGAAAAAGGTCATGGCTGCCTGGTGTCGAAGGCATCTTACCCCATTGGGGAAGATTTTAATTATTAAAACGCTGGTACTTTCAAAAATCACTCATTTATTAACGACCTTGCCAGATCCGTCTGAGGAAATTTTACTTTTGCTAGAAAAGGAAATTTATTCATTTTTATGGGATAAAAAAAGAAGTAAAATAAAAAAATCTATTGTATGTAAGTCCTATGAAGAGGGTGGATTGAGAATGATTAATGTTCGAAACTTTCTGACTTCGCTTAAAGTTCAGTGGTTAATAAGATTGAGAAATGAAACATCCTGGAAGGAAATGGTGCTTACGATGTATCCAAAGTTAAGTAATATTTATAAGTATGGTGCGGAATATTGTAATGTGCTCAGTACAAAGGTGAACAATCCCTTTTGGAAGGATGTTTTGAAACACTTTAGGAGGATTGCTGTTAAATGTCAACCTTCGGATAATAATGAATTCATGTCTGAAAATATTCATTACAACAAAAATATTTTGAGAGATCAAAAGGTTATTTACTTAAAGGAATGGTGTGATTGTGACATACTATTTATTAAGCAGCTTGTTAATGAGGAGGGCACTTACCTTTCATTCCAGGAATTTAAAACAAAATTTCCCAATGCGATAAAAACAAATTTTTTGACATATCAAGGAGTATTAAATGCGGTTAAGAACTTTCAGAAGAGGTTAGGTTTAGAACTAGGCATTACATATGAGGAATCAGTCCCGAAAGTATGGAAATACATTAATAGGGGTAAAAATCAAGTACGAGCATTGTTGGCTGAAAACAGTTTCTCTCCGACCGCAGTAGCAAGATGGAATACTTTTTTTGAAAATCTACGTTGGGAAAAAATCTTCCCTCACTGCTTTAGAATAACACAAGACACGCAGTTAAGATGGTTTCAAACTCGACTATTACATAGGCTACTTCCAACCCAACAATATTTATTCAGGTGTAAAATTATAGATTCACCCATATGTAATTTTTGTGAAATAGAGGATCAGACGTTAACACATATGCTCTATGAGTGTAGGGTTGTTTCAAAATTTTGGAGTGACTTAAAGGATTGTTTGGTGGAAAAGTGTGCCTGTCATAATATTTGTCTGGATAAAGCATTAATTTTATTCGGTATAAAAGAAGATGTCCATACAGATATTACGTTTGACTTGATCATACTGCTTGCTAAATTCTATATATATAAATGTAAGTTAGGTAATTCTCAACCACAAATTCAACAGTTCAGAATGATTCTTAAAAAGCGTTTTTGTTTAGAGAAATATGTGGCTATTATAAATGATAAATACCACAAATTCATTAGTGAATGGATCTTGTACTTATCACTCATCGAAGATTGAACTGTTTGTTGTTGTTGTTGTTTTTTTAATGTATATCTGCTCATTATTTTCCTCCTGAGTCGAATTCCAGTTGACCCAGAGCAATAAGTATAGAAATCAGAAGTAATGCAGTTTGAACAAATGAATGCGATAAATGTATAATTGTATGTATGCGTGAGTATGGGTGTTTTTTTGGGGGGGAGGGGGCCGCTCATGTTTATTTTGTTGAATCTTTTTCATTCATCCATTTTTGTTAAACTCATTCTCATTTTGAAGAAATAAAAATCACCAAAAAAAAAAAACAAAAAAAATAAAAAAAATAATAATGTGCATTTACCTATGGAGTAGTCAGTCAATACAATATAATAATGTGCATTTACCTATGGAGTATTCAGTCACTACAATAATAATGTGCATTTACCTATGGAGTATTCAGTCAATCAATCGATCAATCAATTGGTCATTATTATAATCATTCAATCAATTTACATACAATGAATGATCAACACACCCTGATTGAACCAATCTTCAAGGTAATATACGAGTCTATACTTACCATTTTATTTGTACTGGTTTTTCTGTCAAATCTAAATTTTAAAAAAGAAGAGAAAAATATTTAATTGGACCATGTCACATGTCTATCTAGACATAAAGGCGGTGTGCTATCTACTGATTTGCTATAGAGACTCCGCTAAAGGTACCCGTCTGGAGTAATTCCCCTGTCACCTAATACAATTTCACAACACACAAATAGCTCGAGAATGTATTCATCCAAATGACAACATAAATATCACACACTGAGAGAGAGAGAGAGAGAGAGAGAGAGAGAGAGAGAGAGAGAGAGAGAGAGAGAGAGAGAGAGAGAGAGAGAGAGAGAGAGAGAGAGGGGAAAGAGAGACAGACAGACAGACAGACAGACAGAGACAGAGACAGAGAGAGAGAGAGCGAGAGAGAGAGACAGAGAGAGAGAGACAGAGAGAGAGAAACAGAGAGAGAGAAGACGCCACTTGCAAACAATACCGAGAAAGACTACAGGGACTCCTAAATCTTTTAATTTTACATTTTTTTTTAAAAACTTAACTGAAATTATAAAGATTATAAACTCTCAAGTCCGCTCTGTTTATGGATCAACTTTAAACAAAATTACATTATAATTTTCATTCAAAAAACAACATAAAATTATCTTTCAAAAACCACAAGCGCTTACCTGAAAGACACGCCCACTCTATCCTCGTTTTCATTTTCAGTCGTCTGCTCCGCTATGTATACTTCCGCTTCCGGGAACAATTAGTAGTTGAACAAATTTTGTTTTGGGGGCTCCCTGCAATATAAAATGGTGAGTTCGTTGATAATTATTGTTAGAGTAATGTTGATTTTGAGGATTTAGATTGGTTATTGTACAAGAAGACTTGCTGAAGGACTGAGTAATTTTTACCGAAGATTTCTGATATTTGTTTTGGGTGGATGGATGGGTGTGGTATTTTGAGTTATGTCATGAGAAAGAGGAGCAATCTTGTGAAACAAGTTTACTGTTAAGTATTTGAAATATATTCTCATGATTTATGCTTCTTTGAAGAAAGAAAGATATATTTTATATTTCAAGGTACACTTGGTATCTAAAACGCATTTTCCCAATATAATTATTAATTAACTAGTTTGTTGATAGGCCTATTCATTGTTGGCTGTTGCTATTTTAAAATTTTAGTGTCATGCATCATATTTTAATTTTGAAATAAAATATTTCTTTATAGTTATACATCATTGTTATATTATACGTTATGTATTTATTTTTCTCTGTCGCAGGCTTCCAAAGACACGACTGCAGGTATATAATCTCAATATTATCATTTTAACTATACTGTGTCATTCCCATGGCCATGATGACAATACTGTGCCTACTGTTGAACACACAGCATACACCGCAACAATGATCTTAATTTTAGATTAGACCGTTGTTGCTAACTGGAAAAACAAGATTTGTTAGGTAAATTAATCATGAGAATGTGAGAAATATGTAAATGTAATTTGTAAAGTACATGTAAATAAGCTTACAGTTACACCATGATAATGTTTAAATATTTTCCTTTTATTGGTGTTTTCCACATGTATCCCTGTCACTGTGTCGTTATACTTATCGGTAAGTAGTACATTACTAGTCATTTACCAGTATCCTGTACTTTGATTTTATATTTGCAGAGACCTTTGACCTGTTTGACGCTGATGGGGATGGGAAGATCACCACAGTGGAGGCCTGCACAGCACTTCGCTCCCTTGGTCACGTCATCACAGATGGCCAGTTTCGCCAACTTTGCACTAAAACCGGTGTGGACGGTGAGTTGATTGTTTTAGTTAAGTTCTATTGTAGCTGTCAGTTTGGCAGAGTCTATATAAGCTGACAATGATGGAGAGTGTTGCTACAGCTGTAATGATATGGGTGACAAAGATGACTATTGTGATGATCTTGGTGACAAAGATGACTATTGTGATGATATTCATATTGTGATAAAGATGACTATTGTGATGATATTGTGACAAAGATTACTATTGTGATGATATTGTGACAAAGATGACTATTGTGATGATATTGGTGATAAAGATTACTATTGTGATGATATTGGTGATAAAGATGACTATTGTGATGATATTGGTGATACAGATGACTATTGTGATGATATTGGTGACACAGATGACTATTGTGATGATATTGGTGACAAAGATGACTATTGTGATGATATTGTGACAAAGATGACTATTGTGATGATATTGGTGACAAAGATGACTATTGTGATGATATTGGTGATACAGATGACTATTGTGATGATATTGGTGACACAGATGACTATTGTGATGATATTGGTGACAAAGATGACTATTGTGATGATATTGTGACAAAGATGACTATTGTGATGATATTGGTGACAAAGATGACTATTGTGATGATATTGGTGACAAAGATGACTATTGTGATGATATTGGTGACAAAGATGACTATTGTGATGATATTGGTGATACAGATGACTATTGTGATGATATTGGTGACACAGATGACTTTTGTGATGATATTGGTGACAAAGATGACTATTGTGATGATTTTGGTGATAAAGATCATTATTCAGGCATTCTGACAGCCATGATATTTTGATTTGTTCAGATTTTTCAAAATCAGTTGTAGAATTGTCTGTAGTCACTATCATATAGGCAAATTTATGGTTTTAACCAGTAAGCAGGAGGATTATAATTATAGGAACAGTTCAACTTGAAGACACATGTTTAGAGAGGCTTTTTTTTTTAGACGCCCTGAGTGAGTGTTTTTTTGGTGTTGGGGTGTGTGTGTGGTTGTGTGTTATTGACCAGTGTACGCATGTTGTGTTTACATTTGTTTGTATAAAGCGCTTTGTGATTTTGGAAAGCACTGTATAAATTGCCTGTTATTATTATTATTATTATTATTATTATTATTATTATTATTATTATTATTATTATTATGATAATGCTGATGACTTTGTTGCAATTTATATCATTGTACAGTAAAATTAAAGAATGGTGTGCCTTGTGTTATATCAAATACATTATTAATATTTATTATTATTATTATTATTAAAAAATAACTTATTTTGTCAGGGAAAGGTAAACTGTGCGTATTGAAAAAAACTTTTTTTTGGTTAATGTTGACAGCTGTACAGACACTGCAGGGTCAGGATTACATATTTAGTTTGAGGATGAGAATAAATAATGCCTGTGTTGATAATTTTGGACTATGACTTTTTTTTGAAAGGGTTGTTTTTTGTTTGCCACAGTGAAAGGTAAGGTAGATTTGGGCAAGTTCAGACAACTGCTGCAGCCATTGCAGGGCCAGAATTACATCCGTCAATTGGAAGAAGCATTCAACACCATCGACAAGGAGGGCTGCGGTTTTATCCTAGCCACAGAGTTACGGCACTTGCTGACTCACATGGCCGACAGGATCACGGACGAAGAGTTCAATTCTCTTTTGGAGGAGCTGGAGGTGGACAGCAACGGGCGTGTCAGACGTAAAGGTCAGTGGTATATTAATAAAAATCATTATTATAATAATAATTAGTAATCATAATTAATAATAATAATAATTATTATTATTATTATTATTATTATAAAAATAATTTAACTCTTAACCTCCGTTAGGGTTTTTTGGCGGTGCCGGAGGGTTTTCGGGGAATGTAAGAAACAAATTGGGTTGGTGTAATTAAAATTCTATTAAAAAAATTCTATGAAACACAGAGCAATAAAATTTATATCAATTTGTTCAGCAATAACTAGGGCACATTTCCACTATGTTTTCAACATAATACATTGCAAAATTATGAATCATATATTTCCAAAAAATCATGCATAATAAAAAATGCAAAAAAAAAATTATAGGCATGCAATGAACTCACCACCATTTAGCAGACCAGGTAATCCATTCAGAAGAAAATACTAAGAATAAAAAGTATCCACCAATATCCCCGTAACAAAAATATGCAAGAAAGAATGTAATCTGACCACATTCTGTGGTGTAATTTGCATTCATATGACGAGGCACAAAGCGAAAGTTGGTGTCAGCCACGCCCCCTACTTCTCTCCAACTGTCATCCCTACTGCTTGTTTCCAATGCAGCTGTTTGGCTATTGTCACTACTGTCAGTAGGCCTAATGCTGCTTTTCCCTCTTCCTTTCCCTCTCCCTCCCCCTCTTACTCCAATGCCAGAAAAGCAAGAAAGATTGCTAGACACTCTTTTTCTTTTACTCCTCCCAGAAGAGGGTCCAGGCTTGTCAACATCTGTCTCATTGTCAGTTGACGTATTGTCTGATGAATCGTCGGTAACGTAAAAAATTACTGCCTAATTCATTGATTACATAGCCGTCTTCGTCACTCTCTTCCATCGCTTGTAAAACAAGCTGGGTGGCCTTTTCCGCCGTATATCTCAACGACCGACGCTCCCCTGAAGCCATTACACAAATCTCATTCGCACACCACTAGCATACCAGTAAAAAAAAAAAAGGTAAAAATGAACGCAAAACAGCAAGAAAAACACATCATTCAAAGCAGAAACCATGCGTGTGCCGTAAACTAGGTCAGCTGCCGTAAAACGTGTCGATGCTGCAAAGAAATGTGTCGTTAAACTTGGTACACATGTACGGCCGCACACTGCGGCCAGTCGGGAAATGTAAAAGTACTCTCGGCCGCAGGCTGCGGCCAGTCGGGGGTTAAGAGTTAATGTATAATATACACTTTTCTAATCTTAGTGTAACAATACTTGAGATTTATTAAGAGGGGATTGGGGTGGATGGCGTACAAAACGGGAACTCAAACAGAATAATAATAATAATAATAATAATAATAATAATAATAACAGACCTGTTTACATTACGATTTGAGTGTAATAAATTCATTTTTTTAATATCTCATTCCGCTATTCCGCTTTGCCTCTTCAAATTCCGCTTTGCCAGCTGATAAAATTACATTTTCAGCAAATGCTGTTTGAGAAAAAAAAATTAGTCTAATTTTCGGTTATTAGACAGCCCGAGTTTAGTCGTATAAATGTTTCCGGTTGCGTTTCCGTTTGAGGTTATTCAGGAATATCGGGGTTTAGATCTATTTTGTGGTAGCAATAAATAACATCATTTGCCTATTAAAAGAAATGTACCCGCCCGTATCCCCATAAATTCAATACTCGAAACGTTTTTATAGTCTCGTGACTTCCGTAGGAAATCGGAGTTCCATGTAATCGGAGATCGGAGACCGTGTGGTAGCGTTTTGGACAGTGCTGTGAAAAAGGCTTCTTCAAGTAAACGTCTGCATGAGACAGATGAATCGGATGATGTTGTGGACACTACAGACACTGTTAAACAGTTTTTTAATAAAAGTCATGCAGAAATGTAAACATTCCTATACTGAGAAGTATGCTTGCATCATAAAGTTGAGAAAAGGTGCTAATTTTGCACACTGCACTTGTCTTTGTGCAAATGTGATTTCAGTGTAGCTCATAATGGCATCAATGATTGCACAAAGCACGTTGGGACAATTTCTCATAATAATAATAATAATGTTCGTCATTTGTAAGGCGCCTTAGCCTAAGGATCAAGGCGCTGGCCGATACAGGATCTAACTCAAACCGCCTGAGACGCCCACCCGCAGCCTTTGGGCGCATGGTCTGACGCCCGGACAACTGAGCACAATCCTGGGCAGCCAGGGATGGGGGAGAAGGACCAAGTGCATGCTGGGTGTGTTCTTGTTACCGGCACTCACCCGTCTAGGACATGAGCGTCAGGATCTTTAAAGTCCGTTATGATGGAATGTATGCGACACACAGACTAGACCTCGGTTTATACTCTCATCCGAAGGAGTAGGAAAACAGGAGTAAAGTGTCTTTCCCAGGGACACAACACAATGGCCCGGCCAGGGCTCGAACCAGGGACCTTCAGATCCGCAAGCCGAAGCACTACCATTAGACCACAGTGCCTCCCTCATAAACAATTTCAAGATGCCAAACAGAAGTCGCTTGGGGATTATGCTTTTTATGATGCACTTGCATTTATCTGCTATTGTCAATATATATATATATATATATATATATATATATATATATATATATATATATATATATATATATCAGAAAAGTGTTTTGTGGAGTGTTCAAAGACAGAATGGCCAAGGAAAGGTAAGAGTGTTTTAAATTATTTATTTTCAAGTGGAAACCTAACTTGATATTGAACCTGCAAATTTCATTATAAGAAGCTTCTCTGAGATATTAACTTGTGTGAGATATGTCATATGTCACCCAACTGAGTTCAGTACTACATGTAGCTTGCATAGGAGCAGTAAAGCAGACAAGTTATTTGTTTGTTTATTTATTTTATTTTTGTATGTTTATGATGTGTTACTGATGATTTAAAAGAAGTAAATGAAACTAAAGTGATTATCTTTTCTTTAGCTATTATTTGATTCCTATTTAGACCAAAATTGCGTGACAAAGAGATTCCTCTTTGGACTCTCATATTCCTCTTTTTGGCCTTATGGATTCCTCTTGGTTCTGCTTACAGGTCTGTAATTATAAAAATAATAAAAATTTGTACAGCGCCCTTCCTCACTAGAGCTCATAGCGCTTTACAGAAGAAAATAATAAAATAAATAAATACATAAATAATTAAACAAAACGAAACTGTTACGTATAAACGCGCATGATGGTGAGTGTGAAATGCGCACGATATTATGTTTGAAGCCCGCGCGATAGATCTGTTCGTTTTATTTTGCAACGCATGCAATAATCGAGTGTATTTACCTTTGATTTGATTTTGCGTTGTTATTAGAAGAAGCTTTGTATAACGTTGGTAATTTTAGTTGGTCGATATTATTTGAGAATTTTCGAGAGTGGGTTGTTTACTATCGATCGAAGCGTATGGATAATTCTAGTGGTAACTACGAGGCGCTTTCATCCCAAATAAGGTTCTATGACGTGAGACAGTGATGAAAAAGCTTGTTGTTATTGGTTGTGGTATGTCCCGTTGGGGGTATTCTCGCCCTTTCTGGAGTGTAGAGAGAGACTATATAAGTGCCGCACTGTTTCAAAACAGGAAACTGGCCTTGTGCCGCGGGATGCCTCCCCTGTGGTTGCTAGGCCGTTTTACAACTTTCGTATTGTAGTTTTATGTTTAGTTTTATTTTTTATTGGCCCATTTGCTACGGTCCCTTTTACTATTTGCCTTTTAACGTTTCCTACCTTAGTCTTATCCATCACTGATCCCCATGTTTAGACAGAGTGTTGTGCCCTGTCTACCCATGTCCCGTTTGTGTTTTTGCTGCCCCATCCTGGCCTCCGGCCCACGTTTTAACCGTCTTATATTTTATTTAGCCCTCTCCCCTAGACTCCTTTTTTTTCGTCTATTCACTCGCGGCTTGCTGCCAGCCTTTTACCTGACCTCCGTTTTTAAGGATGTTGTAGGTTTTTATCTTGTTTTATCCCTTGCCCTTCCTGGGTCCCCCTCCTGTTGCCCTATCTTAAGCCCAGTCCCCTATATGCACCTGTGTCCGGGGACTTAACTTTAAAAAAAAAAAAAAAAAAAAAGAGTTGAAAGTAAAGAGAGCTGTTGTATTAGAGTTGAGAAAGTTGTAAAAAGTGGAAAGTTCATAGTTGAGAATTGTAGAGTGGAAAAAGCGATTGAGCGACTGTATGCAGTTGTTGATGTATGCTGAATAAAAGTGGAGAACTTCATACGACGACTGCTGACTTGTTGATGATTGAACGGGTTGCGTGGATAAACGAATCTGAGTTACACCTATCAGGATTTCAAGCATCGGGGCTGAATCAACTACTGATAGAAAAACAACGAGTGTAACAGAAACCAAAACATGAAAGACCAAATCAGAACATGCACAATACACACACACACACATTTATTTAATCGTTCTTATATAGCGCTTTTCCAGCTCAAGAGCTGCTCAAGGCGCTGGCCGATACAGGATCTAACTCAAGCCGCCCGAGACGCCCACCCGCAGCCTTTGGACACATGGTCTGACGCCCGGACGACTGAGCACAATCCTGGGCAGCCAGGGATGGGGGAGAAGGACCTATGTGCATGCTGGGTGTGTTCTTGTCACCGGCACTCACCCGTCTAGGACATGAGCGTCAGGATCTTTAAAGTCCGTTATGATGGAATGTTGGAACATGGAACATTTTGACAATTTATTCACAAGTTTCGACAAAGCATTATCAAACAACACCTTGCCTTCTGATCATTATGAGATGTACGCATTGAAACCCGCAGGAGCATGAAAAAACGAACTCGCAATGCACACAACACCCACCCCAATAGGCCTATCGTGAACACACACAGTGAACACATTTTCTTTGACATGAAACATCGGCAAATCAATTCCCAACTTAACTACCCATTTTTAATAATTCACTAATTCACCTTTACATACACACACAAACGCGCGCACGCACGTCCACATTTATGCTCACCACAAACAGAGGGCAAGACCTATATACAAAATACAACGTAACATTATACCAAGTTATGGCACAAATAATATTAAATTTTTTTTTAATAAAAATACATTTCATACAACCAAACTCATTCCTCAGGCAATAATGCAAAATACATGGAACATCACCATCGTAAATATCAAAACAATTTAAATAAACGTTTACTAACAATAACTATTTATCTCTGTCTCTGTCTGTCATTCCGTTTCTCATCCACCCACACACACATCATACTTCTTTATCACACACAATATGTATCTGTCTGTCTGCCTGTCTTTCTTTCTCTCTCATCCACTCATTCTCTTACACACACACCATACTTCTTTCCTAACACACACTATCACATCTATCACATACGTACATATAATACATACATATAAACACTCATACACAAAGGTTAACCAACAACAGAATCTCTCACACACACACACACATTCATAAACCTATACACACAATATGACATCAGAGCTTATTCTAGGACGCGGGATGCGCGGAATCACGCACAAAAAGTTTTTTTCCCGCAAAAAAATTCGATGAGCGCGTTCGCGATCCCGCGGAGATTGGAAATATCCCGCTACATGTCTTGATCGAAGCGGGCTTTACTGTGACGTTTCTGTCGTCTGCTAGGGCGTAGCGGAAACTGGAGTTAAACGGAAGTTGCTCTCTTGTATATGCGATGTGTCTCAAATTTTCATTGGCCGATGCTATTCTTTTTGACCAATCACCTTTCTTCTGAGTGTGGCATCGATGAACCTGACCGGTTGGAACTGGTTTACAATCAGAATCAGAATGGCTTCGAAAAAGCGCACGCTTTTCGACTTCGAATTCAGTGGAGGAACTGTGAAGAAAACAGTCACACTGTTTTCCCATGACTGATCTTCTAAAATAGCAGAGCTTTTATGCAACAGTTGTGAAAGCAAGGTTACAGATAGTTTGTGATATATTTTGTCTGCGATTTGTGTGTACTTACTGTTTGGAGAGAATGCGACACTTGACTGTTTCACAGTTTATCCGGGAACATCACGGGAGAAAACCGATATGGATATTTGTTTGTGTGTACACCATATATATGCCGAGAAGACGCCCCCACTGTTTTGGTCACAGGTGGGCCTAATCCCCCCCTTTTTTTCAAGGAAGGGGGGCCTGCCCCCACTTCTTCAAAATCCTAGAATAAGCTCTGTGATATCCCCCATACACATATACACACATAGTCCTCTCCATAACAAGCATCGCAAAAACAATCATATTAAAGCCATAAACACAATGAACCATGATGTCGAACTTTTATTCTTTCATGTCATTACACCTTCTCTGCCACACACGGTGGGAACCAATCATGACACCCACACTGAGGTATTTTGCAAGCCATTTAACACTGTAGGCACGAATACCTATCATTTTCAGACCCGACGTCACTCTATAATGGACACTGCCAAGACTACCAATGGTCAGCACTACTGTTCTGCATGAATAACCTAAGGCATTTATTTCTAGGCATAGCTGCATGTATTTTGTCAAACTTTGAATTGTAACATATATCGACAAAGGCATCAAATGGCACGGCAACTTCTACCAAGAAAACCTCATGGCTATTATGATTTATGAGAGTGACGTCAGGCATAGTTGCAGTGGTGCGAAACAGGTCAGTGTCAAAGCCAAAAGTGCGTGGTGATAAGCACATGTCTTTGATGACAACGATGGAATCTCTTTGTGGTATGCATGAAGTCACCATATCAACCACTCTGTTGTGTCTCGCAGTATACATAACATGTTTTGGTACTTAGTGCACCCGTTCAGTACACACACACACACACACACATAATGACTCTGATTGTGTTTTAAGTATGTGACGAAGAAAAGTTTAGGACCAAGATTTAAGGATAGACAATGTTGAAAATGTGTGTTTTCAGGAAAGCGATGATTCAACAGAGCACAAAGTTAAAGAAAGAAAATTCCAAACTGTGGGGGCTGAATATTAGTTCCAAGCGACATTCTATCACTATCACTGTCACTATGTTACGTTGAAACGCGAAGGACAGCATGTCTGAAACGCGCACGATAGATCTAATCGTTTCGATTTGCAAAGTATTCAATAATAGAGTTTATTTATCTTTGATTTGAGTTTGCGTTGTGGTTAGAAGAAGCTTTGTATAACGTTGATAATTTTCGTTAGTCGATATTATTGGAGAATTCTCTAGATTCGCGTGTTTACTGTCGATAGAAATTTCCCGATAAATGTCAAAGTATGAAAACGTTCCTGGAATGTTTAAAAAAGATGTATGACGTAAGTCAGTGATGACGAAGTTAGAAGCGATTGGTTAAATTGCATCATACACGATTGATCCAGGGTGTTCGGGAGTATGAAGAGACTATATAAGTGCCGCACTGTTTCAAAAAAGGGTTGTTGTTGATAGTGAGTCGAGTTGAGTTGAGAATTGTATGCAGATGTTGATGTATGCTGAATAAAAGTGGAAAACTTCATACGAAGACTTTGCCTTGTTGCTGCTGAGTGAGCAGGCTGCGTGGATAAACGAATCAGTTACACCTATCAGGATTTCAAAATTGTCATTTATAAATTCTAGTTTGTGAATGTTGTAACTCAATTTGTAAGTTGTTTTTTTTTCTTCTAATTATAATACATAATTAATAATAATTACAACGACAGCAAAAACAACAGGGAGATGTAGAAGAAGCGTTATAATAATATTAATAATAATAATTATAATATACTATTTATTTTATTTGTAGAAGGCCAGGCGGGGTGTGGGATAGCGCAGTGGTTGGAGCACTCGCTACTGTGTTGCACGTTAAGCACCGTCCAGTGCGGTTAGCACTTGGATGGGTGACCGCAAAATGTGAAGTGACAAATAACAACGCCCCCAGTTGACTCAACTGTGACTGAGTACCTACTCTCGTAATGGTGGGAAAGGTAAAGCAGCGAGGGAGAGAGATGGGCATCACCCTCATTACGCTGGCCCAAGATAAGTGTGATCTCCAACATCACACTCCCCTACGGCCACAAGGCTATGGGACTACCTTTACCTTTACCTTTTTACCTAGAAGGCCAGGCAAGGGCCAATTTTTGGTATTGATCGGACCTGAAAGTTGTATTGTATTGTATTGTACAAAGCGCAGAATGTGAGGTTCATGTTTGCTATACTGGTCTTCCTTTTAAAAGTTTTTATGGAGTTGTATTGTTTCTGTTACAGAGTTTGTGCAGTTGCTGTCTAGATGAAGAGAGAAAGAGGTGACATGATGTCTGGGGTGCCGGGGTTTTCTGTTTAAATAGTATCCTCAATTTAGTGCTTTAAATTACCACTGTTTCTGTCATTTTCATTTGTTCTTTCTTGTTCCTACTCTATTCTATCAATCTACTATCTTCTTCGCTAGACCAGTCACCTATCTTTTGTCTTGAAAACTCTCCCTAAAGTCCTAATTTGTGTATGGGGTCTGTTGGGTCAACTTGGGGGTATTGGACGCTTTCTGCCAAATGGTCACTAGGACTTTCTATGGTATTATTACTTACAATTTAGGCATTGTATATGTATTTGTTTTGTTAATATTTTATAATGTAATGATGTTTATATTCTATTTGGATTTTGTAAATGGGAGTTTGATAAATTAGAGTACAGCCTCAGCGTCCATGCATGGGAGTCCTTTATTGTAAAGTGACCGGCTGGTGGAGTGCCTTCAGTGTTACTATTAGGGTTGTTTCAGCAGATCTTGTATATGGATCGGGGGTGGGTCCTCTTTCAACCAAGTTGTGGTCCTGATTTGGCTCTTTGCAGTCCTCTGGACCCTATAAACCATGACTGATTAACTAGCTAACTAAATTACTACAAATCTGTGTGACTTTTTCCAAAATGTACAAATTTGAAAGAGGTGTGAAATGGAAAAATACCTTTGGCACAACAGTGCTAGAGGTTTTGTTTGGCTTACAAGTGTGCAACAATGTGATGATATGTATTTCTTTAACATAATGTGCTGCGCTTCATCAAAATTGTTTGTGGTTGCGGTTTTGTTATTTGAGTTTGGGTGAATAAATTTGACAGAAGCATTGAATGCATAGTCCCGCTGGTTCAGCAGTAGTGAGTAGTACACTGTGTGATGTAACAGTGGACACCAGTATATATAAACACCTTCAAATCATCTTATGCTTACTTCAGTTTTTTATTATTTTTTAATGTATCTGTTTCTTTTTGTTTATTCTTAATTAATGTATGCATTTATTGATATCATGTCTTTCTTTTGTTCTTTTCTTATCTTTTTAAAAAAAAATTCATTATAAAAAATATTTCTCTTTATTAGCTAGCTGTGTTCACATATATAGACATACAGGAATATAGCATCCGCTGTCAGGAAAATTTGCAGTCAGTAGTCATGAACATTCAAATTTTCTCCAAACACCACATCTCATGTATTGCATTTTGACAGTTGCAGCAAATCCTTTATTTAGTCATGTATTAATGCACTTTTAAAAAAATCAATTTTTGTCTTTCTTTATTTTACATGAGGTTTTGATTTATGGTGTTGCTAGAAGTTCGGGTGACCAGGACATTGAACAGAAGAAACTATTGCAAATTTCTTATTACCTCACCATCATAGAGGGTCCTCTCAAATGACATGTTGAACAACGTTTTATATAGATCTATATATCTGTATCTAGATAGATAGATAGATAGATAGATAGATAGATAGATAGATAGATAGATAGATAGATAGATAGATAGATAGATAGATAGATAGATAGATAGATAGATAGATAGATAGATAGATAGATAGATAGATAGATACGATTGTTTACAATACTAAATAAGAAGGCTGTCTGCAGTGTTACATGGTCTCATTACAAGCTTCCCTACATATCATCACTTTTACAACATATCAGCAACACTATACTAATGATGTGTATATTGTGCTAACCAATCACATTTATTCTATTGTAATTTATTTTTTGTTCTTGCCTTAATTGCACTCAGGCTGTACAAATTGTATGGGTTTTTTTTGTTGTTTTAATTTACTACTTTATTTATTTGTCCTATGTATTTTTGTTACTATTTGATAAAATCTGATTTATTGATTGATAATTAAAACACTGCAGAAATGTATACAGTCATGTGTTCAAGTCTTCAACTATTCTTCTTCTTTCACTTGGCAACCAATCAGAATTAACTTTGAAAGTCAGTGACACTGTTATGGCATCTCTGTCACTGAAGTAAAACTTGTGGCCTTTGTCGGTCGTTGTTTTACCTAGGCCTTTCCAGTGCGGTTCGCTGATACCTAAAATGTTCCATCAATAGTGGTCCAGCTCGTGAGCCAGTTCTTCTAATATTCCCTCCAAGTTAGGATCCTGACATTGCAGGTTCCTATGAGGATGTTGTCTCTCATGTGGATCTTGCTAAGTTGTCCATCAGTAACACACTTATCATCTCCGTCCTGGTGGCCAATGGAAGGCGAGATGACAGGCACGAATACAGCGTTGGATTCTTGGTCCACAAAGACATTCTAGCTGCTATCATGGGTTGCCGCCCAGTCTCCAGTAGACTCATTACCATCCGTCTGAGAGCAGCCCCTTTCAACATCGCCATCATCCAGGTCTATGCCCCAACATCAGACTATGACGACAGCGTAGTGGAGGATTTCTATGAACATCTACAGGCTGTCCTTGACCAAGTGCCGCAGAGAGGACATAGTCATAGTGCAAGGCGACTGGAATGCCACGGTTGCAGCAAGTGTGTCCGCGTAGTGATGTGATTTCAATATTTCATCAACTAAATTATTGAATTAGGACTTCCCACTTTATTGATTTTATTCAAGTGTTTGTGATCAAATGACATTGTGCATTGTGTGCTTGTAACACTGTTCAGTATAAAATATGTTGTTTATACCACTGTATACAACTTGGACACGGCTACACTAGTACTTCTTGTTACGCTGTGTTTACAATAATGCTGTCACACACTTTTTGTTGTATCCAACTCAAAGTGCGGCGAACTGAAGTTATTACAAATGGCAGAAGAGAAATCAAGTTTTATTTTTCACATTTAGATTGGCTAAGGCATTATTGAAATTTAGATTGGCAATGCATTATTGAAATGTGATTTCAATCTTAACATAAAGCAACTTATTTAAATAGAACGTAGTCTAGTATGTTATTGATTTTTTATATCGTATTTATTGCTAAAATAGATTGTTTACTTAAATAAAATAATGGTCGGACACACTTGTTTTTATACCATGTTGAGGCACTTGTGGCATAATTAAATGTATTCCTGTTGACTTTTTGTTGTCATGGCAAAGTACTTTGGGTTATTCTTCTCGTGATTTGCACTGTACAAACTGTATGCTGTAGTTTTGGGGAAATTAAATATATTTTTTAAAATAATTTGTTGTACTACTGTGGTGGTTTGCTTCAAGTTTTATTAGTTCCCCCTTCCCCTTCCTCCACCACCTTCCCCCACCCACTCCCCGTCCCTCCCCCCACCCCACTTCTCTCCCAAGATGTGAGAAGTATTTTGTGGATTTCTTCATGTTAAAAAGTAAAACAAAAGCCTCTCTCTCTCTCTCTCTCTCTCTCTCTCTCTCTCTCTCTCTCTCTCTCTCTCTCTCTCTCTCTCTCTCTCTCTCTCTCTCTCTCTCTCTCTCTCTCTCTCTCTCTCTCTCTCTCTCTCTCTCTCTCTCTCTCTCTCTCTCTCTCTCTCTCTCTCTCTCTCTCTCTCTCTCTCTCTCTCTCTCTCTCTCTCTCTCTCTCTCTCTCTCTCTCTCTCTCTCTCTCTCTCTCTCTCTCTCTCTCTCTCTCTCTCTCTCTCTCTCTCTCTCTCTCTCTCTCTCTCTCTCTCTCTCTCTCTCTCTCTCTCTCTCTCTCTCTCTCTCTCTCTCTCTCTCTCTCTCTCTCTCTCTCTCTCTCTCTCTCTCTCTCTCTCTCTCTCTCTCTCTCTCTCTCTCTCTCTCTCTCTCCATTTTTATTTGCCTTTTCAACGCATTAAGTGACTAATATTATAAATAAATGAATTAACAGCAGAGATGGACAAATAAACATGAATATATGAAAAACGCTTGCATCTCAAGACAACACACTCAATAGGGAAAACAAAAACTTCTAAAACATCACAACTTTATTATCTCAATAGTAATTATACAGTACAATTCAACACCACTTTATTATCTTAGTAGGAATGACAATACAATACAACTTTAACTTCATTACCTCAATAGGAATGACAATACTATACAACTCAACTTTATTACCTCAATAGGAATGATGATACAATACAATGCCACTTTATTGTCTCAGTAGGAATGACAATACAACCCAACTTTATTACCTCAATAGGAATGACAATACAATACAACTTTATTACCTCAATAGGAATGACAATAAAATACAACGCAACTTTATTACCTCAATATGAATGACAATACCACGCAACTTTATTATCTCAATGGGAATTGCAATACAACGCAAGTTTATTACCTCAATAGGAATGATAACAACTTTATTACCTCAATAGGAATGACAATGCAACGCAACTTTATTACCTCAATAGGAATAACAATACAATACTACGCAACTTTATTACCTCCATAGGAATGACAATACACCCCCGTTGGGGTGCCGGGGGTTTCAGTATAAATAGTATCCCCACTTTCTGGAAATTTAGTGCTTTAAACTCCCACTGTCGCTGTCTTTCTCATTTGCTCTTTCTCATTCCTGCTCTGTTCTATCAATCTGCTATACTATCGTCTTCTTTGCTAGACCAGTCTCCTACCTTTTTTCTTGAAAACTCTTCCGGGACAAGACTCCTTGTTTATGTATGAGGTCTGTTGGATCAGCGTGGGAATATTGGACGCTTTCTGCCAGGTGGTCACTAGGGCTTCCTATGATGTTATTATTTAGCACTGTAGGCATTTTATATGTATGTGTTTTGTTGATAATTTATGATGATGTTTGTATTCTATTTTGTTTTTGTAAACGGGGGTTCGATAAGTTGGGGTGAAGCCTCAGCCGTCCCCTGCGTGAGATGTCTTAATTGTAAAGTGACTGGCTGGTGGAGGGCATTCAGTTTTCCCACTAGGGTTGTTTCAGAAGATCTTTTATGCGGATTGGGGGTTGTCCGGTCCTGATTTGGCTCGGAAGAGTCCGCTGGACCTAAAGCAACAATTATGTAATGTAATGTAATGTAATGACAATACAATTCAACGCAACGTTATTACCTCAATAGGAATTACAATACAACGCAACTTTATTACCTCACTAGGAATGACAATACAATACAACGCAACTTTATTACCTCAATAGGAATGACAATACTATACAACGCAACTTTATTACCTCAATAGGAATGACATTACAAAACAACGCAACTTTATTATCTCAGTAGGAATGACCATACAACGCAACTTTATTACCTCCATAGGAATGACAATACAATACAACTTTATTACCTCAATAGGAATGACAATAAAATACAACGCAACTTTATTACCTCAATAGGAATGACAATACCACGCAACTTTATTACCTCAATAGGAATGACAATACAAAACAACGCAACGTTATTACCTCAATAGGAATGACAATACAATACAACGCAACTTGATTACCTCAATAGGAATGACAATACAATACAACGCAACTTTATTACCTCAATAGGAATGACATTACTATACAACGCAACTTTATTACCTCAATAGGAATGACAATACAAAACAACGCAACTTTATTATCTCAGTAGGAATGACAATACAACGCAACTTTATTACCTCAATAGGAATGACAATACAATACAACTTTATTACCTCAATAGGAATGACAATAAAATACAACGCAACTTTATTACCTCAATATGAATGACAATACCACGCAACTTTATTACCTCAATAGGAATGACAATACAAAACAACGTAACTTTATTACCTCAATAGGAATAACAATACAATACAACGCAACTTTATTACCACAATAGGAATGACAAGAGATCAAACAACCTATAGACGACTGATGGCTGGAAGTCTTCCAGTGTGACCAGTAGTAGGCCTATGTGTGCTGCTAAATGCACGTCTATCTTGACGGCAAAAGACTGATAGCCTACGATGCCATCACTATTCTACTCAACTCTACTATGCTATACTATATTATACCATTCCATACTAAACTATACTAATAATATACTATACTGTACAATCCCGTGGTGCGGGTACCGGGGGTTTCTGTGGAAATGTTGTGCTTTGAATTCCCACTGTTTCTGTCGTTCTCATTTGTTCTTTCTCGCTCCTACTCTTTTCTATCAATCTACTATATCTTCTCTGCTCTGTCATCTATCTTTTCTTGAAAACTCTCCCAAAACTGCTCATTTGTGTTTGGGGTGTGTTGGGTTAGCTTGGGGATATTGGATGCTTTCTGCCTTATGGTCGCTAGGGCTTTCTATGGTACTATTATTTAGCAATGTAAGCAACTTATATTTGTGTTTTATTAGTATGGGATGCCTTTATTGTAAAGTGACCGGCTGGTGGAGTGCCTTCAGTGGGTTGTTTCAGCAGATCTTTTAAACGGATCAGGGGTGAGTCCTCATTCAACCAAGCTGTGGTCCTGATGGGCTCTTTGAAGTCCGCTGGGCCCTATAAACAATGACTAACTAAAACCTGTACAATTGGCATTTAGCCTTGTTTTACCTTGAGAAAGAGCGTGAAAATAAAGCAGAAAGCTTGGTTTATATCTGAACACTCTTTTGTGTTGTTTTTATGTTGTCCTTTTCTGCCTATACAATACAATCGTACCAAAACAACACTTATCATGTCAATCATCGCCCAGCACAGAGGCGGCTTTGACACAGAAAGGTTTTAAGCTGTCGCGTAAGTTACGTGTATTCTTTTCTATTGTTGTAACCTGTATTGTTAACAGTGCCAGAGAAAACATCAATCACAGACAGGCGCTGGTCAGAACATACACAAATGTGTTAGTATTAATGTGGCGTAAGTTACGTGTATTCTTTTCTATTGTTGTAACCTGTATTGCTAACAGTGCCAGAGAAAACATCAATCACAGACAGGCGCTCGTCTGAACATACACAAATGTGTTAGTATTAATGTGGCGTAAGTTACGTGTATTCTTTTCTATTGTTGTAACCTGTATTGTTAATCACAGACAGGCGCTCGTCAGAACATACACAAATGTGTTAGTAATAATGTGGCGGAATAGCTCTACTGTTCACGCTTGAGAGAGGTTGTCTACCTTCCATTTGTTGGTTAGTCTAGCCTTCCGTGGCTCCTGCTGTGCAGACTCCTTTGGTGTGGCCCTTGAGTTATGCAGGAGAAGGCACACGACATAATTATGTTCTCTCCGCCTGACCATTCGTCTTCTGCTTTTGGTGGTGAGCAGGACTACATTGTCGGCAGGCATTTTATGCAAGTCAGTGGCAGTGACCTGCAGAGTGTATCGTGGCATTAGTAGCCGGCAATCAGGTTTACTATTAACACGCTTCTCCGCCTTGCAGGGTCACAATTTTTATGTCTGTCTTTCGAGGAATAAATGAAAATAACATGCAGTTGGGGTTGGGCCGTGTTCTCAAGGTGGTGGCCGAAAGGCGGGAGTCAAATACTCCGTGGGCCGTGTTCTCAAGGTGGTGGCCGAAAGGCGGGAGTCAAATACTCCGTGGGCCGTGTTCTCAAGGTGGTGGCCGAAAGGCGGGAGTCAAATACTCCGTGGGCCGTGTTCTCAAGGTGGTGGCCGAAAGGCGGGAGTCAAATACTCCGTGGGCCGTGTTCTCAAGGTGGTGGCCGAAAGGCGGGAGTCAAATACTCCGTGGGCCGTGTTCTCAAGGTGGTGGCCGAAAGGCGGGAGTCAAATACTCCGTGGGCCGTGTTCTCAAGGTGGTGGCCGAAAGGCGGGAGTCAAATACTCCGTGGGCCGTGTTCTCAAGGTGGTGGCCGAAAGGCGGGAGTCAAATACTCCGTGGGCCGTGTTCTCAAGGTGGTGGCCGAAAGGCGGGAGTCAAATACTCCGTGGGCCGTGTTCTCAAGGTGGTGGCCGAAAGGCGGGAGTCAAATACTCCGTGGGCCGTGTTCTCAAGGTGGTGGCCGAAAGGCGGGAGTCAAATACTCCGTGGGCCGTGTTCTCAAGGTGGTGGCCGAAAGGCGGGAGTCAAATACTCCGTGGGCCGTGTTCTCAAGGTGGTGGCCGAAAGGCGGGAGTCAAATACTCCGTGGGCCGTGTTCTCAAGGTAGTGGCCGAGAGGCGGGAGTCAAATACTCCGTGGGCCGTGTTCTCAAGGTGGTGGCCGAAAGGCGGGAGTCAAATACTCCGTGGGCCGTGTTCTCAAGGTGGTGGCCGAGAGGCGGGAGTCAAATACTCCGTGGGCCGTGTTCTCAAGGTGATGGCCGAAAGGCGGGTGTCAAATAGTCCGCTCGGCAACATTGACATAATCAACTTTGTTTATAAGTTCAAATGCTGGTATCGGTCACCTCTTGTGGATGTGCATAATTGTAATGTTATTATGAAGCATGGATGCAAACAATAGGCTGTTATTTGACGTTGGCTGTGCTGTGTTGTGACATCTTGCAGCGCATATGTACTGTGTCTGTCTGGCTATTATAGTTAGTGGGTCCTATTTGCCAATAAAATCCACAGTACCCCCACTGTGTTCTTGCATGGTAATTGTCTCTTACAATTCTTACGTCATCTGGTAATAATAATAACTCATCATCGTCATCATCATCATCATCATCATCACAGAGCTAGAGAACTTAAGACATATTTTAAGTTATCATCGTCGTTGTCATCATCCTCATCTTCATCACCATCATCATTACAGAGCAGGAGAACTTAAAGACACATTGTCATCATCGTCATTATCATCATCATCATCGTCGTCGTCGTCGTCGTCATCATCATCAGCGATGCACCACATTACATTACATGATTATTGCTTTAGGTCCAGCGGACTCTTCAGAGCCAAATCAGGACCACGATGCACCACAAAGGGTACTGTTGTAATAACTTGATCCATACAGCGTGGCTGAGCATGGAGAAGAGGGAGAGGACTGGTCAGCTAGTCTCATCCAGGCTTGTATGATGTTAATCCAATGCTGACAACAACGTTTTGGCGCAAGCCGAACATGTGCACAAGCAAATGCCGGTGTGACATCGTCACAGTTCCTAGTATCTTAGCTGGGCTGGGAGCGACTGGGAGTATTCTGATTGGTCGACGCATTACAAAATTCGGCGCACGCGCACAGTGTTATATTAGTCTTAGTAAGGATTAGGGTTAGGGTTAGAGTTTGGGTTAGAGTTAGGGTTTGGGTTAGGGTTTAGGGTTTGGGTTAGGGTTAGGGTTACGACGCCTAAGAACATCGTGAAAAAGCCGGCCCGCATAAACTGGCGCATGCGCAAAGGCGCCCAGATAAACTAGGAAACCCGGAACTTGGAGGATGTGACACCGGTGTAACAGGCCGGAATATACCCCTGGCTACTTTATACCGTGGGTATAATGTAGCCTAGGCGGGTTTAACCCCCTGGGTATAGATCAGCCTAGGCCAGGTCATACCCCTCGCGCCCGGAATATACCCCCACCTAAAGAGATTTTACTCATGGGTTTGTTGTACATGACCGTTTGCGTGACCAACTCTCAGGTAACAGCCTTTTGCTTGCGTGTAATCTATCTATCTATCTATCTATCTATCTATCTATCTATCTATCTATCTATCTATCTATCTATCTATCTATCTATCTATCTATCTATCTATCTATCTATCTATCTATCTATAGATCCGTCTGTCTGTCTATCTATCTGAGTGCATCAGAACAATTACAACACATAAATTAAAGAGTAACGTGAAGGATAAGGTCTTCCGTAGTGGGAGGGGGGGGGTTATAATGGGCAGGAGAGGGTTAAACGAGCCTAGGCCAGATAATACCCAGGGGTATAGTCTGGGCTAGGCCAGTTTATACGGGGGCATAGCCAGTTTATACCCTGGGTATACTTGAGGCGGAGTAAAAAAATATCTGGCCTGCTACACCGGAACGTCATGTGAGCAAAACCCATTGTTGTGCATGCAGCTGACCCGGTCCCAGGCTTACGTTTCTTCTCCCCAAGTCTCTCTCACCACACTCTCCCCCGAACCTAAGCTCCAGCCAGTCTCAGTTACGCGGTGTGGTGAGCAAAAACAGAGCAGGGAAGCAGTGATTTAACCCGACCTTTTGTCCGGAAGTAATTCATAATTATCGTTCCTGCCTTGTGCGCAGAGCCTCTCAGGCTCCTTCGTTCAACGTTCGTTCTAGACAAAAGGAAGACTATCGATAGACTAGAATGCTGCTGTGTTGTTAAGGCTCTGTATATATATATATATATATATATATATATATATATATATATATATATATATATATATATATATATATATATATATATATATATATATATATATATATATATATATATATATATATATATATATATATATATATATATATATATATATATATATATATATATATATATATATATATATATATATATCTCACTTACCAGCTTAACGAGCTGCTTCAAGGCGCAGTGGCTGCCATCACAATCCAAATGAAGCTGGTTAGGACGCCAGTCCGCTGCGCCAAGTGCACTGGCATGCTCCACGGACAACTGAGTTTACTCAGTGTGACCTGGGTGTTTATTGGAGTCTTTTACATGGACTTTGGCACAATGACCGTATTATGTGACGTGTCGCTGAGTCGACACGACAGGAAAGTAAGTCAGTCTTTAAAGTAAAGACATTTTAAGCCACACTGCTTTGTTGAGATTAGGAGAAAGTGTCAGCAATGCAGTGTGATTTTTAAGCTTCATAGATGGAGGAACTTCGTTCCTTAAAGGGAGCCTGGGATCATTTTATTTTCTCAAAATTTAACATTAGATAATAAGATTATAGAAGAGTGTATTAAGCCACCGTAAAGCTGCCACGCCTCGGTAACTCCATTTGTCAGCGCTGTATAGGTAGACTAAGGGGGATAAGTCACCGGTGCTTATAACAAACGACCTTTGAATGGTCGGATCCAAGTTTAGATGACATTTTTGCAAATATTAAACTCACAAGAATGTGTGTGCGTGCGCGTGCTGTTTGTTTGTGTGTGTGTGAGTGCGTGCGTGTTTGTGTGTGTGGGTGTGTGTGTGCGCGCGTTTGTGTGTGTGTGTGTGGGCGTGCGCGCGCGTGATTGTTTGTGTGTGTGTGTTTGTGTGTGTGTGTCCACTGAGCAGCTTTTTTGCCAGCAACAGACTGACGCCAACTCCGCGAGGCTGCTACTACTCAGCATGCACGGTCACAGCGGCAACCTAGCCATCACAGCCGCGACAACCTTCATCGATTATTTCCCTAGCTTTGGCACTATGACGTCAACAACGCCGCCATCTTCGCTCCTTCACATCCTTGCTGGCTGCCATTTCAACCGTCTCTCGGCAGCTGTCAGGACCACAGACCTTTGTTGTGGACCATTTAGCCACGACAACCACCAAACCCATAGTGAGTATACCTCCTGACTCAAGCTTTATTCCAGCTGTGTGTTTTCAGATCTTGAACAATGTTGTTTTGTCCCACTGAAAGGTATTTTAAAGAATGTATTATATCGGTGAAGAATGTTTTTGATTCTTCTGCTAGCTAGCCTGTTTCCTTTGCCTGTGGAGAGCGCAGATATCCGCATTAAGCTTTTAAAGTTTAGTCCCGTTTTAGATTGATTAACACATACAAATGCTAAATTACTATCCAAAAGATTTAGTGTCAGTTTTTTGTTTGTTTCTTTTTTTTTTATCGCCGATCAATTTTTAACCGTGGTGAATTTTGCCAAGTAAGCGAAATGTCGAAAAATATATAGTTTTTAAATTTTATCTTGGGAATTGAAATGATGTTTATTGTGCGTGATGCTACGTTCTCTTGGTTGGTGTTCCTTCCCTCTTGCCTAACCAAAACTCCCCAACAATATGTGTGTGACGTCATAGTCTTCATTAACAGCAGGCGGTAAACAGGATGGTGCTGCATCATAAGAAGAAGAAGAAGAAGGAGAGGGGAAAAAAACCGAGTAGACACCCAAAAAAAACAAACAAAAAACACAACAACAAAAAAAAAACGCAGTAGAAGATCTATGGAGACGCAGTGGCATATTTCTAGAGCCGTGTTGTTTTAGAATGGAGGTATTATTATTATACATGTGTAATGTGGCTTATATCCTCCTCCTCCTACTCCTCCTCCTCCTTCTTCTTCTTCTTCTTCTTCTTCTTCTTCTTCTTCTTCTTCTTCTTCTTCTTCTTCTTCTTCTTCTTCTTCTCTGAGATAGGATGACCAGTGAAATGACCTGTCATACTTGAATAAGCCACTGCATTTTAATTTATTCAGGAATCGAGGGAGAGAGAGAGAGAGAGAGAGAGAGAGAGAGAGAGAGAGAGAGAGAGAGAGAGAGAGAGAGAGAGAGAGTAAAAAAAGAAAAGAAAAGAAATAGCCTATTAATGTGCAAAGGGTTAATTCTAACATTGTAGGCATACTAATTTTATTTAGCAAAAGGCTGTTGTGTGGAAGTTTGTTTTGCCATCACCTTGCACTGGGAACGACATCATAAAACTCCACCAGCGGCTAAATCCTGGCGCTGGGTACAGGAACATTTGCCGTTAGGGGAACTACGTATATGGTGGCCTTTGAGGCTGCTGTGGCTAGCTGTGACACTGCCTAGCAGTACCATCATGGCCTTTGAGACTGCTGTGGCTAGCTGTGACACTGCCTAGCAGTACCATGATGGCCTTTGAGACTGCTGTGGCTAGCTGTGACACTGCCTAGCAGTACCATCATGGCCTTTGAGACTGCTGTGGCTAGCTGTCACACTGCCTAGCAGTACCATCATGGCCTTTGAGACTGCTGTGGCTAGCTGTCACACTGCCTAGCAGTACCATCATGGCCTTTGAGACTGCTGTGGCTAGCTGTCACACTGCCTAGCAGTACCATCATGGCCTTTGAGACTGCTGTGGCTAGCTGTGACACTGCCTAGCAGTACCATGAATCCATGATGGCCTTTGAGACTGCTGTGGCTAGCTGTCACACTGCCTAGCAGTACCATCATGGCCTTTGAGACTGCTGTGGCTAGCTGTGACACTGCCTAGCAGTACCATCATGGCCTTTGAGGCTGCTGTGGCTAGCTGTGACACTGCCTAGCAGTACCATCATGGCCTTTGAGGCTGCTGTGGCTAGCTGTCACACTGCCTAGCAGTACCATGGTGGCCTTTGAGGCTGCTGTGGCTAGCTGTGACACTGCCTAGCAGTACAATCATGGCCTTTGAGACTGCTGTGGCTAGCTGTGACACTGCCTAGCAGTACCATCATGGCCTTTGAGGCTGCTGTGGCTAGCTGTGACACTGCCTAGCAGTACCATCATGGCCTTTGAGGCTGCTGTGGCTAGCTGTGACACTGCCTAGCAGTACAATCATGGCCTTTGAGACTGCTGTGGCTAGCTGTCACACTGCCTAGCAGTACCATGGTGGCCTTTGAGACTGCTGTGGCTAGCTGTCACACTGCCTAGCAGAACCATGGTGGCCTTTAAAGAGACTGCTGTGGCTAGCTGTCACACTGCCTAGCAGTACCATGGTGGCCTTTGAGACAGCTGTGGCTAGCTGCCACACTGCCTAGCAGTACCATGGTGACCTTTGAGACTGCTGTGGCTAGCTGCCACACTGCTTAGCAGTACCATGGTGGAGAGGCGACGTAAGCATCGGCCAGTCTCTGCTACGCAGTGTGGAGAGATGAAGGCCAATTTGGAAGTCCCAGATCTTGTAACGCTATTCCGTCAAGAGGAGTCAGCTATGACTATACCACCAAATAGAACCTGCTACGATGTTCTCTCACACACACACATAGGCCTATTACTATGTCTGAGCTCTGTCAGCACTGTGCCATCAAATAGTGTCAGCCATATTGCCCATGTAAACAGTCTCTGCATCGTGTCGATCCACAGTAATTACAGAGGAACCTGTCTTCGCCTGTATTCAAAATATTTTCGTTTACCTGTTGTTACGTTGGAGACGCGTGCGATGGTAGTCTTGCGTGTGAAACACACACGATAGTAGGCTTGCGTGTGTGATGCGCGCGATAGATCAGATCGTTTTATTTTGCTAAGCATGCAGTGATAGAGTGTATTTATCTTTGATTTGATTTTGCGTTGTTTATTAGAAGAAGCTTTGTATAACGTTGGTGTTTTTAGTTGGTCGATATTATTTGAGAATTTTCGAGAATTGGTTGTTTACTATCGATCGAAGCATATGGATAATTCTAGTGGTAACCACGAGACGCTTCCATCCCAAATAAGGTTGTGTGACGTGAGACAGTTAGATTAAATTAATTCTGATTGGTTGAGGTGTGTCACGTTGGGGGTATTCTCGCTCTTTCTGGAGTTTAGAGAGACTATATATATATAGTGCCGCACTGTTTAAAAAGGTGTTTTTTTTTAGAGAGAGTTGAAAAGTAAAGAGAGCTGTTGTGTTAGAGTTGAGAAAGTTGTAAAAAGTGGAAAGTTCAAAAGTTGAAAATTGTAGAGTGGAAAAAGCGATTGAGGGATGGTATGCAGTTGTTGATGTGTGCTGAATAAAAGTGGAAAACTTCATACGACGACTCCTGACTTGTTGATGATTGAACGGGTTGCGTGAATAAACGAATCTGAGTTACACCTATCAGGATTTCAAGCATCGGGGCTGCATCAACTACTGAGAAAAACACCAACATCAAACGAGTGTAACACCTGTAAAATGCCAACGCTAATTTCTTGGCCGGCATATATATTTATATTGTATCTCTCTACAATTATAATGAGAGGTGGAAGATCACTGCAACTATACGTATATTCCGATTTATCTTATTGGGAAAAAAATGATTTCTTATTTTGAAAGTGGGGTACATTTTGAAGCTTGGGCTTTTAAAGAAATGTCCAGCACTAATTACTCCCAGATGTTGTCGCGGACGTTGACGGTGATGGTGGTGGTGGCATTGGCGAGGGCGTCACTGCCCTACGCTGGCGTGGAGTCTCTGGACGACCTGTACCGCCTGCAGCAGTTGTACCAAATGTCGCAGCTGCAGGACCCCTACCTCGACCTCATGGCACCCGTTGACGACATTGACGGCCGCAGCGTTGATGGTCAGGTAAGTTTGGTCTTGTCGGCACGGCTAGGAACCTAGGTACTGGGCCAATGCGCCAACCTCTCTTAGCACCTCACTGATCTTTATTTGTGTTTAACGTTTTATCCCAAGGAATTGTGGTAAATAAAAGGCCACAACACGGAAAAGTTAAGCGACTGTTTAATTGGTCGTAATTTCTTGTTCCTCTGCTTGATCGCTGTACAGTGTATATTATACTGTACGTCCAAAATCGCAGTCATCGGAGCAAGCACGAACTCGCTGGGTTCATTCTTACATTTCTGCTGTGGGGCGATCACAACTGAATACAGTGCCAATGGCGAGATGAGCAACTCGCGGCGAGTGTTCAGTTCATTGATTTCTGTGTTCTTAGCTCTTTGTTATGCGCATGTTCAATTTGTGTGCGTGTGTGTGTGTGTGTGGGTGTGTGTGTGTGTGTGTGTGTGTGTGTGTGTGTGTGATCTTGTTTTCAGTCGTTGTGGGGAGCTGATGAAGAAGAGGTTGATGAAGGCTTGTACAACTTACCGCTGTTCTCTGGAGCTCAAGCACGTGACCAGGAACATTTGGAACACAGCGCTCTGCAGGGGCTGCACTCCGTCGCCGGTACGATGACGATGAGGAGGAGGAGGACATGAAAGGGTGGTAGTGATGGTGGTGACAATGATGATGATGATAATAATGATGATGATGATGATGATGATGATGATGATGATGATGATGATGATGATGATGATGATGATGATGATGATGATGATGATGATGATGATGATAAAAATTGTGATGGTGGAGATCATGAAGGTGAAGAATATAGGTATGAAGAGATTTTGAAGGTGTGGTGACAATAAAATTGATGATGATGATGATGATGATGATAACTAGGGTGATGGTAATGTTGATAATGACGATGATGATGATGATGATGATGATGATGATGATGATGATGATGATGATGATGATGATACAGGTGGTACCTTGGAAGGAGAGCCCCCACAGAAGCAGGTGAAGACGGACAAACCCCTCCCTGCCTACTGCAACCCTCCCAACCCATGTCCTCTCGGCAAGACTGGTGAGTTCACGTTGTTTGTCTGTCTGTGTTTCTGTCTGTCTCTTTCTCTCCCGTTGTCTGTCTCTCTTACGCATTCTCCATTGGGGTAATAAAGATTTGTTGAAGCTGTCTGTATCTTTCTCTATTTCTTCTTCTTCTTCTTTTCCGTCTGACTGTCCGTCTGTCTGTCTGTCTGTCTGTCTGTCTCTCTCTCTCTCTCTGTTCCTTTTCTTTTTCTCTCTCTCCCTCACCTCCCTCCTCCCATCTTTCTCAGTTCTACTTTCTTTATTTTTTCTTCTTTTCTTTCTTTCTTTCCAGTCGCTGTCTTGAAATCTTTGCTTTTTAACTGAAAGTGATCAATAGAGGCTGAAGAGGAAAACTGTACAGCAGAGAGAGAGAGAGGAGAAGAAGAAGAAGAAGGAGAAGAAGAAGAAGAAAGGAGGAGGAGAAGAAGAAGAAGAAGAAGAAGAAGAAGAAGAAGAAGAAGAAGAAGAAGAAGAAGAAGAAGAAGAAGAAGAAGAAGAAAAAGAACAACAACAACAACAGCAACAACAACAACAAGATGACTGTAAGATGGCAGGTATATTAAGTTTTGGTCTATTTTATTTAATCGTTCATTCATTAATTCACTTGACATATTGATTGGTTGACAGCCAAGGACAACTGTGTGGAGAACTTCGTGAACTCCATGGAGAACAACAAGGACTTGTTGTCCAAGCAAGACTGTCCTTGCGACACGGAACACATGTGGTCATGCCCTGCCGGACAGAAGACCGTGACCTCCAAGGGATCAGGAGGTCAAGCTGAACTCAGCAAGGTCATGAGTGAACTGGCGGAACTTCATGCAGCCAACGAGTTTTCTCTGGTGGGTGGACTTGTAGATTTATCTCCCTTTAGCTATATTTGCGCTGTCATGTGCGGATGGATAACACTGCCTCCATAATAATTATTATCAAAATGGCCAAAAAAAAAAAAAAAAAAAAAAAAACTAATATAAAATAGTGTCACTAATTTGTGCTTTTTTGGAAGGGGTAGTGTAAGAGAATGGTGTTTGTGAGTTTATTGTACATGTATGTGTTTATGCTATGTGTTTATTGTATGTGTTTATGCTATGTTTATTGTATGTGTTTATGCTATGTGTTTATTGTATGTGTTTATGCTATGTTTATTGTATGTGTTTATGCTATGTGTTTATGCTAAGCTACACTGTATTGTTGGGTGCTAGGTGAATAATTGAACTTTAAATCCTAGAGTTTGCGAATCTGATCTTGCCAGGGTATGATAGGCTTAAACCGCCATGGAGGATTCTACTGGCGATGACACCACTTTGAAGAACTGGGGCGAAATTTGGGACACTTTCC
Organism: Oncomelania hupensis; assembly: GCA_036898135.1. Lineage (NCBI taxonomy): Eukaryota > Metazoa > Mollusca > Gastropoda > Littorinimorpha > Pomatiopsidae > Oncomelania > Oncomelania hupensis. Next base: position 82,497,983 of record CM072513.1, read on the forward strand.
TCCACGAAAGCATGACAGCTACTGCGCAAATTCATCTAAAACAAGATCTACCGAAAGTCTTTGGGGTTTATTGTGGTATATGGTGTCACCGTAGGCACTGACATAACCACAACGGACAAGCAGATTTCTGCAGTAAGATGGACAGTATTCAGACCTGATAGTTCTCCGCGAAATCGCGGAAATCCGCGAAAACGAAAACGGAGGGGAAAAAAAAAAGGAAATGCGAAACAATCTGCGGACACTTAATTTTTTTTTTTTTTTTTGTTTTGTATCGGAAGACGAAAGTTGCTTTACTCGCTTCCGGTTTTGCGGCGCCATACTTTGTTTTGGAATAGTGGTGCAGCGTTGGCTGTTTCTGTGTATATATTTTCGCCGTTCAAGTTGTGGATTTGTGGACGTCATCAGACTCATTGGACTTCAAAATGTCTATCACAAGGCGTGACATAGTCGCACGTTCCGCGGAAACCTCTCTTAGATCACTATCAGGTCTGAGTATTGACAACCTGAGGGAAGTGAGGAAAAGATCGGCTTAATTATTCTGTGGTACTGGAATAGGCAACCATAGCGGGATTTGAACAGTCTGTTGTAGTCCCCGTGACGTTGTGACAATGAAGGTCACTATGTCAATCTGGCCACCTTCTTCTTCCGTCTTTCACTTTTCTGTTGGTTTCTGAATCCCAGCAGAGTAATATAATGTTTTACTCTTGTAGTGCTATTCAAAGATCTGTCTATTGCATGTTCATTACAACAATATTCATTTGTCACTTTCTCAGTCTCTCTTTCCCAAGTAGTGAACGCAGACACAGTAGAAATCACTTCCTGTCAATCATCAATGAGCAGCCAATCGCTATGTTGTACAGCAGCACGTGACCATGTCACGTGGTGTGTGTGCAGGAGAACAACCCGTATTTGACGACGGGCATCAAGCGCGACAAGCTTGTGGCCAAGAAGTCGCCCAGCCTCGTGCGCAGAAAGAGGGTAAGTTGTACGATCTGGTGCCAGAAGGAGAGTAAGTCGTACGACCTCATGCTAGATATGTGGTAAGTCACACCAACTCGTATCAAAAAGGTGGTAAGTCACACAGTCTTCTGGTGTCAGAAATGTGTTAAGTCACACAGTCTTCTCGTGTCAGAAGCGTGGTAAGAGTCGTGTCTGTAAGATTTGCTAGCTTTAGGCCTACGTGCACTAAAAGAGGGTAAGTCGCTGATGTCAGTTCAAAAGGTAGTAAGATAATATATAGTGCATTCTTTGCTTTCTCGTACAAGGAAAAGGACACCAAAAAGAATTGATTTGATTTGTTCTTTTGCAGATCATGCCATTCTTCTTTTTATTCTTCTTCTGCAGATCACAGCTTCGTTAAGTTTCTCATCAAGCACTGCTTAACTTTAATCACCCGTTTGCTATGTTCAGTTCTGCTTTGCTCTTTTCACGATTAAAAATTTTCTCAATCTTCTGGCGCATAAAATCTGGGCTCAAAGTTTGTGTTTATCTTTTTACAGTGTTGATGTGCCATCTTTCCAACATCTTTTATGTGCATTCGTCACTTTCATTTTTCTTTATTTATTTTGTTTGCAAGTCTGTCCTCTGCCAGTTTTCATAACACAAAACTCCTGTACTGCCTTAGTAGACTGCCATAATAGACTTTTAATGGCTAGAAAAGTTGTTGGACTGACGACGTAGCGCAAACAGCGTAACTGAGACTAGACGAGTCGTTCTCCCCCTCGCAAAATCTCAGCAGGCGTGAAGAAGGTCTGTCTGCAGATTGCAGGTTTGCTTGAAGCATTGCATCGAAATCCCTTCTTGCTTACAGCTATCGCACCACGCGTCACGTCACCCGGCTTAGAGGGCTCGTAGCTCCACATCCACCGAGACTTCAGAGAGGGAGAAGTCATCTCTCGTCTCAGCCACGCTATTATTAGCTATATGTACCTTTTGGCGCCACTTATGGAATACAGATGGCCTATACTTTCATCATGTTTCAAACACAAATCACGCCTTCATTTCATAAAAGTTACGAGCAAATATTAATTGATCTAATGTGACTATAAACATTAATGTACTCTTTCTCTCTTGGTATTGCAGTCACAGGAACAGGAAGACGAATGGAATCCATACTTCGAGGGCAAACAGCTGGAAGTTGCCGCAAAAAAATCGCCGGAAATCAGCGTACCCATCCAACCTTATTAAGCTGTTGGCTCAAAGTGCTCGTTCAGCCCGCGCACACAATGTGACGTCACAGTCAATCAGCGCTCCAGGAAAGTTGCCGCCAAATGCTACGGCCAATCGCAGCGCAAGGTGTAAAAAAAGGGCCGAAGATTAAAATAAAATTTATATAAAACAAGTTTCTGTAATCAAACCAATACTATTATAGCTAATTCAGATTTAAGAGTGCAAATTAATCGTAAAAACCACTAATCTGTTGTTGACGGACATTGATCAGTCACTTTTGTTAACAAGAAAACGGAACCGTGATCTATAAAACAATAGCTTTGGAAAAATTAATATAACTTTTTTTGGTTAATTTTATTGGTAAATAACAGATAAGATTAAGACTTATACTGTACATTGATCGTATTGTATCTAATTTGGCACAATCTTTGTTAGAGATATTGATTTTTAATTGATGTTAGATCTAAATCCATCAAAACGTCATTGTGAGATCTCAATCCTAACATAATCCATAGAAAGGCGGGAACTACGTTCATTGATAATACATCATCCTAGGTACATAGTGTTGTTCAGAGTTTATTCTAATTGTTGTTAGTGCAGTACAGTGTAAGTTATGTCCATATTAAAATTTTATAATTATAATAAGTGTTACCATCTGTACGCCTAATCCTCCTGGTTCAAAATAATGAATTATGGTTTTTCATGGCGTCAGAAGTAATAATTGTGTTTTATTCTGATGTAGGCCCAAATTGTGTGCAAAGAAGTTAAAATATGTATGCCCAACCACTAACCCCAAGCATGAATTTCTGCGCACAACAAAACAAAGTAATTACTTTAAAGTACTAATGCATTTTAAGTCTACTCAGATTTTCAGTGACAAACAATGTAGAAACCAGCAATAATAATATTTGTAAAACAGTTTACTTGCATTGTATATGTTTTACCCTTTCCCTGTGTGATGTTCTTGTTGGAATGTCTTGTGAGTTGTCTCGTTTTCTTATTCTTAGTAAATCACTTTTTGACATTGTAATGACAAATTCAATTGTAATGTGACTGTACAGTGAATACATCTGTGATATAAAAATCATATTTAATTTAGTGTTTATCAAATTTAATATTTGTTTTTATGTTGTTTCTGATAGCTTATTAGAGAGTTGACAAATCATTTGTCCTGGCTTTTCAATTTAAAATCTCACTTTTAAGAATCATTTTAAAGTTAAAATCATCCTTTTAGGGTTAAAACATTGTTTTCCTTTATTAATAGCTTATAAATGTGTCTTAGTATTGTCTTTTACTTCTCTTGTGATCTGTGTCTGTCCCACTCTCTGTCTCAACTGATCTTAAGAGCCTTGATATGTGAACAAATAGAAGAATTTATTGTGGAAACGTGGATAAAGATTGCTTCAAGAAATCACCCCCGTGCTGTCTTCATGTCGGTGTGATAGCCCGAGTTAAGCGTATTATTACAAATGGATCCAAGCCAGATCTACCATTGACTGTTGCATTTATTCCGGATATATACCATAACTAAGAAGTCATTGTATACATAACAAAATATAGTGGCGCGTAAGTATAATGACAAAGATTGCATGCAATAATGATATATCTTAGTTGCTGTCTTCACATCAGCAACACTAGTATATCTTATGTTTTATTTAAGCTTCTTGTATTCCTTCTTCTGTTGACGGAAGACATGGGCTACACCCTCATAAAACTGGCCGGGAGAAAATGATATATAACACCTCTCTCTCCTGTGACAAAATAGTTTACCAAAAATCTTTTCCTTGTTCTGCATAGCCTGTTCTTCGATCAAGAAGAAGAAGAAGAAGTCCAAATAAAGCGACCATTTTACACTTTCCATAAACCATCCTATTACAAACAACTAGTAAACGTGTATGGACAAAGACAGCAATCCATGTTTTTCTTCCTCTCTCTATCTTCTTTTACAATGTAAATGTTCTTCTTGTTCACCTATCAAGGCAGAAAGCATTACAAGTAGTTTTAGATGAGAATGCAACATCGCACTTCCAGACTTAGTCAAACAGTTGTATTAAAAACTAAAGTCCTCTCATTTCTGGCCACTTTCCTAGATCTTACCACTGATGATTATTGTGAAAATGTGTCCGTTTTTAATAACCACATGATGCATTCTGGGGCCTGATATATGGAAGATGTGGGCATAGGCTGAAACTTTAAAGTAGATCTATGTAAAAGCTAGAACAATTTCAGACCCTTCAGTGATTTACTACAACTTAAAGCCTTCCAGTTTTAAGAGGTTTTGCCGTTGGGTACCCAGCTCTACACACAATGTAAAGGATGACTCATTGTCCCCATTTTCACACAAGGAAATTTGAAGTGAACCGGCAATAGTGAAGTTAACCGACAATAATAAAGTGAACTGGCAATAGTGAAGTGAACCGGCAATAGTGAAGTGAACTGGCAATAGTGAAGTGAACCGGCAATAGTGAAGCAGCCGCAGAGTCGGTTATGAGCATGCCTTTTTCAAAGCTGTCTCTGAGGAAAGAGAGTCACATATCTTCTTTCCCACATAACTGAAAACTTTATGGGGAAATCTTTACACAATTTAAACTTTTCCCACTGTTAATTTTGTCATCATCTGGATGAAGAACAAGGTTTAACGACCTATGAAATGAGTTAAGGATAATGAACTATCAAACCCAGCATCAAACTCATTCACTGAGCTTATCATTCAAAGATTTACACTAAACCTGTATTGTTAGGTCTAAAAAGAAAAATCCAGGCCCAGGTGTACATCTTCCATGCATGAAACCCCAGAAGACAGTGGTATCATCTGAACACTAAGATCTCAACTGTATCATAAACAACCGTGATGTGTCGTCTGCATTGGCTGTGTAATTGTCTGCCCCTTACTGTGTCAAATAAAACAATTAAAAAATTAAACATCTAATCTTGTGTAAGGACTTAAATTTTCTAAGAATGAGCGAGTTGATGATGATGGAGATGATGATGGTGATGATGTACTACTTGTAGGTAAACATCCCAATCAATGCAAGCAAAACAGACATGGCAAAGTATATGATTATGAATTAGATAATAATCACCTTTCAAATAATTAAATCAATTATTAAAAGCGATTACAACAACAACACTAATGAAAGCAAGAAAGAAAGAAAGAAGAAAACAGTACTGTTTTTATTTTAAAATCATATCGTATTTGACCACAAAGACATACAGCAAAAGATTGTATCATTGATTTATCTTTCCCCAATTTTATTCCGTATAATCTTCATGATCTGCTTTACAAACTGATTTTTAATATACAATGTATTTATTTTAAAAAATAATACAAATATAGAAATCATTCAGTTGTACGGTGGTTTTACCTGAATTAGTGGCGCAGCTGGTTAGTTGACAGTTTTCTATCCGAAGGTTATAGGTTCGCTTCCCGCAAGGATGGTATTAGTAGCAATAGTAGTGTTGTAGAGGACTGTGACGGCTTTTACTATAGGCCTATTTTTATTTATTGTCACGTGATGTTAAGGAAATTGTCGAATAATAAGATAGAGGACGAGTCACGTGGAGAATAGCGGTTGTAGGGTGGCGATTGTAACATGGAACAGAGAGCCCGCAGTTCCGAACACCCGTCTTTCTCGCAGTTGCGGGTGAAGAGACCGCTGAACTTCATTATGCTTTTCAGTTTGCCGAACCTGGAGAGCATGAAGACATCAACAAAGTGCTGCAAAAGTTCAACGAATCTTGCTAAATGCATTGATATATGCAAGATTCACGATTCAACGCTTGCGCAATTGAAGGGAATGACTGAGCTCTTCAGCGGATGAAATTCACTACTCAAAGATTCAAAACAGAGCAACACACCCGCAGCGAATGCAGCAATCGATGATGAGACAACAGCAGCAGGTGAGACAACAGCAGCAGCAAATGAAGGCACAGCAGCTGAAGCTGGATCAACGACAACGAGGTAACCAGCAAACGATGCAGCCACACAGTTGTGGTTATTGTGGACGTTTCCATGCAAAGGGATGGCGAAATTGCCCTGCCAGCGGACACAAGTGTAGACAATGTGGAAAACTGAACCATTTCGCTGAAGTCTGCAGACAAAAACTGTCCGTGCATGAAATCGGTGACTGTGCCAGTGTTGGGATGCAAATTGGATCTAAATCTGATATTGATTATATTGCTTCTTTTGCAGGAGTGCATACACACAAGATGGCAGATTGTGGCAGTGATGACGAACAAGACTATGCGTTGTTTACTTGATGAACAGGATGATGATGATGATGATGATGATGATGATGATGATGATGATGATGATGATGATGATGATGATGATGATGATGATGACATGAAGCAAGCACATATTTCGATGATAATTGCAAATGATGACAGATCTATCCATGCACAGATGGTAATAGAAGGCACTACGGTTTCTTTTTAGCTAGACACAGGTGCAACAGTCAACAGCATGTCCACCGACACATACATTGCAGTCACATGAGACACAAGGCTAAAAAAAACTTTTAAAAAAGCGACAGACGTGAGACTGATCATGTACAACAAAACTGTAATCGCACCACGGGGTGAGATAATTTTGTCGGTACTAAACCCTAAAACACAAAAGACCTACAAAGTTAGATTCATGATTGTGGATGGCAGATTGCGCTCAATCCTAAGCTGTCGAGCGGTGCAGTACATGGAGTTGGTAACTGTCAGGAAAGAAAACAATTTGCAGCTGTTTCTGTGTGTGAGCAGATGGAACAAGGTCGCACTGTTTTTCAAGGCGAGTTGGGTGAATTGGAGGGTGAGCTCCATTTGAGCTGGATCCAACGGTTTCACCCGTGAAGCTCCCACGTCGCAGGTGGCCTCCGCCGGTACGTGAAAAGGTGAAAGCAGAGCTGGAGCCTTTGCTGAAGTTAGGAGTGATTACTCCTGTCGATACACCTACTAGTTGGATTAGCAGTCTGGTTGTTACAATGAAACCGAATGGCACTGTGCGATTGTGCATTGATCCAAAACCGCTCAACAAAGCTTTAAAACGCAATGAGTATCCTATGCGCACAATTGATGATGTTCTTGAGGAGCTGAAAGGGGCCAGATTTTTCACTCATCTGGACGCGAGAAACGGATTTTGGCATGTGAGGTTGGATGAAGAGAGCAGCTACCTGACTCCTTTGAAACTCCATTCGGAAAGTACAGATGGACTCGGATGCCGTTTGGGGTATCAGTGGCGCCTGAGGAGTTTCAGAGGCGCATGGATGCAGCGTTGCAGGGTTTAACAGGCATGTTCGCGGTGCACGATGACATAATTGTCTGGGGCAAAGGCAACAATGATGCAGAAGCGTCTGAGGACCATGACAGGAACTTGCAAGAGTTGCTGAAAAGATGTCAATCAAGGGTATTAAGTTGAACTCAAACAAAATTGAGTACAAGAAAACTGAGATTGTGTACTTGGGGCACATCATTTCAAGAGATGGGCTGAAAGCAGACCCCAAGAAAGTGGATGCTGTCAAAGCGATGCCGCCACCGGAGGACAAAGTAGGTGTACAGAGAATACTTGGCATAGTGGGATACCTACAGAAGTTTTGTCCGCACCTGTCAGAGGTGGCTACCCCATTGCGGCAGCTTGTGAAAAAGACCAGCCATTTTCGGTGGGACAATGATGTTCACGGGAAGGCTCTCGAAGACATCAAGCGTATTCTGTCTGAACCACCAGTGTTGCGATATTTTGATCCAGAGGCTGATATCAAAGTCCAGTGCGATGCGTCGGAGTTTGGTCTTGGCGCGTGTTTGTTGGCAGACGGACAACCTGTGCAGTATGCGTCAAGGGCACTGACGGAAACGGAGAGAAATTATGCACAGATTGAAAAGGAGATGCTGGCAATTGTGTTCGGATTAGAAAGGTTTGAGCGCTATGTGTATGGACGACATGTCGTTGTTGAGACAGATCACAAGCCACTACTGCCAATTCACAAAAAGAGCTTGTTGTCTGCTCCCAAGAGATTGCAGCGTATGCTGTTGAAGACTCAGAAATACGAGTATGAAGTGGCCTACAAGAAGGGATCAGAAATGTTGTTGGCGGATGCTTTAAGCAGAGCAGTGAAACCAGAGGCAAAGGACGATTTGAGAGAGGAAATTTTCCAGACAAAGGTAGATAAAGAGGTGGAGAGCATCAATATGGCAGCACACATTTCTCTTTCGGAAGCGCGCTTGGTAGAGATGCAGGAAGCGACAATGCAGGATGGCAATTAGACGATGCTTGCACATTACATTCAAAAAGGCTGGCCAGATGAAAGACGGGCAGTTCCGTTCAGCATTCAGGAATATTTTCCTTTCAAAGAGGAGTTATCAATGCAAAATGGAGAGATTTTCAAGGGACAGCGAGTGGTTGTGCCAATAGCAATGCGGGCTAAGGTGATGGCTTTATTGCATCAAGCGCACACGGAGATGGATGCAACAGTAAGACGGGCCAGAGATGTGGTCTATTGGCCCCGGATGTATACTGACTTGGAGACGCTGCCAAACTTGTCAGATCTACCAAAGAAGCCAACCGAAAGAGCCCATGATTTCACATGAGATACCGGAAAGACCTTGGCAAATGCTTGGCTGTGACCTCATGGAGTTCAATGGAAATTCATACGTTGTCCTGGTGGATTACTACTGCGATTTCTTTGAGGTGGATCGCCTCTGCAAAAAGACGGCAGATGAGGTCATTAGGAAAAATCAAGGCGCACTTGGCCAGGCATGGCATTCCAGACAAGTTCATTACAGACAATGGTCCGCCTTTCAATTCTCACATGTTCCGTGAGTTTGCACAAAGTTGGCATTTTGAATATATCACACTAGCTCACCCCTGTATCCACAGTCAAATGGCAAAGCCGAAAATGCGGTAAAACAAGCCAAAAACATGATGAAGAAGGCGTTCAAAAGCAAAACAGATCCATTTCTTGCGCTACTGGAACTAAGGAACATTCCTTCAGAAACCATGCAAACATCCCCTTGTCAAAGATTGTTCAGTCGCAGAACAAACACGAGAATTCCCATCGCAAAAACACTACTACAGCCACATGCTTGTGAAGATGTTCACGAAAAACTTCTAAAGCGAAGTTCAACCAGGCTAGGTACTACAACAAGGGTGCAGCTGAGTTAGAGACTCTCAAACCAGGTCAGTCTGTCAGAGTAAAAATGGACAATAAGTGGGTAAAAGCAAAAGTCGAACACCAGGTAGATGTAAGGTCTTACAAGCTTCGCACTGAAAATGGGCAAGAATACAGACGCAACAGAAGACACGTCAGAAAAACAGAAACAACCAACGATCAAGACAAAACGCAACAAAGATCAGCAACACATAGAACGGAAACAATTTCTACCCTTTCATAGGCAAGACACAACAAACTGTAGCACATAACGCTACTGCACATTAGATACACATGCAAATACATGCAACTTTCAGCCTGAGCAAAATTACAGCAATAGAGGACATGCACTGGATACACGGATGACAGTGCAGGAATCTCCTGAAGCACATAGTTCTCAAGGATCAGAGACATCTAATGAAAGCAAGCTAATTACTGGCAATGCACTCACACATCCACCTGCCATCACTGACAATACAGTCATACAATCGCCTAAATGTACATCCAGAGGAAGACCAATCAAACGTCCAACTTATCTGAATGATTATGACACCTCATAGAAAAAAACACAAGGGTAGGTAGACATCTGTCCAGACTTAAAGTTTAATAGTTAGTTTTAGTTGCTTTTGAAAAGTTGTAACTTTCAAGTATGCAGATTGATAAGCATGTCAACTGTTTTATGCAGTGGGGTTTTAACTATGGTTTACTACATGGCTAATTTTATGTGTATAATATATATTTGTAAATGTAACCTCACAACTGTGTTGCAGTTTGTTACATAGTAAGTTAAAGGGAGAGAACCGATTCTTTCTCAGAGGTTCACACAATGTTATCTCCCTTGGGTTTATTGAAATGTTTTTTTTATGTATATTTATATTTTTGGTTATATTATATAGTTTATAAGTAGGAATGTAAGTTTATTAATTATAATAATAATATTGAGAATTAGAATTGAAACGGTTTGTTTTCCCATCATGCCTTGCGGTTGGTAGTTGCGCGAGATTTGGAGGGGAGGCCACACTCTTGCTTTGTTAGTGCTGGAGGGGAGAGGTGTCTGGCTCTCCATCTAAAATATAATATGACCGATGTTCACGCCTTGTGTGTAATGTGAAATGCTAGGCCATTATTCCTAATTCAGGTTAGTATTCTTATTTATTGGTTATTGTGTGATTTTTGTTGGAAATGTCTAGTTGGGGTGTTGAGTGAGAATCGACTAAAAAGCTCACGAGACATTTGTGATTTGTGGAACGTGACTGCAAAATGTAAACGCTTTTTAATTTGTTGGGGTATAGGTGTGCATAGTATAATTTTTATAAATATTATTTAGGCCTTTGTGAGATGAAACTGTGTTAATTTGAGGTCAAGTTGAGTTGTATGGTGGAAGAGACAGAATGCAATACTGAGCTGTGGTCCTAGGGATGACATTCAGATGCATGTCAGGGGGAGGTAATGAGATAGTTGTTGGATGTGGAGAGTCAACTGTATCTCGTGCGGCAATTTATTGTGATAATTGTCATACGGCCTTGGTATAGTTTTGTATGGTATTTTTCGTAGTGAATACCAAGCGCAAACAAGACATAACCTTGACCCGAATGTTTGAGTTGAACCATTTTAAATATTAGCATGGGTTTGTATGGTCACAGATTTATTGATGACCTTGACCTTGTGGACACAGTGACAATCTGTTTGAGATTGTTAGGCCATATTTTATTATTTTTGTAATTTATGTGAGGCACAATGTTTATGTGTGTCATTTTATTGTCTGTGCAGCAAAAACTGGACAAGTGTTCCCTACAAAACAGTTTCCACCAGATTGTGACATAATAAGTGTAGACAGCGAAGAAGATGGACAATTTGCATCACGTTCTGGAGCATTTCTGTACACCATTTCCAAACATGGAGGCCCAACAAAAGAACAGCGCTTTGTGGAACCTGAAAAACCAGCTGGGACTGAATACATGGAAGGAAGATGAAGAGAGTGTGACGTCCAGTCAGCCAGAAATTGTGACTGTGGAAGAACGTATGGTGAACATCTCCTCTCAGGCTCTCTTGCTCTCACTCTCAGACTATGAGGACGCCCCATCGGAAGGCAGCGCTGCAGAAGCCAAAGCAAATCTGCTGCAGTCTTTCCCTAGAGCCAGGCCGCCAGGAGCGAAACACGGTTTGAAGCAAGGGGCTCTAAGTTCAGGGCCCACTTGCGCAAAGCAAGGAAAAGGTGACGAAGTGGAAATTAGCAAGTATTCACTCAGCAACAAACAGCGAGAGATCAGAGATGCCTTGGCCAAAAGAGCCAACCAGTCCAAGGCCATAAAGAGAGTGGTACAGCCACGCATGGTTCACAGCAGTGCCAGCAGTGTCAGTGGAGACAACCACAACAAAAACAACAACATGGACCCAGACGGAGGAGAGGGGAGCATGCGAGTCGGCAACATGGAGTCTGTCACCACTGCGGTTGCTGCATCTGCCTCTGCTGCAGCGACGCAGCCTTTCCTGAAGATGCAGCAAGAATTTGAAAACAAGATGCAGACACTGCTGTCTGAGATGGACTGACTGCAAAAACAGGGAGGAGGTGGCAGTAAGGAAAATGTCAGAGGTGATGAAACATTATCCAACTCTCGACTGGAGCAGCTGGAAAACCAGGTGAAAGAATTGACTGAGCGCTGGCTGCAGCATCTGGAGACCCTACAAAGTCAGCAGATGGAACTACAGGCTCACCTGCTCACCATGTCACGTGACATGTCCCAGGCTCATCACAGCCGTCCCTTGATGATTAAGGTGATTTTGGTCATGGTGCATTTGAAATATTTTGATGTTATTAAATGTTTGGTGTAAACCCATAATTATGGTTTTATTGTTGAAAATAATAATAATAATAATAGGGAGCCGAAGGAAAACAAAGAAATCGTTCTTTGCTGGTTGCTTGATTATTTTTAGCAGCGCGGAGTGTATGGGAAAAGGCAAACAACATATATCTTTGACTTTGCTGCTTGTTGATCATTTTCAACAGCGCGAAGCCATGTGAATAGAACGTTGAATAATGCATGTTATCTTCTATGCTGCAGGGATGAAGTATTTTCACCAGCGCTAGGAAACAAAAAGATGCTTGTATTGTGATGGTTTTTTGGTTATGTGATGTTTTTTTTTGAGGAGTAATGATATTGTCTCTGCTGCAAAGTGGAAGTATTCTATAGGGCTAAGATTTTTTTTTGTTTTTTATTTTTTTATAAAATCTCTTGCAATACATATGTATATAGGTGAAACATTTTAATGGGGAAATAATTAATTTTTGTGACGTTTTAAACGGGAGACCTTTTAGCAGGTTTTTAGTGATAACGGGTCATGCAAATGTTTCAAATATTGTTATATGATGAACCATTTTTTTCTTAGGAGGGGTAGTGTGTAACCTCACAACTGTGTTGCAGTTTGTTACATAGTAAGTTAAAGGGAGAGAACCGATTCTTTCTCCTCAGAGGTTCACACAATGTTATCTCCCTTGGGTTTATTGAAATGTTTTTTTTGATGTATATTTATATTTTTGGTTATATTATATAGTTTATAAGTAGGAATGTAAGTTTATTAATTATAATAATAATATTGAGAATTAGAATTGAAACGGTTTGTTTTCCCATCATGCCTTGCGGTTGGTAGTTGCGCGAGATTTGGAGGGGAGGCCACACTCTTGCTTTGTTAGTGCTGGAGGGGAGAGGTGTCTGGCTCTCCATCTAAAATATAATATGACCGATGTTCACGCCTTGTGTGTAATGTGAAATGCTAGGCCATTATTCCTAATTCAGGTTAGTATTCTTATTTATTGGTTATTGTGTGATTTTTGTTGGAAATGTCTAGTTGGGGTGTTGAGTGAGAATCGACTTTTTGCTCACGAGACATTTGTGATTTGTGGAACGTGACTGCAAAATGTAAACGCTTTTTAATTTGTTGGGGTATAGGTGTGCATAGTATAATTTTTATAAATATTATTTAGGCCTTTGTGAAATGAAACTGTGTTAATTTGAGGTCAAGTTGAGTTGTATGGTGGAAGAGACAGAATGCAATACTGAGCTGTGGTCCTAGGGATGACATTCAGATGCATGTCAGGGGGAGGTAATGAGATAGTTGTTGGATGTGGAGAGTCAACTTTATCTCGTGCGGCAATTTATTGTGATAATTGTCATACGGCCTTGGTATAGTTTGGTATGGTATTTTTCGTAGTGAATACCAAGCGCAAACAAGACATAACCTTGACCCGAATGTTTGAGTTGAACCATTTTAAATATTAGCATGGGTTTATATGGTCACAGATTTATTGATGACCTTGACCTTGTGGACACAGTGACAATCTGTTTGAGATTGTTAGGCCATATTTTATTATTTTTGTAATTTATGTGAGGCACAATGTTTATGTGTGTCATTTTATTGTCTGTTGCAGGGGTAAATTGGCACCTGTGGGTCACGCTGCAAAATTTTATAGTAGAGTTTTAGTGTGCTGTTTGTGACACTTCTCTATGCTGCATCAGTGAATAAAAGTTATCCATCGTGTTCAGTTCTGCGAGTTCCTTTGTTGATTTGCTCGTCAGTGGTCGCCCCGAACTCATTGACTGTAACTTCCTTGCTTTCACTTTCTGATTGGTGATATATAGCTGCAAAGGACTAGAGTTACATAAAAAAAAAAAAATTAAATAAAAAAAGAAGAGAGACGTGACGGGTTTTACTATAGGCCTATTTTTATTTATTGTCACGTGATGTTAAGGAAATAATAAGATAGAGGACAAGTCATGTGGAGAATAGCGGGTGTAGGGTGGCGATTTTAACATGGAACAGAAGAGCAATAGCGAATCAGTAGAAACCAAACAATTGGTGTGAGTTGTGTACTGTTGTTGTGCTTGTGTGTTGTTTATACATACACTCCTTCGGACACACAGCAAGAACCCTTTACAAGGACCACACAGGCCATGAAGCCTGTATAAGCGTCCTATCTCATCTACACTTTACTTGGGTAAACATATCTTACTTCAAACATGTGATGTAAAGACATATACACTAAACCATCTGTCACTCAAAACATGGGGTGTAAAGACATATACACACTAAAACATCTGTCACTGACATCAGTATAATTATGCATGCAATTTTCCTATTCGTATTACTCATCAAAGCAATAGAATAAATCTCTGAATTTTTGCATTAAAACAATTAATATTCTGTGCAGTTTTTATAATTAGTGGTAAACTGTTCCAAATGTGAAGAAATTCTGTTAGTAAAGAAAATGTTCTGATGTTAGTATTAAACTGCTGTTTAAGAATCTTACCTTCTGGCTTCCTAGTTTTGTTATGATGAGGTGTTAGAAAAAAATCTGACCATTCAAAATCATCAATGTTATTATATATATTTTAAAATCTTGAATTAAATATCCTCCAACTCTATATAAAGAATGCAATTTGAGATACTTCAATCTCTGTATGTAAGATAATGGCATTCTTTTAGCAACTCTGTGGCTCGTCTCTGAACTCTTTCTGTCATTACTGACTGCCTCTTGAGAATTGGACATCACACAACATTCGCATACTCTAAGCGAGGTAGAATTAATGCCTTATATTGATTGATTGATTGATTGTTGCTTTAGGTCCAGCGGACTCTTCCGAGCCAAATCAGGACCGGACAACCCCCAATCCGCATAAAAGATCTGCCGAAACAACCCTAGTGGGAAAATTGAATGCCCTCCACCGGCCAGTCACTTTACAATAAAGACATCCCACGCAGGGGACGCTGAGGCTTTACCCCAACTACTCGAACCCCCCGGTTACAAAAACAAAAATAGAATACAAACATCATTATAAATCATCAACAAAACACATACATATAAAATGCCTATAGTGCTAAATAATACAATCATAGGAAGCCCTAGTGACCACCCGGCAGAAAGCGTCCAACACTCCCAAGCTGATCCAACAGACCTCATACACAAACAAGGAGTCTTGTCCAGGAAGAGTTTTCAAGAAAAAAGGTAGGTCATTGATCTAGCGAAGAAGAAGATAGTATAGCAGAGTGATAGGACAGATCAGGAATGGGAAAGAGCAAATGAGGAAGACAGCGACAGTGGGAATTTAAAGCACTAAATTTCCAGAAAGTGGGGATACTATTTATACTGAAACCCCCGGCACTTTAACGAGGGAGGGGGCGGGGGAGCGGGGGGAACTGTTGCCACAGTGAGTCAGTCATGCCTACAAAGGCAAGACAGGTTTTCAACTGGGGCTTCACTTTTCCCTTTATAGGTTAGAACAATCTACAGTGGCAAGATTGCTCATGACCCCAAGGGGTAATGCCTTATATAACTTGCCAAATGTATCATTATCAAGGAAATTAAAAGTTCTCTTTTCTAATCTATTTCATTCTCCTTGTTAACACAACTGTTCATGTGTATGTCAAAACTGTTGGGTCAAACATTTTTCTTCAGTACATCAGTATTGGTCTCTGGACATCCATGATCCGTGTTCATCACATCCAGGGTTGTTCCTGCCTAAATGCAACACTTTACATTTATCAACATTAAAATATACGCCACTGCTTAGTCCACGAGGTTATACATACATCTGCAAATATTTTATATACACTTTGAACTAATTCAGGCAAGTCATTAAAAAAGATTGTAAATAAAACTGGACCAGTCAAAATTGTGGAACCCAGTTAAAGATACATATTGGCAATGGTGCAGTCAATCTAAACTTTCAAAACTAAAATCTAATTTCTTTCTGTCTTGTAATAACGATCTTGTCTTTACATCACATGTTTTGAGTGACAGATGTTTTACTGTAAATGTCTTTACATCACGTGTTTTGAGTGACAGATGTTTTAGTGTGTAAATGTCTTCACACACATGTTTTGAGTGACAGATGTTTTAGTGTATATATGTCTTTACATCACATGTTTTGAGTGACAGATGTTTTACTGTAAATGTCTTTACATCACATGTTTTAAGTGACAGATGTTTTAGTGTATATATGTCTTTACATCATATGTTTTGAGTGATAGAGGTTTTAGTGTGTATATGTCTTTACATCACATGTTTTGAGTGACAGATGTTTTAGTGTATATGTCTTTACACACATGTTTTGAGTGACAGATGTTTTAGTGTGTATGTCTTTACATCACATGTTTTGAGTGACAGATGTTTTAGTGTGTATATGATGCTGTCTCAAAAGGTGACCAAAAGGAAGCATGCAGTCTTTGAACCATAAAAAAAAATATTTCGGTCATGTATTAAAGCTTTTTCTTTGCATTTATAAAAAAGCAATATAACTAGGTACTAACATATATCAACATTACACACACAAAGGTTGAAAGAAGTTTTTTATTGCTATTTTTCCACTAAAAATTGACAAAATTTTGTTGGCGCGAATGTGACATTCTGTGTGACCTGAAAAAACTCCATCTCCTTTTCAATAAAATTGAGTGAAACAAATGAACTTTTTATGTTTGATGTGTTGCATTAATGTTAATTTTTAACTTTAAATGTCTTTCAGCTTTGCAAAACATTTTTATTTATGTTTAGGGGGTTTGTAAAAATGACGTGATCGGTCGTGACGTACTTTGTCTCAACGTTGCTTGCCTTTCTTCTTAGATAGCTAAACATCCATGCTGATTAAATAAGAAAAAAAATCATTGACAGATTAAACATTACTTATCCTCACTAATTTATGTTTTTTTGTAGGAAAATAATAATTCTTTCATAGTAAATTTATCGTAAATTGAACGTAAGTAATTCCTTTGTCTTTCGGTAACCATCATTTCCAATCCGAAAATTTAACAAATTGATGACGATTAGTACCTTTTCACACGGAAATAGTTACAGCGAAAGTCTCTTGAGATTTCCGATCCAAAGTTTTCATTCCAAGATGGATGCTTTGAAAAGACCAGGTTGGTGTTTCTCTATCGATTTTGTTTTTTCCTTGTCACAACCGACCACATGTTACTACGACCAATCAAAGAGTCTATCAATATTGTAAGAAAATATTTTTATCTTAACATAAACTGGTTTATTCTATGTTAAAAATTAAATTACAGATGCTATTTTTCATTTTTCGCACTTGATGCACTGATGAAAACACGTGCTTTTAAATTTGCTTTCGTTTTTTACTTTTAGTGATAAAAGACGAAGTGATTCCTTGACTGCTTTGTTTTGCAGAGTTTATTTAAATCTTTCTTGTGCTATATGCAAATGAGTAAATATGCCATTCACCTTTTTTTGTGTTCTACTCAAATTTACTTTTTAAAAATTCTACTAGTTAATCATGATTTCAGTGTTCATTGGATGTGACATGTCGGTTGTGACAACTTTGTCTTTACTAAAGACAAAGTTGTCACAACCGACTTTAGACAAAAAAAGAGTATATGGATGGTAAATGCTTATTAAAATAGATTTTATTCATTTATAGTAAAATATCGTATTTCTTGAGATGTAAACTGGCAAATAAACTATGGATGGTATTTATTAAAGTTGTTTTGATTGTTTTCTTGAAAAAATATACTTCATGGTTTGGTCGCGTGCGACAGGACAACATTTTCACTTTACCCTTTTATACTGATAATGATGTACTTGAAATAAATTTATACATTTTCTTTAAAAGCATTGTCCTTTTTTGTTTACTTTTTTATGCTGCAATTACTTTTTTCTTCCATGACCATCTTTTTACAAGTAAATTCATGATTTCAGTGTTCATTGGTTGTGACGTGTCGGTTGTGACAAAGACAAAATATATAAATATAGGGATGGTACATGCTTATTAAAATAGAACTTAGTAATTTATAGTAAAATATCTTATTTCTTGAGATGTAAACTGGCAAATAAACTATGGATGGTATTTATTAAAATTGTTTTGATTGTTTTCTTGAAAAAATAAACTTCATGGTTTGGTCGCGTGTGACAGGACAAAGTTATCATTTCAAAATTTTGTACTGGTAAATGCTTTATACTAAAAGTAAATTAATACTTTTTCTTCAATAGTAATATGCTTACTTGGGCTGTGTTTGGAAATTGCTTAGCTGTTATTTTCTTTAATTTATTAAAAATTTTCTTTTGTCCACTGTCACACGCGACACATGCCACCTTCACCCCTATTACCAAGCATATCTCTGTAAACAGAAAAGACATTTTGTTTAAAATGTTATTTTTATGAAATTTAAGCTTAAGACCACACATTAACATCAAAACTGCAAGTCTCAGTCACTTTTCAATTTTTTGCTGCAATGTCACATTTCTAGGTTGACCTTTTGAGACAGCATCATATGTCTTTACATCACATGTTTTGAGTGACAGATGTTTTAGTGTATCTTTACATCACGTGTTTTGAGTGACAGATGTTTTAGGGTGTATATGTCTTTACATCACATGTTTTGAGTGACAGATGTTTTAGTGTATATATGTCTTTACATCACATGTTTTAAGTGACAGATGTTTTAGTGTGTATATGTCTTCACACACATGTTTTGAGTGACAGATGTTTTAGTGTGTATATGTCTTTACATCACATGTTTTGAGTGACCGATGTTTTAGTGTGTATATGTCTTTACATCACATGTTTTGAGTGACAGATGTTTTAGTGTATATATGTCTTTACATCACATGTTTTGATTGACAGATGTTTTAGTGTATATGTCTTTAAATCACATGTTTTGAGTGACAGATGTTTTAGTGTGTATATGTCTTTACATCACATGTTCTGATTGACAGATGTTTTAGAGTGTATATGTCTTTATACCCCATGTTTTGAGTGACAGATGTTTTAGTGTGTATATCACATGTTTGAAGTGAGAGATGTTTTAGTGTATACATGTCTTTACACCACAGAAATGATATAAAATTTATAAAAGAAGACTGATAAACTTCCTCACACAAAGTTATAAGCCTACAGTCATCATATCTTACGCACAGAGCTCATCAGACACTAAATAAAATACCCTTCCAAGTTTCATCAATTACAAATTCACTCGCTTACATAATGTATAGTTCTTTCTTTTAAAATGTTTAGGCCCCCCCACCCCTCCATCCCCCTTGCCCAACAGTCTTATGGTAACATAAAAAAAAAAAAAAAAGGTCAGTAGGTAGGCTTTTTTTTTCTGGACAGACAGCACATGTATCACGCTGCCTGCTTCCATTTTTAGCAACGAAATGGAAGTTTAACATGAGTGACGACCATTTACTCCTTCTTGCTTAGATCTTACCTCCCTTCTGTCGTCAGTTCAATGGGAACAGTTCTACTTGGAAGCAATTTTTTTTTGGCTTAATTTTCCAGACGATCTCCCCAAAAAGTTTAGGATCAGGTAAAAAAAAATTCGGGGTCTGTCAGCATACCGTAAACAGATTTTTTTTTTTTTTGCAGGCCTTACATCTATGTGTGAATGTGTGTGCGTGTGTGGGTGGGGGTGAGAAAATGGGGAGGGATGATAGAGAAAGGCAGGGGGAGTTGTATATATGCATGTAAAGGAGAGTGCCTGCATATTTGACAATAGTCATTACAACATTTTCTTTCCCTATATCACATTCTTACATAGATCCATACACAGACATTTATCTCATACACAGACATATAATCTCATACACAGACATATAATCTCATACACAGACATATAATCTCATACACAGACACATAATCTTATACACAGACATATAATCTCATACACAGACATATAATCTCATACACAGACATATAATCTCATACACAGACATATATCTCATACTCAGACATAATCTTATACACAGACATAGGCATATAAATTATAATCTCATACACACATATAGTATATCTCATACACATACAATCTCAAACACAGACATATAATCTCATACACAGACATATAATCTCATACACAGACATATAATCTTATACACAGACATATACATATATCTCATACACAGACATAATATACACATATCTCATACACAGACATATATATATACACATGTATACATATCATACACATAAATATATAAATATTATATCTCACACACTAGCTCAAGACACTGGACAATGTTAAACATATATCTCACATTCAAAGTCTATGAGCGCCAGCAGGATTTTTCTTCTTTAAACGCATGATGTATCCTACTCAAGTTCACTTTCACAAAACACTTTTAAAGTCAGCACATATTTTGTTTTAGCCACCACATGTACATAACCACCAATCATCCTTTCATGTCTGATGTGAACGTTTTTCACCCCACATATTTTAACTTCAGTAAACATGACCGATTGATACAAACTCAGAAATGCGCTTTCATTCTGCAGTCAATGGAAACTGAAGGCTCAAACTACACGTTGTTGTCAAGGCAGGCATTGCTGAATTCCCACAATTAAAATCACATCATATGTATTTGTAAGGATCGTTAATAATCCTGACAATGACATCATATCTATTTGTAAGGATCAAGTTAATAATCCTGACATCATATCTATTTGTAAGGATCGTTAATAATCCTGACATCATATCTATTTGTAAGGATCAAGTTAATAATCCTGACATCATATATCTATTTGTAAGGATCGTTAATAATCTTGACATCATATAGATCTATTTGTAAGGATCAAGTTAATAATCCTGACATCATATTTGTAAGGATCAAGTTAATAATCCTGACATCATATCTATTTGTAAGGATTAAGTTAATAATCCTGACATCATATCTATTTGTAAGGATCAAGTTATATATATTTGCAAGGATTGTTAATAATCCTGACAACTTGAGTCTACCCATTCCTGCCTAGCATGGTTTTAGGCACAAATTTCTTCTCTTTCAAACTGTCAACCTGTGTGCAGTCTGTGTCATGCAGCTGTTCTACCAGTCGCTCGCTCCTCTCCTCCTTGATGCCTTCTTGTTTGAACGGTGTGCTTTTGCCACCGCGTACCCAGCCCTCAATGTTGTAACCCACAAAACCGACGACAAGGGCAAAAGGAAATGTGATGTATGGGGCGTATGTCCGAGCTGCTGCCATGATCAGTGGCCAAACCATGGTGAATGTCTGTGGAGTACTCGGTTATGGGCAGACGTTTCAGCTCCTCTAAAAAACTCTGAAGGAAAGTCCTGATCGCTGATGAAATGTTAATATGCTGCGCTTGCAATCAGTAATAGATCAAGTGTCCATCAGTGGCAGTCCCGGCCAATCTGCAAACAAAACATGGGTTGCTAAATTAGCAAAAGTGAACGATATTAATGCAAGAAGATATATGCCAATCAATGATAAGATAATTATTGTCTATGGCCTGTTGTTGTTTAATAAAACTGTCGCCGTTTCGGACAGCAGATTAATTAGATCGTGACTAAACTACGAACACGACAGATGAAAGTACATTATAGTTTATTAGCACAATCGTTGTCAAAATCTGTCGAAGAACAAACATTGTAGATTGATAATATAATTCACATTATTACATAATAAATCGACGATGACCTCAAAACAAGGTGATAAATTTACCTAAACGAAACTGACCTACTCTGGCCACAAACTTGACTTTCATCAATCCAAGGGAGATAAGCTCCAATTATAATTAGTTTCGAAAGTGGCAACTCTTTTCAATTTAGGACACCATTAATATTTATGTAGTTATATATTATATGAAAATCACATCGCACAAGTGGCGGGTTTTTTGGTGGGGGTGGGGATGGGGGTAAATAAAGCTATAATAGTTTTATTTATTGATAATGCCTTATGAATTAAATTCGTTGAAGCGGCCGCAATGTAGGCAGCTTTACATCATCACATGTCGTCTGTGACTGGTAAAACAACAGTTCCCTGTTTCACTTTGAGCTTGTCGGCATTTCATTTGAATTGCTTTGGTTATTGTGCATAAAACCTACAAGATCTGAAAGTGTGCCAGGATGATTGCAAAGTGGAATTCATGGGAAGAATTGTAAGCAAAAGCCGTAGAGCGTTTCGTAGAAGCACCACCTGTATGCCATTACAGCCAACCAGGTAGGCCTACTTATCCCGACGTAGAATTAGTATAGTATAGTATACTCAGATACTGTCAGTGTATAGTATAGTTTATTTTATTTTTTTTTAAACAACTTTATTATCACCAAGGTGAAATTCGGGCACTTTCATTTTTGAAAGTACAGCAGTAACCTAATAAGATCCTAATAAGGCCTATGGACCTGATGGTATACCTTCGAGAGTACTTATGGAGTTGCATAAAGAACTTTCTATTCCGTTGTGCAAATTATTTAATAAATCTATTGGCGAAGGCATTGTCCCTGATGACTGGAAAGAAGCAAATGTAATAGCCATTTTTAAAAAAGGCACAAGAAGCGAACTAATTAGTAATTATCGCCCTGTTAGTCTTACATGTGTAATTTGCAAGGTACTGGAGGGAATAATAATAATAACGGATTTTTTTATATAGGCTAGCGGGTACTCCAGCCTATGACCAGAATCACCATGCTTTACATAGTCATTACATATAAATACATGCACACGATAAAACATCGCTTTTGCTACAATACACCAAAAGACGGAACAGTAAAGGTACAAACTATTTACAACTATGTACACAAATGACAAAAAAGACAGAAATAGACTATTTACAACTATGTACACAAATGACAAAAAAGACAGAAATAGAATAGCAAAAACCTATTCACAGCTATTTATATGCCCGGTTAGGCCCAGGAGGAAAAACAGTATAAATATTTACAGCCGTGTATACACTTACGGATCAGACGGAGACAAAAGAGGAGAGAATGGCAGCGAGATACAAATCAGTCTAAATAATGCAGTTTGAAGAGGTGGGTTTTGAGGGCCTTTTTGAATGCTTGTGTTGATTGTATGTTGCGGATATGGGAGGGAAGGGAATTCTGGGGAAAAATGAGAGGTGCTGTGTCAAGATATCCCTGACGATGCCCTCAAAGAGCTTGCAGACCAAAGAGGTTAGGTTTACGGTCGATAGTTGTCAGGAAACTTTTTATCATTTTTCTTAACAATCTTCTACCTTCCATAATCGGGGCATCATGCCCTCTTGCAGGCTTTTATTTTTAAAAAACTCAATGGTCCTGCCAATTCATTGTTTAACTCTTTTAAAACCTGGGGATGAATGCCATCAGGAACTGTTGATTTTGAGGGATTAAGATTCCCTAATGCCTTTTTAATGTTGTCATGGCCAACCACCACACTAAACCACTTGTTTTATTAACTTTTAGCACACTGCCAAAAATGACATTCAAGATGTTAGCTTTATCGTCGTCACTCTGAGCTAAGGATCCATCGTTCTTTAGCAGAGTACTGAAAATTTCCTTCACCTTAGTCTTTGAAGATTCAAAAAATTTATTTGGATTATTTTTGGCCACCTTAGCGATGTTCTGTTCTTTGGCCTTTGTCAGTTTGCGGGACTCCCGGTTAACTTGGTTTCTAGCTCTTGTAGAATTTTCAACTATGATGCTGAAACTTAAAACTGAGTAATGACTCTTACCCACAGATGAAAGGTACTTTACATTTGTGACACTGTCTTCAGAACTGGAAAGAATCAAATCAATTAGTTTTGGATTTTGTAAAACTCTGATATGAGTACAGAGTAGGCCTATCTATCAACTGAAAGAAATTAGGTGCACAGCTTCATAAAAACAGTTAGCAGGATGGGCATCATCTTTACAACCAAAACCATTAATCCAGTCTATCCTATCCTATCCTATCCTATCCCATAACTCGAAGGTCATTGGGGCACCACAGATGATCGTTTAACCAGCATACTCCATCTTTCTCTGTCCTCAGCAACCCTCATGGCTCCGCTCAGTGTCAAGCCAGTCCATTCTCGAATGTTGTCCTACCACCTCTTTTTCTGTCTCCCTCTTCTTCTGCCTCCTTGCACTGTGCCTTGCAGGATGGTGTTTGCATGGCTTGATGCTCTGGGGACGTGGCCATACCATTGGAGTTTCCGTTTCTTCACCACTGTGAGCATGTCATCGTGTTGTCCAATGGCAGTCTATTTATGAATAATTCGAATCACCCATTATAATAATCATCACTTATTTCCATTTCAAAGGTTCTGGAGGTGGTGTCAAGCCTCTGTACCAGCTGTTCAAGTTCTTGTTCCTTTCTCCAGCCAATCCATCAATGTCATCTGCAAAACGGAGGTTGGAGATTGCTCTACCCCCTATGCTGACTATATGCCTAAGTGATCTGCAAGGGCATCCGACATGATGCGCTCCAGGAAAATATTGAAGAGTGTTGGAGAGAGTAGGCATCCTTGACGCACGCCTATTGTTGTTTTGAACCAGTTCCCGATGGTGCTGTTGTGGAGGACTGTACAAGCAACCTTGTCATACAGGCTTTTGATGATTTCAATAATGTTGGGGCTGATGTTGTACACTTCTTGGTTGCCCACAAAGTTGCATGCCAGACATCTTTGTGATTGTGGTTGTGCTGTGGCTGTCAATGCTTGGCACTGGCAGCAGCGTTGTCTTTGTCATTATCATCATCAACCTCATCTACACTTTCCTCATCCTTATTTTCGTCAGCCCCTTTTCTCACTCCCCTACTCTCACTTCCCTTGTCCGTTACCACTGCAGTCTCTCTCCTATCCTATCCTATTCTATCCTATCCAGTAACTCAAAGGTCGTTGGGGCACCACAGATGATCGTTTAATCAGCGTACTCTATCTTTCTCTGTTCTTAGCAGCCCTGATGGCTTCGTTCAGTATCAAACCAGTCCATTCTCGAATGTTGTCCTCCCACCTCTTTTTCTGTTTTTCTCTTCTTCTGCCTCCTTGCACCATGTCTTGCAAGGCCTGATGCTCTGGTGATGTGGCCATATTATCGAAGTTTTCGTTTCTTCACCACTGTGAGCATGTCGTCATGTTGTCCAATGGCTTGTGAGATGGTTTGTCGGACTTTGTCGTTGGTGATGTGCTGGGTATAGGAAATGCCCAGTAGTCTTCTGTAGCACCTCATCTCCATGCTGTGTATTCTTCATTGTAGATCTGCTGTGAGGGTCCATGTTTCGCAAGCATATAGGAAGATGGAGATGACAAGGGAGCGAAGCAGCTTTACCTTGGAATGCAGACTGATGGTCCTGTCTTTCCAAATGGGCTTCAACCTTGTCAGGGCAGCAGTTGTTTGTGCGATCCTGTCGGGACCCATTGTCTGATACAATGGCTCCTATATATTTGAAGCTATGCACTGTGTTGAGAGACTGGCCTTGGACTTTGATGGCCTTTGATGTTTTTAGTCCTCATTTTAATCTTCTTTGCACTTATTTCCATTTCATAGGCTCTGGAGGTGGTGTCAAGCCTCTGTACCAGCTGTTCAAGTTCAGACTGTTCTTGTTCCTCTCCAGCCAATCCATCAATGTCATCCGCAAAATGGAAGTTGGAGATTGCTCTTCCCCCTATGCTGACTGTGCCTTAGTGATCTGCAAGGGCATCTGACTTGATGCGCTGTAGTAAGATGTTGAAGAGTGTTGGAGAGAGTAGGCATCATTGAGGCACACCGATTGTTGTTCTGAACCAGTTCCCGATGGCGCTGTTGTGGAGGACTGCACTCTCTCCCTTTATCTCATTTCCCTGTTCCCCTCTATTTCTGACTGTTCTTTCAGATGTCTCATTCCCTCGTTCAGTAACGCTTGGCTTTATTTTTCTCTTACTATCCGCCATGTTATCTGCTAGCTCATGCACCGCCTCATCCTTACTTGTCTCTCTCTTCCCTTTACTCACCACTTTAACTCATCCTCCCTCATCCCCCTTCTCATTGTGCCCACATGCCTTGCTCCTCATCTCTGTCATCCTAACTTTCTCAGTCCCTGATCTCAACAACACCTTGCTATTGAAAATCACCATCTCCTCACCTTCCTTCTTTCTTTTCACCAGCTCTGTTGTAAGTTTCCTATCCTCAAGCCTCTTTTCCAAGGTTTAATCTGGGGCGAGGCCCACTTTTCTGTACTCTTCAAAATTATCTCATTACTTAGAATCACAATCAGAATGTGTTTATATATATATGTGTGTGTGTATGTGTGTGTGCGTATGTCTGATGTTTAGGGGTACATTTTTTTCATTTATTATTTTGCAAAGCACAATATTATACTTGTGTCGTTTAAAGTAAATAGTATAGTTATAGTAATAGTATAGTATAGTGTAGCATAGCATAGCAGGGTATAGTATAGCATAGTAGTGATGGCTTCGTAGGCTATCAGCCTTTTACCCTCTTGACAAACGTGCATTTATGTGCACACTTATTATATTCACACTGGCAGGCTTTCAGGCATCGGTTGTCGGATGAATTTCTCTACCCAAGTCATGCTTGTTTGTTTGGTATAATTATTAATATTATCTATAACTAACTTTCTTTTCTTTATGAAGAGCAGTAAGCCAAAGGAACCTGGGATGGACCAGTTTCCAACAGTGGCAGATATGTCGCTCAACTCATCTCCAGAGACTGCACGCTCGCCAAGCAGTGAACGTCACTTCTCCACCATGGAGTCTCTGTATCAAGCAACCACATCTGATGGTGAAAAGGATTTTGATGGTGAGAGCAGTGGAACATGTTCTCCTGCTATTGGATCACCAGTGCATAAACGTTACCTGTATCCGCAGAAAGAGATTGTGGATGAACTGCGACCGGAGGAGCTGAGGTGGTTCCATCGCTCAGACAGGTCCAGGAATTGGCAGCCGTTCATCGGCTATGACTCGCTTAGGATAGAGTGCCGTTATCGTGCTCTGGCCATTGACAAAACAGGCGACCTGGATGTGGATGAGCGTATCTTGGTGCTGGGAGGATTGTACGAAGTGGACGTCAATAACAAGAAGTGCTACCCTGTCTACTGGTCTGGTGAGTGGCTTGTTGTGTTTTATAATTAAATAGGAAGAATAATAATAATTAATATTCATAATATTGCAAGCCTCAAAAAGGAAAAGATAAAAACAACCCAAGTGGTAAGATAAAATCCAAGCTTGGAATGCTCTTACTGAAGGTAAAACAAAGCCCATTGCTAGATTGATACTATTAATGATAGTAATACGAATGTTAATAATAATAATTTGATAGTTATAATATAATTTAACAATAGCACTGAGCACTTTCAAAATGAAGATTGTGCTCTATTTGGAGTCAGCTTCTGGTGTTAACTAAGACAAAGGAGGCATCCATTATTATCAAGTACAGAGATAGAAATTCTAGTTACAATAAATTAATTTTCATTTGAGACACAGTCTCTGAAATAAAGAATAAGACATTGAATGATTATGAATGAATCTGTGACCAGCCTCTGAAATAAAGAATATGACATTGAATGATTATGAATGAATCTGTGACCAGCCTCTGAAATAAAGAATATGACATTGAATGAGTATTAATAAATCTGTGACCAGCCTCTGAAATAAAGAATAAGACATTGAATGATTATCAATGAATCTGTGACCAGCCTCTGAAAAAAAGAATATGACATTGATTGATTGAATGATTATCAATGAATCTGTGACCAGTCTCTGAAAAAAAGAATATGACATTGAATGATTATCAATGAATCTGTGACCAGCCACCTTCTTTCCCACCTCCCTCCTTCCCTCCCCCCCAAAAAAAAAGAAGTAAAATGTGCCAATTTTTTCAAAAGATGTTAAAAGAATAATATATTTCTTGGTCAAAATTATTCTGGAGAGGATTGGGCACTGCCAGGTCTTTTTTTGCCCAAGACACACTACATGCATGATGACACTATCCACTAATTCCGTACCGGATCGGTCGTCGCCCGGCTCAAGGACCTCGCCTTCCGTTGGCCACCAGGACAGAGGTGTTAAGTATGTTACTGATGGACAATTTAGCAAGATCTGCACGAGACACAGCATCGTCATAGGAACCTGGAATGTCAGGACCCTAACTGCGGAAGGAAAATTAGAAGAACTGGCCCACGAGTTGGACCACTATCGATGGAACGTTCTAGGCATCAGCGAACTGTGCTTGAAAGGCCTAGGTGAAACAATGACCGACAAAGGCCACAAGCTCTATTTCAGCGGTAAGACTGCTGCGCTCCCTTGTCATCTCCATCTTCCTATATGCTTGCGAAGCATGGACCCTCACAGCAGATCTCCAACGAAGAATACAAAGCATGGAGATGAGGTGCTACAGAAGACTTCTGGGCATTTCCTATACCCAACACATCACCAACGACGAAATCCGACAGACCATCACACAAGCCATTGGACAACACGATGACCTGCTCACAGTGGTGAAGAAACGAAAACTCCAATGGTATGGCCACGTCAACAGATCATCAGGCCTTGCAAAGACTATTCTGCAAGGCACAGTGCAAGGAGGTAGAAGAAGAGGGAGACCGAAAAAGAGATGGGAGGACAACATTTGAGAATGGAATGGTTTGACACTGAGCGAAGCCATCAGGGCTGCTGAGGACAGAGAAAGATGGAGTATGCTGGTTAAACGATCATCTGTCGTGCCCCTACGACCTCCGGGTTACGGGACAGGATAGGATAGGGATAGGTAAAAATTCAAAGTTGCAAAGTTGTTGAGTTACATATTGTGATGTGTGAGTGATGGACAACATTTTACATAGTGGTGATGTCAGAGTGAAGGACAACATTTTACATAGTGGTTATGTAAGATTGAAGGACAACATTTTACATAGTGGTGATGTAGGAGTGAAGGACAACATTTTACATAGTGGTGATGTGAGAGTGAAGGACAACATTTTACATAATGGTGATGTAAGATTGAAGGACAACATTTTACATAGTGGTGATGTAAGATTGAAGGACAACATTTTACATAATGGTGACGTGGGAGTGATGGACAACATTTTTCAAAATATACGCCACTGCACTTTGGGATGTTTGTCTTTACAATTTTTAAAAGAATAAAAATTTTATAAAAAATAGTTTGCAACACCAATTTATTATTTGTAAATATTTTAAAGACCTTTTTGTTGATGCCCATCTTCAGTTCTGAACATAAAATTTTATTTAGAATTTTTTTCCTATCCTATCCTATCCTGTCCCATAACCCGAAGGTCGTAGGGGCACCACAGATGATCGCTTAACCAGCATACTCCATCTTTCTCTGTCCTCAGCAGCCCTCATGGCTTCGCTCAGTGTCAAACCAGTCCATTCTCGAATGTTGTCCTCCCACCTCTTTTTCGGTCTCCCCCTTCTTCTACCTCCTTGCACTGTGCCTTGCAGAATGGTCTTTGCAAGGCCTGATGATCTGGTGACGTGGCCATACCATCGGAGTTTCCGTTTCTTCACCACTGTGAGCAGGTCATCGTGTTGTCCAATGGCTTGTGTGATGGTCTGTCGGACTTCAACGTTGGTGATGTGTTGGGTATAGGAAATGCACAGAAGTCTTCTGTAGCACCTCATCTCCATGCTTTGTATTCTTCGTTGGAGATCTGCTGTGAGGGTCCATGCTTCGCAAGCATATAGGAAGATGGAGATGACCAGAGATCGCAGCAGTCTTACTTTGGAATGTAGACTGATGGTTCTGTCTTTCCAAATGGGCTTCAACCTTGTCAGGGCAGCAGTTGTTTGTGCGATCCTGGAGAGGACTTCCTGTCGAGACCCATTGTCTGACACAATGGCTCCTAAATATTTGAAGCTGTGCACTGTGTTGAGGGATTGGCCTTGTACTTTGATGTCCGTGTTGATGCCATTGGTGTTGTTGGTCATCATTTTGGTCTTCTCTGCACTTATTTCCATTCCATAAGCTCTGGAGGTGGTGTCAAGCCTCTGTACAAGCTGTTCAAGTTCTTGTTCCTCTCCAGCCAATCCATCAATATCATCCGCAAAACGAAGATTGGAGATTGCTCTGCCCCCTATGCTGACTGTGCCTTCGTGATCTGCAAGAGCATCTGACATGATGCGCTCTAGGAAGATGTTGAAGAGTGTTGGAGAGAGTAGGCATCCTTGACGCACACCGATTGTTGTTCTGAACCAGTTCCCGATGACGCTGTTATGGAGGACTGCACTGGTAGCCTTGTCATACAGGCTTTTGATGACTTCTATGATTTTAGGGCTGATGTTGTACACTTTCATGGTTGCCCATAGAGCTGCATGCCAGACTCGGTGAAATGCCTTCTTGAAGTCTATGAACACATGATATAGATGTTGTTGGTGCTGTAGGTATTTCTCACAGATTATTCTGAGGTTGAAAATCTGTTCAGTGGTACTTCGCCCTGCCATGAATCCTGCTTGTTCTTCAGCTATGATTTGTTCAGCTTGTGGTTTCAACCTGTTGAGTATTATTTTCAGGAGGACCTTGCTGGGATGGCTGATGAGGCTGATGGTGCGGTAATTTTCACACTCCTGAAGGTTACCTTTTTTAGGAAGAGTGATGACAAGCGACTGGGTCCATGGTGTAGGCCATTCCCCACTCTGCCAGATCTTGTTACAGATAGAGGTGAGAGCATCAGTCATCGCTTCTCCTCCTGCTTGTAGCAGTTCCGCTGGTATGTTGTCCACTCCCGCTGACTTCCCTTTCTTCAGCGATTGCACTGCTGCCTCAACTTCTTCCCGGAGAATTGGGAGGATTTCTTCTTCTTCTCTGCTCTCGGGACATGCTAGAACTGATGGGTCTCCATTTGGTGTATGGTTGTAAAGGTCAGAGCAGTACTCTGTCCATCTGTCCAAGACTTCTTGTTCTTCTGTAAGGCAAATGCCAGACTTGCTTTGGATAGTGGAGACTTTGGGCTGTTTAACACTTGTCAGCCGCTTCACAGTCTGGTAGGCCTTCTTGCTGTTGTTCTTGTTCAGATTGTTCTCTATTTCCTGGCATTGATCTTCTATCCAGTTCTCCTTTGCTGTGCGCATGCCTTTTCGGATGTCATTGTTGATTTTTCGGTAGACATCAGCTCCCTGTGAGGTGTTCTTTTTCTTTTTTAACTCTCTTCGTTTATCACACAGATCCAAAAGTTCAGGTGTGATCCACGGCTTCTTCTTTGGTCGGTGCTTGCCAAGGATCTCAGTGGCGGCATCTGTTACAGCTGAGTTGAAGGTATTGGTCATGGTGTTGACATCTACTTCGCCTGCCCCCAAAATAAGCAGTGGTGCAAATTTCCCTCCAATTGTGGCCTGAAATATTTTTGCCACCTCCGGGTCTTGCAGTTTGTCCAGGTCGAACTTCAGCCTAGTGCACTTTGCTGTATTTACTCTCTTCAAATGGAGCCGGAAAGACATCATCACGAGATCGTGGTCACTTCCAATGTCTGCTCCTGGAAAAGTGCGTGTCCTGCCAATGTTGATGCTTGATCTGAAGCGTTTCTTGACCATGATGTAGTCGATCTGGTTGTGATGTTCCCCGCCGGGACTGTGCCATGTCCATCGTCTGGAGTTTTTGTGGAGACCAAGCGTGTTTGCCAGTACCAGATTGTTGTATCTGGCAAACTCCAATAGCCTCAGACCCCTGTCATTTGTCTCGTTGTTGCAGTGGGGTCCGCATGTGTCTCCCCAGTTGCGGTGCGCATCTTGGCCAACCTTGGCATTCCAGTCGCCTTGCACTATGACTATGTCCTTCTTCGGCACTTGGTCAAGGACCGCCTGTATATTTTCATAAAAATCCTCCACTTCGCTGTCTTCATAGTCTGATGTTGGGGCATAGGCCTGGATGATGGTAATGTTGAAAGGGGTTGCTCTCAGACGGATGGTAATGAGTCTACTGGAGACTGGGCGGCAACCCATGACAGTGGCTAGAATGTTCTTGTGGACCAAGAATCCAACGCCGTGTTCGTGCCTGTCATCTCTACCGCTGAAATAGAGCTTGTGGCCTTTGTCAGTCGTTGTTTCACCTAGGCCTTTCCAGCGCAGTTCGCTGATACCTAGAACGTTCCATCGATAGTGGTCCAGCTCGTGGGCCAGTTCTTCTAATTTTCCTTCCGCAGTTAGGGTCCTGACGTTCCAGGTTCCTATGACGATGTTGTTTCTCGTGCGGATCTTGCTATATTGTCCATCAGTAGCATACTTAACACCTCCGTCCTGGTGGCCAACGGAAGGCGCGGTCCTTGTGCCGGGTGACGGCCCGGGCGACGACCGATCCGGTATGGAATTAGTGGATTGTGTCATCATGTAGTGTGTCTTGGGCAAAAAAGACCTGGCAGGGCCCAATCCTCTCCAGGCTGTTGGCCACAGCCGAAATCCACGAATACAGTGTGGCTCGCCTTGGCCCTGAGAATTTTTTTAATTTGTAGAATTTTGTGAAAGAATTTGTGGGTGTGGGTGGGTGTGTGTGTGTGTGTGCGTGTGTGTGCGTGGATATATTTATATATATGCGCCTTGAATCACTCTTGTTTGTGTGAGATATGTGCGCTATATAAATTCATGTATTATTTATTATTATTATATTTGACTTAGCAATGTGAGTATATGGAGGGAGAAAATGTCAAATAGGTCTAGTCCCTAACCCTAATCCAAATTCTAACTAACTGTAATCTTAATGCTAAATATTAAAATTTGCCATTAAAATTTTATTGTGTATTTTTACCTAATAATACCATTATGAATGTGCAAAAGGATGCGCGAATGGATGTACATGCTCCTAATATGACCTCAGAATTTGAGCTTTTCCCTGTTGATGTACTCACCCCCCTTTCCCACTTACTCTCTCCCCCTTCCAACTTCCCCCCCCCCCAAAAAAAAAAAAAAAATTCTTAATTTTTGCAAATCTTTGTGAAATGAGTCTTAAATATTCCCAAAATGACATTTAAAAAAAATTTGTCTGCCTGTCTGCTGTCCACCGTCCGCAGTCTGCGACGCAGTCTGTTCATTTCAAAACTGGCAAGTGGAATCTAATCACAACCGACTTGGTAAGGTGGTGTTTACCCATGAGGTCTCATAAGTGATCAATGAATGAATTACTTCACTTCAAGGTCAAAGTCACAGGGTCACCAAATTTTATTAAAAAATATATATATTATATATTTTGTTAGCAAAATTTCACTTTTTTTCTAGGTTATTAATAATGAACTTATGATTCTTTGGTGCATGGTAGATATAATTGAGAGACGTGTACTATACAAATTTTGTCAGTCTGAATCCAATGTCATGGTCACTGGAGTTAGCAAATTTTCACTTTTTTTTCTAGGTTATTAATAATGAACTTATGATTCTTTGATGCATGATAGATATCATTGAGACACACATACTACACACATTTTGTCAGCCTCAATCCAAGGCAAAAGTCACTGGAGCTGTCCTAAGTCAGTTTGTATAGATCCTTAATCATAAGAGATATAAAGTCCAAACTTGTTGTATTAAGAGATGATAAATTGATCTTTCATATGTGTTCAGCTTTTGCATTGATCTTGAAGGTCAAGGTCATTTTAGATTTTGCAAAAATATACAAAAAATAGGTCATAATACAATGGAATGGCTGTTTATTTGACCCATAGTATTCAACAACATTGGGTTATTTGATCAGACATGCATGAGAGGTCACATGGTGATCAAGGTCATCCAAAGATCAAGGTCATTGAAGGTCAAGGTTATCCCATTGTCAGTTTTCTAGTCATATAACTTTTGCTGTAGTTAATTTGATAGTATCTAAGTGTATTTGGAGCTGGAGGTCAAGGTCATCTCAAGGACAAGAGCATATAAAGATCAAAGTTGGTAATTGCAATTTAATGCCATAATTTCTTTTTTTTTCTTCTGAGCACTCGTTTTCCTGTTAAATATTGTGAGTTCTATAAGGAGCTTGTGAATCATATGGGCTCTGCCCTTTAAGTTTGTCTGAAAGTAGATGTCATTTATGCACTGTGTAGGCGACGTGTCAGAAATCACGCGTGGTATATGGTTCTACGAGTCCATGCAGCCGCTTGATGAGACCTATAGTAAGCAGATCGAGGAAGAACATCTGAAGAACTTTCTGGGCCAGAAATTGGAAGAGGCCGAGGTGCCAGTCAAGGGTCAGAAACCAGGTCAGACGTGAGGATTTTATACTTCTTTTTTTTTTTTTATAACTGGTGTAGGGAGCCAAGGGATAGAAACCTGATCAAATATGCAGATTTTTACATTTTATTTTAGCTGTTAGGTGTAGATTGCCATTTTATTTTTATTTAAAGTTCTGTATTGTAGTTTAATTGTAAATCTTGATGTTGATCGTGTTGTGGTGGGAGTCCGTACTACAGTAGTAATTTATTAAAAATCACAAAGTTGTGCTTTTTGTGTTCTGAACTGTTGAGGTAAGTCTATACAACACTGGTAAATTTAGGATTAAACTGGCAATATGTATTGTTCATGTCTATACAACACTGGTAAATTTAGGATTAAACTGGCAATATGTATTGTTTATGTCTATACAACACTGGTAAATTTAGGATTAAACTGGCAATATGTATTGTTCAAGTCTATACAACACTGGTAAATTTAGGATTAAACTGGCAATATGTATGGTTCAAGTCTATACAACACTGGTAAATTTAGGATTAAACTGGCAATATGTATTGTTCATGTCTATACAACACTGGTAAATTTAGGATTAAACTGGCAATATGTATTGTTCATGTCTATACAACACTGGTAAATTTAGGATTAAACTGGCAATATTTATGTATTGTTCATGTCTATACAACACTGGTAAATTTAGGATTAAACTGGCAATATGTATTGTTCATGTCTATACAACACTGGTAAATTTAGGATTAAACTGGCAATATGTATTGTTCATGTCGGGGAGTGATGTTTATTTTTCAGGTTTGCAATTTATCAGGTTTGTGTCAAATACTGTGTGTTGCCAGTTTTGTATAGATCTCACAATTTTCCTTTAGATTAGATTATCAGTGTTTATAGGGTCCAGCGGATTGTGACAATTTTCCTTTAGATTAGATTAGATTATCAATGTTTGTAGGGTCCAGCGGATTGTCACAATTTTCCTTTAGATTAGATTAGATTATCAATGTTTATAGGGTCCAGCGGATTGTCACAATTTCCCTTTAGATTAGATTAGATTATTAATGTTTATAGGATCCAGCGGACTGTCACAATTTTCTTTTAGACTAGATTAGATTATCAATGTTTATAGGGTCCAGTGGACTAAAACAATTTTCCTTTAGATTAGATTAGATTAGATTAGATTATCAATGTTTATAGGGTCCAGTGGACTGTCACAATTTTCCTTTAGATTAGATTAGATTTGATTATCAATGTTTATATGGTCCCGAGGACTGTCACAATTTTCCTTGCAATGCTTGAGAACAAATACAGCCAAACACGCATACAACAAACACGCTTTCAGCGAACAACGCTTCTAACCAATGAAAGTAAAATTCCCTGCCAGAGTTGTTCTTATTTATTACTTAGAACTTTCTGGATATAAGGAACACGTTACAACGTAGCTTCGCTTACACTGAATGATTTTCTTATCTCTGACACCACATCTCTACGGATTTAAATCAAAGTACGAAAACATTGCAAATGATGTAATGGCGGGAATCCTATCCAATCCTGTCCTATCCCATAACTCGGAGGTCGTAGGGGCACCACAGATGATCGTTTGACCAACGTACTCCATCTTTTTCTGTCTTCAGCAACCCTGATGGTTTCGCTCAGTGTCAAACCAATCCATTCTCGAATGTTGTCCTCCCACCTCTTTTTCAGTCTCCCTCTTCTACGTTCTTGCACTGTGCCTTGCAGGATGGTCTTTGCAGAATATCAGAATACAGAATACAGAATAATACAGAATACAGAATCTGATGATCTGGTGACGTGGCCATACCATCGGAGTTTCCGTTTTTTCACCAGTGCTGTGAGCAGGTCATGGTGTTGTCCAATGGCTTGTGTGATGGTCTGTCGGACTTCGTTGTTGGTGATGTGCTGTGTATAGGAAATGCCCAGAAGTCTTCTGTAGCACCTCATCTCCATGCTTTGTATTCTTCGTTGTAGATCTGCTGTGAGGGTCCATGTTTGGCAAGTGTAAAGGAAGATGGAGATGACAAGGGATTGCAGCAGTCTTATCTTGGAATGTAGGCTGATGGTCCTGTCTTTTCAAATGGGCTTCAACCTTGCCAGGGCAGCAGTTGTTTGTGCGATCCTGGAGAGGACTTCCTGTCGGGACCCACTATCTGACACAATGGCTCCTAAATATTTGAAGCTTTGCACTGTGTTTAGGGATTGGCCTTGGACTTTGATGTCCGTGTTGATGCCATTGGTGTTGTTGGTCACCATTTTGGTCTTCTCTGCACTTATTTCCATTCCATAGGCTCTGGAGTGGTGTCAAGCCTCTGTACCAGCTCTTGTTCTTGTTCCTATCCAGCCAATCCATCAATGTCATCCGGAAAACGAAGATTCCGCGGGGATGTTGTCCACTCCCGCTGACTTCCCTTTCTTTAGTGACTGCACTGCTGCTTCCTCTTCTTCTCGGAGCATTGGGAGGATTTCTTCTTCTTCTCTGTTCTCTGGACATGCTAGAACTGATGATGACGGGAAATCCGCGTCAAATGTTGATGTCGTTCCTATGTCTGTAGTAAGACTCTTCTCAACTCTTTGGAGACATCCTTTTGCAAAGTAAAAAAAGCAACAAACAAACCACACCTAATGTCATCATTTCTACAGTCATATATCTCTCACACACAAAACACTTTATAATACTTCAAATTAAAAAAAAATTGACGAGCACCCTAGCATCATTGCACACAATCACACTTGAAATAGAAAATATCAGAAATGGACATGTATATATCATAGACAAGCCAATTATCATACAGAATGCTAAAAGAAATGAAGCACTCATGCACACACACACACACACACTCAAAGGAAGGTACATCAATATTATGCCTTAAAGAACATATTGCATAAAAAAATAATACAGTGAGAAAACAAACATCTATTAGTATAAGTGAACATTAACTTACAAAGAATACATAACTCTCTCTCTCTTTCTCTCTCTCTCTCTTTCTCTCTCAAGATTCAAGATTGAAGATTCTTTATGGTCCAAACACATGGAGTGGAAATTTGTTTTGCAGTGCAAAACAGACATATAATATTAATACATTTGATACACTATAATACACAACTTCCATATCGAAATACAAATCTATCACCACTAACACACATGCATAAACAGATATCCAGTCACATACCCATGCGTACACATTTACACACAGATAATTATTCCACAATACACGAAACTACTCACACTCACCCATTCTTCCATGCCTTAGACCCATCCTAGATCATAATAATAATAATAATAATAATAATAATAATAATATCATTAACATTAATAATAATAATAATAATAATAATAATAATAATAATAATAATAAAAATAATCATAATAATAATAATCGTAATCATAAGAGTAATTATAAAAGTAATAATAATAATAACAATACAACTACTTAAAATAATACAACAGCAGCACCAACAGACAAATAATATAATAACAACAATGCTACAACTAATAATAATAAAAACATGAAGGATACAAAACCAAGCTTCATGATGATCTAGGGGAAGAAAATTAGTGAGGATAATAATAACAACAAGAACGACAATACAACTGAATTAACCAATTGATAAAATCTCTGGTCACAGTTGAGTAGAAAATACGCACAAAACATACAAAAGCAAAGTGCCTTCTTTATTACAAGGATGAGCCTTCTTATCGCTGGAGCGTGTCGTTTGCCAGTCGGGTGACTGTTGGTATGTATGAATTCTTGAAGCGTGTCGTGCGACACTTCATGGAGAGGAAGCGCCCCTCGATGCACCGGGAGACACAGGCAGCGACTGCCTCATGCAGGGGATGCGCCTCGTTGTTGCGGATGTGACGCAGCTTGGTGATGGAAGCGCGTTCGTGGATGCCAGTCAGCGACTGCATGTCCCTCCCCATCAGCCGGGAGGCCTGGATGGCGATTTTCTCCAGCCGATCCGTGTTGCCCTCATTGGCGGAGCTGAAATAGGACAGCTGGCTGTACAGGGCGACACTCTCGATGACTGACTGGTAGAAGAGGAACATGATGGTGTTGTTCACTTTGAACTGCCTCAGCTTCCGGAGAAAGAACAGTCGCTGGCTGGCCTTCTTGCAGATGATGTCTATGTTGGGTGACCAGTCCAGCTTGTCATCGATGACAGTCCCTAGGTACTTGTAACTGTGGACAAGTCGCACAGGTTCGCCCTTGATGGCCAGTGGCTCGTGGTCACGTGGTTGCCGGCGAAAGTCAATGATCATTTCCTCTGTCTTAGTGACGTTGAGGTGCAGGAAGTTGCAGTCGCACCAGTCCACCAGCTCGCCGACCGCGCTCCTGTAGCACTGCTCGTCGCCGTCGGGGTTCACCAGCCCAGAGAGGGACGTATCATCGGCAAACTTCACCTGGATGTTGCGGCGTGGGTCAGTTGAGCGGCAGTCGGCGGTGTAAGTAGTGAAGAGAACTGGTGACGACACGCAGCCCTGCGGAGCACCGGTGTTGGTCACCAAGACAGAGGAGAGAGAGCTGCCAACCCTCACCCTTTGCGGACGCTCGGTCATAAAGGACTGGATCCATGTAATGAGGGTGGGGTTGACATCCATGGTCAGGAGCTTGTCAGTGAGGAGGTGGGGCTGCAGGGTGTTGAATGCGCTGGAGAAATCCACAAACAAAACCCGCGAATACGTGCCGAGCTTGTCGAAGTGCTGCTGGAGGTGGTGAAGCAGCGTCAGCACGGCATCTTCTGTGCTGCGGCTATGGCAGTAGGCGAACTGCAGTGAGTCTTGATGAATTTCAGTCTCGACTGTCAGCTGCTGAAGTGCCACTCGCTCTAAGCACTTTATGGGCACAGATGTTCATCTCCTTCGTGGATTTCTTCTTTGGCACTCTCTCTCTCTCTCTGTCTCTGTCTCTCTCTCTGCCTGTCTCTGTCTCTGTCTCTCTCTCTGTCTGTCTCTCTCTGTCTCTCTCTTTGTCTGTCTCTGTCTCTGTCTCTCTCTCTGTCTCTCTCTGTCTCTCTCTCTGTCTCTTTACCCTTCCCACACCCTCTCCTCCTCCCCTCTGACAAAAATGTTGTACAATCAACCCCTTTTGCAATAACATAACGAGGATACAGTTCGATGTGTGTCTGGGCTGTAAATCTTACATCAAAGACTCATTTTAGAGACACGATGGATATAACAAATTCAAAAAACACAATTCGGCCACTAGCCTTACAACGAACTTCAGGTATAACGAATGGGAGAATTTTTCCCCTGGACTTCGTTGTAAGCATGTTCGACTGTAAGCTTCTGTATTATAAAACTGAAAATGGTTTACAGGCAAGAGGTAATGATTCATACCAATTCAATTATTGTCTCCATCATGATGCACAAGGAGAATTTGTGTGTGTATGTGCGTGAGGTGCATCAGAGGTTTAATATCAGTTTAAACAGTAGACCTTTGTGTGTTGCAGTACTGCACAACCTACAGTTAAGTAATTTCCATGTGGACTGGAATGCCACCAATGAGGTGTACATGCACAGTGAGTCCACATCCTCCAAGCTAAGGCGAAAACTGGGCAAAACTATGGGATGGCAGAAAGGTCAGTTCACTGTGTCACTACAGAAATGATTTACTAGTACAGTAGTAGTAGCTTGAGGACTACACAGGCTGTGCAGCCTTTCTTAATTCTTAATGTCCCCAAGGGTTTTCTCTGGGTTCTTCTGTTTCCTCCCTCCCTTAATAACATTTGATTTGTGTTCTATTTTAATAGCTATGTCCATAGTCAGAGTGCTTTCAACTTGAGTGAGCAAATAGCTTATGTGTAGCATCCTGTATTATAATAAATCATGATGAGTATTGTATTGTGTGTGTATTATTATAAATCATGATGTGTAGTGTACTGTGTGTGTATTATTATAAATCATGATGTGTATTGTGTGTGTATTATTATAAATCATGATGTTTATTGTATTGTGTGTGTATTATCAGGGTGGAGAATTCTCCGCGAATCCGCGGATTTCCGCGGAAGGCATTTGCATTTCCGAGAAAAAAATATTGAGTTCCGAGTGTGAGAAGCTGAGGGCTACCCTTTACTGGGCATAGCGGCCAAAAGCGGCCAAAGGTCTAAACAGGCAAAACGTCCAAAAGCGTCCGTATCAACCATGTGGTTATATTCTCGCGTTGTTTGAAAGATTGCGAGACTTCCGGCAATTGACTTCCGGTTAAATTCTGTTGTGAAAACATTCGACTGCATTTCCACAAGTTTTCTCTGTGATGCGTTCGTTTTTTCGATTTTTTTTTCAAATTTTCTTGTGTGTGTGTCTAAAATGGATGGTTTGGATTCTTCGACTGATGAAGAAGAGTTTACAGGCTTCCATTTATCAGACATTAAAGTGAGAGAAATGGACTTGGAGTCGGAGGAAGAGATCGGTACTGACATTAGACAATTAGTGTCAGTAGTGTGCATGCATACGATCTTTCAGACTGGCATGAAAGTGAAGAAGAGGAGGGGGCTTGTTTGGACTTTTTAAAACTTTTTTATTGTATACACATGGAGTAATCAAAAACAAGACATGACAAGAGAAGTATAAAAAGGTAGATAATCAAAAGAGATTTATTTCTGTTCATTTTGCATTTTATTTCATTTAAATCTATACACTAGTCACTAATACCTAGATGTAGTGTTTTTACTAACGTACCCCTAAATATCTCTAAAATTATAAAAATTCTTGCCTGTTTACAGCTAAAAAATAGACAAACGTGTGCCCATTAAAATTTGAAATGTGGAGTTTGTGTGTAACAGTGGTGGACCTCAAACTTTGTTAGGCCTACAAATCAAGATTCTTAATTTTTTTGAAAGACATGTGCATAAAACATTCTTTTTTTTGGTTGTTGTTGTTGTTTCTATTCATGTTTACTTTGTGCTTTTTGCTTTCAGGAGAGGCCCTAAATTACTTTCAAAATAGCATAAATTCATTTTCTTCCAGGCGGCGAATACCGGGGCTTGGCCCCTGGGCCCCGGCCGGATTTCAGAGATTTCTTGATTCAGTTGTTCTCCACCCTGATTATTATAAATCATGATGTGTATTGTATTGTGTGTGTATTATTATAAACCATAATGTGTATTGTATTGTGTGTGTATTATTATAGATCATGATGTGTATTGTATTGTGTGTGTGTTATTATAGGTCATGATATGTATTGTATTGTATGTATATTATTATAGATCATAATGTGTATTATATTGTGTGCGTATAGCTGGTATACGTATACAGCGTGGCTACTGCTACGAGGCCCAGATGGACGACAAGCCACCCGACATCACGCACGTGGTGTTTGTGGTCCATGGCATCGGTCAGATGATTGAGCAAGGCAGCATCGTACGCTGCGTCAAAGAGTACGTTTCCAAATATCACACTTTGAATTTGCTAGCAACAAATACAGCATCACCAGCAGACAGCAAAATCACTACAGACACTGCTCAGCTACCACTGGCAAATATCCTATCCTATCCCCTAACTCGAAGGTCGTTGGGGCACCACATATGATTGTTTAACCAGCGTACTCCCATCTTTCTCTGTCCTCAGCAATTATCAGTGCTTCGCCCAGTGTCAAGCTAGTCCATTCTTGAATGTTGTCCTCCCACCTTTTTTTCTGTCTCCCTTTTCTTCTGACTCATTGCACCATGCCTTGCAAGATGGTCTTTTCAAGGAATGATGCTCTGTTGATGTGGCCATACCATCGAAGTTTCTGTTTCTTCACCACTGTGAGCATGTCATCGTGTTGTCCAATGGCTTGTGTGATGGTCTGTCAGACTTCATTGTTGGTGATGTGCTGGATATAGGAAATGCCCAGAAGTCCTCTGTATCACCTCATCTCCATGCTTTGTATTCTTCTTTGTAGGTCTGCTGTGAAGGTCCATGTTTCGCTAGCATATAGGAAGATGGAGATGACAAGGGAGTGCAGCAGCCTTACCTTGGAATGTGGACTGATGGCCTTGTCTTTCCAAATGGGCTTTAACCATGTCAGGGACACAGTTGTTTGTGCGATCCTGGAGAGGAACCTGTCGGGACCCATTGTCTGATACAGTGGCTCCAAAATATTTGAAGCTATGCACTGTGTTAGGGACTGGCCTTGGACTTTGATGTCCGTGTTGA
Source organism: Oncomelania hupensis (assembly GCA_036898135.1). Classification (NCBI taxonomy): domain Eukaryota; kingdom Metazoa; phylum Mollusca; class Gastropoda; order Littorinimorpha; family Pomatiopsidae; genus Oncomelania; species Oncomelania hupensis. Next base: position 82,540,298 of record CM072513.1, read on the forward strand.
TGCCTTGGTGTTGTTGGTCATCATTTTGGTCTTCTCTGCACTTATTTCCATTCCATAGGCTCTGGAGGTGGTTTCAAGCCTCTGTACCAGCTGTTCAAGTTCTTATTCTTCTCCAGCCAATCCATCAATGTCATCTGCAAAACGGAGGTTGGAGATTGCTCTAACCACTATGCTGACTGTGCCTTCGTGTATCTACATGATACGCTCTAGTAAGATATTGAAGAGTGTTGGAAAGAGTAAGCATCCTTGACGCAAGCCGATTGTTGTTCTGAATCAGTTCCCGATTATGCTGTTGTGGAGGACTGCACTGGTAGCCATGGCATATAGGCTTTTGATAATGTTAGGGCTGGTGTTGTACACTCTCATGGTTGCCCACAGAGCTGCTTGCCAGACTCGGTCATAGGCTTTCTTGAAGTCTACAAACGCATGAAATAGATGTTTTCAGGAGGACTTTGCTGGGATGGCTGATGAGGCTGATGGTGTGGTAATTTTCACACTCCTGAAGGTTACCATTTTTGGGAAGAGCGATGACAAGCGACTAAGTCCATGGTGTAGGCTACTCCCCACTCTGCCAGATCTTGTTACAGATAATGTCACAGCTGAGTTGAAGGTCAATCATCGCTTTTCCTCTTGCTGTAAGCAATTCTGCGGGTATGTTGTCCACTGCCGCTGACTTCCCTTCTTCAGTGATTGCACTGCTGCCTCAATTTCTTCTCGGAGAATTGGGAGGATTTCTTCTTCTTCTCTGTTCTGGGAACATGCTAAATCTGATGGGTCTCTATTTGGTGTGTGGTTGTAAAGGTCAGAGCAGTACTCTGTCCATCTATCCAAGACTTCTTGTTCTTCTGTAAGGCATATGCCAGACTTACTTTGGATCATGGAGACCTTGGGTTGTTTAACACTTTTCAGCGGCTTCACAGTCTGTTAGGCCTTCTTGTTCAGACTGTTCTCTTTTTCCTGGCATTGATCTTCTATCCTGGGCATGCCTTTTCGGATGTCATTGTTGATTTTTCGGTAGGCATTAGCTCCCTGTGAGGTGTTCTTTTTCTTTTTCATCTCTCTTTATTTGTCACACAGGTCCAAAAGTTCAGGTGTGATGCACGGTTTCTTCTTTGGGCGGTGCTTGCCAAGAATCTCAGTGGCAGCATCTGTGTCACAGCTGAGTTGAAGGTGGTGGTCATGGTGTTGATATCTACTTCACCAGCTCCTAAAATGAACAGTGGTGCAAATTTCCCTCCAATTGCGGCTTGAAATATTTCTGCCACCTCCTGGTCTTGCAATTTGTCCATGTCGAACTTTAGTCTGGTGCACTTTGCTGTGTGTACTCTCTTCAAGTGGAGCTGGAAGGACCTCATCACGAGATCATGGTCACTTTCGATGTCTGCTCCTGGAAAAGTGCGTAGCCTGCCAATGTTGATGCTTGATCTGAAGCGCTTCTTGACCATGATGTAGTCAATCTGGTTGTGATGCTGGCAAATAGCAGACAACAAAACCACTACAGACACTGCTCAGCTACAACTGGCCAATAGTGTTGTTGTAAGCCTGAAAAGTACTTGTTTCCCTCATGTTGAAAAATTAATGGTATATCTTAACATTAAAAATTATGCCTCTTTGGTTGCAATTTTATACTGTATTGAAATCAAATGTTCACCCTTCAAATATGAAGAATGATTAGTGTATTTTGTTCTAGGTGTCAACATTGTACTCAAGCACTTTTTTCATCACCTTTTTCTAAAAGCACTTCATCTACTGTTGCAGCTTGAGAGAGCGAGTGAATTCCATCCAGCACAGGATGTTTCCAGAGCTGAGCAGCACAAACAAGAGGTGTGAGTTTCTCCCTGTGGAGTGGCGCTCTTCTCTCAAACTGGATGGAGGTGAATCTTGTTTTGTAAATGTTCTTTGTAGTTAAATAGATAACTCCTCCTCTTCATCATCATCATAAGATAATCCTATCCTATCCTATCCTATCCTATCCTATCCTATCCTATCCTATCCAGTAACTCAAGGGTCATTGGAGTACCACAGATGATCGTTTAACCAGCGAACTCCCATCTTTCTCTGACCTCAGCAACCCTCATGGCTTCGCTCATTGTCAAGCCAGCCCATTCTCAAATGTTGTCCTCCCACCTCTTTATCTGTCTCCCTCTTCTTCTGGCTCCTTGCACCGTGTCTTGCAGGATTGTCTTTGCAAGGCCTGATGCTCTGTTGATGTGGTCATACCATCGGAGTTTCCATTTTTTCACCACTGTGAGCAGGTCATTGTGTTGTCCAATGGCTTGTGTGATGGTCTGTCGGACTTCATTGTTGGTGATTATAGGAAATACCCAGAAGTGTTCTGTAGCACCTCATCTCCATGCTTTGTATTCTTCCTTGTAGATCTGCTGTGAGGGTCCATGTTTCGCAAGCATTTAGGAAGATGGAGATGACAACGAGCATGGCAGCCTTACATTGGAGTGTAGACTGATGGTACTGTCTTTCCAAATGGGCTTCAACCTTGTCAGGGACGCAGTTGTTTGTGCGATCCTGGTGAGGACCCATTGTCTGATACAGTTGAAGTTATGCACTGTGTTAAAGGATTGGCCTTGGACTTTGATATCAGTGTTGATGCCATTGGTGATGTTGGTCATCATTTTGGTCTTTTCTGCACTTATTTCCATTCCATAGGCTCTGGAGATGGTGTCAAGCCTCTGTAACAGCTGTTCAAGTTCTTGTTCCACTACAGCAAATCCATCAATGTCATCTACAAAACTGAGGTTGGAGATTGCTCTACTCCTTATGCTGACTGTGCCTTCATGATCTACAAGGGCATCTGACATGAGGCGCGCTGTAGGAAGATGTTGAAGAGTGTTGGAGAGAGTAGGCATCCTTGACACACACCGAGTGTGGTTCTGAACCAGTTCCGAATGGCGCTGTTGTGCAGGACTGCACTGGTAGCCTTGTCATACAGGCTTTTGATGACTTCAATAATTTTAGGGCTGATATTGTACACTCTCATGGTTGGCCACAGAGCTGCATGCCAGACTCAGTCAAATGCTTTCTTGAAGTCTACAAACACATAATGGAGAGAAATTTACACCACTGCTCATTTTGGGAGCTGGTGAAGTAGATTTCAAAGTGTAATAGACTGAAGGTCGACCTGGACAAACTGCAAGACCCGGAGGTGGCTGAAATATTTCAGGCCACTATTGGAGGGAAATTTTCACCACTGCTCATTTTGGGAGTTAGTGAAGTAGGTGTCAACACCATGACCACCACCTTCAACTCAAATATGACAGATGCCGCCACTGAGATCCTTGGCAAGCACCATCCAAAGAGGAAACCTTGGATCACGCCTGAACTTTTGGACCTGTGTGATAAACAAAGAGAGATGAAAAAGAAAAAGAACACCTCACAGGGAGCTGATGCCTACCAAAAAATCAACAATGACATCCGAAAAGGCATGCGCACTGCAAAGGAGAACTGGATAAAAGAGCAGTGCCAGGAAATAGAGAACAGTCTGAACAAGAACAACAGTGAGAAGGCCTACCAGACTGTGAAGCGGCTGACAAATGTTAAACAGCCCAAAGTCTCCAAGATCCAAAGCACATCTGGCATATGCCTTACAGAAGAACAAGAAGCCATCCCAGCAAGGTCCTCTTGAAAATAATACTCCACAGGTTGAAACCCCAAGCTGAATAAATCATAGGTGAAAAACAAGCAGGATTCAGGGCAGGGCGAAGTACCACTGAACAGATTTTCAACCTCAGTATGATCTGCAAGAAATGCCAGCACGTAAGATAATAGAAAACAGCAAATCATAATCATCATCATCAGCAGCAGCAAGAACAGTTGTTGACTCTCATGCATAGCATTGTAAATCTATATACTCACATCAACCACTTACTCCTCCTTCCCCCATTCTTCCCTTTACACATTTTTGTTCTAGAATTTTCTGTGCAAGATGAGTCCTAATTTGTCTAGAAATGACATAGAAAAAAAAAGTCTCTCCGTCTGTCCGCAGTCCTCCATCCGCCATCTGTGCAAAACGTTAAAGTGGGTAAGTTTTCAGAACCTATTTCAACTATCACAACCAATCTTGATAAGATGGTGTGTACCCATGAGACCTCATAAGTGATCAATGAATGAATGAATGACTTCACCTCAAGGTCACAGGGTCAACAAATGTTAGTCAAAAAATGACAATTTTTCACAAATTTCACTTTTTTTTCCTAGGTTTTTAATATTGAACTTTTGATTGTTTGATGAATGATAGATATCAATGAGACACACATTATTTACATATTTGGTCAACATCACTCCAAGGTCAAGGTCACTGGAGCTGTCCAAAGTGGTTTAGTATTGGTACTTTGGAGTGACCTTGACCCTACACTATGAAAGGTATAAAGTCCGACTTGTTTTTAGAGATGAGAGATTGATCTCTCTTATATGTTCCGCTTTTGCATTATTTTGAAGGTCAAGGTCGTTTTAGACCGTGCAAAAGCATACAACAAATAGGTCATTGTACAGTGGAATGGCTGTTGATTTAACCCATAGTATACAATAACATTGGGTTACTTGATCAGATATGCATGAGAGGTCGCACGAGGGTCAAGGTTATCCCAAGTTAAAGTCAAGGTCATCCCATGGTCACAATTGTTTGGCATAATACAACTTTTGCTGTAGTTTATTTGATAGTCCATGATTGTAAACGTAAACTCCGATGGTATGGCCACGTCACCAGATCATCAGGTCTTGCAAAGACCATCCTGCAAGGCACAGTGCAAGGAGGTAGAAGAAGAGGACCGAAAAAGAGGTGGGAGGACAACATTCGAGAATGGACTGGTTTGACACTGAGCGAAACAATCAGGGTTGCTGAGGACAGGGAAAAATGGAGTACGCTGGTTAAACGATCATCTGTCGTGCCCCTACGACCTCCGAGTTATGGGATAGGATAGGATAGGATAGGGAGTGTATTTGGAGCCATGAATCAAAGTCATCTCAAGGTCAAGAGCATAGAAAGATCAAAGTCTGTGTTACTTTGCATTTTAATGACACCATTTTATTTTGTTTTTTGTGGGCACTACATTTCCTGTTAAATATTGCGAGTTCCATAAGGAGCATGTGCAGACATGAGCCTTTTCCGCTGTTACGCTGATTTCCGCTGATTTGAATGTCCCAGAGACCATTTTTGAGATCAGTGTAAATCCGTTGAGAAAATGAAGGGGGGGAGGGGGGGGAGGGATGGGAAGGTTTTGATTTCAAGATCGCGGACCGGCTAAGCTGTCACTTTATGCAAAGTCGGAAAAATCGCTAAACGGTTCATCCCTATTCAGTTCAATTTTCGTGTTTGTTGTGAGGCCTACATATGGCCACAATGAAGAAGCAGAAACTGGTAGGCTAGCTTCAGTCTACCGTCCCTTGCTTCCTCTGGCTTTAGCCTATCACTGTTCAGCCGACCGCCATCTTTGACTTTCCTTTGAACAGTGTTGCAAAATGTTTGCACGGTTGAAGCCAGGCGATCAGACCCGAATTAGTGAAATCGACCTCCAAGTGAAAAACAAATGGAATTTAAGTTTGGTTCAGCTGTTCGATCATCAAGTCAGCCAAAGAAAGCCTTCGATTTCAGAAAATATTTCACACAAAAGTGAATTCAAAAGACAGATTGCAATGGTTCAATTTGTTCCAGTGCCATTCTGCCATAAATGACACAAATTTTCTTTAAATGGAATAAAGACATGCTTGACTTGACTTGACTTGTGAGTTTTATTGCTAGTGTGTGTGTGAACAAGTCTTGACTCACTCATCTCCTGAGATGCCATATTTTTGAGTTTTATTGCTTGTTTTTGTTAAAAATTCTTCTGCTTCAGGGGGCTTTGCCCCCTGATCCCCATCAAGGGCGTTGCCCCTGAACCCCACCGGGGGCCTACGGCGGCCCCCGGACCCCTGCATATCATTTTCAGCTTTTTTCACTTTTTCTTGGTCTCATGTCTGCATGTGAGTCATATGGGCTTTGCCCTTGTAGTTATAGATTGTTTGTTTATTGTGTCCAGACACGGTGGAGTCCATCACTCCACAGAAGATGAAGGGCCTTCGTGGCATTCTTAACAGCAGCGTGATGGACATTCTGTACTACACCAGCCCTCTGTACAGACAAGAGGTAATGCCCATTAGCTTTAGTATTCTGTGCTACACCAGCCCTCTGTACAGCCAAGAGGTAATGCCCATTAGCTTTAGTATTCTGTGCTACACCAGCCCTCTGTACAGGCAAGAGGTAATGCCCATTAGCTTTAGTATTCTGTACTACACCAGCCCTCTGTACAGGCAAGAGGTAAATCCATTTAAACATTTTAGTGGTATTTGTAGAAAATCAGAGATGATCTCATTCAGTGGAGTTTTGTGCTAAAATCAGCACATTCCAGTGGCTTTTGTTTTGTTTTGTTTTTTGCTTTGTAAATGAATAAACTGCTTCAGCTTAAGTAAGCTTTGTTAATGAATAAGTGGGCTTTGTAAATGAATAAGTGGCTTTGTAAATGAATAAGTGGGCTTTGTAAATGAATAAGTGGCTTTGTAAATGAATAAACTGCTCAGCTTAAGTTGGCTTTTGTCCCCTGACTTCCATCTCTTTTTCTAAATAATGTCTGTGCTTAAGACCCTGATGAAAAAATTGCCAGAATTGTTTGTGTTGAAAGAATGATGCTGATAATAATAATAATATATTGATGTACAATGAGTTGTATTTTGTATAAAAGATCAGCAGTGGTGTGCTGTGTGAGTTACGACGTCTGTACAACATGTTCATCGCCAGACATCCCTACTTTGAGGCCAATGGGGGCAAAGTATCAATCATAGCCCACTCTTTAGGTATGGCCTCTTTTATTTCATCCACCTCATTATCATTATCATCATCATCACCATCATCATCATCACAATCATCACCATCATGATTATTACCATCACAATCATCATCTTTATCATCATCATTATCATCAACACCATGAACCTAATGATGTTGCTGATTCCACATAATCAGTTGCTGAAGGCTTGAAATCAGCATGCTTATGGATGTCTTTAAAGGTCTGTCAAATTCTGTGTCCAATTGATTGTTGGTTACTTGAATTTGCAACTTTGTGAACTTGGTATGGCACTTCGAAATGACCAATTCACAGTTTGGTAGTGGAGTTGTGAATGTTATTTTATTTTAATTTATTTTATGTTATTGATAAATTTATTATTTATGTTTTTGTTTTTGCAGGGAGCGTAATTACATTTGACATCATGACCAAGTACAACCCTTTGATCATGTACGACCAATTTGTCAACTCCATCATCGTAAGTCTTGTGACTTCATTACAAATGTTGAGGTATTGTATTTGGATGTTTTAGCATCTTGTCTTAGTGTACCAGCAATCACAACACAAAAATAAAACAAGATTGAATCAACACTGTGACGAAGCTGCCACAAGACAAGATTGAATCAACACTGTGGCGTAGCTGCTACAAGACAAGATTGAATCAACACTATGACGTAGCTGCTACAAGACAAGATTGAATCAACACTATGACGTAGCTGCTACAAGACATGATTAAATCAACACTGTGACGTAGCTGCTACAAGACAAGATTGAATCAACACTATGACGTAGCTGCTACAAGACGAGATTGAATCAACACTATGATGTAGCTAGCTGCTACAAGACAAGACTGTGGATGTTTTAACATCTTGTCTTAGTGTACCAGCAATCACAACACAACAATAAAACAAGATTGAATCAACGCTGTGACGTAGCTGCTACAAGACAAGATTGAATTAACTCTATGACGTAGCTGCTACAAGACAAGATTGAATCAACTCTATGACGTAGCTGCTACAAGACAAGATTGAATCAACACTATGGCGTAGCTGCTACAAGACAAGATTGAATCAACACTATGGCGTAGCTGCTACAAGACAAGATTGAATCAACACTATGGCGTAGCTGCTACAAGACAAGATTGAATCAACACTATGGCGTAGCTGCTACAAGACAAGATTGAATCAACACTATGGCGTAGCTGCTACAAGACAAGATTGAATCAACACTATGGCGTAGCTGCTACAAGACAAGATTGTGGTTGTTTTTCATAGACATAGTTGCTCTTTATCAACTTAGATTGTTTTGATGTGTGTGTGAGTGTGAGTGCATGCATGTGTGTGTGTGTGTGTGAGTGCATGCATGTGTGTGTGTGTGTGTGTGAGTGCATGCATGTGTGTGAGTGTGTGTGTGTGAGTGCATGCATGTGTGTGAGTGTGTGTGCGAGTGCATGCATGTGTGTGAGTGTGTGTGTGAGTGCATGCATGTGTGTGAGTGTGTGTGTGAGTGCATGCATGTGTGTGTGCATTAGCCTCGTTTATCTTTTGTTTGCAGGTCAGAATTTTTTTTAAAATTAATGTATTTATTTAATTTTTAAAAAAATCTATTTATATGTTTATTTATTGCAACTGTTGTCTTTTGTGTGCAGAAAGAGGAGGAACTGGAAGCAGAGAAATTGAACGACGGTGGAGCGCCTGTGATAAAACAACTGAATGAGGCACGCAAAAAGTCAGTAATAATAATCATAATAATAATTAACATTTGCACAAAAAAGTCAGTAATAATAATCATAATAATAATTAACATTTGCACGAAAAGTCAGTAATAATAATCATAATAATAATTAACATTTGCACAAAAAGTCAGTAATAATAATAATAATAATAATCATAATCATAATAATAATTAACATTTGCACAAAAAGTCAGTAATAATAATAATAATAATAATCATCATCATTATCATCATCATCATCATCATCATCATCATCATAATAATAATTAACATTTGCACAGTGACCAGTAATAATAATCATCCTAATAATAATTAACATTTGCACAGTGACCAGTAATAATAATCATCCTAATAATAATAAACATTTGCACAGTGACCAGTAATAATAATCATCCTAATAATAATTAACATTTGCACAGTGACCAGTAATAATAATCATCCTAATAATAATTAACATTTGCACAGTGACCAGTAATAATAATCATCCTAATAATAATTAACATTTGCACAGTGACCAGTAATAATAATCATCCTAATAATAATTAACATTTGCACAGTGACCAGTAATAATAATCATCCTAATAATAATTAACATTTGCACAGTGACCAGTAATAATAATCATCCTAATAATAATAAACATTTGCACAGTGACCAGTAATAATAATCATCCTAATAATAATTAACATTTGCACAGTGACCAGTAATAATAATCATCCTAATAATAATTAACATTTGCACAGTGACCAGTAATAATAATCATCCTAATAATAATTAACATTTGCACAGTGACCAGTAATAATAATCATCCTAATAATAATTAACATTTGCACAGTGACCAGTAATAATAATCATCCTAATAATAATTAACATTTGCACAGTGACCAGTAATAATAATCATCCTAATAATAATAAACATTTGCACAGTGACCAGTAATAATAATCATCCTAATAATAATTAACATTTGCACAGTGACCAGTAATAATAATCATCCTAATAATAATAAACATTTGCACAGTGACCAGTAATAATAATCATCCTAATAATAATTAACATTTGCACAGTGACCAGTAATAATAATCATCCTAATAATAATTAACATTTGCACAGTGACCAGTAATAATAATCATCCTAATAATAATTAACATTTGCACAGTGACCAGTAATAATAATCATCCTAATAATAATTAACATTTGCACAGTGACCAGTAATAATAATCATCCTAATAATAATTAACATTTGCACAGTGACCAGTAATAATAATCATCCTAATAATAATAAACATTTGCACAGTGACCAGTAATAATAATCATCCTAATAATAATTAACATTTGCACAGTGACCAGTAATAATAATCATCCTAATAATAATAAACATTTGCACAGTGACCAGTAATAATAATCATCCTAATAATAATAAACATTTGCACAGTGACCAGTAATAATAATCATCCTAATAATAATTAACATTTGCACAGTGACCAGTAATAATAATCATCCTAATAATAATTAACATTTGCACAGTGACCAGTAATAATAATCATCCTAATAATAATTAACATTTGCACAGTGACCAGTAATAATAATCATCCTAATAATAATTAACATTTTCACAGTGACCTTCCTTACTAGAGTCCTTGATGGTATCATTTAATAAAAGTCAATAGCGGTGATGTTGATTTCAGTTGAATGTGAGGTCAATATTTATGTGTATGATGTCTGGATTTTAAACCACTGTATTGTCTGGAATGGGACGTTTGACCACCAACGCAGACTTATGTGTAGGTCAGTGCCATTTTGTTATTTGCCTGTTGTGTGCAGGAAACACAGCGGACAATGGCATGATCAGTGCTGCTGCTGCATTGTTGTTTGTGATTATTTTATCTTCTTTTTTGTGTGTGTACTAAATGATTACGTGCACCAAATTGAGTGAAGAGTGCATGTTCCTATGTGTATGGATTGGTGTGGGTGTGTAAATGTATGGATTGGTGTGTATGTGTGGGTATGTGTATGCATGGATTGGTGTGGATATATGTATGGATGGGTGTGTATATGTGTTTGTGTAAATGTATGGATTGTTGTGTATGTGTGGGTGTGTTCATGAATGTATGGATGTGTGTATGTGTGTGAGTGCGTGTGTATGAAGATGCGCATGCTGTTTTTTGCAGCTGCATACAGTTCTTTTGTAGGCTTGTATATTCTTGTCTATAATGTATTTATTGCTCTATTTATTGGCCTGCTGTGATGTTGCCTCATGTACCATGGCCCTTTCCTTGTAAAGCTTATACTTGGTGTATCCTATCTTACCGTATCATGATGATGATGATGATTATGTTGTCAGGGTGGCACAGCTGGAGTCAACACTACAGCATGTCAAACAGAACATTCAGAAGAAGTGTGATGCTGCTGTACTGCCGTTTCAGGTAGGATCTTTTGTGATACAGATTGATTACTTATACAGCTGCCAGTTTATTGCTAAGACCTTCTTTACATTTTTACTTTAACTGATATCGCCTCTGCAGTTGCCCTGATCCATTGCAGGCCAAGTACCAACTGCAGAGCTGCCAACCCCTACGGAACGTCCGTAGTTTCTCCGGAAAATGTTCTTTAATTCCGCAACTACGCCATTTCAAGAAATACTACGGAAGAAAAATTTCAAAGCATACCTATTTTTTTACAAGTATCGAAACAAAGCCGCGAGAGAAGTAGGCCTACTAGGCTTTCGTCAATATCATAGACTTTCGTATAGCGCTTTGCGTGTGCGCTATTTTTAGCTCAGCAGCCACTGCGCGGTAGACTGAGAGAGAGAGAGAGAGAGAGAGAGAGAGAGAGAGACCACATAGTCCGTTAGGTAGGAAGTGAAACACTTACCCCCCCTAGGGAATTTTGTAGACTATGTTTTTCTGTTAGCCTATCATACCTTCTTTGGATTTCTGCTTGTTTGGTTTTTGTACAGGGGTGGGTTTGGGTACCCGACGGCCCAGAAGGGCCCATTTTTCCTTCTTTGGGCCCTATATTGGCTATTGGGCGGTATGGTTCTTTGGTGAGCTATTGTGTTAATGTTTATCAACATATTTCTAATCAGTTTACAATTTTTGGAAGATAATTGATTGTTGTTTGTGTTAGTATGTGTTGTGTCATAATATCATGTTCATTAAGAGCATGGCTGGGGTACAAATTAAAGGTTTTTACAAAGTCGATTTTCCCTCTGTGAATCATACCTTTCTGCTTCCTAAAGCCCAAAAGCTTATGTTTGCAAGTTGTAAACAACTTTCTTTGTTATTGTGGTTGTAGTTCTTAACTCCTTTGTGGCGCACATACAAGTGTGGAAGTACTGAATGAACTATCCTGTTGTTTTTATGACGTCATTTGACTGCATTGGCTTCTTTATCAAGGCACCCACTGTGTCTGGTCTGGAACTGACGCAGCAGGAGACGTTCGAGTGCTTCGAGAACAATCCTGGGAGCCCGATTATAATGCTTCCCAGTGAGCACTTGCTCGGTTGAACCGCTGGCACAAATGCCAGACTCGATCAGGATCTCTTCGAATCCACTGCCCCTCTTACTCTTTCCAATAGCACCCATGTATGCACAGGTAAGGTGGAACACGCCAATCCTGATGATGATGTTGCCAAACTCAGCTGGGTTTTGTCAAGCTACAGCGTAGGCCTTTTTGGCTGCAGCGAGATCAAAGGTGATGATAGTAAATGTCTGTCCCACTTCTTTGGACACCTGCATGCTGAGTCGCAAGATGTGCTGGATAGGGTCATTGTCAGAAATAGGGGTAAACACAGGAAGCATGTACTCTACTGTTGACTGTTCATCATTGTCGTCAGTATTTCCACCTGTTAGGGACACCCAGCCTGCCCAAGATGGGACTGTCTGCTCTTTTTCAACCGCTAGAGCCCTACAGCAAATACAAAGCGAATCCGATGATCTGGCAGCATCGACCACAATCGGAGAAGGTTCAGATGTTGTGACGACTAGGTTAGGCTCTGCATGGCTTTTAACGAAACAGGAATCAAGCTCCACATGTTGGCTTTTCACTGCCCTCTCTCCTGTTCTCTGGCCTGTCGAAGAACACTGAACAGGAGGTTCATCTTCCTGTGATGTAGCCTCATGGATTATTATTCCATGGGCAGTGTGCGTGCTCCCTTCCCCAGGTGTTTCTTCGCGCAGGTCGAAGTTATCAAAGCATAGATGTGTTACGATATTTCTTTCTGGGTGGATGATTGCTGGCAGTATGGAACGTCTCTCTTCAATGTTCCTGCACATCGCAGTTTCGAGTTGCAGGATGGTATCATAGCATGCGCAGTTACCCCAGCGATTGACCAGGGTTATGATGTCTGCCTTCCCAGTCAGATGCCTCAGCATCATATATAGAACCAGGTGTTTTGGCATCAGCCACTTTCCATTTGAAGCAGCAACGGATATGTCCTGCGCAATAGATTTGACCACTCGTGCTTTCCAGATGATGCATCTTTCCAGTGAGAACATATGCAATGAACTACTGCAGAATCTGAGGTGGAGTGATGGTGTCACTGAGCAGGAAATTTGCTGATGGAGGCCATGGCATTGGAGCAGACTCACGCATGGCAGTCTGAACCAGGCGTCGCATTATCATTGCAGCCTCCTCCAGGCGTCTTGTCTCCGAAGCTGCTGCTTCAAATGCAGATTCTACTGCCTTGCCAGTTTTGATTCCTGATGCATACACCAGCTCACTCCTGCCGTTTGGCTGCCAAAAGTTAAGCTTTTGTCCAAAGTGCTTTTCTAGCTTTGCTTTGAGTTTCTGGACTTTATCATTCTTGTTGTAGAATTCTGGATGGTTTTCTAGCATGAACTGTTGGTACTTCTCAGCCAGCATTGTTGTGCGTTCCACATTGCATTGTTCAATTATGTGCAGTTGTGTTAATGTACTGAAATGCAGAACATACTGTATAATGTACTGAAATGCAGAACATACTGTATAATGTACTGAAATGCAGAATCGTGGGCTCTTCCACAGCGTCTTTGTCAGTGCACTCTTTTTGGTTTCGTTCCCAAGCACGGGTGTAAGCCCGTCTACAAGAATTGTGGTAATGCGCTTTTATTCGCCACAAGGTCGAAGTCCTGTATCTTGCAGAACAGTTTGCCTTGCCTCTGTTGTCCTGATTTCTTGACGGCATCTTCTGCAGACTTTGTCTGACATTTGACAAGGTTCTCTTGTCTTCGCTGATACCTTTTTCGTCCTTTTCCACCAAAAAAGACACTCATCACAAGGAAGTAAGATGCTTGAACTTGTTTGTGGTTTGCGACGTTTCCTTGGCGAGTTTGGGTCATTATCATCATCCTCAGGCTGCTTTCGCTTTGCTATCCAAGAATTGTTAGTGAACTTTTGGTAACACGATCTGTGGTAACCATGCAAGAAGGGAGAATACACACCAGGCACTTGAGCAAATGTCATTTAGTCTGTACTTTTCATCACTTAGTGTCTGCCGTTGTTCAACTCCCAGTCGTATTGTCTGAAAACTAGTTTCTGACAAAGGTGTTACTTTCTCACGATTACCATGGCAACAATGAACGACACATATAGGTCCTCCTAATGTCATTTTCTGTCTGACTAGACAGCCTGAAATCAGTTGCTTGATAACAAAGGCATTAGACGGTATTTGCCTTGTTTGGTCCACAAGGGGAAGTGTTCAGTTGTTTAAGATAGAGACCGCACAGAAGGGTAATTCTCGGAGGGTATTCTTACCCAAATCAGGGCACCAGGTCCACAGTAAGTCGAGTACCTTCACCAGGCACTTGGAATCAACTGCTAGATTTCATAAGTCGTGTAGCTATGTGTTTAAGATAGGCCAAATGAAAACAAAACGGAACTGTATAGGTCGCAGATTGTGAAAACGGGTTTTTACCCTTACGCCAAGAGGCGTACCCCAGCCATGCCCTTAATGAACATGATATTATCACAAAACACATACTAACACAAACAACAATCAATTATCTTCCAAAAACTGTAAACTGATTAGAACTATGTTGATAAACCTTAACACAACAGCTCTCCAATGAACCATACCGCCCAATTGCAAATATAGAGCCCAAAGAAGGAAAAATGGGCCCTTCTGGGCTGTCTGGTACCCAAACCCACCCGTTTATCAAAACCAAACAACCGGCAATCAGTAACTTGATGAACAGGGTACCTGCGGATATATGTCTCATAAATTCCATAGGGGGGGTAAGGGGGGTCATAGGCCACCTAACGGACTAACAGTCATGTCCTGTGATCCCCGTGTTTACATAACAAAAAGTACATCATACCAGTTAATGTTTTTCATCTAAGAAGTTCAAAACCAGTAGAGCTGCTACAGAGATGCAAGAGGGCAACTGTTTCTGCCCTAGCAGAAGAAAAGCCCTAACATGTCTATGCCTGTGAACCTATAACTGACAATGTTTTTTTTTTTAAAACTATAAATAGCAGCTTTAACAATTTGGTTTTAAACCAATGCAGTATCCATGCCATTAGTACATGTAGTGAGCCATTGGGTTAGCTTTTCCGAACAAAATGTTAAAACTGTGGGTTTTTTTTCAGGAACATTTCTATCATTTTAAAAATAAATATTTGAAAGTTAATGCTTTTTGTGTTGGTGTTTGGTTTTTATTTAAGCTAATATCAACATTTTAAATAATGCTCATTTTATCATGTGAAAATTCTTGTTCGTACATTTGCTACTGAAATTGAGCTGAAACTACTGATATTTTTCTTTGTTGCTACTGAAATTTTTTTTAGGGGTTGGCAGCTCTGCAACTGGTCTAATAACTCTGCATCAAATTCCCCCTCCACCACTCACTCCATAGTCCTTATACTGTCCTCAACTCCTCACTGTCCCAATTCCCCTGATCCAAAAACAATAGAAAAGCAACCCCTATGTCTTTGAAGCAAGTTGAACACCTTGGCTGCTCATGACAAAAGCATAAGAATATCGTGTGGACAAATGCATGTTTGTTGCCTGATATCTAAGGAGTGAATGAGACCAAAAAAGCTGCTGTAAAACGCTTGTAGTAGTGGTCTCGCCTACAACAACGCTGGCAGTAGTGGTCTCGCCTACAACAACGCTGGCAGTAGTGGTCTCACCTACAACGCTGGCAGTAGTGGTCTCACCTACAACAACGCTGGCAGTAGTGGTCTCACCTACAACGCTGGCAGTAGTGGTCTCACCTACAACAACGCTGGCAGTAGTGGTCTCACCTACAACAACGCTTGTAGTAGTGGTCTCGCCTACAACAACGCTGGCAGTAGTGGTCTCACCTACAACAACACTGGCAGTAGTGGTCTCGCCTACAACAACGCTGGCAGTAGTGGTCTCACCTACAACAACGCTTGTAGTAGTGGTCTCACCTACAACAACGCTTGTAGTAGTGGTCTCGCCTACAACAACGCTGGCAGTAGTGGTCTCGCCTACAACAACGCTGGCAGTAGTAGTCTCCCTTACAACAACGCTGGCAGTAGTGGTCTCGCCTACAACAACGCTGGCAGTAGTGGTCTCACCTACAACAACGCTGGCAGTAGTGGTCTCACCTACAACAACACTGGCAGTAGTGGTCTCACCTACAACAACGCTGGCAGTAGTGGTCTCACCTACAACAATGCTGGCAGTAGTGGTCTCACCTACAACAACTCTGGCAGTAGTGGTCTCCCTTACAACAACACTGGCAGTAGTGGTCTCACTTACAACAACTCTGGCAGTAGTGGTCTCACTTACAACAACACTGGCAGTAGTGGTCTCACCTACAACAACTCTGGCAGTAGTGGTCTCACTTACAACAACGCTGGCAGTAGTGGTCTCACTTACAACAACGCTGGCAGTAGTGGTCTCACTTACAACAACACTGGCAGTAGTGGTCTCACCTACAACAACTCTGGCAGTAGTGGTCTCACTTACAACAACACTGGCAGTAGTGGTCTCACTTACAACAACACTGGCAGTAGTGGTCTCACTTACAACAACGCTGGCAGTAGTGGTCTCACCTACAACAACGCTGGCAGTAGTGGTCTCACCTACAACAACGCTGGCAGTAGTGTTCTCACCTACAACGCTGGCAGTGGTGGTCTCACCTACAACAATGCTGGCAGTAGTGGTCTCACCTACAACAACACTGGTAGTAGTGGTCTCGTCTACAACAATGCTGGCAGTAGTGGTCTTGCCTACAACAACGCTGGCAGTAGTGGTCTCACCTACAACAATGCTGGCAGTAGTGGTCTCACCTACAACAACACTGGCAGTAGTGGTCTCACCTACAACAACGCTGGCAGTAGTGGTCTCACCTACAACAATGCTGGCAGTAGTGGTCTCACCTACAACAACGCTGGCAGTAGTGGTCTCACCTACAACAATGCTGGCAGTAGTGGTCTCACCTACAACAATGCTGGCAGTAGTGGTCTCACCTACAACAATGCTGGCAGTAGTGGTCTCACCTACAACAATGCTGGCAGTAGTGATCTCACCTACAACGACACTGGCAGTAGTGATCTCACCTACAACAACACTGGCAGTAGTGATCTCACCTACAACAACACTGGCAGTAGTGATCTCACCTACAACAACACTGGCAGTAGTGATCTCACCTACAACAACGCTGGCAGTAGTGATCTCACCTACAACAACACTGGCAGTAGTGGTCTCACCTACAACAACACTGGCAGTAGTGATCTCACCTACAACAACGCTGGCAGTAGTGATCTCACCTACAACAACACTGGCAGTAGTGGTCTCACCTACAACAACACTGGCAGTAGTGATCTCACCTACAACAACGCTGGCAGTAGTGGTCTCACCTACAACAACAGGACTGGAGTTCAAACACTCCAGATGCTGTCAAATAAGGAATCGTGCGGAACGCTGTTTATTGGTGAACTCTGTTCAACACCTTTGTTTTATAATGTCGTGTATGACAAGAGCTTAAGAGAAAGCACAGGCATTCAGTGGTGCTTTACAAGTGTTGCCTGCTGTTGAGCTACTTCAGTGGTGCTTGACAAGTGTTGCCTGCTGTTAAGCTACTCATTGCATAGTGCAAATGATGCATGGTATGGCTGAGGGTGGTACTGATTTCAGGCAGTGCCATGAGCAGCTCTTTAAGCTTGTCACTGCCTTATATCACAATGATTAGATTGGGCAGCGTTCCTATCAAACTTTACTGGTGCATGATAACTGTGATCAGTGAGCAGCTTTTTAACTTCTAGCGCCCTATAACGCGGTAATGCGCGCCTCACCCGTAACCCTGAAGCGCGGTGAAGCGCGCTTCGTTAGTGCACCTTTTAGTAATGAAATCACAGGAAATAGGAACTCTCCAGTGCGTGAGAAAAGGTTTAGTCAACTTCCAGAAAGGTTCACGTGTGTTTTTCGCTATCGTTTTCGCAAGTTTCACATGGTTTTGTGTACTTTTTAAACGATTTTGTTTGAGGTTTGAGTTTGCGATATTTTTGGCCCAGATGGCAGGGGATAGCTCCGACAGTGATAGTGAGTTTGGTAACCTTATCGATCAGCTTATTGCTGAAAGAGCACAAGGACTTGGTGTAGACAACCAGAGTTTTCTTGTCCGTGTTGACTGTGCACACATTCACATGCAATCCACACTGTCTTGTTGTTTTATTAACATAGCCCATAAAATACCTGTAATTATGAATTAATTACAAGATTCCAACAGGTAAAAATAGTACTAAAGTCAAAATGGTTCTTTGGGTACATAGAATAACCAGTTTGTAAACATATCCTAAAATATGAAGTCCTATCCTATCCTCCTATCCTGTCCCGTAACCCGGAGGTCGTAGGGGCACCACAGATGATCGTTTAACCAGCATACTCCATCTTTCTCTGTCCTCAGCAGCCCTGATGGCTTCGCTCAGTGTCAAACCAGTCCATTCTCGAATGTTGTCTTCCCACCTCTTTTTCGGTCTCCCTCTTCTTCTACCTCCTTGCACTGTGCCTTGCAGAATAGTCTTTGCAAGGCTGGATGATCTGGTGACGTGGCCATACCATCGGAGTTTCCGTTTTTTCACCACTGTGAGCAGGTCATCGTCCAATGGCTTGTGTGATGGTCTGTGGGACTTCATCGTTGGTGATGTGTTGGGTATAGGAAATGCCCAGAAGTCTTCTGTAGCACCTCATCTCCATGCTTTGTATTCTTCGTTGTAGATCTGCTGTGATGGTTCATGCTTCGCAAGCATATAGGAAGACGGAGATGACAAGGGAGCGCAGCAGTCTTACTTTGGAATGTAGACTGATCGTACTGTCTTTCCAAATGGGCTTCAACCTTGTCAGGGCAGCAGTTGTTTGTGCGATCCTGGAGAGGACATCCTGTCGGGACCCATTGTCTGATACAATGGCTCCTAAATATTTGAAGCTATGCACTGTGTTGAGGGATTTTCATTGGACTTTGATGTCCGTGTTGATGCCATTGGTGTTGTTGGTCATCATTTTGGTCTTCTCTGCACTTATTTCCATTCCATAGGCTCTGGAGGTGGTGTCAAGCCTCTGTACCAGCTGTTCAAGTTCTTGTTCCTCTCCAGCCAATCCATCAATGTCATCCGCAAAACGAAGATTGCTCTACCTCCTATGCTGACTGTGCCTTCATGATCTGCAAGAGCATCTGACATGATGCGCTCTAGGAAGATGTTGAAGAGTGTTGAAGAGAGTAGGCATCCTTGACGCACACCGATTGTTGTTCTGAACCAGTTCCCGATGGCGCTGTTGTGGAGGACTGCACTGGTAGCCTTGTCATACAGGCTTTTGATGACTTCAATAATTTTAGGGCTGATGTTGTACACTTTCATTGTTGCCCATAGAGCTGCATGCCAGACTCGGTCAAACGCCTTCTTGAAGTCTATGAACACATGATATAGATGTTGTTGGTGCTGTAGGTATTTCTCACAGATTATTCTGAGGTTAAAAATCTGCTCAGTGGTACTTCGTTCGCCCTGCCCTGAATCCTGCTTGTTCTTCAGCTATAATTTGTTCATCTTGGGATTCAACCGGTTGAGTATTATTTTCACAAGGACCTTGCTGGTATGGCTGATGAGGCTGATAGTGCGGTAATTTTCACACTCCTGAAGGTTACCTTTTTTGGGAAGAGTGATGACAAGCGACTGGGTCCATGGTATAAGCCACTCCCCACTCTGCCAGATCTTGTTACAGATAATGGTGAGGGCATCAATCATCGCTTCTCCTCCTGCTTGTAGCAGTTCCGCGGGTATGTTGTCCACTCCCGCTGACTTCCCTTTCTTTAGCGATTGCACTGCTGCCTCAACTTCTTCCTGGAGAATTGGGAGGATTTCTTCTTCTTCTCTGTTCTCGGGACATGCTAGAACTGATGGGTCTCCATTTGGTGTATGGTTGTAAAGGTCAGAGCAGTACTCTGTCCATCTGTCCAAGACTTTTTGTTCTTCTGTAAGGCATATGCCAGACTTGCTTTGGATCGTGGAGACTTTGGGCTGTTTGACACTTGTCAGCCGCTTCACAGTCTGGTAGGCCTTCTTGCTGTTGTTCTTGTTCAGACTGTTCTCTATTTCCTGGCATTGATCTTCTATCCAGTTCTCCTTTGCTGTGCGCATGCCTTTTCGGATGTCATTGTTGATTTTTCGGTAGACATCAGCTCCCTGTGAGGTGTTCTTTTTCTTTTTTTTATCTCTCTTCGTTTATATGAAATCAATGTGACAATGTGACAATAAATAAATTTTTAGCATTTTTTTGAAATTCATAACCCAATTTATTGCAATAAACTTGAAATTCTTACAGGATATAGGCACAAATGTATAGAAAACCTTATAGGTCACCAAGAGTTAAGCTTGTCACTGCCTTATATCATAATGATTAGATTGGGTGCATGATAACTGTGATCAATGGAAAATGTTAATACATTTGGGTGAGTGTGTAAAGAGTGGCAATATTGCTGTTTAGGTTGAAAACCTCTTTTGCCTGGGCTCACCGCTGGCGGTGTTTTTGGCATTGCGAGGAATTCGACCCACAGGAACTGGGTCCACCGACCACTTCCTGACCCCTGGCACCTGCAAACGTCTGTTTAACCTGTACCATCCTGCTGACCCTGTGGTAAGTACCGTGGTGATGACCAAACACAAAACAACAAACTGGTACCTTATAAAGATTGTGATAGGGTCACGTGGCCATCAACATTGTACATATAAACTGGTACCTTATAAAGATTGTGATAGGGTCAAGTGGCCATCAACATTGTACATATAAAGTGGTACCTTATAAAGATTGTGATAGGGTCAAGTGGCCATCAACATTGTACATATAAAGTGGTACCTTATAAAGATTGTGATAGGGTCAAGTGGCCATCAACATTGTACATATAAACTGGTACCTTATAAAGATTGTGATAGGGTCAAGTGGCCATCAACATTGTACATATAAAGTGGTACCTTATAAAGATTGTGATAGGGTCAAGTGGCCATCAACATTGTACATATAAAGTGGTACCTTATAAAGATTGTGATAGGGTCAAGTGGCCATCAACATTGTACATATAAACTGGCCTTGAGATAAAACTCCCTCAGTGACTAAGACGGGTAAGAAGTTAGCAAGGTGACTCAGTGGTGTAAGCAACAGCAAAACATAAGAAGAAAAGAATGTTAGACAGTGGTTTGATGGTGGTTGACGGCCTGTAGTGACAGACAAATAACATGACCTGATGCACAAGTAACCACCCTCTGCCTCTTCAGCTGGGAGTATACACCAGCACACACGTGACAGACAAATAACATGACCTGATGCACAAGTAACCACCCTCTGCCTCTTCAGCTGGGAGTATACACCAGCACACACGTGACAGACAAATAACATGACCGGATGAACAAGTAACCACCCTCTGCCTCTTCAGCTGGGAGTATACACCAGCACACACGTGACAGACAAATAACATGACCGGATGAACAAGTAACCACCCTCTGCCTCTTCAGCTGGGAGTATACACCAGCACACACGTGACAGACAAATAACATGACTGGATGAACAAGTAACCACCCTCTGCCTCTTCAGCTGGGAGTATACACCAGCACACGCGTGACAGACAAATAACATGACCGGATGAACAAGTAACCACCCTCTGCCTCTTCAGCTGGGAGTATACACCAGCACACACGTGACAGACAAATAACATGACCGGATGAACAAGTAACCACCCTCTGCCTCTTCAGCTGGGAGTATACACCAGCACACACGTGACAGACAAATAACATGACCTGATGCGCAAGTAACCACCCTCTACTTCTTCAGCTGGGAGTATACACCAGCACACACGTGACAGACAAATTACATGACCTGATGAACAAGTAACCACCCTCTGCTTCTTCAGCTGGGAGTATACACCAGCACACACGCATTCCATCATTGACTTTAAAGATCCTGACGCTCATGTACTAGATAGAGGAATGCCAGCTACATAGATACACCCAGCAAGTACTAGGTACCTTCTCCCCATTGTGGGTTGCCCAGGACTGTGCTCAGTTGTCTGGCATGTCAGACCATGCGCTTAAAGCAGCCAGTGGGCGCCTTAGGAGGTTTGGCTTAGATCCTGTATTGACCAGTGCCTTGAGCAGGTGTTGGAAGTAGAGACGAGCTATTTCACAATGATCAAACTAAACAGTAAAATAGTACAACCTGTATTGTGTGGTGTTTATTGCGTGGTGTGTATTGTGTGGTGTGTGTATTGCCAGGCCTACCGCTTAGAGCCCTTGGTTCTGAAGCACTACGCCACCATCTCTCCACTGTCTGTACACTACTACAACTCCAGCGACCAGACCCCCTACACCAGCATCACACGCCAGGCCTACTCTGCCCTCAGCTCCAAGGTCAGTCACTAACCCATTGATTTGATTGATGGTTTGATGGAAGGGTTGATTGATGTTGTAGTGGGATGTGCACATTTTCCCACACTGATAATGTTAAAGGTGGTATCCCAGTGGCGGCACAAGAGGAAAAGTTGGTATCTGTGAGGACTGAGGATTTGTGAGATATGTTCTAACGGAGTTGTGCTCACAGAATGCCTCTCCCCTCCCTCTGTCTCTCTCCTCCTCTCCCTCCCCTTCTGCCATCACAAGGTATAACTGTAACTGCTGTATTTGTGCAGGGCTCAACAGCCTCCATAACAGCGTCGTCTGGAACTGGTTCAGAACAACAATTGGTGTGCGTCAAGGATGCCTACTCTCTCCAACACTCTTCAACATCTTCCTAGAGCGCATCATGTCAGATGCTCTTGCAGATCACGAAGGCACAGTTAGCATAGAGGGTAGAGCAATCTCCAATCTTCGTTTTGCGGATGACATTGATGGATTGGCTGGAGGGGAACAAGAACTTGAACAGCTGGTACAGAGGCTTGACACCACCTCCAGAGCTTATGGAATGGAAATAAGTGCAGAGAAGACCAAAATGATGACCAACAACACCAATGGCATCAACACGGACATCAAAGTCCAAGGCCAATCCCTCAACACAGTGCATAGCTTCAAATATTTGGGAGCCATTGTGTCAGACAATGGATCCCCGACAGGAAGTCCTCTCCAGGATCGCACAAACAACTGCTGCCCTGACAAGGTTGAAGCCCATTTGGAAAGACAGGACCAACAGTCTACATTCCAAAGTAAGACTGCTGCGCTCCCTTGCCATCTCCATCTTCCTATATGCTGGCGAAGCATGGACCCTCACAGCAGATCTACAACGAAGAATACAAAGCATGGAGATGAGGTGCTACAGAAGACTTCTGTGCATTTCCTATACCCAACACATCACCAACGACGAAGTCCGACAGACCATCACACAAGCCATTGGACAACACGATGACCTGCTCACGGTGGTGAAGAAACAGAAACTCTGATGGTATGGCCACGTCACCAGATCATCAGGCCTTGCAAAGACCATTCTGCAAGGCACATTGCAAGGAGGTAGAAGAAAAGGGAGACCGAAAAAGAGGTGGGAGGACAACATTCGAGAATGGACTGGTTTAACACTGAGCGAAGCCATCAGGGCTGCTGGGGACAGAGAAAGATGGAGTATGCTGGTTAAACGATCATCTGTGGTGCCTTACGACCTCCGGGTTACGGGACAGGATAGGATAGGATAGGCAACAGCAGAGTCTGCCATCACAGGGTATAACTGTAACTGCTGTATTTGTGCAGGGCTCAACACCTGAGTTGTGCCCCAAGAAAATGGACAGCTTGGATGATAAACCTGAAAATTCCATCTCCCCCTCTCACTCTCTGCACGGCGCTGATGTCAGCATTGCAGAACAGGACAAGAACAAGCAAGCCAAAAAGTTCTCTCTTGGTAACAAAATCAATGGTGTTTTAAATTATTTAATTTTTTTTTTAATTAGTTAGGAAACGGTTCTTATTAATACAACGGTTCTTTTTTATTTTGTTTAAATATATAAAACGTTTCTCTCTCATTAAGATCAATCTTCAGACAATATTTGCAATGGCTGATAGGTAGAGCCATTAGCTCGTATCCCAATAATGATGGTGTTACGTTGAAACGAACGAAAGTATGTCTAAAACGCGCACGATAGATCTAATCGTTTCGTTTTGCAAAGTATTCAATAATGGAGTTTATTTACCTTTGATTTGAGTTTGCATTGTTGTTAGGAGAGGTTTTGTATAACGTTGATAATTTCCGTTAGTCGATATCATTGGAGAATTTTCTGGACCCGCTTGTTTACTATCGATCAAAGTTTCGGGATAAATGTCGAAGTTTGAAGGAATGTTCCCGGAAGCAGAAGAAATATGTATGACGTAAGTCAGCGATGACGATCTTTAATTTTGATTGGCTGTAGTGCGTCATTATAGTCTACCGTGTTCGAAATTGTTCGGGAAGAGAGAGAGAGAGGCTATATATTTTATGCGCCGCATTGTTTGAGTGATAGTTGTTGATAGTGAATTGGAAAGTAAAACTTGAGAGTGGAAAGACGATTGAGCGAGTGTATGCAGTTGTTGATGTGTGCTGAATAAAAGTGGAAAACTTCACACGTCGACTCCGTGTCTTGTTGATGAGTGAGCAGGCTGCGTGGATAAACGAATCAGAGTTACACCTTATCAGGACTTCAGCATCGGGGCTGAATCAAATACTGATAAAGAAAAACACCATCATCAAACGGAGTGTAACATTTTGGGGGTCAAGCCGCGATTCACGCCATAGCCAAGGGTTCAACTGCTACAACAAGCGAGTCAACGTTACGAGAGGCAGTCATCGAGTGTAGCCGCCAACGAGTTGCGTCGAGAGGGGCCAACATACTGGGACTACATCACCGATAGGTTCGGGTTGACTGCAAGGGCGTGTAGTCGCTGAAGAGTTGCTTCGTGAGCGAACAACAGATCGGGACTACGTGGCTGCCGTAAGACTACGTCGAGGGACAGTCTCGGAGCTACATCGCCAGTGTTACAGAGAGCGGCGAGCGGACGTCGCGTCTACTTCAGCACAGGAGCGTGTACATCAACACCAGCGTGGTGCAGCGTCGCATACGACGAGGACAGCGGGGCCTGCGTCAGCGAAGGCGACTAGTGACAAGCATCAGCGCTACTGCAGAAAGCGTGCTGTTCTAGAACAGTCTAGAAGGGTGCAGCACAGTCAAGAACTTTCTAGAAAAAGAACCTTCCAGAAAAGAACTTTCTAGAAAAAGAACCTTCCAGAAAAGAACTTTCCAGAAAAAGAACTCTCCAGTCAAGAACTTTCCAGAAAAACATCAAGATGGCTGACTTCTGGCAGAAAGGGATTGCACTGAATCTGAAAGGCAAACAGCTGACGGAGTATGTCAAGTCTCAGGAGAGAATACAAGAAAGAGAAATTGAACAGCAGCGTCAAGAAAGAGAATTAGAAGAGCAGCGTCGTCGTGAAGAAAGAGAATTAGAAGAGCAGCGTCGTCGTGAAGAAAGAGAATTAGAAGAGCAGCGTCGTCGAGAAGAAAGAGAAGACCGGCGTCAAGAAAGAGAATTAGAGGAACAGCGTCGGCGTGACGAGATGGAAGAGAGACGATTAGAAGCTGAGCGTCAATACCAGCTAGAGTTGGCGCGTATCCAAAACAATCAGTATGCGCCACAAGTTATCAGTGACAACAAAGCTCCAAAATTGCCAGCGTTTGTCGACGGGAAGGACCAGATCGACAGTTATTTGGTGAGATTTGAAAAGTTTGCCAAAAGCTCTAACTGGCAACCTCAAGACTGGGCGATTCGACTAAGTGCACTTCTGACGGGGCAAGCACTCGACGTCTACACCAGATTGTCGGACGATGACGCTAAAGACTACGACGTCTTGAAAGAGGCCCTATTGCAGTGCTACAACTTTACAGAGAAGGGCTACCGTAAACGCTTCCGTGAATGCCGGCCTAAGTCAGACGAGACGCCAAAGCAGTTTGTGGAGCGCCTGTCGTCATATCTACACAAGTGGGTGGAGTTATCAGGCGAAAGTAAGTCTTACGACAGTCTCCATGACCTGATCGTGAAGGAACAATTTCTCAATGCCTGTCACAAGGACCTAGCGACCCACTTAGAAGAACAAAAGCTGCAGACGCTTAAAGATGTGACTGAGGCTGCTGAAAGATATCTCATCGCTCATGGGAAGACCCTGGGGCCACCCAGCGCGACGAAACATTTTCAGAAGACTGGAAACCATGTGAACCCGATCCAGGGGAGCCAGACGAACCAGAAACAGACGGACTCCACGCCACCTCCCAGGGAAGGGCATTCAAGAGGCTGTTTCACCTGCAACGCTACAGACCACAGTGCGGCTAACTGTCCTCAAAACAAAAGTAGCGGACAGCGGAGCAGTACGGACAATTCAGCGGCGGGCAACCGACAGAGACGTTTCTCCAATCAACGGCAAAACAGTAGATCTGACCATCAAGTGTGCGGCGGGAGCGTCATTCTTCCGAGTGAGACCAAGCGCACAGCTACTCCCGCGGACGTGCAAGAGTGCATAACCGATGGCCAACTTCTCCTTGCCAACGGAAAATCCATCCCCGTCGTCGCCAGCGCAGCTGTGACCGTCCAGAACATGCCAATTTCCAAGGGACGCGTCGGAATAAAAAAGTAGCGGGACAGCGGGGGCAGTACGGACAATGCAAGGCGAGCAAACCGGCAGAGAGGGTTCTCCAATCAACTCCAGTAGATCTGACCATCAGTGTGTGCGGGGGGCGTCATTATTCTTCCGAGTGAGACCGAGCGCACAGCTACTCCTGCGGACGTGCAAGAGTGCATGACCGATGGCCAACTCTCCTTGCCAACGGGAAAATCCATCCCCGTCGTCGCCAGCGCAGCTGTGACCGTCCAGAACATGCCTGTTTCAAAGGGACGCGTCGGAAATCATGAAGTGACTGTTCTAAGAGACTCTGGCTGCAGTGGGGTCATCGTCAGAGAAGACCTAATCGCTAAAGAACAGTTCACTGGCGATTCAAAATGGACACTTATGGCCGACAGCAAATGTGTGAGAGCGCCAGTTGCGAAGATTCATGTCAACACCCCTTTCTACATAGGCGAAGTCGAAGCGGTTTGCCTGAAGAAGCCGCTGTATGATTTGATGATCGGGAATATCGACGGCGCGAGACAACCCGACGACCCCGATCCAGAGTGGAGTCCTGCCTCAACTCAACACGTCGAAGTTGTGGAGGAGGATCCATTGCCATTTCCCGATGGAGACCTTACAGAGCTGCTACGGGATAATGTGGCTACTCCGGCTCAGCCCTGCCGACCAGAGATCATCGGTGCTGTCACTACCAGGGCCCAGGCCAAGAGAGACAAGACGTCTACGCCACTGAAGGTCGCCGACAACTCTAAAGCTGCCATCGTGGACAGAGATAAGCTGATCCAGCTCCAGGAAGCTGATAGTACTTTAAACAAGTACAGGAACCGCCAAGACCACGTGACCAAAGGCAGTGGTACGGTCTATTTTGAGGTGAAGGCCAAGATCCTGCACCGAATCTTCCAGCACCCGAGGGTCAACGGAGGGAAACCACTACGTCAAGTCTTGGTACCGTTACCCCTAAGGCGCCAGGTGATGGAAGTAGCACATGACTCAATCATGGGAGGTCACCTAGGCATCAAGAAGACGTCGGGTAGAATCCAGGCGGTGTTCTACTGGCCAGGACTTCATGCGGACGTCAGCCGTTTCTGCCGATCATGTGCCTCGAGGAAGGGTCCCGAAAGTGCCTATGCAGAGGATGCCTCTGATCGACCGACCTTTCAAGAGGGTGGCCTTAGACTTAATCGGCGAAATAAGACCTCCGAGTGAAGAAGGTCATCGATGGGTACTGACTTTAGTAGACTATGCGACTCGGTACCCAGAAGCAGTGCCACTGAAGAAGATTGACACTGAAACTGTAGCAGAGGCACTGGTGGACATGTTCAGTAGACTTGGAGTGCCTGAAGAAATTCTGACAGACCTCGGGACGCAGTTCGTCTCTGACTGCATGAAGGAGGTCAACAGACTGCTGAGCATCCGGCATTTGACTACGACACCCTACCATCCAATGTGCAACGGGCTTGTCGAAAAGTTCAATGCTACGCTGAAGTCCACCCTGAAGAAACTGTGCAGCGAGCAGCCCAGACAATGGCATCGCTACATCAACGCCTTACTTTTCGCCTACAGAGAAGTACCGCAGGAGTCCACCGGCTTTTCTCCGTTCGAGCTGCTGTACGGAAGAACCATCCGAGGGCCGATGCACATCCTGAAAGAACTGTGGACGAAAGAAGTAGACACCCCAGAGGTGAAGAACAGCTACCAGTACGTGTTTGAGCTATGGGAGAAGCTGGAGCAGACTCTCGAGATAGCCAGAGAAAACCTGAAGAAGTCCCAAGACTGTGGAAAGCACTACTACGATCGTAGGGCTGTGAACAGGAAGGTCAAACCTGGCAACAAAGTACTGGTACTGCTACCTACCGATCATAATAAGTTGCTGATGCAGTGGAAAGGCCCGTATGAAGTGGAGACCGTGGTGGGAATCAACGACTACAAGGTGAAGGTCGGCCAGCATTCCAAGATATACCACGCCAACCTCCTTAAGCTGTACGTGGAAAGGCCATCAGAGACTGTGCATGCAGCAACAGCAGCTGAGATCGACAACAGCTTTGACAGCGAAGAACTGTTGGAACTGGGAGACTTCCACAGCAAAGAAGGCATCGATGATGTTAAGCTAGGACCAAGCTTGACGGAAGGTCAAAAGATGGAGCTCAAGGACCTTATGGGCGAGTTTCCCCATAACTTCAATGATGTCCCAGGCTCTACGACTTTGGTCGAACATGAAGTCCACACCCAGACCTGGAAGGAGCATCTGCAGACCTTGAGGGAGCTGTTCCACAGTCCCGCAGAAGCCAGCCTGACCGTGAGACCCAGCAAGTGCATTCTGGGAGCCGACAACGTCGACATCGTCAAACATTCGATGGAAGAAGGAGACAACGGAGGATGCACTGACTCTAGGAAAGACCATGAGATCACTGTCTTTGACCCTGGGCCGATGACAACCGCAACTGACGAGGGCGTCGTTACCTTGCGGATGTGACTGTGTAGATAAAGTGTGAACATTGACAATATCCAGATAGACTTGCAGATGGAAGAATATTGACTCTGTGTGAATGAACTGTGAGCACTGACAGTATTCAGACAGTCTGAAATAAGTCTTAGTTCTGTACTTTGTTTGTGCATTACGTTTCAACGTTGTTGAAAGAAATTAAGTAAATTTCTTCTTGAGTGGGGGGTTATGTTACGTTGAAACGAACGAAAGTATGTCTAAAACGCACACGATAGATCTAATCGTTTCGTTTTGCAAAGTATTCAATAATGGAGTTTATTTACCTTTGATTTGAGTTTGCATTGTTGTTAGGAGAGGTTTTGTATAACGTTGATAATTTCCGTTAGTCGATATCATTGGAGAATTTTCTGAACCCGCTTGTTTACTATCGATCGAAGTTTCGGGATAATTGTCGAAGTTTGAAGGAATGTTCCCGGAAGCAGAAGAAATATGTATGACGTAAGTCAGCGATGACGATCTTTAATTTTGATTGGCTGTAGTGCGTCATTATAGTCTACCGTGTTCGAAATTGTTCGGGAAGAGAGAGAGAGAGGCTATATATTTTATGCGCCGCATTGTTTGAGTGATAGTTGTTGATAGTGAATTGGAAAGTAAAACTTGAGAGTGGAAAGACGATTGAGCGAGTGTATGCAGTTGTTGATGTGTGCTGAATAAAAGTGGAAAACTTCACACGTCGACTCCGTATCTTGTTGATGAGTGAGCAGGCTGCGTGGATAAACGAATCAGAGTTACACCTTATCAGGACTTCAGCATCGGGGCTGAATCAAATACTGATAAAGAAAAACACCATCATCAAACGGAGTGTAACAGATGGTGATGTCTAGGACTAGGTTCTACATTCAATATTTGATCCTCTTGTGCAGCTTTTGTGCTGCAGTCTACACAAAGCTACTGCATAAAACCATGAAACATTACTAAATCATCCAAATCTTCCACTACAATAGTACACTTCTTACTTAGTTCTGTCTTACACACATTTCATTACTAATACTGATACTGCTGGATGATATACCCCAACTGTTTCCCCCCATTGCACGTAGATCTGTACATGGGTACAACAAACTCATATTCATTACTTTAACACAAGGTGTAAAGAGAAAAAAAAAAGACAAAGGACATTAGTTTTGTATGAAATTACATAAGAAATTAGTTTGTATGAAATTACAAAGGAAATGAGTTTTGTGTGAAATGACAAAGAAATGAGTTTTGTGTGAAATTACAAAGAACGTTAGTTTTGTATGAAATGACAAAGAAATGAGTTTTGTGTGAAATTACAAAGAACGTTAGTTTTGTATGAAATTACAAAGGAAATATGTTTAGTATTTTAAAAATTTGATTGTCTGCATTGTATATCATTATTAAGGGAGGTAGGAAACCAGTGTTCCTGGAGAACACCTTTTGTGATCTGATAAGCCTCACACCCAAGTTAAACATTTGGCCATTTGTGTTGATCAAAACCAACACCTAGCATTTGACTGGAAAGTTGGCTATTGGAGACAAGCTTTCTAACTACAAGTTGCTTACTTTAATTACCTTATATACTTTTATATATATTTAGTTCTATCATTATGTTTATGTGTATGGCATTTTATTTATTGATTTTTGTGGTCATCATTGTTTGTATCATTAGGTTTATGTGTATGGTATTTTACTGTACATGCGTTGTGTAGTCATCATTGTTTGTATCACTAGGTTTATGTGTATGGTAGTTTACTGTACATGCGTTGTGTGGTCATCATTGTTTGTATCACTAGGTTTATGTGTATGGTATTTTACTGTGCATGCGTTGTGTGGTCATCATTGTTTGTATCACTAGGTTTATGTGTATGGTATTTTACTGTACATGAGTTGTGTGGTCATCATTGTTTGTATCACTAGGTTTATGTGTATGGTATTTTACTGTACATGCGTTGTGTGGTCATCATTGTTTGTATCACTAGGTTTATGTGTATGGTATTTTACATGCGTTGTGTGGTCATCATTGTTTGTATCACTAGGTTTATGTGTATGGTATTTTACATGCGTTGTGTGGTCATCATTGTTTGTATCACTAGGTTTATGTGTATGGTATTTTACTGTGCATGCGTTGAGTGGTCATCATTGTTTGTATCACTAGGTTTATGTGTATGGTATTTTACTGTACATGAGTTGTGTGGTCATCATTGTTTGTATCACTAGGTTTATGTGTATGGTATTTTACTGTACATGCGTTGTGTGGTCATCATTGTTTGTATCACTAGGTTTATGTGTATGGTATTTTACATGTGTTGTGTGGTCATCATTGTTTGTATCACTAGGTTTATGTGTATGGTATTTTACTGTACATGCGTTGTGTGGTCATCATTGTTTGTATCACTAGGTTTATGTGTATGGTATTTTACTGTACATGCGCTGTGTGGTCATCATTGTTTGTATCACTAGGTTTATGTGTATGGTATTTTACTGTACATGCGTTGTGTGGTCATCATTGTTTGTATCACTAGGTTTATGTGTATGGTATTTTACATGCGTTGTGTGGTCATCATTGTTTGTATCACTAGGTTTATGTGTATGGTATTTTACATGCGTTGTGTGGTCATCATTGTTTGTATCACTAGGTTTATGTGTATGGTATTTTACTGTGCATGCGTTGTGTGGTCATCATTGTTTGTATCACTAGGTTTATGTGTATGGTATTTTACTGTGCATGCGTTGAGTGGTCATCATTGTTTGTATCACTAGGTTTATGTGTATGGTATTTTACGTGCGTTGTGCCACCCTGTGATGTTGACAGTGAAGTGGTGGTCTTCCAACACCAAGAAAGACGATGATAGCATCATGAGTTCAGAGCTACAGATGCTGAAGAAAATGGAGAAACTGGACCAAGATGGAGAGGCTATGCCACTAGCTGCCTGTGACATCGACATTCCTGGTATGATGATGATCACAACCTTCATGATGATGATGACCATTGAGGATGATAATGAATGATGATTGATGTTGATGATGATGAGGAATAATATGATGATGATCACTATGATGGTGAGGAGGATGAGGATAATATAATGATGGCAGAGGTAGGTAGGGATGATGATGATGGTGACTGATGGCCAGACAAGGACAGTGATACTAAAGGCTGGTGTGGCTGTAAGATTGGGAAGCATTTGTAAACTAATGCGCTTCAAGATTTGAGACTACATAATCATCTCAAGCAGATACCACCACCTGTTACACCATCAAAGCTTCACTCCATAACCCCTTTTGACTGTACACAATGGCAGTGGGGATAGGGCGTGCGAGAGGGAGAGCAAGAGAGCTGTGGGGCTTGGGGATTGTGGCAGTAAGAAAGAGGACAGAAGCATTGTTGTTAGTCAGCTGTGTTGGTGTTTGATTGTTCTTACCCTATCATGCTCCTGTTG